>OZ005656.1:113485221-114685221 GCA_963930645.1 Salticus scenicus
TATTTTAGGTATGCTTGAAACAATAGTACATTTTGTTTAAAAAATAATAATAATACAGAGAAATGATCATTTTAATTGCATATATAATTACTAACCAAATTAAATAATTACTTCTCCAATCAGTTTCTTTAAAAATTAATAGTATAGGATTACGATGGTATTAAATTATTACTGGTAAAGAAATGTTATCTTTAAATGTAGATTTTAAATGTTAATGAACATCGTTTCTTTTTCGATAATGACTTCCTTTTTTTTATCCTTCCTGGCACAAAATAAAATACCACCTGCCCTTTATTATTAACAAGCCAGAAGCGTTTATGTAATTTATACACATTCAAACAAAATCAGGAAGCTCAAACCAAGATTTAAGTAACACCTGCTAACTATTTTGCACTTTGTTTACAGCTTGCTTATTTTTTAATTATTTAAATATTTGTCTGTTTGTCTGTTTTTCTTTATGTTTCTTATTTAGGGTTTTGTAAAACTAAACTTTATTTTTTAAGTTATAGAAATTTATTGTATTTTTAAGTTATAAATATTAAAAATAGAAAAAGTTATTTTATATTCAAGAAAATTAAATAATTTATTAAAATTTTCAAATTTTGAATTGAATTGTAAAATAAAGTAAAAATAAATAAAAAGTTTAGATTACATAAAAAGTTAAAGAAGAAAAAAAAAAGTTGTCTCGAGGTACCCTCGAACCCATGTCGTCTGGATAGCAGACTCGCGTTTTAAGATCACACCACTGGGGCGCCCAGTAGCAGAAATTTTTCTGTCAATCTGCGACAACTATTCACGCATTAGAAAATAATCTGCAGCATAATTTCACAGTGAGTTACGGACAATAAAAGTTACCGGATTCAGTAAGCATATTTTTATCACAAGTTTGCATTTATCTAATGTTTCAAATGAATATTAACATTTATGATGTGGATGGAGAAAGCTCAAAAATTACAACGCTTTTGTGGAACGTTCAATCACCGATTGTTAGCTGTTGGGGGGGGGGGGGAAATATAAGTGAGATATTGAACAGTTCTACTTCTTTGTAAGTTATAGAATCTAATTAACTAAATTTAAAAAAAATATTACTGACATTTATGTTGCTGATGGGGAAAAAATGGAAATCTCAGGGATTCCGCGATCTGTTTGATAGCCGATCGTTAAATGGGAATAGAGTTGACGGGGGGGGGGGGGGTCACAAAAAATTACACGAGTAAGAAATATTCAACAGTTCTACCTCTTTATAGGTTCTAGTATTTAATAAAGCATGTTTAAAAAGAATATTGACATTTATGTTGTGGATGGAAAAAGATTGGCAATCTGTATCTTTCATGCCAAAATTTGGAGATTTCGAATTCCTACATAATGCTGATTTGGAAACAATCTGCAGACTGAAAAAAAAATCTGTGACATACGTCGCGCGTCTCGCATTTTCTGCTATGGGGCTGGGGCGCTTGCTCGCTTACGAAATAACTTGTATTTAAAGATTACTGAAACTTTAAATGCTTTTTTCTCGAAATTTTGTGGATAGTGGGTCCTACTGCTTTAATATGTTGTTACCCTCATAGTGTACTACAATCCTGCACAATTTCGTCCCGATTTGAATTTTCCATGTCGGGACCTCTCCTTGTTAGTTAAATTTAAAAATAAATAAAATAAAATTACAAGTACTAAGTTTTAAATAATTACCTGTTTTTCATATTCTTTAAATTGTCTTTCCCTTTCTTCGCGAAATCTCAATACTTCTGCTTGAGCTTCTTCCTTAGCTTTTTTCAACTTCAAACCTTTGCCTGAAAAAATAATGAAATAATAAAGCAGCAGCACACATGTAACTCCAATATAAATTCATATTGAAGTTTACTCAGAAACAAAGTGAGGTTTCTAAAAAGAATATTAGAACAGAAAAATACTTTTAAAGAACATTCTGGATTAATGTAAATTGCTAATGTCACCTAATTTTACAGCTCATTGGTATAATTTAGGTTCAATCGCATTTAATTACTAAAATATGTTGATGTTGTTCACTGCCAATCATTGAAATAAATAAGGCAGCTATTGCACTACAAACTGATGAAACAAACTTACTCTTATATTTTTATACCTTTAACATATCATTTACCTGATTTTAGTTTTTTTTTTTTTTTTTTGTGTGTTTCATTGTAGAAATATATTTTTGCAGCTGATCAGCAAAATACGTAATTTCCTGAGATCTAAAACTGATCTACCTGACCAAGATGACAATTTTCCTGTGATAACAAAGTAAAGCATGAGAAAGGATATTTAAAATGGGTTTATGTAACAATTTTCAAGAAAATCATTAGAGCCTTCTTGAGACAGCAACTTTTACCAAAGCTTGGCATTATTAATTGTTGACCAGAAAACAACAATTATATGTAAAAGGATATTTAAAAGAGCAAGTTTGAAAAAAATTCATACAGCCATTTTGAAAAAAATGCACTTGTAGGACCTGAAATTCAGCTATTTATACAAGATGCCTATCAATTTTTCCAGAACTAACCGACTATATCATTCGAAAGGATGTCTAATAGAGTGTTCACACAGCAATTTTCAAGAAAATCATTAGAGCTGTTTTTGAGATATGGACTTACAACCCCACGTCTGGTTTTCCAATTTTCACCAAAATTTGGAAAATTCATCTGTACACCAGACGTGTTTCAATTCTAAAGTTTCACAGTTCTGTCTTTATTAGTTTCTGAGATATAATAGCCAGAAGATTCCTCACATACATACACACTAACCAATTGCCAAAAACCACCTTTTTGGTCTTAGGGGACCTTAAAACATGTAAATCAGGTGAAATCTTTATATTGAAATTTTGGACCGAATACAATACTTCCATTACCCTTAATTTTAAATATACCACTTGCTTTTCCTGATATTAATTATAGAAAGGTTGTATCAGGATAAACTGGACACTGGATATTAAAATTATTATATATATTAATTTTTGAGAAAGTTTTCTAAAGAAGGGAATTATCAGGGGTCTGTCCAGACTTTTCAGTAAGGTCCTGTTTTGAGAAAATTGTGAAACACGCCTAATTTTATTAATCAAAATTTGTGTGAAAATCAAGTTCTGAACTTTATAGTTAAAACAAATGAATGTTCACTTTTATAGAACTAAACTCACATACAAGCACAGAAACTTTTTAGAAATTGAATTTCAGCTTTTGGGAGAAATACAGCAAAGCACATACAATTACTCAGGTGGTCTGTTTGTTTGCTCAAAGAAAATTAGTTTCCGAAATGATAAAAGTTATCACGGTTGGAATGTGCTTTACGGTCCTTCTTGGCGACTCGCGGATAAAGATGCCAACCTTAGTAACCACGGTGTTTATGCGCCGCTGAACGATCGATGTTTGAAATGTGGTAACCTCCCCATGATGTTTTGAAACTGATTTTCGCGTACGTTATTGTTGCCAAACGAATTTCGTGCATTTTAAAGACTCATGGAGTTTGTGTGAGACGTATTTAGTAATATTTTTTTTTTTTGGTTTTTATATACGGGTTACTGATCGATGCGAAACGAAATTTCCTACGTTTTAAAGATTCATGGAGTTTGTGTGAGACGTATTTAGTGATATTTCTTTGGTTTTTATGTACGCTTTACTGATCGATGCGAAACGAAATTTCGTATGTTTAAGAGATTCATGCAGAATGCGGGTGAGGTATAGAGTGATGTTTTGTTTGTGGTTTTCATGTACGCTCCGCGTACATACGTGCATATTACTGGTCGCTGCAAAACGACATTTCGTCCGGAGGACATCATTTGGATAAAATGTGCTTTTAAGGCAGTGATTTTTTTTTGTGTGTGGGGGGGGAGGCAGTGATTTATTTTTTCTTTTCTGGAGGGGGGAGTGAATTTTTTTTGTGTGTGTGTGTGGGTGGGGGGGCAGTGTTTTTTTTATTTTTTTTTTGGGGGGGGGGGGGGTGAATTTTTTTTTGTGGGGGGGGGGGGTGAATTTTTTTTTTTTTTTTTTTTTTTTTTTTTTTTTTTGTGGGGGGGCAGTGTTTTTTTTTTTTTTTTTTTTTTTTGGGGGGGGGCTGTGATGATTTTTTTTTTTTTTTTTTTGTAGGGGGGGCAGTGGTTTTTTTTTTTTGTGGGGGGGCAGTGAATTTTTTTTTTTTTGTGGGGGGGGGCAGTGGGTTTTTTTTGTGGGGAGCAGTGTTTTTTTGGGAGGGAGCAGTGTTTTTTTTTTGGGGGGGGGCTGTGATTTTTTTTTTTTTTTTTTTTTTGTAGGGGGGGGCAGTGGTTTTTTTTGTGGGGGGGCAGTGAATTTTTTTTTTTTGTGGGGGGCAGTGGTTTTTTTTTTGTGGGGGGGCTGTGATTTTTTTTTTGTGGGGGGGGGGCAGTGGTTTTTTTTTGTGGGGGAGCAGTGTTTTTTTTGGGGGGGCAGTGTTTTTTTTGGGGGGAGGGAGGGGGCAGTGATTTTTTTTTTTGTGGGGGGGGGGGCAGTGAATTTTTTTTTTTTTTGTGGGGGGGCAGTGTTTTTTTTTTTTTTTTTTTGGGGGGGGGGGGTGAATTTTTTTTTTTTTTTTTTTTTTTTTTTTTGTGGGGGGGGGGCAGTGTTTTTTTTTTTTTTTGGGGGGGGGGGCTGTGATGATTTTTTTTTTTTTTTGTAGGGGGGCAGTGGTTTTTTTTTTTTGTGGGGGGGCAGTGAATTTTTTTTTTTTTTGTGGGGGGGGCAGTGGGTTTTTTTTTGTGGGGGGGCAGTGTTTTTTTGGGAGGGAGCAGTGTTTTTTTTTGGGGGGGGGCTGTGATTTTTTTTTTTTTTTTGTAGGGGGGGGCAGTGGTTTTTTTTGTGGGGGGGCAGTGAATTTTTTTTTTGTGGGGGGGGGGGGGGCAGTGGTTTTTTTTTTTGTGGGGGGGCTGTGATTTTTTTTTTGTGGGGGGGCAGTGGTTTTTTTTTTGTGGGGGAGCAGTGTTTTTTTTGGGGCTTTGGGGGCAGTGTTTTTTTTGGGGGGAGGGAGGGGGCAGTGATTTTTTTTTTGTGGGGGGGGGGCAGTGAAATTTTTTTTTTTGTGGGGGGGCAGTGTTTTTTTTTGGGGGGGGGGGGCAGTGATTTTTTTTTTTTGTGGGGGGGGGGCTGTGATTTTTTTTTTTTTTTGTGGGGGGGGCAGTGGTTTTTTTGTGGGGGCAGTGTTTTTTTTGGGAGGGAGCAGTGTTTTTTTTGGGGGGCAGTGTTTTTTTGGGGGGAGGGAGGGGGCAGTGATTTTTTTTTAGTGGGGGGCAGTGAAATTTTTTTTTTGGGGGGGGGCAGTGTTTTTTTGGGGGGGGGCTGTGTTTTTTTTTGGAGGGGCAGTGTTTTTTTTGGGAGGGAGCAGTGTTTTTTTGGGGGGGGCGCAGTGTTTTTTTCGAAGGGGGCAGTGGTTTTTTTTTGTGGGGGGGCAGTGTTTTTTTTTGAGGGGGGGCAGTGTTTTTTTTGGGAGGGAGCAGTGTTTTTTTGGGGGGGGGGCGCAGTGTTTTTTTCGAAGGGGGCAGTGTTTTTTTTTTGTGGGGGGGCAGTGCTTTTTTTGGGGGGAGGGGGTTCATGTACGCGGAGCGTACAGACGTGCATATTACTGTTCCCTGCAAAACGAATGCTTCGTTACTCATGTCATAAAGCTTTTTCGCCGGAGGGCCCTCCGCGTCCTCGGTGCCTCCCGCTTGCAGTGGACGTCAACGAAGCAAAATAAAGGGATTTTTTTAATTTTACTGATTGCTGCAAAACAAAATTTCGTAGGTTTTATACATTCATGCACAATGCGGGTGTGGTATCCAGTGTTTTTTTTTCTTTTTTGGTTTCATATACGCGGACCGTACAAACGTGCATATTACTCATTCCTGCGAAAAGTCACGGAAGCACAGTGCTAGTGCGAAGTTAAATGCTACCTTACTGGCGTATCTCAGAGATTGTCGCCGAAGCGCAGTGCTAGTGCGAAGTTAAATGCTACCTTACTTGCGTATCTCCGAGATTGTCGCCGAAGCGCAGTGCTAGTGCGAAGTTAAATGCTACCTTACTGGCGTATCTCCGAGATTGTCGCCGAAGCGCAGTGCTAGTGCGAAGTTAAATGCTACCTTACTGGCGTATCTCCGAGATTGTCGCCGAAGCGCAGTGCAAGTGCGAAGTTAAATGCTACCTTACTGTAAGGTGACCATACGTCCGCGAAATTCGAGGACTGTCCTCGAATTTTGGCCTTTTCTATTTTTTGTCCCCAAAAATTCTTTGACTACTCGGGGACGCTAAATGTCCCGAAATTTAAATATTTGCGTGTATTTTTTCAAAATCACAGTCCATTCCGTGGAGGATCAAAATTGTGATGGCATGTCTCCGGACTACCTGTGGGGGTAAGTGCTAGACTGTCGCCAATTGCCCATTGTACAGCACTAATGAGACGTTAAACCCATCTATTCCAATCCAATCAAAATCACATTCTAATAATTGGATTATCTTGAAAATCAACGGAACTTTGAAATAAAGACCCTCATACTTCATGAGCAGAGAAAGAATCATGCACTACTAATCAGTATATAAATTCTATCTTGCCCGATTTATGTTAAGTGAAAAATAAAATTTGCTTAATGAAATTATTTCTTTAGTTATATAATCGGGAATAACTTCTGCATTTCAGGGAGTGGGGATTCTAAAGATTAAAATGAAATGGTGCTATTTTGTGTTTTCTCCTATCATCATAACATAATAAAGTGTAAATGGGTTCTATAGACTTGATTATTTTAATAATGCTGGGATAGTTTAATTTGCATAAACTTACCTTAGGCTCAGCAATTTTTCGTAGAAAAAAGTGATTCAAAGCATTTTGTAATGTATAAATCAGAGTTCTTTTTATTAATAATGCATATAGATATTGGTCTATCGTGTCCTCGAAAAAGTCCCCAAATACAGTTTTCAAGGTCCTCGACATTTACTTCGATTTGGGGACAAACGGTAATTTGTCCTCAAATCAGTGTTTGAAAATATGGTCACCTTACCTTACTGGCGTATCTCCGAGATTGTCGCCGAAGGGTAGTGCTAGTGCGATGTTAAATGCAACATTACTTGCGAATCTCCGAGATTATCGCCCATAACGCAGTAGTAGTGTGACGTTAAATGCACTGTGCTTATCTGGGTTATATTTAAGGTTATTGTTGTATTCTCTGTTTTTTTTTTTTTTTTTGGTCCTTTTAAGACTACTTATACAGTAGTCTTAGGTCCTTTCAGAAAGAGTCTGGTATTTCGATTTGTTTCTTTTGTTTTTTGAATTTTGGCAACAGTAGGCCGTTTCATTGCATCATATGTGAGGCATGGATGCACACGTTTGTTGTTTTTCTTCTGTGAAATTGCGATTTATTTTAAATTGATTATTTGTGTTGAATATCATAAGAAATACGTTGAGTACGGTTTGCAATTGTGTTGATGTGGTTGGTGTACATGATAAAATCGAAATCTCCAGAGATTATTTTCTTCGTTTTTCCAAGAGTTTCGTTTTTCAGTGTGCCGCTTTTCTTATTTAGATAAAATTGTCATTTGTTGGTTTTGTAAAATTGAATATTTAGATTGAGTATCTTAAAAAAAAAGCTTTTGAGTAGCGTTTATTGGTTTTGTACTATTGAATGTTTATGCTAAAAAAAAGCTTTGGATTAGTGTTTAAGAGTGATGCTAGAGTGGTTGGTGTACATGGTTATATCGTTATATGCAGAGGGGATATTTCTTTTTTTCAAGGAAAATGCTAGTTTTTTCGGAAATTATAAAACGGGTAAGTAAATAAACTTTCTTTTTTATTTAAATGCTTATTTATGTATATTAAGTTACTTGTGCTGTTTTTGTTTTGTAATATTTCTTAGATTTAATTGATAACAATTGTTAAAAATTTGTATTTTTCTTTACTCAAGTATTTGTAAGATATTTCTGACGCTTTATGTTTACATAATCGCTTTAAATTGCGTAAATCGGCCTTCTTGGAACGGTTATAAAAACTGGGAAACCGTGCTTCCTGTCCGCCATTTTGGAAAGGACGGGAGAGAAAAAAAACACCGCGCAGACTCGGCGAGTTCGGAAAAAACTCGCCAAAAAATCGCCAAGAAGGACCGTAAAGCACATTTTTACCGTTATCACAAGTCTGTTTTTAAGAGGAAAAATTTTGTGAAAAGTTCTTTTTTAGGACAACAAACTTTGTGAAGAACCCTATAATGGACCCAGTTTTATATCTGGGCAAACCTCTGATTACTACAAGAATATTATGTGAAGGTGATACTTTAAATTTCATTCAACTCTAGGCCAGATTTCATTAAAAAAAAAAAAAAAAATCAAGTTGATAGAAAAACAATTTGGTACAGTTGAAGTTCAAAAATCTACTAGAAATCGTGAGCAAAAAATTTTGAACTAGAGTTTTATGTAAGATAGGTACACAAGATACATGATATTATCATTTAAACTTTGATTCATATCACATGCATGTTGTTTAAGTTAATTAAGTGTGGTCGTGGTGGTCATGTTGCCTTAGAGTTTTTCAAAACTAGAGTGAGTGGGCCACAGATAAGGTAAATGGAATGTGTTTTCCACTTGCCTTTTGAATTATTATTTGTGTTCATTTTGTTGATCATGGTGTCTGTTAGTATTGACTGCTTTGAATTTGAAGTAAGTTGATTTGTAAGGATGCGAATAAGTTTTACACGTAGCCCTGTGTCTAGATGCTAACAATGCTGGATCTATTATTGTGCAAGCCATAACACTTAAATGCTTTTTTCTTTAGGCTTGTTTGCTGTCATTGTGTGAGAACTTTTTTAGTCTGTTTAAACTGTGCTATTTCTAAAATTTGAACAAGAAATTGTTCAAATGTGTGTTTGTTTTACTAAGCTTAACATTATACTATAAAAAAATTTGATACTCTTATTCCAGTCAGCTAGTACCTAATGATTAAATGTAATGTGTACACAAAGCCATAGTCAGAAAAATTCCCAATTCACTGAAATTCCAAAAAATACCAGATTCATACAAAAGTATATGCAAGAAGTCTTATATGAATATAAACACCAAAGGAAATAAAGAAAATACGAATTTCTTTATTCCTTTTGGTATTTTTATATGTTGAAGACTTTTTCTATATTTATTTATCTAGTGCTAAGTCTCCTTTTAATATTCACTCTAAAGTTATTTGCATAATACAAAGTTAAAAAAAAAAAAAAAAATTCTAAATTTTAAAACTTCCACATCATTCTAAAAGTGATTAATAATTTTCTTTAGAGGAATAAAAAAAAAAAGGTGCAAAACCATATTCAAAAGAAGATTTTTCTTGAAAATGCAAAATTTGCGAGCCATGTTTTGAAAAAATATATATACATATAAATACATATAAAATATATATACAAGAAAAAATATATATACATATAATTACTTCACATACAAAAAAATTATAAACTCCTGAAAAGTCCTAAAAGAAAAAATATATATACATATAATTACTTCTCATAAAAAAAAATATAAACTCCTGAAAAGTTTCTAAAATCCCTATACAATGAATTATGAATATTAATAACCCACAATTTTACACAAATTTATATTACTCACAACAAACTTGTTAATTTTTAAAATTAGAAAGTGGTTATAATATTATAATTATAATAATCAAAGCAAACTAATATGTATTTCATTTCATTGACATTGAAACTTAAATGTTTTTTATCTAATACATTTGTGATGCAATTCAGCTCAATAAACCTTCAAAAGACAATTTAATATACAAGGTTTATTACATTTCAAATGAAGATTATTAAAATGACCTTGAGTGTATAGTATAAAACTTTAAATATCTTACGTTTCCTTGCTTGAGCTACCTTCTCATCAGCCCGTTTCTCTGCAGCCAAAAGTTGCTGAATCCCTTGTGTTTGACTAGCCATAATGTAAACTTTCTACTGATGTAATTTTATCCTTTACAAAGTTTTTAAATATCCACGAAGTAAATATACAACGAGAAAAAGTGCAAGTATAAACAAAGATAAAATGGGAGTGTATTTGGAGAAACAGAACGACAAAGATAAAATTTGCCTTGCGCTTGCGCTCTTACTGTTTCACTAAAAATCATCACGATTCACTCAATACTCATTCACTGATTCACGGACAAAAAACTGAGATAAATTCCTAAACATATATTTTTGTGATTGGTTCATTGCTACAAAGGTTTCGTCACAATTGGTTGAAAGCACAAAAGAAGGAGTAACCAACGAATCAGCGCTGTATGTATATAGGAAATTTATTGAAACTAATTTGCGAATCATAGGAGCGAATCTTCTGTTTCTGTTTATTTTTCTTTAATGAATTTAAAAGGCAAGGTATGTTTTGCCAAGTATATTCATGCATTTATAAGCTTTTTTTTTTTTTTTTTTAAAGTTGAAAAGTAACACGCTTTGAATAGTTATTCATTTTTCCAAGAATTTTTTTATTTATTTATTTTTTAATCAAATGCTTCTTTATATTATTTGACTCTTTCAGATTTTATTTCTGTATCTTCCGATTTACTGTAATATTATATCTGCAAAATTTTTTAACATTGAGAAAGTATTATTAAATTAATATTCTTTGCTTCGATAGTTTTTATTATTGTTTATATTAGCAAAGAGTAATTAATTTTAATTTGATAATATTTTACTGAAAAAAGCCGCATTTAACATCAGTCAACATCCTTCCCTGACTAACAGCACGCTGTTTTTGTTCAGTCTTTAAAAACTGAACTGGTTAAAAAAAAAAAAAAGAAATTTATTATGAATTGGAGACTATATAACTTAACAAAATATTCTTTAAGAAGTATTATAGTCTCGCAATTAAAAGAGATATTTAAAAGATTATTATTATTAGAGAATTTCTCGCTTAATGGCGTTTATGTTCTTACTTTCTTAAGTAAAATTAGGTTATGAAAATTGATGCTGTTTGTAGTTTTGTGTACATAAATTTTAAATTGACTATTATTCAACTTATTAAAACAAAATCTTTTAATATTGAAATTTAAAATTAGAT
This sequence comes from Salticus scenicus, assembly GCA_963930645.1. Lineage (NCBI taxonomy): Eukaryota > Metazoa > Arthropoda > Arachnida > Araneae > Salticidae > Salticus > Salticus scenicus. Next base: position 113,496,228 of record OZ005656.1, read on the forward strand.
GTTGATTAATCAATGTTCCTCAATTAAAGTACACTTTTTTTTTTTTTCCTGTTTAAATAAATACCTTAACAGTACTCTCATATTAATCACATGCCAGCAATTAATTCTTTAGTATTAACAGCACAGCATACCACTATATGAAATGAAGTAGAAGTTTATAATAAGTAAAAGAATTTCATTGAGTAATTAATTACTAGCATACAATTTATATAAAAGTACTAGGTAAACAAAAAATAAAAATAATAACCAGAATATTTTTCAATAATTGCTTATATTTAAAAGATTTACAGAAACCAATCCAGATAGAATTTTGGGCTGTTTAACTGGCTTTTCACCAGATTCATAAAAATGATTTTTGCAGGCATGAGAATTTTCCGCGGATCCGCGATTTTCCGCTTTTTTGTTTTGTTAAAATCAAACTCCAATAATGATCAGTGTTCAAACGCTCAATGAAAAACTTTAGATTCTCAATCTTTTTCCATCCAAAATATAAATGTCAATATTCATTTTAAGCATGCTTTATCAGATTCTATAACATATAAAAGAACAGAATTATTCAATATTTCTCCCTCGTAATTTTTTTGTCCTCCCCCCCCCCCTTCCTTTTTCATCTCTAACCATTGCCAATCAAACATTCTGCGGGAAGCCTTTTATTTTTGAATATTTATCCATCCACAACAAAAATGTCAATATTAATTTTAAGCTTACATTATGATATTCTAGAACCCATAAAGAAGTAGAATTGAGTTTAATATTTCTCACTAATGAACTACTTCCCCCCCTCCCTTTTTTTCCCCATTTTCCACCACCAGTCAATGTTATTAAATGTTGATTGCTAGCTAATTTTTTTTTTTTTTTTTTTTTCTAAACATGTTTTATTGTGTTGATGTGTTATTCTTTTAGTTTAATTTGTCACTTTTAGAATATTTTGTATAGTTTTTTCCTGTGAGCATTATTTTTCATTTGAAATAAATTTTATGAACACATTTATATAGTTTTCCCCGCGCATGTTATTTTTCATTTGAAAATAATTTTGTAAACACGCGTGTTTCCACTTTTTTCAATTTTCTGCACTCTCATGCCTGTTTTTGACAAAATTCTGCAAAACTTTTTCTACGGCCATATCCCAGTACAACACAAAATTACTGTACATACTTAGTTCAATGAAACATTCACAACATGATACTAAATGTCAAGGCTAAGCTTTACTATACGGCACCCATTGCTTATTGCCGTTGCCGATGTTTTGATCGCGTGATATGATGGTGATTCGAGACCCGAATCAGAGTATCGATACTTTTTTCTGTTGTGTCGAAACGTACCATTTACTGATTCATGCATCGCTAATTAGGGGTATCCAGTGATGTTTTCTTTTGGTTTTAATGCTCGCGAAGCGAGCAAACAGCAGAAAACATAGTGACCGCTGCTCCATGAATTTTCATGCTCCACGAATTAGGGGCGTCCAGTGATGTTTTCTTTGGTTTTAATGCTCGCGAAGCGAGCAAACAGCAGAAAACATAGTGACCGCTGCTCCATGAATTTTCATGCTTTTACTGATTTATGCTCCACGAATTAGGTGCGTCCACTGATGTTTTTTTCGGTTTCAATGCTTGCGAAGCGAGCAAACAGCAGAAAACATAGTGAAACATAAAAATGAAAAGTATAATAATAAAAAGTATTGTTTCATGACATTTTGATTCGATTCACGACGTTATGAAATAATTCGCAGTACCGACTCACAAACCGAATCAAAACACCATCATACCACGTGATCAAAACATCGGCAACGGCAATAAGCAATGGGTGCCGTATAGTAAAGCTGTTCCAATGTCAAACCTAATATCAAAGTTTTCTATATCTGTCTGCAATAAAACATAATTTATCTGTGATCCAGGATTGCTAAACCAAGTCTGCTATCACATATAAAAGTATTAGCAATTCAGATATGTAAAATTTGTATCTACAAAAAAAAAAAGAAAATATGAGTGCAGTAATCTAGAGAAGTATATAATACAAATTTTATTAGTATTTTTAATCCTGGCATTTCTTTCTGAGCTATTAAAATAATAACTTTAATGCTTTCTTCCAGGCTGTGCAACAATCCTCAAAATGCATATTTATATGAGATATCGCCCCATTTTGCTATGTTGATAAAATCTTAAATTACAAATAACTTACAAAATTTTCCTATGTAGTCAGTCATGCTTAAACAAGTATCATAAATGTTATTTTGAAGTTGTCTAATATATTTATGATTCTCAAAATGGACGTTTATGCTCAATTTTGCCCTATTCTGCCATTTTAAGTAAATCGTAAATTCCAAATAATTTACGAATTTTTTAAATTGGAAAATTCATACTCTATGATATTCATGCCAGTATCCTAAATAATATTTCAAAAGTGATCTGACATCTTTACTGTGAAAATATCCTTCAAAATTGACGTTTATGTGAAATTTTGCCCTATTCTGCCATGTTAATAAATTCATAAATTTCCAATAACTTGCGAAATTTTCATAGTAGTATGTTTCTAGTTACTGATATTCATTCCAGCATCAAAACTTATATTTTAAAACTGGTCTCACATTTTTTCATTAAAAATGTTCCATTTAATGCACGTTTAAGTGAAATTTTGCCCTATTCTCCCATGTTAAGAAAAGTGTAAATTTCTAATAACTGACGAAGTTTTTTAAACTGAAGTCGAAAATTTTCATGATTACCAAAGTTCTCCATACCTATAGCATGATGGGGAACTAAAAAAATTAAATGATATGTATTGTACTTAAGGGCCCTCTTCACTCACCGCCGCCGGAAGCCGAAACTAATGCTATTCCATGGGAAATTTTTCTTTACAAGTAACTTATTAACTAATACATATTTTTAAATTCTGTTTTCACATTCTGAAAGTTCCCGGCTGTAAAATGGACGCCCCTTTTCTAAAAAAATATTTTTTAAGTTTTTTATATTTAATTTTGAAGCTGCAAAATACGAATTTTCAATGTGTGAAATTTTTTAATTTTGCAATTTCGAAATAAAATATTAAAAATTAAAAAAATACATTTTTAAAAAAGGTCCGTCAATTTAACAGTTGGGAATTTTCTGAATGTGAAAACAGAATTTAAAAATATGTATTAGTTAATAAGTTATTTGTAAAGAAAAATTTCCCATAGAATAGCATTAGTTTCGGCTTCCGGCGGCGGTGAGTGAAGAGGGCCCTTAAGAATTTCAATTCTTTTATTTTATCAGTTATTGTCATTAAGAATATTTGTTTTGAATAAGCATACATTAAAATAAAATATAGCTTAATCTTACTAATTAACACTATTTTAATTTTAGAATCAAACCAATTTTTATTTTTGAGATAAATATTTGATTAATCATTAATTTGTAGTTTAATATAATTAGGTGTAACATTACAATGCAAATGTATTCAAGCAAAAACCCAGAAAAACCCAAGTAGGTTGGGTTTTTCTAGAAAAACCCGGGTTTTTGCCAACCCTTGTTTATGTCAGGGGCCAACTAAATACAAAGTTTGGTTAAATTTCGTTAAATTTTTTTTTTTTTTAAAGTACAATTTTTTTCATTAAAAGTAAAAAAAATCAATAAATTTCTTTTAAATTATCACAGATTTATAGTTCAGCCATTCGTTTTAAAGGTATTGACGAGACCTTTCGAAAGATACCCATCTTGAAAATTTACTCCTCTCGAGAGGGGACTCCTCCCCCCAAGGGGGGGGGGGGAGACTCCTACACATACAAAAAAAATTTCCCAGTTGACTATCTCTATTATAAACAATTCTTGTAAATTTCATAATAATTACTAAAAAATAATTCTGTTTATGCACATTTATACAAAATTTTGTCCTATATCATCATGTTAAAAATTTAGAAAAAGCAGGATGGCAATGCAATTTTTACCAAAAGTTGATGGGCACTAATTTATGTCAAGTGCAACTACATACCAATTTGTATGAAATTCTGTGCAGTAGTTCCTGAGATACAGTTGCCACAAAATGTTGTCACACACACACACACAGACAGACATTTTCTAAAAATGGTCAAATCGTGTTTTTGACCTCTTGAAGAGTGTAAATCCATCAAAAACCTGAGGTTGAAAATTTTTACGAATCCAATACTTTCTTCTATTGAATATAGAAGAAAGTAAAAAATAGAAAGAAGAAGAAGATTAATAGATAAAAGGTTTCCTTTACAAGGCAAAATATGGGGGATGGAGTGCTCTCCTAATCTATTTATATTTTTCCAAATCTTTAGTTAAGCATTTACTTCTTATCATAGAAATCATTTTGTATTTATCATGCTTTGTTGCAACTAAAACAGTATTTTTTTAAGGCCAGTTTTGTAATATTTTGTCACAATTGAAAAAGAGTAATTTACAAATGATTCCTGACTTTTAACCAAGGGCTCTAAAAAATTAAATGGGTAGAAAATACACAGTATATTCGATTAAACCCCAGAAAGTTCCTTAGAAATTATGATTTTATAAGGACACACAAAACATTTCACTCAGGGTGCCATAACTATTAAAATAAGTATGTTTAAATAGGGCCATAAAGTCATGAAACAGTCCTGTGCGCTAAAAAGTAAGGGGGGGGGGAAATTGCAAAATAACTAGTTAATAATTCATTCAGAACAGGGTTAGAAATAAGTGGTCGTTAGTCGCATTTTGACGCCTAGAATTCCAATCATAGGTGCCATATTTGATGCCTAGATTTTTTTATCATCATACCTAATAATTTTCCTAATCCCACCAGACTGTAAACAAGTCTATTTCAGTCAATTGAACCTCATAAAAACTAATTTAAGAAATCATATCTGTATGAAAGTAATTGATGATTTGTTAATGATTAAATTAAACAGCCCTAAATTGGAAGATTTCTGCCCAGAAAATGCTATTAAATTGTGGTGAAATGTTTTATCTTCTGGGCGAAGAATGAATTTGCGATTTTAAATATGTATGTTTAATATTATCAATGTAATTACATTATTGCATAAATCTTTTTTATATAATCTTGCATATATTATTTACAAGTTGATACTTTATTATTATTATTTTTAATATACATATTTAATTATAGATGGCACCTAGATTTTTCATTTTGACGCCTAGTTTCAAAATTCTTATTTCTAACACTGATTCAGAAGCTATCATTCACAGGAACCATGAAAAGTCTCTATCAAAATACTATGACAAGACAACTAAAGCCCCTATTATTTCTGATGTATAATCGATATAAATATTTCTCTACTGTGAACCAGTTACAATTAAATTTGTTTTGAAACAATACAACAATGATGTCATGTTAATAAAGGAAAAGTAGATTTTATATGTAGAAGCAAGCAGTTATACATGTAAAATTGGACGGATCATGGCCATTTGCAGCATAATAAATGGTTGTACCAAATACAAGCTATTGCTGAAAAAAGAAATTCTGAAATATGAATATTTTTCTTATTGTTCAGTATTTCATGTTAAATTTTGGCCAAAATATGAGTGTTTATTATTTAGCACTACTAATTTCCCAAAAAAGTAAAGTATGATAAAAAATAAATTTTATACATTGTCAATATTTAAGCACACGTATTTAGTTCATGCATCATTTGCCTTTTTTTTTTTTTTTTTTTTTTTTTAAGTTGCATCTTTATTATCTTTGTGTTTGGGACTGCATGGATACCCCTTGTATCTGGGACAGTCGATGATGGGACGCGCCAGCATGCCACCTGTTTTATTATCTTTGTAAGCGTCATTCATAATGGGATTGTTACTCACAAAAGATTGTTTCCATATATTAAAGTTTCTACACTATGATTTATTTATTTATTTTTTTTAATCATTGATTTGATATATGGAGATTGGAGATTCCATTGTTTACTAACAGGCTTTGTCCACTTCACTGGTTATTACATTTAAAGGAATTTTCAAAAAAATGTCATTAAAATTGCTTAGATCCTCATGTTATAGATTACATATAATTTTAGAAACAAAGTTAGATGCTATTGTTTTTAAACAATCATATATAAGCATGAATATTCAATCCATAAAAACTTGTCCTTTTTTTTTTTTTATAAATATATATAACTTAATATGTTTGTTAATTAAATATTAAAGAAAAAGCAAAAAGAGAGGATTAAGTATGAAATCTCCTCTGCCCAATTTTAATTTTAATGCACACTTTTTCTGTTAATAAAAATTAAAAATTATTGTTCTTCTAGTAAACAAATATTTATATCAGATTTTTCACAATTCTCTCTTGAGAGAGAGATAGTAATAATCCTGTTATATCCTAAACTTCTTGAACAATTAATTCAATGAAGCACACATTTTGTTTCTTCTATTTTTTCTATGGGTTATGCTAGATTTTTTACAATAGAAATTTGAATTTAGTACAGTTAATCAAGGAAAATAAATGCCAATATAAAAACAGATTTAACAAAATCATTTCTAAGTATTAACATGCACGATACTTTTCTTTTATAGTGTCCTCGTATGGGGTCGCTGTAAAAGAAAAGTACTATAAAACAAGGTACAAGGTACTATAAAATAACTATAGAAAGTACTATAAATATACTATAAAATAATTATAAAAGTTCCATAAATAGTACAACTGTTAAAAGAACAGTACGCATATGGGTTCTTTTATAAAAGAATAGTATCAAATGCACTTACATGATTGCCAGAATTAGCAATTTGTCAGTTGAGAGGGCAACTGTTCAGTATGTAGATTTTAATATATATATATAAACTTGTAATATATATTTTGTGTATTATAAATCTTGTAAATTTTAATTTAGAATATCCATATTTATTTTCTCTATTTACAAAAGTTTTTAATTTGTTTAAAATTTCTTTTTAAAAAAGAATTTGGTACTTTTATATTAACCACATGCTAGTGATTATTCGCTGGCATGTGGTTAATAGGAAATGCACATTCTGTGTGTATTTTATTATTTATATTTATGTATATATGTTTATGAATGCTACAGAAGTACATATATTGTATTATGTTGTGTACATATTGTAAACATTTTTATACATAAGTATATAAATGTTTCATCAATGGCGTGTGGTTAATACGAAAATACTTATACATTTTTCTTTTATTTAGGTTATTCAAGTATTTGGTCATGATTGATATGTAGATATTTTTAAGTCAAGAAGTATGGGGACACCGTCAAATCTATCTCCTTCTTCTTTTAAGTTTGATATATCATCCTTCCTGCCTGAAGGACATGAAAAAGCTTTTAAGCAAGCATTTTACAATGTTGCTGCATCTGTTTTCGTCCTGTTCATTACTGTTGCCTGTATTGCAGTTTACTATGTGTTAGAACCATTTCTTAGGCCTTTACTATGGGCTGTCTTGTTTGGCTCAGTTCTTCATCCGTTCAAGCACACAATGACAGTTGTTTTAAAAAATTGGCTTCAAACACTACAATTGTCTGGAACTCCTTTGACAGTTGGTGCCATCACATCTCCATTTTTAGTTTTTGACCATGTATCTGAACAGATGTGGGAATTCACTTTACAATATGCTGTTGTGTTTATTAGCATTATAGGATGCATTCTTGTTACATTTTTACTGTATAGCTGTGTTCCGGACTTTGTTGTTGTCCTGCTGCATAAAACTTTAAATCATCTGTTGAGTGGTGTATCATCACTTCTGGAGTTTTGTCATGGTGCTACTTTGTTTGTAAGTAATATGTGTTTGTAAGTGTATATGATTATTATAATTTTTGCAAATTTTATCAAAAATGAAAAGTTTTAGATGGGCAGCAAACAATAAACAGGGAAATGTCAACCTGCATTTATCAAAAAGGGAAAACACACTTGAAAATTTTGAAGCTCATGTTTCGTTATAGAGAATTATATAAGTAGTGTAAGTAATTGTATAAGCAGTGCAGCTCTGTAAATCTTTGGGTTTTGCTTGGTAAGTTTATTTCTGTAAGTCATTTGAAGACTTATTTATATCTGTTTATTTTGTATATACACTCCTTCTCATAATTATAAGGACACCCGTTTTTCTATATTAATTAAACACTGAACACTATTATTTAAACAAATAAATTTTTAATTAATTTGAATTTCATTAATAGACTATATTTAAAAAGTTTTATCGTTTTTCTATCTTAAAAAACTTTAAATATGGTAAAAAGATGATTTTTCAGGTGTTCACAATTATAAGGACAGCTCGAATTTTAGTAATTTTTTTCAGATATTCTTTAAGTTAATATTTTATGGGGTCTCTTTTTAGGGTTAAACAGTCAGACATTCTCTCTGGTATATATATATATATATATATATTAATATTCAGTTTCAATGCCATTTCATATAGCATATATGATATTCTTAATACATTTAAACTATTTAAAATTGCTTTTCACTTGCGTGCACTTTTCTAATACCATAAGTTAAGGTTTTTTCAACTTTAAGACCATGGGAAAGGCAATAATACAGAAGTTTCTTTCTTCAAACTATTTCCTATTGCTCTAAAAGTAGAGCAAAAATGTAAGTCTTGTTGAAAAAAATATTATTACCCCCCAAAATCTAACAAAAATCTGATAACTCCACGTTTAAAATTTGCGGATATTCTCTTGATGTTCATAATAATAGAAAAAATTACTAAATTCATTCTGCCTTCAGTAGAAGCAGCTCCCCAGAGCACCATAGATCCACCTTTAAAATGCCCGATTCATATCTGCCTTTAAAAAATCTTCTCTGTCTTTCCATGTCTTCAGATCATGCCAATAACTGTTAAAACCATTTGATTAATCAAAAATAAAATGTTTTTCATCCGAAAATGCAACATTTTACCATTTAATATTGTTTTTATTCAACTTTAACACAGACGTTCTTTCCCCCATTAAATGCTGATTGATTATTACAGGTTTATTATTCTTTTAACATATTATTAATTACTTTAAACATGCATAAATGTAGACCCTAACCTTTCTTTAAAAATTATGAGCAAATTTGGCAGCAGTCATTATGAATAGAACACTAAGAGGAATTATGAGTCTTCGATCTCTGTAAAACAACTCTGATTTTGCATCAGATCTCTCTCCTATCGAACCAGCAGTTCAACGTTTGATCTCATTCCCTTCAGCAATTTTAGACCTTTGAATTTCATTAGAAATTCGGCGGATTGAAATTAACCTTCCACTTAAAAAACACATTTAGCATACTTCACTACTTGAACGTTCTTTTTTTCGAGGAATTATCAGTAATATCCGTCCAAGAAAAATTGATGTCTTATATATGAATTAATCTAGCTTAGTAGTTAACAAATTCGCATGTCAACTGTAATTTATCTGCTAGTAAGTTAAATAAAAGGAAAAAAATCTGGATTGTCCCTATAATTATGAACATCTAAAAATGTGGAGAAAAACACATTTTGCATTATTTTTTGTTAATTTTATTTTATATTAAAAAATTATAATAGTTTTGGTTTTTAGAATACTAGATATATTAAGTGCACTTAGTATAATCTTGTTTACAATTATTTTTACGTTAGTTATTTCAAAATATAAAGTGTCCTTATAAATATGAGAAGGAGTGTACATTGTTTTAACTTTTCAAAAACAAATGCTTCTTTAATGCTGATAATTTAATAGGTTGATCACTATCGAATAAGTTAAAAACTTTGAATTTAAACGCCATAAAATGAAAAAAAAAAAAAAAAATTACAACAAATAATGCTAGTTTAATGTGTAATAGTAATAAGATAATTTTGTGTAAAAAGCCTATTAAAAGAATATCCTTGCATGAGACAGTTTTTTTTTTTTTTTTTGCTTAAAGAATCTCAATGAAATTTATTATTACAGTATAGAATCTGTTATACAGAAAGCTTGAGACCTGGAGTATTCTGGAGAAGGGGGTTTTCTGTAATTCGGAACACTTTACTATAAGTATAAAAAATCTGGAGTGACTCCTCAACTATCCAACGGTTGTATAAATAAATTAAATTAAGACAAGTTATTAAATAAACAAAAGTGAAAATTACAATAGGATGTTTGAATATTTTTCTCAATGGTTTAATTTTACACTATTGTACTTAAAATAATTTGAGCCCATAGATCATAATAATTATAACAAATATTTCGTTGTGTCCCTGTAAAAATGTATAAAGGCTAGATTCACAAAAATCTGTACGATTTGTGCAATGGTGATCTCTAACATGTGTATAAATATTCATCTCAATCGAATAAGACGTTTAGATGCTATTGCACTTCAAAAAATTTGGGTCCATAGACCATAATGATAAAGAATTTTTGTGTCCTTGGCCAATGTAAAAAAATGTGTTAGATTCACCAAAATCTATACAGTTTAAGCGACATTGACTTATAACATGTGTATAAATTTTTAGCTCAAACGAATAAGGCATTTAGATGTTATCACTCATTAAAACTTTAGGCCCATAGGACCTAATGATAAACAATTTTTCTTTGTGTCCCTGTAAAAAACTATAAGTACTATATTGACCAAAATCAATAGGGTTTGGGCTATAGTGACCTGTAACATACGTACCAACTTTCAGCTCATTCAAACAAAACGTTTAGGTGCTATCGTGTTCCCTCGCATACACACACATACATATATAGGGGTCTGTCCAGAGGAAAACCTGGGTCCGTTAAAGGACCCTTCACAAAATTATTTATCCGAAAAAAGATCCCTTCACAAAATTATTTATCCTGAAAAAGGCCCCTTCACAAAATTGTTTATCCTAAGAAAGGCCCCTGATGTTTATTAAGTAGTTTCCTTGAGAAACTACAAATCAGTAAATATATTAAGTAATTTTAATACTTTGTTACTTTCCCAGTGGCAGAAACACGGCGACATAGTCACAGACACAGGAAAACGGCTTGCGGACAGTTTTTGTCTGCACTGATAAAAAAAATTTGTCCACAACTTCGGATAACAATTCACTTATAAAAATTTCTGTATCAAAACTAAAACTAATACTTGTATTATTTATATTGTGTTGTGTCAAACATTGCTATAAAATATTTAATTGAATGAGATGAATTGAATGAATACAATTATTTATACTATATTCTTCTGTAGTAAAATTGTATTCGTGTATTGTTGCATGAGATCACCACTGATGTTAAACCCCCATCCCCCCCATCAGCTTTCAGGCTTTTTGAGTGTAAGCCATTTTCACCCCTGATTACACGCAAATTTTGCAGACAGATTATGAAATTTTAAAAGCCTGTCGCAAACAGCTACAAAACTTTCTGCCACTGGGGTTACTTTCTCTTATTCATATATAGTAGTAGAGAAAATATTATTCTGAGATAAAATTTTCGACACAACATTTCTTTCTTTTCTTTTAATATAATTTTATATTTTGTGGTCATCTGAATTTGAAAATGTGGTTTTGGGGGGTCAGTCTGCATGTGTTTGTTATCAGCATAACTGAAAAATAGCGAATAGCACACAGTCCAAATTCATTATTCTAAATCTGCAGCACATAATGTATATTAAATTTTTTTTTATTGTGGTTGCACAAATTATCTGTTTTAAGAAACACATAAAAGGATTCAAATACATTAGGTTCTACAAGCATAATTTACCATTGATATATTTTAACTTCTTTAAACTGTATGTACTAAGCATAATGAAATTAATATATATCTGATGTGCACAAAAATATGTTTCATATAAAATATGCAATGAACAATAGTAGTGATAAAGGACCTTGATGAGAGGGTATTTTAGCAGCCACCATCAAGAGACTGAAAATAGAGATTTTTTTCCAAATAAAAAATATTTTATTAGTAACTATGTCAACAATAAAATAATATTATAGAACCTTGACTACAGAGCTTTGCATTCAAAATTCCAGTTGTTCTAGTGTTAATAAAGCTTTGTTTTTGTAGCTTATTACTAAATATACATTAAACCAAAATAAATAATATCTTAATCTATCACTGTACGTTTTTGTTTTATAATTCATAAATGCAATGTGCAAGTGTCATTTAGCATTAAAGTGCTCACATGTTTAAAACTTAATTTAATTTTTTTTTTTATGAATTCTAACAATTTTTTTTCTTTTTTAAAATATAATGAATAACAAACTGTTTTATTTTTAAATTTTGCTGCGTCAGCAGTGGAGAGAGGTTTTTCTATAATAATCTTAAATTAACCCGTTAGTAGTCGCTATAAACAGCGCCACCTATTACAGATTGCACACTTTTTATTTAACTGTCACCAATAATTTTAAGAAGTGATGTGATCGACGTTTCTTCGATTTTATTCGCGTATTATGTATATCAAATGCCACTTCTAAAAATTTTTGGTGGCTATTGTATAAAAAAATCTGTCAACATTGAAAGATGGGCGGCAAATCGACCAACTAGCGACTACTAACGGGTTAAAAACATAACTTTTCTAAACTTTGTAATTTTTGTCTTAAGAGATAAATCTATGTTTAATTAGAAAATTTTTTGAGAATAATTCCACAAATATTATACAGGGAAACCTCCAAATTTTCACCACTGCCACTGTTTGTGAAAAGCAACTATGGTTAGAAAATCGCTTAGTACATTTGAAGTTGTGTTATGCATTTTGTGTGTGTGTGTGTGAAATTAAAGTACACTACATAGTACATAATAAAATTTATAGGCAGTCAACCTGTCAGTTTGAAATTAATCAAATGCATTCTTTCCTAAGGTATGGAAGTGCTTTACTAAATGTCCAGGAAAACTATCAGTATAAAAACTATGTGCACAGCAAGATTTAAATATATATGTAAAGCTTTTAATAAAAATTTTGTCTATTAGTGTTTGTTTTCTATTATTATCTACTATTAGCTTATGTATAATCTAAGTATAATAATTATGTTTCCAGATAAAACAATATGGAACCATTTATCCTGAAACCAGCTGTCTGAAATCATATTTTTGATTGTTTAACTTCCCTCCCCCCCCCCCAAAAAAAAAAAAAAAATAAAATAAATAAATAAAAGCACCACAAGAAAACAAAATTTAAGTGAAAGAAAACTGATGATGTATTTAAAGAATATAAATCTTGTTGACAAATAAATTGATTGAAAATTATTTTAAAATATTTATTTTTTAAGTTTTTCAGATTAATTAAAAGTTTAAATTTGATAAGGATTGAATAAATCAGAACCATATGCATTCTGCAAGCCTGGTTAATGGGGGGGGGAATGCTTTAATCAGAAACCAGTTATCCAGGATTGTCTTGTTCCTACCATTGCGGATAATTGGTTACCCTCCAAATAATTTTCAAAATACTCATTTATATTAATATTTTATATAGTCAGTTTTATTTTTTACAATCTTATACACATTTGATATTGTTCATTTTAGGTATGGACTGTTGTGATTGGTTATATAATTATTTTAACTGTTTGGTGGACTCCTAAAACAAAACCCTACTTAATTTTTATGTCACCAATTGTCTGGACTGTTTTGATATGTCATCTTATAAGCATTGCCGGATCTTTGCGAGTTACAATTCTCCTTATATTTTTTGGCTTGATGTTCATTGGGTTTATTGCAGAATTAAAAGGACGATATTCAGATGCTGGTAAGAGTTTTTTTCTTTATTTTCATTCTACTCACATTACCTAAAGGCAGCATTTAATCTTTCCTGTATTATTATTATTTTCATTTATTTGAGCTAAGACATTTTGCTTACAAAAATTATAAGCATACGGCTAGTTTTGAACCAACCTGAATCAAAAGACCTTATTGTCAAGTCAACTCTTAACTCTACTTTCAGGAAAAACAATAGTCAGTCTGATCCATGAGATCGGTCAGTTTCTTTCTAATTGGCTCTGTTATATAAATTGTATTTAGGAATTTAGATAATCATAAAAATATTTTTAAAGCTTTAAGTATAATTTTAAAATAATTATTTTTTACTTATTAGAATTTTCCAGGAGGTGGAAAATGACCCTTTTGCCCCTATGTGCTGACATCCATGTTGATAGTACAAGATTCTATTATGCACTTTTAATACTTTTATTTTTTTCACAAGGTTTTAAAAATATTCCTTCTGTAGTGAATATATATTAATGATAAGTGGATAACTAAATAATCAAATTACTCTTACATTATTGGAAATTCAATGTTTACATTCATTAGCAATATTTAAACAATTTATCTGTAAATTATACAGTGCTTTCATATTAACCACATGCCAGTTTAGATTAACAATGATCACTGTAAAGTTAACACAGGTTACAATAGAATAAACATAGGTTGCTATTTTGCAGATTTATTGAATTTATTATTATTATTATTATACTTAATTTTTAACACTCAGTATTATGCACTAAAGTTTGAGCCCTTCTAAATTTTTTCTTTCTTTTTTTGGGCTATGACCTTGCATTTACAGTAAACCATTTCATAAAACAAGTTTTAGAAGTGTTGAGTTTAATAGCAGAAGTGCTGAACAAGCATGATATGTTATTTACTAAATGCCATTAAATTAATGCCCCAAAATCAATAAAATTTATTCACCTATAAAATACATTGATTATCAGTAAGACAGGGTTTTCCCCTAACAATTGATTATCAAAATTAGACATTCAGAGCTTGAGAACTCAGTTTAAGAAAAAAAGTTTTTTCACATTAACACCTGCTACCAAAATCTACTATATGCTGCAGTCCTGGCTCATCATTCGAACTTGTAACTTTCTGTATGCTTTAAACTGGCTGTGCTGCAAGGATAATGTCTCAAAACAGGGGCGCGCCAGCATTGACAGGCGCCTGTGTGCAAAGTTTCAGTTAGCGCCCTATATTATCTTTATATATATATATATATATAAAAACATTTTGTAAAAAGTTATCATTTAGCAAGTCAATGGAATCTCGAACCTTAATAGTAATAAGATTATTGAATGGCTAATAAAATGAAAAAAGTATCAAGTAAAATGAAATTTAAATACAAGCAAATAAAAAGTGCATTTAGCAGAAAGATAAAAAATCCCATACAGGGAGTTGCAAAAACACAAGGCACAACTGCGAAGGCAAATAAAGGAAACCAAAATAAGCAGATTTAGTGTTAATGTGGGTGCAGAAATGAGAAATGCTGCATTGAGGCATTACAATAGATGGCTTAAATGAGAGCTGTAAGTGTAAACGTTTCTATTTGTTTGGTTCTAATTTTTAAGTAAATATTTAAACACACACACACACACAAAATAGTCTTAGTAAACTAAACGTTCCCTCACTTCATTACACCTTTTTGAGAATATTACGCATATCATATTGATCCAAAATATCAGTCTCTATCCATATCATTACCAAAATGTTGATTTACTTGCATGGGAAAAGTAATTGTAAAGAAACAGGCAGTTTTGTCAAAAGAAACTGTCAGTCAATAAAACTTTACTAGCGAGCTTCGCCCGCTAGCGGGTCAGTATTTTCAAATGAATCACTATAATTAATGAATCACTAACAGTAACTTTTAGTCTTAAGAAAAGAAATTAAAAAAAAAATCATTTCTGATCGGGTAAAATGTCGTCCCGGGTCCTCACTGTCTTCGGCAGCGCAGTCCCGAAAATATTACAGCACCATCTGGCGGTAGAAATTTCTGTAATCTACTGTTCGATTCCAACTCAACAAAGCTTTCAAATGATGCATTACTTATGAAATTTTTTAATTAGTAACTGAGACAAAAGAGAAGCCCATTCAGGACACCTCAAAACGTTTAAATCAGGAGAAATGTCGAAATATCGAATTTCTGTAATCTACTATTCAATTCCAAATTAACAAAGCTTTCAAATGATGGATTACTTATGAAATTATTTTAATTAGCAGCTGAGATACAAAAGAAAACCCATTCAGGACACCTCAAAACGTGTAAATCAGGTGAAATCTCTAATTCCACTTTCGACACTTTAATTAGTAGCTGAGATACAAAAGAAAACCCATTTAGGAGACCTCAAAACGTGTAAATAAGCTGAAATCTCGAATTCCACTATTGCGATGCAAAAGAAAACCTAATCAGGAGACCTCAAAACGTGTAAATCGGGAGAAATCTCGAATTCCCCTTTCGATAATGTAACCGTACTTTAAAAGGTGCATCGAATGACACATTAAAAAAAAAAATTAAACATAATTACAATTTTAAATATTGAAATTTTAAATTATTACAGCGCCATGACACCTCAAAACGTGTAAGTCAAGTGAAATTTCGAATTCCATTATCTACGGTTGTCGGTTAATGGAAGTAAAAAGAAATATTTTTACCTTATGTATTTGTGTCGTTTTGAAACTGGCATCCTCTTTCGACAGATAAAATATCAAGCGTGTAAAGATAAAATTTAATTTGCAATTAAAATGTAAATCTTTTGTTTATTCACCAAAATCGATGAAATTTTAACTGCAAGTTTGTTTTGTGGTGTTAAGATTGTATACTAATTGAAATGTGCGAATTTTGAAAAATTGAAGAAAATAGAAAATTGCAATTTTTAATCGCAGTACAAAAACATGACAAAAACACGTGACCTCATTAAACACCAGATGTTTTTTCTTTCCGTTCAGGATCGTCTGCCAAGTTAAAATGCTTGTGATTTGTTGCCACCATTTTTTTTTTTTTTAGTTTAGTTAATTTAAAAAAATCTAATTGTCCGATCGATAAGCCGTTTACACCATCGGATTGAGAAAAAAAAGCCCTTTCCAATGGTATCTTGTTTGTAACAATACGACTGATATTTCTAATTTATTTTCCACTTTTTCCGTAAAAATGTCGCTTTTTAAGCATTTAATCATGTATTCTGGGTCATTTTTCGTTAGACAATGGTCGACATTTTAATTAATATCTCCGCTAATTAGAGTCGCATCGCTTAGCGAATTATCGCGATGTCGAGATGAAGAAATTCTGCCTCTGTCGACACCAGTTTCGAAGCGCTGCGACCATTAGCGCCGGAGCTTTAGCTATGACAAGGCATTTCTCACAGACAGACAGACAGACAGACAGATGGGCACAGATTTTAATAATATAAGGAGATATTCAAGGATTATTCTCGAAAAAACCAGTAAATTATCGTACTCAAATTCATACCTCAAAAAGTCATAAAACAAAGATGAAAACACCACAGAGGGGAATTTCACTCATTTAAAAATAAATATAAACCATTTAAACTAAAACGAACGTTCAGAACAGATGTCCGAATGCAACTAATCGCTTTGGGAATGTCTCTTCTATTTATATAATTTCTGTCGTAATTTGGCGAACTTTCGAGAGGTTATTCTGCGCCAGAAGCCAATTGATGAATCCAGAAAATTAAAGAACTCCGCTTTTATTGAAGATAGAGCTTCTGAACTTTGGAAACATTAAATTATTACTTCTCGCCAAGTTTGGTCGCCATGTAGCTAAATTCATTGCTAAGTTGCCAAGTCTGTATCCAAGACTGACAATCACCTCCCACTCCACTCCCGTTAAAACTGAATGAACTGGTCCTTATTTGCACTTTAATTGTAAATATGTTATATTGCAATAACACCTTTCATTTAAAAAGTGGTTTGATTCTTTGCAATACTATAATGAAAAAATTTTTAAGTTAGTCGTGCTATTGCAGTATGTTTGCACATATAATATGTAAATGAGTTTAACATTTTGCACTAGTACAAATAAATGGAATTTATAAGTATATAAAATTAGAACTCCTAATAATAATAATTAAAAAAAATCCCGTAATGAGTTCTATTTTTCTCAATTTCATTGTTGAAAACTCTCGAAATACTCTAAGATCAAATTAATACATGACTATCGATATAATGACAAAATTTAACTTGGTTGATAATGGATTTTTTTTTCTTTTTTTAAGGAACAAATAAATATATAAATACATAAAATAGGAGTATATTAATAAATATTACTTGATAAATGTGGATAAAAAGTACTTAACAGGGGGGGGGGGGAAGTCTAGTGAAAGGAATTTTGCCCATTTTCATTATCTAAACTTTGCATGTAATTTGTATGTAAATTTACATGCGTTTTTTTCATATAGTAGAAAAATACAAAAATATATTTTAAACTACTTTGCCGCGATGTTTGTACTCCGCACAGATATAAATAATACATAAATTTCAATGTAAATAAAATAAGAATGTATAATAAAAGTTATTAACTTTTAAAGTAGATTTGAAACTTTTAAAGTAGATATGAACATTTAAACAGATAATATTACTTAGGGAAATGTCATTAGATAGAGCTTTTGTGAATTCTGGAATAATAAATCTATTTGATCCAAAATATGTTATACTTTCGATACAATTGCAAAATTTAAGAATCTGTCTGATATTGTTGTGGAGTGTCAGTATTTTTTTTTTATCATTTTAAATTTAGTAAAAGATTGTTCGACTGATGCTGCTGGTAATTATGACAAAATAATCTCGAAAACAATTAATCCACACATAAAATTTATTCTTGCTGAAATAATATGGAGTAAGGTTACGCTTGGAAACGTGTCTGTGGCCTCAAGGAAGGAAAGGTGGGATTTCGTAAAATCCCGTTACAATAGGTGTCGAATACATATGAACAATTTACGCTCCAAAATCTGTGACCGCAGTTTCCATAGATTTTACACGACAAATTTAGAGCTAAAACGGGTGTGTGGGTGGGGGGGGGGGGAGTCGAATTATTCCTCTCTTTACGCCCCTCCGAAATCGAAAATTACAAAAAAACAAAGATAGGTTTTTTAAAATATCCTAAAGAAGACGCATACCTGTTTTCATCATCTTTATACCAATTTCAGTAGAATTCTGTTGGTAAAAGTTTTTGGTAAAACCCGGAATTTGTGAAATTTCCCCCAAAATCGATTCTTCCCTCCCCTTAAAAATCGAAAATTCCAGAATTTTATATTATTTTATTTTAACGTGTTTTTTGCCTCTTTTCTCCCTTGAAAAGTTGAGGGGAAATTTCGTAAAATCTCGTCAGTATAGTCTGCGGATGCATCTAAACAATACACGCACCGAAATTCGTGACCGGAGCTCCCATACATTCTCCAGGACGAATTTAGCGCTGAAAGAGGGATCTCGATTTTGCTCCCTCGTAACCCCCCCCCCCCCAGATCAAAAATCACAAGCATCAAAAATGGAAATATCCTAAAGATGCATGGCCGTTTGTACCATTTTTGGTAAATTTCTACTGAAAAATGCGGAATTTACGAAATTCCCCCCCCCACAAAATGGTTGATAATGATTATTATTATTATTATTATTATTATTTTGTACTCAAATCTAGACTTTTCATGTGCAATTTCTTCGCTGTGAAATAACTTGAAGCCAAGTTATGCATATAAACATTTTTGTGCCATGTTTGATAAATTTCTACTCAAAAATCCGGAATTTACGAAATTTTCCCCGAAAATCGAATTTCTTCCACCCTCCTTAAAAATCAAAAATTCTAAAATCGTAGGCAATGATTATTATTATTATTTATACTCAAATCTAGACTCCTCAAGTGCAATTTCTTCATTGTGAAGTAATTTGAAGCCAAATTATGCATATAAATGTGTTTTTGCCTCCCCCCCCCCCCCCCCAACAAATGGGAATTTGCAAAAGTTGATGGATATGATTTTAAGTTGAGCAGTTACATCCAAGTGTCGTTGAATTCTGACCAGCTGTTTTCACGTGATACCCAGACAAAAATATTATAGACATGCAGACACAACGAATGTGCACGCACCACACGCACACACAGAAAAATTTCTGAAGTCAGATTTGGCTTTCACAATGTGTGAAACGGGAAGATATTGCAATTTTTTTCGCGTTTGAGAAATTTACAAACAAAAGTCTGATTTTATTAATGTAGATGTCACATCGATAATGCAAAGGGGAAAAAACTACTCTAAATAAAGTCTCCAGTTCTATTACATTTTCATTTTTGTTATCGAATTATGTTGTCTTTTTACTAATCTAAGTGGCCTTTATCCGGCAGAAGAAGGAGGGAGAAGAGATTAACGTGCCCTTTTAAATTTCAATAGAATGTTTTGACACGTCAAAAAAGTCAAAGAAAATTTTGCTGAAGTCTGGCGCATCTTTACAAAGTTATTCCACTTTTAACGTGCCCTTTCACAAAAAACTTCCTAAACTATTTCAGGAGCGCAAGTTTTGCCAATATATTTTTCAAGGCGCCTTATTTAGTCACATTAGTCACATAGCTTCAGACTGGCATCATGAAATTAGATTTAATAAAGCAATATTTCTTTTACTTTTATTTTTAATTTTTTCAAATAATTTATCATCGGCTGGCGCCTTTCTTCACCTGGCGCCTGTGTGTGCCGCACACTTCGCACACCGGGTCGGCGCGCCCCTGCTCAAAAATAAAAAATCTTTGTTACAGAAGAAGTCTCAGCATAAATTCTTAGTGCCTGTAACTACATTTATATATAAGTTGTAACTATACCTAAGACTCTACATTTGAATTATTGTTGGTACCTGCAAACTCTCTTTATGCTGCATATAAGTAACATTTTAGTACACTGTTCTGTTTTCCTTTTTTTAGGAGGATTTTTTCAATGTAATTAATTTGCATTTTATTGAAAAAAGTATGTTTTTATTGAAAGTTTCTTTTAATTACATGGTTAAAAATTAAATAAATAAAAATTAATGCTAAATTACTACTTTTAAACTGAA
This sequence comes from Salticus scenicus, assembly GCA_963930645.1. Classification (NCBI taxonomy): domain Eukaryota; kingdom Metazoa; phylum Arthropoda; class Arachnida; order Araneae; family Salticidae; genus Salticus; species Salticus scenicus. Next base: position 113,516,860 of record OZ005656.1, read on the forward strand.
ATTTTATGTTTAAACAATCGTTTGAAAATCAGATTTTTTGCTGTTTAATGTACATAAAAATTAATATAGTAAATGTTTTATCAATCATTAATTGTAGTTGGTTAATAATTTGTTTCTAATTCTATGTTTAAATTTTAGTAGTATCAATAGATCAGTCAAATGAAGATTCATATCCACTAACACCGATACAAGCTATCCGTTCAGGTTTTGCATGGTTCAGAGGAAGTGATGAAGCCTGTTCAGAACTCACACCAGATGTAAGTTTTTTTTTTCCTCCTCACAATTATGGGGAATATTTAAAAAGAGGAAAATATTATTGAAAAAAAAAAAGAAAAAATCTTACTTTTCTAATATTTCTACAATTCTGTCTTCCTAAACAAAATAGCATAAATCTTGGAAAGTATGTGTAAAAATTACAGTAACAATGTGTTATAACTGTAGCTTGTGATTATAAAGCTTCTCATAACTGTCTGTATTCATTTGTATCTATGAACGTTCATGAAAATATAAACGTTTCCTTAACAAATTTCAAAATATTTGCAAGATATTCAACTAAACCATTACCACCTTTAACCTTCACAAAAAAATGGTGTGTTATAGTTATGAGTTTGAGGTTTTATCTCTTTGTAACACTGTAACCCCTAAACAAATAGGCTGATGTAAATTTTTATTTATTTTTTTATTTATTTTTTTTTTTATTAAAAAACGCTGGTTTAACCTGGATAATTCATAGCTATTTTTAACAAAAATTTATTTGACAGTTTTTTTTTTTTTTTTTTTTTTTTTTTTTTTTTTTTTAATTGCCACTAGTAACAGGCTACCTTACATTGATATTTTAAAATTTACGATCTGGCAGTCTCCTAATTTTGAAATCAGGTTAATGATAAGTGATTGGAGTATGAAAACACTTTTCTTTTAAATTTGTGAATGTTAAACCGATTTTGAAAAGGGTTAGAAATTGGCTAAATAGTGATTATGATACCTAAAATCTAGGTTGCTCTTTTGCCAACAATTTGCTTAATTTTTATTCTATTCAAATGAAGTTTTGAAAAAAGTTGTTCAATGTATTTAGCTTTCAATTCTATCTTTTGCGCATGCACAGTAAAATAATATTTACTAAAAATGCTCATACCTCAACGAATATTACACGTGGGAATTTTATGTTTCAGAATAATGTTTCTCTAATGTTTTGTCATTTTTTTAGCAGCAAGTTTTGTAAAATTTTATGGAAATCCATTCCAGTTATAAACAAAAAACTTGTAAAAAAAATTAGTAATTTTTGAAAAAAATAAAATTCATATCTGCCTAAATAATTGTGCAATTCCCACACCAAAGTATACAAATATTGTGTATAGTATGTGCAACAATGTATTAAAGTTACAAGTCATTTGTATCTTTTTGGGATACAGGGTAATCCAAAGTATTTTCGCTTTTCTTCAATTCATGGTTAATCCCCTAATTGCACTCTGGACTAAATCAATAGTGGAAAATATGAGTTTTAAAATGTTCTTTGCATGTAGGAAGTTTCAGGCCATTTTGTCCTGTATTTTTTTAGATAATCGAAAAAATGTCAAACAAACAAACAAACAAACAAAAAAAATTATAATAATTTGAACACCCACTGTATCAAAAAAAAAAGGGGGGGGGGAAAAGAAAACTAACATCAATATTTTAGTGAGCTAATACTTTTTTTAATACAGTGTATATATATAAACTGTGCTAATTTGTTTAAGAAAAACATTACCATAAAGTTAATTTAGTCTTATAAGTAAAAGTGCTATTGATGAAACAGGAACAGCAGTGAATCAAAATAACTAGTCATCATACTTATTGTAACATATTATAAAGTGTTTTTGTCAAAAGCATATACTCCATGTTCTTTTACTTATTCATTTATTTTCACATTTTTTGTTGGTAATGTTTGAATTAAATTTTCAGATGAGATATCCATAAATTTTTGTACAGCATTTTAAAATGTTTAATCTGGTTATTTGAATAAAACATTAAGTTTAGAATCAAATTCCAAATGTAATTTTTTGTATTACAAAATTTATTGATGACATTCATTCAATCATTCTTTGACTCGCCCTCATTTTAATTATAACTGTATCGTGCAATATGGGAAAGTATTTCATAATGTATAAGTATTGCATGATTTTATTTTTGTACTTTTACTATAGTAAGAATTTGTATTATACATATGTAAATATATATTAAATTCTTCATTTTCACTTTCCACGAATTGCAACTATATATCTCTTTAATTGGAAAGTGTTTTACAATTTAACAGGGAGGCATGATTTTGCAGTTGTTTGATATACTTTAGAAAACACCAATTTATCCATAGATTGAAAAAATAATAATAATAATAATAACCATTGGGGCTAAAAGGACTAAAATTTATTTTTCCATAGACAGTAGTACAGTTTGAACTTATCAAATTTACTGATTCTGAATAGATTCATTCGAATGAATTGTATTTAGCTGACATTATATGCATAAATAAAGATTTTCAGTAGGTGATGTCTTGTCATTTATAACAATTTTCTGTTAATTAAAATTTTTCACTCTAAGACACCATTTTTTTAATTACAATCACAATTCAAAAAATAGTATTTGTTGTTGTTTGTTAATGTCATCATCTTAACTTCCATTTCCATGTTGAATATATGGCTCCATAAAGGGAAGTGTTGTCAGGACTGTGTCATATAGTTGTATATTTGCATTGTCCCAAGGATGCCACCTTTCTCTTGAATCAGAGTACCATTCCAAAAGGGGCAATGGCATCATGCAGACACTTTGCACAAAAGCACTTACCATACATGGGATACACTGAGTTCTGTATTTATGATTGTACAAAAACAAAGTGTAATATTTCTGACAGAATAAAAACAAATGACGTTTCTAACTTTTAATATAAATATTTAAGTCAACATTATCTTTGAAAAATATTCCAGATGTAGAAATTTTAATTAATTACAAATCATTGAACTAGAGATTTAATTAAATAGAAATTTTCTAGCAAGGAGAATCCTTCAAAATTTTCTGAAATTTGTACAAATCTTTGCATAGTTTAGAATTTATTTAATTGCTATATAGTTTTAAATATTTATTTAGATTGGACCTGAAAAAACAGATTCTCATCAGAATGTTCAAGTTGATCCCAAAACTCCTGAGAAATCGAGACCAGCTTCATTACAAACTAGCATGTTTGATGAAATGAGTACCGAAGATAAAATGAGTAATTTCTACATTTATGGATTGATGTGGGCTTGTCTTTTAGCCCAAGTGTGGCTCCATTTATGGTTATTCAATTTGTTGCTTATCCCATGTATATATATGGGTCTCAAACATGCTGGTGAGTATTATTTATTTTAGTTATTTTATTATTAGATTATATACTAGTTTAGTGGTAAGTGCCACCAATTTGTAAAACAAAAAAAGAAAGAAAGAATAATGTATCAGAATGACAAATTTATTGCCTATAATATTTTTGTAAACTTTTTTTTTTTTTCTATTTATATTTTTAAAAATAGAATCAATTTACTTTGATATTTTGAAACTGTCACTAAAAAAATCCTTTTAGAAATCAAAATTTATGATAGTTTAAACAAAGTTCTTACTCCAATTTTCATGGTTTGCTTGGTAAACATTGTTAATAGTGGAATAGTCAACTTTGAGGTTTCTTTCTGTCTCTATCATCAAGGATTTGTACTAGTGTTATTTGGAATCTGGTATATTGAAATGTATTGTGTTGTTTCTTTCACGCTGAACTCGTTCCTACTTCTTCTTTTTTTACCTGAAGGGTTGCATCATTGTGCTCTATTCAAAATAATTGTTATGCATTTTTGCAATTTATGATGAATGTTTTCTTTCTTCTACCAATGCAGCGGTAGATTTTCAGTGAATTCTACTGTAAGTTGTTTAAAACCTATCTTGCATGATTTATTTAAATAATAACTTTGCTGGAATGGCATTTTCGTATTAAATACAAGCCACATGCCAGTGGGTGCCCTCCCCCCTCGAAATTTTGCATATTTGTAGAAAATTTTCAAGTTATGCATAATTTTTAACTCTCAATATTATGTGCTTAAAGCTTGAGCCCCCTCTGAAATTTTTTTCTGGCCATAGGTTAACAAAGATCACCATAAGGTTAGCTCAGAATGTGATGGAATAAACATAGGCTAGCATAAACTGAACTGCTAATTGTAGTTCTGAAAAGTATTCTCAAGCTAATTTATTAGTTACTTCGCTTCAATTCATAATGGTGACTTAATTGCCGGTATACAGTTAATATGAAAGTACCTCTGGAATTAGTAACAGGCGAAACTTGTGTACAATTTGTGTTTAAAGTATCTTAAAATTGAAGTATTTGTGTTGTTTTCACACAAAAGTATTGACATATGCAGTAAAAATATGGATAAAAAGTGAGCATTTATGTATGTTTGTCTACCATCTTATATTTTAAAACCACTAAACTGAAATCTAGGTTATTTTTTGAACCACTAAAATTTCATTGCTGGCGTAAACCCTAGTCATTATATACTTTTATTTGTATCAAAAATTGTGTGCTGTTTTAAAATATGGTTTATTTTGGTTAATTTTCTTTTAATTCATTTCAAGTAAAATTGTTTTGTATTTTCACTTTTTTTATTTTATTTTTTTTTTGTATTTTTCATTTGAGTGTATTGCTTCCTTATGAAAAGTCTCTTGAAAATAAGCTAATAACTATAATAGTGTTTAGATTTTGATAATATATAATTAATCCCATAGATTCATAGATTCATTTTCATCAACATAATTATTTACCTTAATATAAATACACTCCTTCTCATAATTATAAGGACACCCGTTTTTCTATATTAACTAAACACTGAACACTATTATTTAAACAAATATATTTTTAATTAATTTGAATTTCATAAATAGACTATATTTAAAAAAGTTTTATCGTTTTTCTATCTTAAAAAACTTTAAATATGGTAAAAAGATGATTTTTCAGGTTTCACAATTATAAGGACAGCTCGAATTTTAGTAATTTTTTTCAGTTATTCTTTAAATTAATATTTTATGGGGACTCATTTTAGGGTTAAACAGTCAGACATTCTCTCTGGTATATATTATACACATTTTTTTTTTTAATATATACATTCAGTTTTAATACCATTTAGTATAGCATATATGATATTCTTAATACATTTAAACTATTTAAAATTGCTTTCCACTTGCATGCACTTTTCTAATATCATAAGTTAAGGTTTTTTCAAATTTTAGGCCATGGGAAAGGCAATAATACAGAAGTTTCTTTCTTCAAACTATCTTCTATTGCTCTAAACGTAGAGCAAAAATGTAAGTCTTGTTGAAAAAAATATTATTACCCCCCAAAAATCTAACAAAAATCTGATAATTCCACGTTTAAAATTTGCGGATATTCTCTTGATGTTCATAATAATAGAAACAATTGCTAAATTCATTCTGCCTTCAGTAGAAGCAGCCCCCCAAAGCACCATCGATTCACCTTTAAAATGCCCGATTCATATCTGCCTTTAAAAAATCTGCTCTGTCTTTTGCTGTCTTCAGATCATGCCAGTAACTGTTAAAACCATTTGGTTAATCAAGAATAAAGTGTTTTTCATCCGAAAATGCAACATTTTACCATTTAATATTGTCTTTATTCAACTTTAATACAGACGTTCTTTCCCCCATTAAATGCTGATTGATTATTACAGGGTTTTTATTCATTTTAACATATTATTAATTATTTTAAACATGCATAAATGTGGACCCTAACCTTTCGTTAAAAATTACGAGCAAATTCAGCAGCAGTCATTATGAGTTGAACAGTAAGAGGAATTATGAGTCTTTGATCTCTGTAAAACAACTCTGATTTTGCATCAGATCTCTCTCCTATCGAACCAGCAGTTCAACGTTTGATCTCATTCCCTTCAGCAATTTTAGACCTTCGAATTTCATTAGAAATTCGGTGGATTGAAATTAACCTTCCACTTAAAAAACACATTTAGCATACTTCACTACTTGAACGTTCTTTTTTTCGAGGAATTATCAGTAATATCCGTCCAAGAAAAATTGAAGGCTTATATATGAATTAATCTAGCCCAGTAGTTAACAAATTCGCATGTCAATTGTAATTTATCCGCTAGTAAGTTAAATAAAATGAAAAAATCTGGATTGTCCCTATAATTATGAACATCTAAAAACATGGAGAAAAACGCATTTTGCATTATTTTTTATTAATTTTGTTTTATATTAAAAAAATTATAGCAGTTTTGGTTTTTAGAATGCTAGATATATTAAGTGCACTTCGTATGATCTTGTTCACAATTATTTTTACATTTGTTATTTCAAAATATAAAGTGTCCTTATAAATATGAGAAGGAGTGTAAATACAAATTACTGCAATAAAAATTATCTACGCACATTTGATTCTTCATATTGTCATTCTTCTTAAGGAGTTTATTTTTTCCATATTTTCAATAAATTAGTAGGCTTACATATAGCATGTGCACTTATACCTGTATTTTCTTGCCTGATAATCAGTTGTGGTTAACTAATTTTAGTTTGAGGCAGTTGTTATATTTCTGTTTACCAAGTTCTTCTGCATGTTTTAAAACCTATTTTTAGGAGCTTTTTATTGCAATTTCGCTATATGAATTCAAGCAACAGAAAAACTTACTTAAATTAGAATTTATATTACATACTAACTTCCTTCAGCACCCAGCTGATTCACAAATTTTGAAAAATCTGACTATAAAGGGTTTTCTTGCACTAATTAATAAAGTCTGCAAATAAACTCCATGTAACACAAGAACAACAACCATGACAACAAATAAACTGCAATGTTGAAAATAATCAGTTTTATTCGAAGAGCTATGCAATCATCATGGGAACAGAAAGCATTTTTCAAGTTGACATAATTATTTTCAAAAAGTCTTATAGACACATTCAGAGAGTTATTCAGGCAATTTTAAGTTGAGAGAGAGGACTTCGAAATCACATACTATTAGGGCTGTGGTTTAGGAGTGAAGTGAAGTAGTTTTCTTAATGACAGTCCCAAGCAGACTGTTGTTTAAAATACGCCAATAGTCAGAAAATATCGCCAGTTTCATAGCCAAATACATTCCTTTGTCTCTCGAATAAAATAATATAAATATTTTTTATTTAGAGAGTCCATTATAAAAATTTACGCCAATCTCTTATGCCAATTTATCATACTACAAAATCGTCTGCTTCCTAGTAGACAGAAAGACTGATTTTTAACACATCCTGTAATTTAGAAATATAAATCACTCGTTAATGATGTTTCAAGGGACACTTATTGCTAAATTTAGCTATAATAAAATAAACTTGCACAATTTAAGAAAATGAATTGTAATTTATAGAAAAAGCAATGGTTAAGAAATGAGAATACTTTTTTTAAATAAAATGATGTAGCTTTAGAAGTTAGAAATAAGGAAAGAACATTGTATTTAATAAATAATGCATTAAGATTACCAGGAATAAGTTATTAATTTTAAAGAATACATTTTGATTTTAAAAAGATTTATCTAATAGGTTAACTGATAAAATATTATTAAAATTAACATACTTATTCATAGAGAAACAAGTGTGTTTATATATAAAAGATAATTTATGATTTCGTTATATATTTTAATAGAAATTTTATTTATTGAAAATATAATATTTAATTACTAAATTTATTTGAAAATCTAAATAAAACCAATATATGTAAAGAGACTCCTTCATACTGACTATATTAAACTCCTGCACAGTGGCGACCTCTTCCTATTTCAGGACAAAAAACAGCCTGCTCTCATCTTGCAAACACACACCTTGCAAAAACTCACCTTTGGAAATTCTGACTGTAGCAAATTTCTGCTATTATTTTCTTTTATATGTCTTTAGAACATATGTATTAATTTCCTTTTACAGGAAAATTGTTAGGTGTATTGATTCATCTCCAAAAAAAGTTAATATGTATAGTGGTGGGTAATGGAAATTGTGTAATTATTATAGACCAATTGCTGCTTTTTGCTTATTATAGTTAATGCTTCTGTTTTAATAATATTGATTTACTTTATGAAATTTTTAATCATTAAGATTGTTTAATAAGAGTTTTTTTTTTTTTTTTTTTTTTTGAAGCCTTAAAATTTGGTGTTTGGAGATTTATAAAAGAAAAAGCAAAATATGGTTGGGAATCATTGCATGAGACATTTGATCAAAGAAAAGATGCTCTTGTTCCAGCTCCATTACGGGGTTTATGGAGACTGTTGATTCTTGGTGATAGAAAAGTATGATTTTAATTTATCTTCCCTTTCAATTTAGTGTTTTTGTTTAATATAATTGTTTCTCTCACAAGCAAATTTTTTTTTACATTTGCATTTTTTATAAAAACATTATAGATTACTTTCTAATAACATGATTTATTTTTAAAGATTGAGAAATAAGCATGAGTTAGTTTTATTTGTTAAATTAGCTGCCTTCAGTGATTAGTTGGTTAACTTTTTAGCGAAAACGGAATCATCATCAGATCTGGTTAACACACATTTTGCTTCCCCCTACATTCTGCCCTTGGTGGTGAATTCATGAAATTTATTCTTAGGTATTTATGTTTGCTATATTTTAAAGCAAGTTCTGCTATGAACATGGAACATTAGGATAATGGAATTGTAAAATAGTGTAGATTATTTACTTTTTTACTTATTCCTGCATTTTTAGGAAATTCTGTTTTAGTATTTTTTCTCTCTGATGAATTTATAATGCTATTAAAAAAAAAAAAAAGTGATATATTGTATAGTAAATTATACAATATAACCTCTCAGTTTTAGACATCTTGGCAGACAGTTTAGTATTAATTTTTTTTTTTTTTTTTTTTTTTTTTGAACAACATGAATTCATGGGATTAATATTATGTTCAATTTCTAAAAGTTAGATACTTTTACATAATGAGAAAGGAGAAAAACATCCTTCCATTTTCTTACACTTTTATAGAAATTGTTTTGCTTATCTCTGGGAAAATTTAATACTATTAATAAAATATTAACCACTGTTTTATCTTGTAAAATCTTATTAGTTTACCAAGTGAAGAATTCACAAATTAAATGCCTACAATTTAGTGTGTGATGCAAGAGTCTCTCATTTAACTGATATGTGCCCACTATCATTTACCTTTATAACTTCAATAAATATTCAATAGAGAGCCTACAAAAAAAAAAAAAAAAAAAATTATTTTGATTTTATTTTAAAGTGGGCATTGGACAATATATTTTGGCCATAAGGTTTTTTTTTTTTTTTTTTTTTTTCCCTTTGTAAGTTATCATACTTCTTTTATTTTTCTGATGAGTTTTAACTTGAGTGTATAGTTACATAAAATTTAATATGTGAGAGAACCACTTTGAAAAACAGTGCTGTTTCAATTTGGTGGCATATCAACCAACATGTTGCACTGCTATACTGCAGTTTTCCCCACTCACAAGACGGATTTATCTCAACTTCTATAGCAGATAAATGTGCCAAACTTAATATGTAAGATGGCCATTATGACAACTGTTGCTGGTTTAATTTGGATGTATCTCGGCTGGCAAGTGGCAACCTTCTGCAATCTTCCATGTGGCTATATCTGAGCATCTAGTGATTAAAATCCTAATAAACTGCATATGTAAAATTTGTATTGCAAGAAGCTATGTTGATTAAATTTTTGTGCATGTTAACAGGATGGTGCTGTTATATGGAATGATATAGAAAAAAGTTCTGTGATGGTCACAACATACAAATTTTAATTTAGGTTTCAAATTTGCAAAATAATTATTTTATGTACATAAACTGTAAACACTTAATTATTTTATATTTAGATGTGATTAATATGATTAAAGGTTAAGAAGCATGCATATATTATGCAGTTTAATAAAACCAAAAAAATGTAAACACCTCTATTAGTTGGACAGTCTTTTCTGGAATTGTAGGTGTCCAACTTAGGGAGGTTTCTTTGTATATTAATAAAAATACATTATTACTTTAAACTTCTGTTGAGCTTTAATATGTTTTTGGTGAAACTTCAATGAAATTTTTGTTAATTTTCAAATTGGGTAAATCTTTATTTAAATTCAAAAAGTTTTATAGTTTAATATATGAAATAACACTGATTATTATCAATTATTGACATTATTAGATTTATTTAACTCATTAAAAATATTCAACGTTTTGAATGCCAAAGAGAAAAATTGAATAGCAGACAGCTATTTTGGTAGCATATAGCGCACTGTCTCCAGTGCATAAAGAAATGAAAGGGAAGCAGTGACGGATTCAGGACTTGACTTTTTTTTTTTTTGGGGGGGGGGGCTAAGATTTTTCAAAGTGTTATTCTAGACCAATAAAAAATTTACAATTGCAATATTCAATTGTGAATGTCAATGTTTTTTTTTTTTTTTTTTTTTGGGGGGGGGGGCTTCAGCCCCTAGCCCCCCCCCCTTAAATCCGCCACTGAAGGGAAGGGATCCTATATTCTCTCATTTTCTATATTTTCTACATATTATATACATTTTCTATATTTATTCCTATAATCTGCATTTTCTATCCTACATATGGGTCATTCATTGTAAATGCGAATTATCTCCTTGGTGATTGATTTTGAAATAAAAAGCTTTTTTCATATTTATGCGTAGGGAAAAAAGTCAAAATTCAGTAAGTGTTATCAATTTTTGTGTTAAATACAAATAATATTTATAAGAGTTTATAAATTATATTAAAAATAATTTGAAGTAATTAGAAACTTCATTTTTATAATGAGTATTTAGAAGTTTTAGTTTTCTGCGAAAAACATGTAATGCCATTTATGGAACTTTTGTGCAATTATTTGAGTTTTTTCTTATTTATAATGAAAGATGTGACAAAATTTTATATAATTAAGCAGAAATATGTATATTTAAAAAAATTTAGAGTTACACCACTTTTACAATGAGCCATACATATGTACACTAAATGATACACTAAATGATACTGAAAGATGGTACACTAAATGATACTGAAACAGCTGTCTCCTTTTCAGTTTTTCTCAAGGCGTTGAAGACTTTTTTTTTTTTTTTTTGGTTTTGTTATCTAACGCCAAGTTTCCTTTTAATATTTGATTAACTATTCATTGATGATTTATATGATTTACAGTTCAAATAATTTATCTATAAAGTGTGTAATTATAGCATTCATTGAATGTAATACAATAAAATTGGTATAATATATGAATTTACTGTATTTTATTTTATTTAGTTCCTGTACATATTAGAAGGTTCTATTGATACATTTACAAGTTTAATGGCAATTTTTGCTGTATTCTTATTTGCTATTATTGGAACTATATTTTTAGCTGTACAGGTAATTATTTTCTTCATGGTAATTTTCTTTAAATTTAAACGTTTTACTTCAATTAATTTATGTAAGATAAATAAATATGTAGAATGAAAGTACTAATTTATACAAATTTATTTACAATTTATTCATGAGTTAAGACGATTATTTTTCTTATAATCACATAAAAGCTGCATATAAATTATTTTTCTTTCTTCTAATATTTATAATTAGAAATCATAAAAAGTACCTTAAATATTAAATTGTGAATCTAATTGTTTTCGCCAGAATAAAGGTTTGGGATTAACATAATATTTTTTCAACCTTAATGTCATCTCAGTCACAAATCTTTATTTTGCCAGAAACAATTAGAAATTAATTCACAACTTAATATTAATTTTTTTTTTTTTTTTTTTTTTTGAACATACATTATATGAAGAAAGTATTGTAATCATGAAAAAATTACACTATGAGATTTTGGTGCATCTATATGTTTTGAGATTGAATTCATTTTTGCTATTTTTACAGTAATATGTGTATGTTATGTGAGTGAACATGATAACATCTAAATGCATCATTTGATTGAGCTCAAAGTTGGTAGTTATTAAAAGCAATGTAAAAACAGCATTAAAAATAAAATAAAAACACAAATAAAGGAAAATTGTTAAGTAGTATACGGCTGTTTTGGAACTTCCAAAGTTCCTTCCTCACCCTCAGTACTAGTAAAAAATGATTTAAAAACATGACAAAAATTAAAACTTAAGAATATGCAAATTTTAAGTGTAAATCCCATGGAGCTTACCAAGCTAGCATGATCCAAAAATGGGCCTGGCAAGTTGTATAAAGTGTCTCAAGCATAAGTACGATATTCAAAGTGACACATTTAAAGTGAGACCAATGGAAAGTGAATTGCAGTAATTATTTCAAAAGAGGAATGTGTAATGTAATTATTCAACATCAGATTTTTGGTGTTTATCTAATGAAAATTTCAGTTATAGTTTTTGTATTTACAGTTTTAAGAAACAATCAAATTTATGATACTTTTAACGTTGAATTCTTGAAAGATTTTCATTAAAATTAAAACAAATTTAATGAAATAATATAAATTACTTACTTGTTTATCAAAAGACTTTTTTTTTTCTTCTTAACCCAGTTATTTTAATTTTAAAAATAAAAAAAACTATTTTACATAGTTTTATTTAGCTGTATATGATTATATATTCTATCACAACGGCAATGCCATTATAATTTCAGTTTTTATGTTTGTTTGTTCTTAATTTGAATATAGCATTTTTTATTTATTACTAAAAGTTTTTAACTCTCAATAAAATTATATGGAGACTTTTTGATAATTTAGAATTTTATTTTTTAAATTGTAATTATTTATGTCATTAATAAGTGTGCAATTATTTATTGAATTTAATTTAACAAAAATTGTGATATGCATTTCTTTTCCTTTTCAGATATATGGTGAAAGTATGCATCTTGTTACAGTTACAAGCAGTTTAATAAATCAAACTGTGCACAATACGGACATTCAGCAGTTAGTCCCAGAAAGTTTGAGAGATGTCCAAGGAACTTTAGACGCAGTGCTTGATGATGCTTTTTTATACGGCCGGGGTTGGATTTCTGCTTCTGTATGCTACTCATTTATAATTAGCTATCATACATACTGTTGTTCATTTATCAAGTTGAAGTATCAGGATAAGAAGTGGAAAAATTTTGAAAATAACCTTTTTATTTGCTTAAATCAAACTTTTCACCATAAAAGGGTATTCTGGTCAAGAGGCATAAATTTTGGGTATATTGTAAAGCTCATTTTAAAAAAAACAAAAAAAAAAAACAATTTTTTTTTTTTTTTTTTTTTTTGGTAAAATATTTATTGGTCTTTTAAAAATACACTAAAAATTTAAGATCAAAAAGTTGTAAGTCGGTAAAGTGAGGGTAAAAAAAGGAGATGTGCTGGTTGACATGATTGCAGCCCTTGTGGTCATCTGAAATAAAAATTTACAAAAAAGATTCTTAATAACTAAGAATGCCGTTATACAGCCCCTATCTAGCAGATAACAAAAGAAAAAAAATTGCAAAATAGCAACTGTCTGAAAAAAGAAGGCATTTTTTTTTTACTTTTTTTCCCCATAATTTTTTATTTTTAAAAAATAGTAAAAATATTAATTTTGATACAAAAGTGGTCGGGGCAATAGAAAATTATATATTGAAGGATGGTACAAAATTTGAAGTAAATTCGTTAAATAGAACTTTTTAAATTTTGAGCAAATGTTCCTGGTAGCCGCAGCTGTCTAAATCGTAGATTGGTACATTGTACTTACATTTTATTAATCAGAGATTCTTAATTTTGTAAGTTTAAGGATTACCTATGGTCAGGTATGTGGAGATTATCTACCGTCTATTGTTCAATTTGCTCCGGCGTGACATACGTATTTGCTGCATCATTAAAATAGCTATAACTCTATAAATTATTCTCTTGAGGATATATTCTTAAAGGTCTAAACTTTAAAAATATGAAAGATTTTTTTTTTTTTTTCAAAATTCTTTGATTAGTATATACCTTTAAGAAATATTGTAGTGTAAACCACACTCCCATACTGCACTCCCACTTACATGAATTTATCTATAATAATAAAAGGAAAGGTTTGTCTGTCTGTCTGTCTGTCTGTCTGTCTGTCTGTCTATCTGTCTGTCTGTCTGTCTGTCTGTCTGTCTGTCTGTCTGTCTGTTCTTTTATACGTTCAGCCCCTATTGAACGCAGAAGTACAAAAATTGACATACGGATGCTCTGGAGCCTTTCCGATGTTTTCCTCGAAACAGAATTTAAAAATTTTAATTAGTTGTGGAGATATTAATTAAAATGTCCACTCATGTCTAATCTAAAAGCGATCTCAAAGCAGAAAAAGTGGAAAATAAATTAGAAATATTTGTCCGATCGTTACAATTTCGATACCAAATGAAAGGGGCATTTTTTCTGAATCTAAGTGTGCAAGTGGTTTATCGGTACAACAATTAGATTTTTTAAAATTAACTAAAGTATGAATTTTCTGTGGCAACATCATTTCAAATGCCAGTAATGAAGACCCATCATCTGTCATCAAAAAGGAAATGATTGCAACCGATCAAGATGTCACGTGTTTTGTAGTAGGGAAATATATTGCAATTTTCAATTTTTTTCAAATTTTAATTCACGTTACATTTGAATTCATATTCGGCCTAGACAGCATATTATAAAGCTACTGTTCAATTTTCATGAAAATAAGTGGATAAACAAAAAAAATGAGATTAAATTTTGTATTATATTTTCAACTATTTTAAATTGAGATATGCCGTTGAAATTTCGTAATATTGGTGTTTTTAACGCCCGATATTTCGATTCTGAATATTTTTGAAAGTGTAGAATTATTAGGAAGGGCTTGAAGGGGAGGGGGGGGGGGCAAGCAAACGGCCAGAAAAAAAAATATATATATATAAATAAAAATAAATAAATAAAAAGAGTTACAGCGTTTGAAATTGTTATTATTAGGTTTCAAGGAAAGATAAATCGATTGCGGATATTTTCAAGTGTAAAATTATTAGAAGGGACGGAAAGGGGGGGAGGGGCAAAAACGTAAAAAAGGAACGGTTGTTTCGGAGAAAACAACGAAAAACCCAGAACGCCTTTATTCTTTTATAATATTGGTGTTTTTAACGCCCGATATTTCGATTCTGAATATTTTTGAAAGTGTAGAATTATTAGGAAGGGCTTGAAGGGGAGGGGGGGGGGGGCAAGCAAACGGCCAGAAAAAAAAATATATATATATAAATAAAAATAAATAAATAAAAAGAGTTACAGCGTTTGAAATTGTTATTATTAGGTTTCAAGGAAAGATAAATCGATTGCGGATATTTTCAAGTGTAAAATTATTAGAAGGGACGGAAAGGGGGGGAGGGGCAAAAACGTAAAAAAGGAACGGTTGTTTCGGAGAAAACAACGAAAAACCCAGAACGCCTTTATTCTTTTATATTTTGCAGAATTTCGAATTCTGATACTCCTTTCACATTTCATACTATGGATTTTGAACAGTATTTAGCCCGGAATTACCCAAGTTTCGGAGAAAACCACGAAAAAGTCAGACATAAATCGTTTTATAATAGTGTTTATATCATTTTTGTATCTCAGCTTCTAATTAGCATAATTTCAAAAGTAATATGTCATTTTGAAACTTATTTGAATGGAATTTCAAGAGTAGACGCCACAAATTTCTGTCACCTTCCATTAACCGACTATCATAAGTAATGGAATTTGAGATTTCACGTGATTTACACGTTTTAAGGTTTCCTGATTAGGTTTTCTTTTGTATCTCAGCTAATTAAAATATGAATTATAGGTATTACTAATTAATAGGTATTACTAATTAAAATAATTTTATAAGTAATACATTATTTGAAAGCTTTATTGATTTAGAATTGAACAGTAGATTACAGAATTTTCTACCTCCAGATGGCGCTGTAATATTTTTAAATTTCAATATTTCGAATTCTGAATATGATTAAATTATTTTTAATACATCATTCGAAAGATATTTTAAAGTACTTTTATACTATCGAAAGTGGGATTCGAGATTTCACCTAATTTACACGTTTTGAGGTCTCCTGAATCGGTTTTCTTTTGTATCTCAGGTACTAATTAAAATAATTTCATAAGTAATACATCATTTGAAAGATTTGTTGATTTGGAATCGAACAGTGGAATACAGAAATTTGTACCGCCAGATGGCGCTATAATATTTTAAAATTTCAATATTTCAATTTCTAATTATGATTAAATTATTTTTAATATATCAATTGAAAGATATTTTAAAGTTCTTTTAAATTATCGAAAGTTTTCACCAGATTTACATGTTTTGAGGTCTCCTGAATCAGTTTTTTTTTTGTATCTCAGTTATTAATTAAAAAAAGTTCATAAGTAATACATCATTTGAAAGCTTATTTTAGTTGATACACATTTTAAAGTACTTTTACATTATCGAAAATGAAATTCGAGATTTCACCCGATTTACACGTTTTGAGGTGTCCTGATTAGGTTTTCTTTTGCATCTCATCTACTAATTAAAATAATTTCATGAGTGATGCATCATTTGAAAGCTTTGTTTATCTGGAATGGAACAATAGATTACAGAAATTTCTACCGCCAGATGGCGCTGTAATTTTTTTAACTTTCAATATTTCAATTTCTAATTATGATTAAATTATTTTTAATGCATCATTCGAAAGATATTTTAAAGTTCTTTTATATTATCGACAGTTTTCACCAGATTTACACGTTTTGAGGTCTCCTGAATTAGTTTTCTTTTGTATCTCAGCTACTAATTAAAATAATTTCATAAGTAATACATCATTCGAAAGCTTTTTTGATTTGGAATCGAACAGTGGAATACTGAAATTTGTACCGCCAGATGGCGCTGTAATATTTTCAAATTTCAATATTTCAATTTCTAATTATGATAAAATTATTTTTAATACATCATTCGAAAGATATTTTAAAGTTCTTTTAAACTATCGAAAGTTTTCACCAGATTTACACGTTTTGAGCTGTCCTGAATCAGTTTTCTTTTATATCTCAGTTATTAATTAAAAAAATTTCATAAGTAATCCATCATTTGAAAGCTTTGTTGACTTGATACACATTTTAAAGTACTTTTACATTATCGAAAATGGAATTCGAGATTTCACCCGATTTACACGTTTTGAGGTCTCCTAATTAGGTTTTCTTTTGTATCTCAGCTACTAATTAAAATAATTTCATAAGTAATACATCATTAGAAAGCTTTTTTGATTTGGAATCGAACAGTGGATTACAGAAATTTCTACCGCCAGATGGCGCTGTAATATTTTCAAATTTCAATATTTGAATTTCTAATTATGATTAAATTATTTTTAATACATCATTCGAAAGATATTTTAAAGTTCTTTTATATTATCGACAGTTTTCACCAGATTTACACGTTTTGAGGTCTCCTGAATTAGTTTTCTTTTGTATCTCAGCTACTAATTAAAATAATTTCGTAATACATCATTAGATAGCTTTTTTGATTTGGAATCGAACAGTGGAATACAGAAATTTGTACCGCCAGATGGCGCTGTAACATTTTAAAATTTCAATATTTCAATTTCTAATTATGATTAAATTATTTGTAATACATCATTCGAAAGATATTTTAAAGTTTTTTAAATTATCGAAAGTTTTCACCAGATTTACACGTTTTGAGGTGTCCTGAATCAGTTTTTTTTTTTGTATCTCAGTTATTAATTAAAAAAAGTTCATAAGTAAAACATCATTTGAAAGCTTATTTTAGTTGATACACATTTTAAAGTACATTTACATTATCGAAAATGGAATTGGAGATTTCACCCGATTTACACGTTTTGAGGTCTCCTGATTAGGTTTTCTTTTGTATCTCATCCAGTGGCGTCGCTAGAAAATTGTTTAGGAGGGGGCAAACTTAAAAGTGCAAAATTTCAGAATATACATATATATTTAAATTTCATAACCTATAAATGCAAGTCGGGTTGTTTTGACTCTAAATGACACTGTGACATAAATTTTATTTGGCTAATCATTTCAAATCTAATGACATAATTTTAAAGCTTTAAATGTAATTTTTTAAAATAATTTTTTACTTATTAGAATTTTCCAGGAGGGGGCAAGTGCCCCCCCTTGCCCCTATGTGCCGACGCCCATGATCTCATCTACTAATTAAAATAATTTCATGAGTAATACATCATTTGAAAGCTTTGTTGATCTGGAATGGAACAATAGATTACAGAAATTTCTACAGCCAGATGGCGCTGTAATATTTTTAAATTTCAATATTTCATATTCTAATTATGATTAAATTATTTCTAACACATCATTCGAAAGATATTTTAAAGTTCTTTTACATTATCGAAAGTGGAATTCGAGATTTCACCTGATTTACAATTTAAAGTGTCCTGATCAGGTTTTCTTTTGCATCTCAGCTAATTGAGTAAGACCGTTCAAAATTGGTATATGCAAGTTAATTAGGAGGGGCTGGAACGGTGGGGAAGGAATAGGCGCGCATGGGTTTGGGACCCGGTGCGAGTTTTTACCCGTTGATAAAAGATTTTTTATTTTATTTTATTTTCTTAATAATAAAAGTTTGAGTTGAGAAGGAATATGCGTGTACAGCGCACGTATATCCTCAAACGTGCGCGCACAGCACGCATTGGTCTGCGCGGCCGACGGCAGTGGCGTCCCGGTGTGAGTTTTTACCCGATGCTAAATGATATATTTTTTAGTTCCTTTTCTTAAGAATGAAAGTTTATGAGTAATAACATGGAATTTTGAGAAGTCATAAGGATGGTGAAGGAATACGTGCGCGCAGCGCACGGGTCTACGCTGCCGAAGGCAGTGGGGACCCGGTGCGACATTTTTCCTGATCAGAATTTTTTTTTCTCTTTTTTTATCACATAATAAAAATTAATGCAATTTTGAGAATTCATTAATTTTTGTGATTCATTTAAAAATAGTGACCAGCGAAGCGGGCGTAGCCTGCTAGTAATGAAATAAAAATGTGTCATGGACTTTTGGCCCACCCTGTATATGTAACTGAATATGCATTGTATATATATTTTATGATAACGTTAAGAATGAGAATGAAAAATAAACAGATGATTAATTGACTACAACAATCCTCAAAAGCCATTTGGTGACTAGTTAAATTAAATTTTTTAAAATAATTTGACCAGAATTTTTTAATTTGTATTTGGAAAAAGAAGAGAAAGGCTCACTTTAAAAAAATTCCGATAAGAATACAAAACATCTAGAAACAAAGCAAGATGGAGCTTTTAAATGACTGTAATAAAAAATATTCTATTCAAACTGACAATAACCAAATGAACCAAAAAAAAGAAAAAAGTTGAACAGAACACAAATAATTGAATAAATGATACAATAAATGGCTCAGAATGTAGAGGTATACTCACCAGCTCATTTTCACTACATATTGGTTTAATTCATCAGTTATTTTCAATTATATTGTTTAATTAGTTATCATTAATTCGTGATAACTATAAACACATTTTGAATTTATTTATAGGTAGGTAAAATAATATATATTTTTTAAATAAGCCAAAATATAGAAAACTAAGTTTATTATGGGGAAAAATAAATAAAAAATTAAGCAAATATTGTTTCTGCTATTTTAAATGTATTCTATTTATTTATTTTTCATTATTATTATTTTACTTTTTTCTTTTTGCTTCAGCTACCCTAGAGCTGCATGTTTAGTTTGCAATTTTATAACATTTGCATGTTTGCCCTATGTCCTACCAAACAGTTCAGATATACTCTGATGAGTAACGAAATCTATATTATCTGCATTTCAATTCAAATTTAAATTAGCTTTCTACCTCATATTTATGAGCAGGTACTTTTAAAGAAATATTTTTATTTATTTATTTTTAAATGGAAATGAAAATATAAAAATTTAAATTTAAATCTGAAATTAAATAATATTAGTATATCAGTGTTCTATTTTATACTTTTTGTTAATGGTATTTATTTCTATTTCTAGATTCAAAATTATTGTTAAATTAATTAAGATTGATGTTTTATGTTATTGAATAAGAATTGTTTCAATATATATGTGCATACTACATTACAGAAAACATTTTTAAATTTCACTTTCAATAATCAACTTTTTTTTTTTTTTTTTTTTTTTTCATTATTTTTATTGAAAAATTAATAAAATGTATATTAGGAGTATGCAAAAGTTTCTGACATTTCAATAAAATTAAAGATAATTCTGAAATCAAAACATTTGTTCCATTATCTATTATTGATTAAGATCAATTGACTTTTACAGTTTTACAGACAAATTGCTTCCCTAGTTTCACCAGAGTACTTTCAAAAGGGGCCCCTCTCGAAAGTACTCTGGTGAAACTAGGAAAACATAAGTAAGATTATTTTCATTTATATCTTTAGTTAAAATTGCTTCTTTCTTTTCTGAAAGGAATAAGGAAATTTTCATGTTTAACTTAAGAGTTCCACTCCGGTTACCCAAACTCAATAAGTAATTTTGAAATTAACCTGAAACTTGACAAATAATTTTTACCAATCCCAAACCCACAAGAGATCTTTCTCATTCTGAATCTGACCATAATCCAACCTGAGCCCCTACTCCTCCTAAAAATAAATAAAATAATAATAATATTTCAGAAGCATTTATATTATATCTTGCATAGAAGTTTATTTTACTACTAAAAAAGTTTGGATAACTGTATATTTAGTTATGGGCATATTTAATAAGCTTATATAAGTTATGCAGCTGTATTAGTATCAAACAAATTTCTGCTGATTATTTCCAAAACATATGCTCTCAACTCAAACGACTCATTAAATCAGAACCCAAGCTTTTCAATAAACATCACTAGAAAAAAAAAAAAAAAAAAAAATAGGCAACCCAATCCAAACAGAGAGAGAGAGAAGCTTTTAATTATAATATCTTTACTTTTATTTGTATTTCAAAGTGTAAAAATTAGCCAGACATATTTTTTACACATATTAGTTTCTCCACAAATCTCTGATTTTGCATATATTCTTTGGAATCTCTAATTTTAATTCTGAAAATATCATTCCCACTTTAATTGATTGCTGTAGTGTATCTTTTGAGAAGCCAGGAACAGGGTCAAATTCGCACCCATTTTGAATCTGCTTTTCAAGCTGAATTCAGGGGATGTCGGTTGATCATGAGGAGTTTCAGTTTGCTGGAATAATACTTTCATCACATCACATTGGCTAATGAAACATTGGTCTCCTTATCTATAAATAAAAGTATTTTGGAAACCTAAAAAAAACTTCTTTAAAATAAAGCATAAAATAGAAATTTAAAATTGTCAAAAATGATCATTTTGATGTTGCTTTAAGAAGTAAAAAAAGAAAATATTCTTGTATCTTAAATTCTATCTATTAAGTATGGCTAACAAATTATGTTAAAAAATAACATTACTGGCCTGTATGCTTGCTTTCATATGTAATTTTTTGTAGTAATGAAAATTAAAACTTTTGTGTACTCCTAGAAAAACATTTTTTTTTTTTTTTTTTTTTTTTTTTTTGACAATTTTTTTTTTTTTTTTTAAGAAAAAGACAAATTGATTTACTGTATGTAATTTTGTCTTTAAGTTACATTCATTTGGTGGATTTCAACCAAATTAAATGTAAACGTCTGTTAAATAATTTAAAATTTTATTGACTTTTTTTTTTTTTAAAGGTTAGACCAAAGAAAAACACTAGTTGGCCAGTGGCTGCTGGAAAAGTCAAGTTACCAAATCTGGTGTGATACTTTTTTTAAAACAACAAAACTTTTATTTCAATTAATAAAAGCAATTAAAAAAAAAAAAAAAACTGATGAAGACATACTTTCTTTATATTTTGTGTTAAAAGGTAAAAACTTTTAACATTTTTATTTAAAAAATTAAAACTTCCTTCCAAAATTCAGATATCATGAATTTTTAATAAAAGATAATAAAAACGGTGATGATTTATTTAAAAAATTGAAATCGGAAATAATTATTTGAACTCCGGAAATAATTTATTTAAAATCCAGAAAAATCTATTTTTTCAGTTAATATGCTCTGAAAAATTATTTTATAAACCCAGAAAATAATTAATTCTTATTTCCCAAAATCCAGAATAAATCTCAAAATATTTGGTGAATTAGCATCTGAAAATTTATTTAAATATGTTCTGGATTCCTTCTATTTATTTCTAAAAAATAGCTCTGGTGTTTTGTATTTTCAAAAATACATCGTTTTCCCTCTCGCCGACGCCATGACGTCACAAATTCCGAGAATTTCTGCTTGAGTTCGATGCCCTCCCGGATGTACTCTTACGCATTTTCAAAAGATAGCGTCAGTACAAAATTTTCAATAAAAAATAGAAAATATATATTAATCTTTCAATAAATCAAAAATAAATAAATGGTGAATAAAGATAATTCACTTTCATCAACTTTAATTAACTTTTATCCATAAAGTTAATTCCAATTAAAAATATTTGGAGCGAGCTATTTTATTGCTCATTAATTTGCCAGTGAATCGGCAACCGAAAGCGGGGAATTTGAGAGAGACGCCACAGACACTTGGAGAAAAAATCTTCTGCTATCAACAGCTCCGACGATCCTCTCGGCCGTGTCTGGCGGTTTCGCCGTTAGAGTAAATCGTTAGCGCGACGAGAGATCGTACGGTAGCTCATTAACTTATCAATATAAATTTACTTTATTCTAATCTACGTTTAATTAACAATAAAGAAAAAACAATAAACTGCAAGATTTATGTTCCCATCAAATGATCTTTATCTGGAATTATCTTCAACTAAAGCTGCTGTTCAGTCGGCGCCTTCCTGTGAACGACCGCATAAGGATTAAAATTATAATGGAATCAAGTGATCCTGATCCTTTTTGTAAACGTCATTGGATTATCGCTCCACTGAATGATCGGCTTCAAATACACTGTATTTCATCGTGTTTCAATAATAATATATAAGCCCATTCTAAGTTCTTCTGCAAGTGAAAAGTATAAGTGCCTCCTTCGAATTAAACGTAAATTAATAAGGCTGCTTATCATAATAATTTACGCCAGAATGCAATTTTATTGAATTATCGGCATCGTCGACCATCATCATTTCTTGTGTATCAAAAAAGTCATTAAAAGAATGTGTCCGTGAATCAATCTTACTTTTATAAATAGGCAACGCGCCAAGTGCACGAAAAGAAAAAAATGTTCAATAATATCAGTAATAATGGACTTTGGACATTTTGAACAGTGACTCATAACTAAAATAAACGATCATAAAATAAATAAAATGAAAAATAAAATAAGAATGATCTTCAAGTCAATTTCTTTTAAATGATACGAATATTGATTTTTATGTAATTAAGATGATATTAACTAAGTACCGGTACTTCACGTTATATTAAAATAATGAATAAATCTGAGTATAATTCAATTTCCATGTGTCATTATTGTATTTTATTTAATCATCATTTATGAAGGTAAGCTGTTATTTATGTTTCTTCTTTTAGAAAAAAATTGATGACCATAATTAACCATGTTTCATTTTCAGCAAGAGAATAAATTTTTTCCGGTCTTTGCCGATAAACGGCACTTACAGTAAATCGCCGCATTTTTTATGTCCGCCGTTATCTAAACAACGCAATAATTTAATGATCCACTATACACACTTCACGCGCCATGACTCATCCTTCCTTTCATTCATCTATTAAATAAACAATCATAAAGTTAAGAATATCTTTTTTTATAATTTTTTTAATATTTTTTCATGGTGCCGTGACTAAAAGCTTTTTCTCTTTCAAGGTTAAAACCTTGGTTATTGCTTTTGCACAATAATGCACGATCTAAAAAAAAAAAAAAGCGGCGATTTTATTTTTCTAGTATTAAACATATAAATCTTTAAATATTTTTATAGATATCACGATTTATTTATGCTCTTGCTGATTTATGAAGTTAATTCTGATAAAATGTGTTAAAAAAAAAAAAAAAAAAAAAAATTAAATTAAATAAATAACGCTGATATTTTTCGTGCAGTTTTATTATTTTTTATACCATATGCATACTAAATATTTGTGTTATGAATATTTTATTTTTTTATTTCATATTTATTCAGTGTCATTATTTTATGTTTTCATAAACTAATAAATTAGTTTGATCGGGGGAAATTTATTATAATTTAAAATATTATTTGATCAGAAACAAAAAATTCTGACCATAATATTGGTTCAACATAGTGAAAATAGAACCATTAATAATAATAATAATAATAATAAAAAAATAATAATAATAATAAAAGGAAATAAATTGGTAATAATAATAAAAATAATGCCCGACATTATTTATCTTTCATGTATATCTTTTCCTGGCACTTATTAGTATTTTGCCAAAGGGGTTATCTCTGTTATTTAACCTCTACCAGCTTTAGTATTGGATTGGATTCTCGTGGGGAGAATTTGTGCGCGCTCCTCTTTGCTTGACAGTTATGGCTGGTTCATGACTGAAAAGAGGGTCTCTGGTCTAATATAGGATTCTTAAATATATAATTTTAATTAGTAACAAAGAGTTACATGGCTTTCAAGTGAAAGCATAATAGAAAAGAATCCTTTCACAAATAAAAGTTAACAGAGTCCCTGGCAGAATTAATATAATTAGAAGTATTAAATCTAAAGGTGAGATATACTTGATAGCTCATATTTATCCTGATAAAAAAAAAAAAAAAAAAAAAAAAAAAAAAAATCAGTGCCCCCTTCAATCATTTATATTTAAAGTGTATTATCATTGTGTGCTATTTTTATTTACATTTTTTGTGCTATGACTATTTATATACACATTGATTCTACTTTTATCTAGTATATTTTAATTTTTGCACTTCCACTTATTTCTTTTATCAATTCAGTTGCTTACATTATTGCATTAAGATTAAAAAAAAAAAAAAAAAAAAAGAAAAAATTAATAAATAAATAAAATAAAAAAAATGGAATAAAATAATGAAAATGAAAAAGTAAAATAATTACTCATGGTGAGTTTGCAAATATAATACATTTAAAAAAAAAAAAAAAATGTGGAAGGCAAAGGGAACAGAAAAATTGCCCTTGCTATATAAAAATAATAACAAATGAATAAATAAATAAATAAGACAAAAATGCTACATAAGTTAAAATTTTGATAGGAGATTGCGCGGAGGCCTCACAACCCTCTCCTCATTTCTCTGAAACGTCCCAGCAGTGAAATATGTTTTTTATTTTTCGCACCAAATTCATCTCATGAAAGATGACATATATAAATAAATAAATAAAAGGTGCTTGAAAATGATATATAAAAATATATATATATATTTACTTTTTTATGTGCACACACGTGTAGCTACATATGCTCATTTTTATTTTTTTTTGCCTAGTGTCTATCGTTATGATTCATAAGCCTCTGTTACTTTTCAATTATGTAACCGCTTTTAAAAATTTACATACTACTGCATCTGCCAATTATGCTCTTTTTGACTATTAGTTGCTGATCACCTCTTTTAGTCCGCCCTGTTAACTAACTGATCACTAGATAACATTGAGTTTCACGCATTTGTAAGTAGTCATGAACAAGTGTTCACTTAATTTAATTTCTCAAAGTTGAGAGACTGCACTGCATTTAGGTCACTAACTTTTTTCCATCTTTTACAGATTGTTAGCCTAGAGTTTAAGCAAGTGCTTACTAGCTACAAGAATAGAACCTAGATCCTAACATTTGTCCAAAATTATTATTACTCATTAGTGGTCCTGATCTGTGCATGTTAAATAGGTTGCGAAGAAATTTCAGACTGCTTGGTCATTAATGAATTCACTTGGGCACAGCATAATTTCCACTGGGAGCTCAAATTTCTTTTTTCACATCGTAGCGAATTATGAAATTGCGTTCAAAAACAAAACAGACACAAAGTTTGTCTTTATTATAAAATCTTTAATATAACATGAACACAAATTTACTTACCATGCTTCATTCCCAGACCATAGGACTCCAATGTCGTAAAATTCCTAGAGAATTAACTAAAAAATGGGAATAACGAAGGTAAAAAAATAAAAGAAAAATTTACCTGTGAATATTGTTAAATATATATCACTCTTCCTAAGATAAAAAGTGGAATTTGCATTTGGAATTGCATTGTATATTTATATATATTTCTTTTTTGGTATGCATATGGATCACATATGGTCATCATAATTTTTTTATACTTACCTTCAAACTTAGTCAATTATGTTACTGTATTGTTACTTAGTCAATTATAAAACTGTATTGTTGAAAATATTTTGTCTACATCGAAGGCTTCTTCCCAATTCCCCGTTCGCTTCATCTTTTTTTACTCTTTTTTTTTCGAAAGGGGGGAAGTATGTTAAAAGGTAAAAACTTTTAACATTTTTATTTAAAAAATTAAAACTTCCTTCCAAAATTCAGATATCATGAATTTTTAATAAAAGATAATAAAAACGGTGATGATTTATTTAAAAAATTGAAATCGGAAATAATTATTTGAACTCCGGAAATAATTTATTTAAAATCCAGAAAAATCTATTTTTTCAGTTAATATGCTCTGAAAAATTATTTTATAAACCCAGAAAATAATTAATTCTTATTTCCCAAAATCCAGAATAAATCTCAAAATATTTGGTGAATTAGCATCTGAAAATTTATTTAAATATGTTCTGGATTCCTTCTATTTATTTCTAAAAAATAGCTCTGGTGTTTTGTATTTTCAAAAATACATCGTTTTCCCTCTCGCCGACGCCATGACGTCACAAATTCCGAGAATTTCTGCTTGAGTTCGATGCCCTCCCGGATGTACTCTTACGCATTTTCAAAAGATAGCGTCAGTACAAAATTTTCAATAAAAAATAGAAAATATATATTAATCTTTCAATAAATCAAAAATAAATAAATGGTGAATAAAGATAATTCACTTTCATCAACTTTAATTAACTTTTATCCATAAAGTTAATTCCAATTAAAAATATTTGGAGCGAGCTATTTTATTGCTCATTAATTTGCCAGTGAATCGGCAACCGAAAGCGGGGAATTTGAGAGAGACGCCACAGACACTTGGAGAAAAAATCTTCTGCTATCAACAGCTCCGACGATCCTCTCGGCCGTGTCTGGCGGTTTCGCCGTTAGAGTAAATCGTTAGCGCGACGAGAGATCGTACGGTAGCTCATTAACTTATCAATATAAATTTACTTTATTCTAATCTACGTTTAATTAACAATAAAGAAAAAACAATAAACTGCAAGATTTATGTTCCCATCAAATGATCTTTATCTGGAATTATCTTCAACTAAAGCTGCTGTTCAGTCGGCGCCTTCCTGTGAACGACCGCATAAGGATTAAAATTATAATGGAATCAAGTGATCCTGATCCTTTTTGTAAACGTCATTGGATTATCGCTCCACTGAATGATCGGCTTCAAATACACTGTATTTCATCGTGTTTCAATAATAATATATAAGCCCATTCTAAGTTCTTCTGCAAGTGAAAAGTATAAGTGCCTCCTTCGAATTAAACGTAAATTAATAAGGCTGCTTATCATAATAATTTACGCCAGAATGCAATTTTATTGAATTATCGGCATCGTCGACCATCATCATTTCTTGTGTATCAAAAAAGTCATTAAAAGAATGTGTCCGTGAATCAATCTTACTTTTATAAATAGGCAACGCGCCAAGTGCACGAAAAGAAAAAAATGTTCAATAATATCAGTAATAATGGACTTTGGACATTTTGAACAGTGACTCATAACTAAAATAAACGATCATAAAATAAATAAAATGAAAAATAAAATAAGAATGATCTTCAAGTCAATTTCTTTTAAATGATACGAATATTGATTTTTATGTAATTAAGATGATATTAACTAAGTACCGGTACTTCACGTTATATTAAAATAATGAATAAATCTGAGTATAATTCAATTTCCATGTGTCATTATTGTATTTTATTTAATCATCATTTATGAAGGTAAGCTGTTATTTATGTTTCTTCTTTTAGAAAAAAATTGATGACCATAATTAACCATGTTTCATTTTCAGCAAGAGAATAAATTTTTTCCGGTCTTTGCCGATAAACGGCACTTACAGTAAATCGCCGCATTTTTTATGTCCGCCGTTATCTAAACAACGCAATAATTTAATGATCCACTATACACACTTCACGCGCCATGACTCATCCTTCCTTTCATTCATCTAATAAAAATAAACAGATCATAAAGTTAGTTATACCTTTTTTATATTTTTTATTATTTTTTCATTTTGCAAATATATAGTGCAAAGCAAACAATGATAAACAAAGAAAAAACTAATATTTAGTAATTTCGAACATTAAAAAAGTTATTTTATCAGTTTACCTTTGAACCTTGACTTAAGTGCCAGTAATACCAATACCTTGACCTAAATTAGTGCCTATCAACTTTTGGTGTCAATTACATGGTTTTCAAAAGTGTTAATAATGATAGGCTTTTTTTTTTTTTTTTTTTTTTTTTAGTTACCTGATAATAATGTTCATCTTTTTTCATTTACCACTAAAGTAAAATGAGTGGCGATTTGAAAATATATAAATATATTGATTTTTATGGATCTTTAGGAATATTTTGTTCTATGTGGATTACAATAGATGTGTTTCTGTATGCTGATTTTATAAAACTCTTGAGCCAAAGTGCTCCATACAGTTTTTCAGCAATGTTTTAATATGCATTTTTTATTACCAAATCCAGTACCTTATAAAAATTGTGGCATATACATTCTTTTTTTTTTTTTTTTTTTTTTTTTCTACAAGACCTAAGATTTTGAAACTGAAATAAAAATAAAATGATATCTTATCTTACTGAACCAATAATAAATGAGAGTAATTATTAAAGCCTGTTTTTAAAGGTTTTTGATTAATATGTCAACAGAATGATCTGAAAGTTTGTTTATTCATTAATAAGACCTGTTGGAATTGCATATTGTCATCTGTCATTTCTTTTATTTGAGAGTTAAAGTTTCTGGCTTATTAGCATTTTTACTTTCTTCTATATTCAATAGAAGAAAGTAGTGGATTCATAAAATTTTTTGACTTCTGGTTTTTGATGGATTTACATGTTTTGAAAGTTCCAGAACACGATTTGACCATTTTTAGAAAATGTCTGTGTCTATCTGTGTGTGTGTGACAAAATTTTTATGGCAACTGTATCTCAGGAACTAGTACAGAGAATTGCATATAAATATATATGTAGATGCACCTTGACCTAAATTAGTGCCTATCAACTTTTGGTGTCAATTGCTCAGCAGGTGGCGCTGCTCTACACTGATTTCCACAATTTTAAGAAAAGCTGTATCTCAGGGACTACTGCAAAAATTTGCATATAAATTTATATGTAGATGCACCTTGACCTGAATAAAGTACGTGTTAGATTTTGGTATTGATTTCTCAACAGGTGGTGCTACTATATAGCGATTTCTGCAATTTAAGGAAAGGCTATATCTCAGGAACTACTGCACAGAATTACATATAAATTTATATCTAGATGCACCTTGACACAAATTAGTGCCTGTAAACTTTTGGTGTCAATCTCTCTACTGGTGGTGCTGCTATACAGCCATTTTTGCAATTTAAGGGAAAGCTACATCTGAGGTTCTATTGTGCATAATCTAACAAAACTTGATATGTTAGAAGGCCATTATGAGACATTATGGTAATTCAATTTTGATGCATATCGACCAATAGGTGGTGCTGCCATATTGCAATATTCTCCGAGAACAGGAAGATGATGTCGCAACTTCTATGGCATATAATTGTACTAAACTTGAAATGGAAATAACTATTATGAAAATGCATTTTTTAAGATATTAATTATAGAGAATAAAACTGTCTTTCTTTGAATATTTTGCATTAGTTTTCTCTAAGATGAAAATTGTTTGCATTCATCATGGTAGATAATTTAAAAAAATAATAGTTTTAATAAATTATTTGTACTGAGTGAATTTGTATAGGAAAATATAGAAGAAAGTCTTGTGGTGGCCACAATATACTAGTTTTGCCATATTTTTATGAGCATAATAAATTGCTTTATTTCGCCATTATTTCATCTTTAAAAGATGTGTTTAAAACTAAGCTACCAACAAATGCTAAACAAAATAATTCTTTATACTTACTTAAAGTTATTGCATATTGAAACAGTATTTTATTGCTTAACTTTTTTTTTTAACATTTCATGTGTGCATTAAAATTTCAAGGACTTTATTTAATACATAAACTTTTTTTAAATATATTAATTTCTGCTAAGTGACATTTACCTTTTACTTATAATTGGTGTGATATTATTATTACAGTTTTTTGCAACTAATGAGATTTTACCAATACTTTTATCAAGCATGTAATTTAAAAAAAGGCATCAAATTTAATCAGTAATCTAAGAAGCTCTAATCTATGCTCTATTATATCATTATCTTCACATGAATTTTGTTGCACTTAATCTTTCCCCACCCCCATTGCATTCAAATATTTTGTTTCTAATTTTTAAGTTATAAATTGTGTTTTAGGTTTTTATTTATTACTTTTTAAAACCCTGTTTTAAATATTTCCAAGCATGTTTTAATTTATTTAGACAAAAAGTATGTCTTTATCAGAAATAAAAAATGACTTATTTTATTGTTTGCTTAAGCTTTTTTACCTGCTAGTTTTTTATTATCTTTAATATTAATATTTACTTCTAAAAGCTTCTCTTATCCTCTTTTTTTTTCTTAGTGTGATTTTTGTTGTAACTAACTCAGACAGTTAGAATTTTTTCTAGTTACTGTCACTTTTAATTCTACTCCTTTTTCTCACCCCCCCCCCTTCCCTAAAATTAAATTTTATTTGAAACGTGTGTTTATAAGAGATAATTACATTTATTTTGGCTTATTAGATAAACATTTGCAAATAGTAATTTTTGTTATCCTTCTTACAATTAAGTCCCAAAACCAGAATTCTGCAATGCTTTCACACATGCATTTAAGTATACATATATCTTGATAGGATAGGAAAAAATCCTTTAAAAAAAAATACTGTTGATAAACAAAAATGAATTTAGAAAACACCTTTTTCTTTTGTTTTAACTGATTACTGTTGTACACTTCATGTTTTCTTTTCAATAGCTTTCATATAGTACTTTGAAAATCAAAAACTTTCAGTGATAGATTTGTTAATTTTTAGCTAGCATAATCAATTTTTGTGTGTTAACAGAATTTTTATAGTTAAAAGGTTATAATATATTTTTTAATAATTTTGAGTGTGTGTCAGCCTAATTATTTTTTAACACAGACTTATGTAAATTTTTATTCAGGATTGGCTGGGTTGGAATCAAATGGGTCAGAACCAATGTTTGTTTGTTTTCTAAAAAGCCCATTTGAAAAAAAAAAGAAAAGAAAAGAAAAACCCACAATTTTGCCTTTTTTTTTTTTTTTCTTCCCCGAATTTTATAAGACTTTCTTTGATAAAATAAGCAAAATACTTAGCAATTGAAACTTAATTTTTTTATTTATTTTCTTACAAAACGGTTTCCATAAAGAATCAGTTTTATTTTAAGTTATAATTTTCACAAGTAGAAGATTTAGCATTATATTCAGATGCTTACTACATTAGTGCTACAACCAAAAACAAGTTTGCATAGATAATATCTGCTTAGTTCTGCCTCATATATTTGTTTTTATAAATATTTACCGAAGAACATACTATATTCAGGATTAGATAAATGAACTCTGCTGATGGCTATTCTCTACTCAGAGGCTGAAATGCCCCACCAACTAGGCAACCCTACACCTGCTTTGACACATTTACCTTATGCTGATTTGCTGCTTAATCTTATAGCTATCAATCTTATAATTATGCAATAATTCTTATAATGCACGTAGAATTTTACCCTATTTAGCTATGTTGTGAAAATTTTAAATTTTGTATAAATTTACAAAGTTCACAAATTAGAACATTAAATTCAGGTTTCTGACCAGTATCATAAGGTATGCTATTTTAAAACTGGTCTAAATTTTTGACATCATTCATTTATAGTAATCTACATAAACTAACAATAAGCTGACTAACTTAAATACAAACACTACATCTTTTTTGTGATTTTATGATTTCCCACACCTTAAAATTTGTTTTAAAAAAAATTGACGTTGAAAATTTTCATGAATACCAGTTTCCCATAGTACGATGGGAAACAAAAAATGATTTTTTTTCAAATGTGATTACATAAATTGCTTATTATTTAAAATGGATCAGGAAATAATTCAAACAACTATTCAACAACTAAAGAAATAGTCAAACACTGCTTTACTTTGATAGAATATTTAATACATACTTTATTTGAAGATAAAAATGTTGTGTATCCATAAATCATCTTATGTAAAAAATGAAAACTGCTCATTGGATTTCAGGAATTTTCGTTTAATATACTTTTATTTAGTGACTTTTTCTTTCTTTCAATTTTTTGACAATATTTACGATAACTGTATAATGGAAATTTAGAAATATATTTTTGTAATTAATTGATATTTTCTTTAATTACAAAACTTTACACGTATATTTTATTAGTTACAATAGTAAAATCACAATTGGCTTTTTTTCTTCATGTAATTTCAGAATTTTAAAAATAAGGTCAAAATCAGCCCTGAATAAAGGAATTGTAGAACATGAGCATAAACAAATTTAGAGAATAACTGTTTTTGAATTACATTTTTTCATGCTTTTCCATTTAAAAAAGCTTGTAATTAGTTAAGGAATACTTTTGTATCGATTGCATGTCATGAATTTTGGTTAATAAAGATCATCATAAAAATAATGAATAACACAAGTTGTGCTAATTAAAACATCATAAGGGATCCCATTTTAAAACTGATCTAAAATTTTAATCATAAACAATAAATTCATCCAAAACATGCATAAACATATAGTCAGAAGAAAAATAGATGTTTAATTTTCAAATTTGTTTTAGCTATTCTCATTTATCACAAAAAAAAAAAAAAAAAAAAAAAAGACTTCTGAAGAAACCCAATTTCCTCATGAACAATTTGAAAAAAAAAAAAACCTTTTTCTAGGAAAAAAATAATAATAATAAATAAAACTGGTTTTTTTTTTTTTTTTTTTTTTTTTTGGGGGGGGGGGGGGGGGTTATTCGAAAAACCCTAAACAAACCCAACCAACTTGGGATTTTTCTGAAAAACCCTGGTTTTTGACAACCCTGCTTTAATGGTGAGAGCCACTCATTATAGCTGATTGGGGTATACAGAGCCACTACCAAGGTTTATATATATGTGCATAGCCGTTACTTAATTTACAGCTCATAATAAGAAAGTTAATCACCAATTTAATATTAGTTTTATCGATAATTATTAAATAAAACTTGAACTAATTCAATTCAATTACAGTGGTGGGGAGAACAGTTAAAATTAGCATTTATAAGACCTTTTAGCAGGCCACTAGTTAACCCCTCAAGGGCCACAAGTTGTGCATCACTAATGCTTATGAAGTCAAACTTATTAATTAATTCAATTACTATTCTCATTCTTCTGTGCTTTGATTAATTTTATTTTATTACTATTATTATTACTAATTTTCTATACTTTATTTTTTTTTTTTAACCTTTTAAAAATCATACATTCATTTTTTTATTATATGTATGTTCTTTCAAATTACTTATTGTGATTTTTATTTAAAAGTGTAAAATTGTGTCTTATTTCTGTGTAAGTTGTTATTTTTAATATCTGTAAGAAATTTTTCATTTCCTATGAAAATATTTTAAGTAATAATTACTTTTTTTTTTTTTTTTTTTTGACAAGTCAGGGAAATATTTTAATGTTATTCACTCAATCAAGTTTATCCCAGTACATTAAAATTATTTATACTCTTTTTTTTTTTTTTTTTTTTTTTTTTTTTTTTGTATTATGATTATTTAAGGAAAAGAATTTCATTTATTTATCTTTTTACATTTTATAAGTATTTTAGCACTTTTATGTAAAAGATATTTAATATAATTTCAATAAAACACTGCCTACTTTATACAACTTCTAAAAGATGTTAAAATTTTTAATACGTATCAATGTTCCATGACTAGTCATGCAAACTAGCTGTATGCAATGTATTGGAGTAGCAGTCATATTACTTAGTAAAGAGATGCTATATTCAAAGTTTATTAATCTTTATTAAGGCATGGGTTTTAAAAGCATGGGTTTTAAAAGCTAAAAAAAAGAAAAGGCATCGAAAAGGCATTATTTTCTTTTTAATTTTATTCACAAATTGAAAGCTTGTTTTAGAATTGTTATATTTATGGATCAATTACAAATAAAAAATAAAAGCAATAATTACATGCAAAACACCTGTTTGAATTCAGTTAATAGCATACATTCTCAAAAAAAAAAAAAAAAAAAATGGTAATAATAATAATAATAATAATAATAATAATAATGAAAGTAAAAATGAAAAATTAAATAAAAATATTGAGAAGAAAATAAATTGAAGGGGGGGGGGGGGGAAACTTGCATAAAGATTAAAAAAAAAAAAATTGTAATTAAAATTAACCATCTAGTTAAGTCTAAACGCACATTGGTTTTTGAATTCATGGCAAAGCAATTCTTTAAGTTTTTTCACTTTAATAAAAGTTGGTTTCACTATAAGTAAAATAGATCAGATTAATTAAGCTACTTTAAATTTAAAAATTAAATATAGATGGCAGCACTATGCAATCTTTAAGTATTTAGAATGCTTAACAGTTAATGATAAAATTACATAATTAAAATTAATTAAATTGAATAAATCTCTTTGCGCTAAAAAATTAATCATTTAAACATTAAAAAATAATTATGTTTCAGATAATTGGATAGGATTTTTTTTTTTTTTTTTTTTTTCCTAATATGTTGACTTTTAATTTAAAATTATTTTACATTATTTTTAACTGTCAAACTTTCACACTACAACTCAATTTCGTAAATTCCATATTTAAAACTATGACATTCCATTTTACCCATTTTGATTTCAATTTTTTATTCTGGTGAATATTTCTATTATAAAATTTCAGGATGTATTCTGTCTTTATTTCATTTCACAATAATATTTTCATGTGAGTTTGAGCTATCTTTTGGTATTTTGCTTAAAATTGCTTAGCAAAAACTGAAAACCTGCATTTCTCTGCTCAGTTGCTTTAGGGATAGCTCCTGAAGAAGTCCTATCGCATTTTGAGCTTTTTATTTAATATTCAGTGTTATTATTTTGCTATGGTCCGAAACTCTTTTGTTAATCTCAACTTAAATGGTTCATTTCATTAATGTAAGATCGATCCCCCCCCCCCCTCTTATAATACTGTCCTTCACTATTCCTTCTTTTTTGCAACATTACATTGCATGGTCCTTTTTTATGTCTTCTACAGGTAATGTAATCTAATAAATTTTAAAATTAATGTAAGCAATATTATTAATCTTCTAAAATTAAATCAATTTAAGTTAACTAGGTACTTTGTTGGCATATGTGTGTATCTGTGGTGATTTATTTGACTTTCTATTCTTCGTTCTCATTCTTTTCATTTTAATCAAATAAATTATATATATTTTTTAATTTTAATATAATAACTAATTTTTTTTTTTCAAAATTTTGAACATATAAAAGAGCAATATTTAAACAATATTTTATAAAATTTTCATTAAAAATTTTAGAAAATTCAGCCATTAGGTGCTGATTTCTGGAGACTTTTTAAAAAAGTGGTGGACATGATGTCTCAAAAACTAATGCACTGATCTTATTAAAATTTTGAACACTTCTTCAAATTAGAATTAACTAGTACTTAAACAAAATATTAATTTTTTTTTTTTTTTTTTTTTTGCTGAGCTGTATACAGAAAATGTACTTTTTCCAGTACATTTTACCACATGCATAACCTTGTAAAATTAGTTGTAATAATAATAAAACAAAAGAATAAAATAAATATATAAAAACAGGGAATAAAAAACTTTGTACAAGCGCTAGTCAATTCTGCTTTGAAGAAGTGTGCAAATTTTCGATAAGACTGGGGCATTAGTTGAGAAATCCTGTCCACATTTCTAAAGGGCCTCTGTAAACAAGAAACCACTGGCAATTTTCCAAAAAAAAAATAAAGAGATATAATACTTTGTCGTATATTTTTTTACATCTTACACGGACGTATATCTAAAGAACAAACTTTCATTAAATTATTTATTTTAATTTATAATTGTTGCCAAGAAAATTAAACTTTAAATTTTACATCTACTTTTTAAGATAGCACGCGATCGTGTTTTATATAAAAATCAAATCATTCAATTCATATTTTTATTTATTTTTATTTCAAATTATTGCACGCGCACTATTTATATCCTAATTCATAATTATTAAAAAAACTTTTTCGATATCGTTTGTAACGATACTGTATAAATTTTCTTTTCTTTTTCTTAAAAAAAAAAAAAGATTTTGATGAAATTCTGGCAAAAGAATGTAATTTAGGGCGGAGGGCTATTAGTTTTTTTTTTCTTCCCAATTATAACATCGCTTTCAAATTATTCAATTATTTTTTCGATAAATTTCAGATTTCGATAATTGTCCAACTATCGAAAATGATTTCGACAAATGTCCAACTATCGAAAACGACAACGCAAAAATCGCTGTCTGAGACTAATAGGCCCTCAGTCCTAAAAAAAATTATGAATATTTTATAAAATATTGTTTAAATGTTGCTCTTTTATATGCTCAAACTTTTGAATAAAAAAATTATTCATTATTAATATATATATAATAAAGATGATCTATTAAACATAGTAGAAGCCAAGCAACAGATACAAGATCACTGAAACACCAATGACCAATAAGATTTTAAAAAAAAAATTATCAGTGGATGAAATACACTAATGTAAAGAAACTAGATCCACTAATCAACAGCCTGCAAAACAAACGAATCAATAAAGTAACACAACAAATATTTTTAAGAGAAAATATTTTTTTTTGCCTTTGAAACTCATGTAACCTCTTACATATTCATCTTACTTCTTTACATATCCAAGGTATGTCAAGGCTTGAGTGTCTAGAGTGTCCGCTTTTCTAAAGGACCTCTGTAAACAAGGAACCACTGGCAATTTTCAAAAAAAAAAAAAAAAAAAAAAAAATTATGAATATTTTATAAAATATTGTTTAAATGTTGCTCTTTTATATGCTCAAATTTTTGAATAAAAAATTATTTATTATATATATATATATATATATATATATTTTTTTTTAAGAGAAAATATTTTTTTTAGCCTTTGAAACTCGTGTAACCTCTTACATATCCATCTTACATCTTTATATATCCAAGGTATGTCAAGGCTTGAGTGTCTAGAGTTTCAGATCCTTCAATGACTGACAAGGGATTTTTACATAGAGAAACTGAGTTATTAAGCTACTCAAATATTGTTAAAAAGCTCTCTCCTTGCTTGCTGGGCCTTTTTGTTTTATAATTCTTTATTCATTGTGTAGATGTTAGTTAGCTCATCTCCAGAGCTTTATTACATTCTATTGGCTAGTCAGCTACTTGATTGAGGGCACATAGCTCATTGAGATTCCAAGGGGAAAAACGTGCCTGTATTAATTTTATACAACTATTATTGCAAAGAAAGGAAGATGGTACTTACTTATCTAAAATTATCTTAAAATTTCTCCATTTATCGAATCTTGTATTATAAAGTTTTATGTCAGAAAATATCCCTCTCTCCAAAACAAGATCTGCAGGCTTACTTGCATAGTTGCTGGAGCTCCAATAAACATGGACAATACTCCAGGATGTGGGTACTATGAATCTTATTAATATAATTTAGTATATTTACATCTTCATGCTGTTCCTCTGGACACTTTTGCCTATTTGTTACATATACAATTTACATATTGACAAGAGAATTCATCCTCTCTCCCCACTTATAGGGCTTTTTAATTTTTTATTTTAGTTCAACATTGCATTGTTTAAAAATTTGCTGAAAAATTATCAAATTTGATTTAAGGGGAGGGGGGATGTAGATATCATTTTTTCATCATTCCATTTTTGAATGTCACAAAATTTTGGACTAATTCTGTTTAATAATAAAAATAGTGATTTATTTATTAATTATTATTATTATTTTTTTTTTTTTTTCATGAAACTGGTTTTAAAAACTCAATATCCTCAATGTCTTACAACAACATTTTTTTTGTGGAAAGTGCAATATATTTCCTTTAATATTTTTATACTAGTGTATGTAAATTATGTTCATAAAGTTTTCATATTGCTTTAACATTTATTTGTTGTAAATAGGTTATAGGTATTTTTAGAATTTCGCTTTTCTTGGAAAAAATTAGTTCCAAATATTATAGAATATAAAATAAAAATTTGTTTTAGGTACGCCGCATCATTGATGACAAAAATGATGAGAGAGCTGCAGCTTTGGAGAAACAGATCTTAGAAATATTTGACAGAGTTTATGAATTATGGCATTCAAGAAACAATAACAGTTCATCTCCTGATTTCCATCATGTTGCTTCATTTGACAGCTTATTGGATGGATTAAAAACTTTAAACTTTGATTTAATAGTGAACTTCGTTAAAGAAAACATCGGAACATTGCTTTCTGTAAGTTTAAGATAATGTATGTTTCTAAAAATTTCTTCTGGTGCCAAGTGTTCATTGAAATTAAATCTTTACTTACTAGATTTCTTTTAGCATAATTTCGTCAGGCAAGTTGTTTGTATGCATATTAAAGACCTTAAACTTCTAATATAAAATTAACTGTTACTTTTAATTAAATTCCTTTTTATGTAATGAATGCATTTGTCTTTGG
Source organism: Salticus scenicus (assembly GCA_963930645.1). Classification (NCBI taxonomy): domain Eukaryota; kingdom Metazoa; phylum Arthropoda; class Arachnida; order Araneae; family Salticidae; genus Salticus; species Salticus scenicus. The sequence continues at coordinate 113,555,631 of OZ005656.1, forward strand.
ATGCATGTGGTTTTTAAAATTAAAAACTTAACGTATTCAAAGTATTCTAATGATTGATAAAAGTCATAGTATTTTTATTTTTTTAAATGAATTAATTTGCATTTTGGATTAGAAAGTTTAAAAAATGTAATGCAATAATTGCTTACAAGGAAAGGGGGGAAAAAACTAACCATTTTAGCAGTATTGTTGCTTTAATGTGTATATGCGTGTGTTTATTTGTTTATTTTACTTTTGTTAAAAGTTATAAAAAACATTGATGAAATTTATGATACTTGGATGAAAAAAAAAATATTTTGACTGAACCTTTATTTATAGGTGTTGTATAAAGATTATTGTTTATGTATAAATTGTTTGGGAAATGATATTGAATTTTCTAAAATCAGTCAATCTTAACAAAGGCATATAAAAAATCAATGAACATGCATATTTATTTATTTTTAGCTGAAATACGTATTAAAACAAAGCAATCTCTAAATTCATCAGACCAGAATACAGAAAATATATCTTTTGAGTGATACTTCATTTATATCTATTGATTAAATTTTCTTCATAGATATAAGACACTTACTGCAGAAATAATATATAAATTATAATATCTTTTAGTATAATGTTTATCTGAATAAACTAAATTATTGTAATAAATGTTTGTAACAATATTGTATTTTAGAATTTTTATTAAACTTGTCATAACAAAAAATTTGTTTCCTATTTCAACTTTGGTTATCTTTCTATTTTTACAACTTTCAGTACTATTATTTTTAATAGGTATTGGATTCTGTTTGGACCATACTGAAAGGAAACATCAGCTTAGCATTCAGTGCAATCACAGCCATTATTTCTTTATTGTTTGGGGGTGGAACAGCTGTTTTAAATTTTGTTCTGAATTTTGTAAGTTCTTATTGATGTATTTTAATTAAGCATTATTATTATTATTTGTTCTTTCTTTCTTTAATATATAAAGGAAAATATTCCAGGAAAAAAAAAAAAAAAGCTTTTATCATGCATTAAATTAAAATCGATTCTGCTCGGATTATTAAATGCTTAATATGGTTGCAGAAAAACTAAAAGTAAATAGTAAGTTCATGAATAAGGGAGGGGGGGGGGGGTTATTTTTACTGTGCTAAATTTTGAATAATGATATTTATAGCATGTACAATATTTTTTCCCTAAAAGTTATGTAACCATTTTTCCTCTCTTCTTCTTTTGTGCATAACTCTTAAACAAAAGAACATACAGGGTGTTTCAGAAAGAACTCTCCAACTTTGAAGTGACATGACTGCAAAACAGTGAGAGACAGAAAGGTGAAACAAGTGGTGTGTTGGACAGACAGATCTGGAACTTTCTGTATGAATAAATTACAAATTATTTTCTGGTCTAGATTATAAAAATGTTAAATTTTTACACCTCCTTTTAAGTTTCATTCCCATCAAAAAAGGAAAAATAATTATTCAAAAAATATTGATATTTAATAATTGAGTTATTTAATTCACTCTGCAAAAAATTAATTAAACTAATTCCATTTTCAAAATTAAATAATAATTATTTTAACTTTAGTTACTTCTCTATATTAAATAATATCTATTCTGTTTTGACCTTTGGCATTGTGCACAGGTTTTCAACCGTTTTTCTCCTTGGCCAGTCACTTTGGCAGCAATTGCAATTTGAGGGGCTTTTAGATTTACCTGCATGAAGTGACTGGCTTTCCAGTCTGCTAAATGTTGCAATGGAGCAAGGACTTTTTTTTTTCAATGAGCTGGAAGTTTTCTTAGCAATTAGACTTGGAGATAGTGTAATCTTTCAAGATGGTTATTTTGCTATTTAGAAATGTTTGATAAAAAAGAAACAATCTAACTTTATTGTTTTTAATATAATGGAATCATCTCTTATTTTTCTAGAACAATATTATTACATTATGTATTAATGGACTTAGAGTAATTTTTCTATCACCATATTGAGAATGTACGTCACAGTAAAATGTGTGATCTTTTCGCTTTCCATCTGCTTAAATAATGAGTATAAATATCCTTCAGTCTTTCTAAATTGCTTCCAGTGGACATATTTCTTAATTTCCAGTGATATTTTCAGTATGGATGAACAACTTGAACTTTAATAATGTGATTGACCCTTGGTAAACGTGGGCATTTCGAGAAAAATTTTACATTGGGTAAAGAATGCATTTTGTCGCGTGCTATGAATTATAATCACTATTTGTGCTAAAAGCTATAACTTTCCAATGAACTCCATTTTTCAATAAAAAAGAAAAAAGAAAACTTTCAAGCATCTTCAAGAAAAAGGTTTGTGTTATGAAAAGATATGTAAAGTTGTGAAATAAAGCAAATGCTAATATATTATTTTTTATATTTGATACACAAACTTATTTTTGTTCATGATCTCAATAATAAATGATTTGAATCTTCTTACACGTGTCATTAATCAGTAAGACATTTTTTTATTGTTATTTCAGTTTGAGTTGTAAATAAAATTGGAGTTATTTAAAAGCTATTTTAAATTTAGGATTGTCAGTTGCGGCAATTTTTATGCATGCAAAGCAAATTTTAAACTTATAATTTCTAGCGCCCACTATATTATTATCAATTATCTCTCTCTTTTTTTTTTTCATTGTTTAAAATGTAGCAAAATTTGAAATTATTTCCATTGACCTTTCTTAAGATTAAATTTTTGTCAAAAGCTTCTTCTTGTCATCGTCAGACTTAAACATATTGGTGGTATTCCAGTACAATAAAAACATGTTGCTCCGAAGAATACAAGATGATGTTAATCAATTTCCTATAATAACTAATTTGATACAACTCCCTTACAAGTGTCAGCAATGAAACAGACTGATGAATTAACTTTCTGTATATCTGAATATTATTTAAAGCTTCATGTACTTGTAGCACCACCTATTAGCCAATCTTTTACTATTTCTGGAAACAGTGTATAACAAATTCCAGACCTCTTTCCATCCAACATACCACTTGGCACTTGTTTCACCTTTCTATTTCTCACCGTTTCTTAATTATGTCCTTTCAAAGTTGAGGAGTCCTATCTGAAACACCCTGTCTGAATCGGATATTTGAATGAAATATTCAATATCAAATTATTATTTGAATTTCACACTGGGAATAATTTGTAAGCAAACTATATTAAAGTTATATCCTTAATGAAAGGAAAAATTTAAATTAATTTAGAAACTAAACAAAATATGATATTAAAGATGTATTACAGATGAAAATAATGCCTGGACCGGGAGTCGAACCCCAGACCTTTGACTTACAAGGTCAAGGCTCTACCAATTGAGCTATCCAGGCCAACAACCGGTGGACATTACTCACTCAGACAACCTTTTAGGCAGAAACATCTGGTCTATCATTTAGATAGCTCGACAGAAATAAGCTGCAGGTAATAACAGACAGAAATAAGCGACAGTAATTCTGTCGAGCTATCTACATGATAGACCAGATGTTTCTGCCTAAAAGGTTGTCTGAGTGAGTAATGTCCACTGGTTGTTGGCCTGGATAGTTCAATTGGTAGAGCCTTGACCTTGTAAGTCAAAGATCTGGGGTTCGACTCCCGGTCCAGGCATTATTTTCACTCAGTCGGAAAGATAAAAATTTCAATGAATATGATTTTCTTCCCAATCAGTTGATTGTGTGATTTTAATATATATTGTATTACAGATAGTTGAAGATGTGCATGCTTACAAAAATTAAGTAAAAACTTTTTTCTTTCTTCTCCTTTCAATTCCCCCCCCCCTTTCTTTTTACTTAAGTCTTTTTTTGAAAGGGGGACGGAAGAAGGAAAAAAAAATCTGGTTGTAATTTAACATTTAAAGGCATGTGTATATTCCTTTGACAATAATACATTTTCAATATCAACTTTCATTTAATTTTTGTTTTTTAAATTCCTTTTTTTTTATTAGCTTAGAATTTTAACAAAAATTGAATTTACAAATTATTCTGAGGTAAAAAATAATAATTCAATTAATGATTTGATAATAAACATGTTATATAAATACCGTGATTATCTTTTCTCTCTTTAGAATTATACATTCTATTTACTGCAGAATTTCCTCCAGGTTTAAAAAAAGGCAGGGCACTGCTAATAAAAAAAAAAGGGCATTTCCTAGATTCATAAGGGCAGTTTTGGATTCTTAAGGGCACATTTAACGTTTAAAATCTAGACACTTATTTTAAAATTTTGATTTTAGGTATAAATATCCGAAAAAGTTTTAAATTTTAACTTTCTTTACACCTTAATTTTGCTTGTTAATGAAATATGAACAAATGTTGATTGTTATGCACAGTACATTTATTTATATTTATAACATATCTTCAGTTTGAAGGTTATTTTCAATAAAAGACAGTAAAGGTGCAACTTTTTTAGATTAAGGGCAAAAAGGGTGCTGTTTTTTTAGCCATAGGGCAGGCAAGGTGCAACGCCCTCCTCAAACCGTCTGGGAGAAACTCTTCCTATAGTTAATTTAAATTCTATCAGTTAAATATTAAAATATTTTCTTCTTTTTTTAGATTGTATTTTCTACTTCATTATTTTATCTCTTATGTGCAAGTGGTACTCAATACAAACCTGTTGAAGTCTGTAGTAATTTAATGCCTTCCGCTGGGAGTGGTACTCAATTTGGCACAGCTGTTGAACAGTCTATCAATGGAGTTTTTGCAGCCTCATTTAAAATGGCAGCCTTTTACGGCTTATACACATGGCTAATTCATACTCTTTTTGCAGTAAAAATTATTTACATTCCATCCGGTAAGACAGATGTGGCATGTGCATTTATTTTAATGATACCAAGAATTTTTTTTATTTTAACTTAATTCATATTTCTTGCATTATTTTTTTTCATTTGAATGATGATTTTAATATTTACTTTTGCAAATTTGCATCTCAATTTTTATCCTATTCTAAACTTTACTGTGTAATAATTACAGTTGGAGATCTTTATAACGCCGATCTATATAACGCAATGATCTATAAAACGCACTACTGATTGGATGTAAACATTAAAAATTTTATTTTGAGAAACTTATTTATATGTGATATGTAAATATATTCACACACAACTAAAATAAATGTTTGAAACATTATATTTCTAATTCATAGTTTTTAACTAATAAAGAAAGAATACAGTTATTACAATGATCATCAAAAACTGTTATAATCACATGCATTAAAGATAAATATTAGATGACAAACTTGAAACTTCCAATACATGTCTAATTAAGGAAGAATTTTTTCTTTTTTAAATACACAGGAGAACAGCCAATGTAGAACAAATTCATATGTGAAAAAGAGGGGAGGGAGAAAATAAATAAATAATAATGAATAAAATATTTTAAATTTATTAAAACAAGAAAACTAAATTTCATAATCCTAAAATATCAGCAAATCTGCAGAAAACATACTGGTAAACGATTTGAAAAACAATATTAAGTATAGTGTTAATGTATATGCTGCTAATTTATTTAAATAATCATTTATGTAAATTTCAAATTTTATTGAATTTTATATTTCATGCTCTGGAAAAATTGAACTTTTGAAATGGTTCTCAAATGTAAATATCATAATTTATTCCAGGCAATATTTGAAGTTTAATTTGTAAATATATTCATTTATTACCAGTGTATAATATTTACATAACCATGTTTAGAAGGTAAGTTTATTGTCTGTGATATAATCTATATAACGCAAAATTCTATATAATGCAAAACCTCTGGTCCCAAGGTGTGCGTTATAAAGATCCTCTACTGTATTAAGTTCGTTTGTTTTTTCGTAATTAAAAGAAAATGTGTGCATCATATAAAATTTGTATTTAAAATGTATTTTAGATTTTTATTTTATTATTATTATTTTATATCAAATAACAAAAGAAATGTTCAAATTTCAGATAAAATAAATACAGTACACTCTCAAAAATCCACACAGCTTAAAATGAAGTATTTTGCAGATTTTAGAGTAGTTTCTTTTATTTACAGCTTAGAACCTCATTTGAGTAGCCTTTAAGAAACAATTTATATGTTACACATACAATGCTAAAATAAAGTGTACCTAATTAATAAAAATACAAATATTTTATGAAATTTTAAAGAATGATTTTTATACCTCATGTTATAGTTGCAAATTATCTACATTTTTTAAAAGTCTGATCAATTGTAGTTGAAGTAAGAATATTCATACATATTTATTTTCCTATAACCTGCAAAAAAGTCAGCAATTCTTGGTCAGTCACATAAGTTTGTGCTATGAGAAAGTTTGAATATTTATCTTCATGATAGAAAATCTTTCATGAAAAGTGTCATTCTCCTTCTTCTAAATTAATATGATTTATTTTTTGATAATTATATATAATTACACTTTTTTTCTCCTCTGTAATATGCTGAGTGATAGGTGATTCATTAGCACCAGTTAATAATTGATCTAGCTCCTAATACAGCTGAATTTTTTTCAATCCACTAATCAACAAATCAGTTGTGACAATGCTTTGTTTACATTGCAAATGATAAGTGGATTTCAGAGAATTGCAGATTTTAGGGTTGTGGATTTTTGAGAGATCACTGTAAATAAATTCAAAACCAATATATGTTACCGTTAATGTGCAGATTACCTAGCTAATCTGCAGATTAACTAAAATGACCCGTTAAAGTGCGGAATCAAGAGTTATCTGCACTTTAACTAGGTAATCTGCACATTAGCAGCTTTTGTGTCGTTAAAGTTCAAATGTTTGTTTTGAGCCTTAGTTTTTTTGCATTCACTATAACGTCAAACAGTCATGTGATACAGATACGCGAATTACAGATTAGTCTGTGACGCGATTGACCTTCAAACACAAACTAAAACTTTTATCCCTTCCGCTTCGCTATGATAAACAGTAAACGCAAAACGTGGAGCATCGAAGCTATGATATTAGGTTTCTTATTATGACCAATACAAAATTTAAAGTAACAAGTAAATTATAATTGTTTTGATTTTATTTCTTCTCTTTTTTAATTCTGTCAATACAAGTTTGATAAGAGTCTGCATTTTATTAATGAAATTTAATCTTAATTAAAAGCTCTCTCTCATGAAACTTCATTTTGAATTTTTAATATTAAATTTACAGCACAGTAATTATTTTCTCCCGAAATAAAACTATTAAACCACAACTTTTTAAAACTAATTTATTTTAAAATTGATTTAAATTACTATTACTTACTGAAAAAAAAAAAAAAAAAAAAAAAAAACAGATGTATTAATTTTTAACGCTGGAAAATATGGCATTCAATATTATGGCATTATTTAAGAAATAATATGAAATTTTTATGCATTTTTTAGCATTTCATTACATTTTTTTTTTTTTTTTTTTCCTTTCAATTTCAAGTTTCCTTTATATATTTTATATATCATGATTATATTTTTATTTATTTATTTATTTATTTTTTTTTTTTCGCTTTTTCAGATAATTTCGTTGTAGTTTATCACATAAAATGTGTTAATAAAGTTTTTTTTTTTTTTTTTTTTTTTTTTTTGTAATCATAAAATTAATTTGCTAAACTTGTACAGATGTATGTATGCTGCAAAATATAGTTTAATAAAGCATTGGAAAACTGTCATTTTAATTTTCATGCGTTCTAAAAATTATTAAAGCAGTTTTAATTATCTGAAGTACTTCTTAAAAAATGCTTCTGATTTGTCTAATTTAATATTTCTTTAGTAAATTAAAAATTGGTGCATAACTTTTTTTTTTAAATAGTAACAGCAATATAAGTTGTTAATAAAACATTTTTTTTTAAATTTAAATGGTTAATTTTTTTTTTTTTTGAAAAGAAATTGTTACTGTATTACAATTCTGACATTCATTTATAAAATAGAATTTATTGAAAGCTATTAAAGTTATTATATTTCATATTAAAAATGCATAACATCTTCAAACTTATATTGACAGAATAAAAAAGATGAAATAAATAAAACAAATATAACTTTAAAAAACATAAAAATTAAAACACATACAGATTAAAATAAGTAAAGAAAGAAAGAAAAGGAAACTAATCTTTTTTTTTTCCCGAATGAAAAAAACTAATACAACGCAGCATGCTGTAAAATTACACCACCAGAGATCTTACTTTCACTTTAACGAGTGCTTAGTAGGTAATGTGCAGATTATCTAGGTAATTTGCACATTACCTAGGTAATTTGAGAAATAAAACAATTTTCCTCACTTTAACAGATCACCCTAGTTAATGTGCAGATTACCTAGCTAAACTGCAGATTAACTGATTTCTGCACTTTAGCGGTAACATATATATATTAAGCCTAAAGTATAATTTTAAGTAAAAACTCTATAGTTTTATTTTTATTTATTGATTTTTCTAAAATTGCTGTAAGTAGTTTGCCTACCCTTACTCTTTCCTACTTTTTACAGTGCTTGCAGCCATTTTTGGTGCTGTTCCATTTCTTGGAGCATATTGGGCCTGTTTACCTGCTGTTTTAGAACTCTGGCTTGTAAATGGGCAGATAGGCAAAGCAGGTTTCATGCTAGCAGTCCAACTAATCCCTACATCTTTTGTAGATAGTGCAATATATAGTGAAATCAAAGGGTATTAATCAATTTTATTATATGTCATTTGTGATCTATATTTATAAAATGATGAATTATGTTCAGTTAAGAAATGTGTAGCTACTCAGCATTTATAAGATAGATAAATTATAAATATTTGTAAACTTTGGAAGTGACTTTATTTTGATATAATGTAGTTTTTTTTTTTTTTTTTTTTTTTTTTTTGTACTTGTTTCCTGGTTTACTTCAGTTAATATAAATAATAAAAGACTTTTGGGATTGCATTAATTGGTAAGGCCAAACACATTTTTTTTTTTTTTTTTTTTTTAATCCTTTAAAAAAAAAAAAAAAAAAAAAAAAAAAGAAGTTTATTTTAAAAATATGTTAGTTATACATTTTGTAAAAAATTATTCACATAAAAAAACATGTGTAAGAGTTTGATTATGACCTTGCAATTGTTTCAGCATTCTCTAAATTATATTTATATGCTAGAATCTTTTAACAAATTAAAGATATACAATACCAAAATTGGTTTAAATGCAATATTTTAGAATTCCTTGGTGCTACACTTAAATTGTGTCATTCATGGCACAAAAGTCTTCGATTGTAACATCTGAGATAATGCATAGGATTTTTAAGATTAGTGTGTAGGACTTTTTCCTGATTTCTTGAATTTTTGTTTCATACATTTCCTGATTTCAGGATTTTTTACAATTACTTTTCAGTGACTGTTAAGAAAAAACTGTTGTAAACTGAAAATTTACAACAGCTATATACTTTTTAATTAACTCGTTTTTATTTATTTATTTTAAGATTTTCAAAAACTTTTCATGTATTTTATTGGTTACAATAGTAAGTTAAGTAATGTCACAATCAGTCCTGTTATTATTTTTTTTTTTTTTAAAGAAATATAGCTGCTTAATGTAGTTATTTCATTTTTTTTCCCTCTCCCTCTCTTTCTTTGCATTTTATCATCATGTAAAAAATAGCTATTTTATATATGATTAAAATAGGAATTGAAAATATCTTTTAAAATGATACCTGTTAAAAATGATATATAGGATTTATACCCATTTAAAACACCTGTATTTACTTCAAATGCCTAATATTTCATAAGATATCCTATTTTAAAGTTTTAAAATATTTATCAAATCTACTTATTTTTCTGGCTTAGCCATATTGTTTTCCTTTTTATAACTACAGCTGTTGCCGTCTTAGCATTAGAAACAGTATATTTCACTTCTCCATTAAAATTTATAAGACCTTGCAATAAAATTAATTTGTGCATAATATTAACTCTACGAAATTTTTTATCAATCGTTTCCAAATTTTGACCTAAGGTTCAAATCTCAATCCCATGGGTTTTTTTATTGGCTACAATGTTTTCGTCTTTATTCTTAAATAATAATTTTGCTGTATTGAATAGTTTACTGCAATATAATTCAATGTATAACTTAGCCACAGCGACGCGCGGCCAGGTCTGCTAGTTAAATTATAAAATTAATAAGTTTAAATAAAAATCTCATTCTTTTTTCCTTCTCCAAGACAAATTCAAATTACACTCATTATTTTCATAACTTATTTGACAGTTTGCTGCAAACAGAAAAATAATTGATCTACTTCATGTTAGTGAAATTGTATACTACCTGAAATGTTTCTAAAAACTATATAAGTATAATATATATATATATATATATATATATTTCTTTACATAAAAAATGGTTTTACTTATCTTATTTATAAAAACTGACAGAGGTAAAATAAATAAATTTCTATAATCTTTTAATTATTATTTAGAAAACCTATTTTTCCTTAACCTGGGAGGATGCAGGTTGTGCCTGTGATCCTGTGAAGATTAGTTGCAAAGAAAAAAAAGAAAAATATATATGCATATATACAGAAACTTTACTTTTAACAGAAAGCTCTTTCATATAAAATGCAGATATATTTAAAATTTAGTATGAAACATGTATGTTGGGTCTGTGAGATCCAGTGCATGCTTTTATGTTACAGAAAATATCCTCCTGGGTTAATGATTAAAATTTTAGTATATGTTAAAACATAATTTAATTTTATTAATAATTCTAGTGGTGGTCATCCATATCTTACTGGCCTTGCTATTGCTGGTGGTGTATTTTGTCTTGGTTTTGAAGGGGCTCTCTTTGGACCAATGCTACTTTGTGTTCTGTTTGTTGCCATGCACTTGTATGGTGCTGTGATAAATCCATCCTCTATGACTGAAAAAAGGCGTTACAGTAGAGCTTTCTCATTAAAGAGGTAAATAATTTATAATGTGTATATACTTATTATATATTTTTTGTTTGAAAAATGTGTTCCTATTATCCTACCATGTAGAAATAGATTGCTATAGATTTTAGGTAGTTTGCTCCAAATATTAATTTTTGAAATTTCAGCAATGTTTCTATACATAAATAATGCTACATATAAACAACATTTTACTTGTTAATTTTGATTTAAAAAAAAAAAAAAAAAAAAAACCCTTTTTAACTTATCAGTTATAAAAGCACTGGAATTAAATAGTTATGCAAAAAATTGTGTAATTTTTGTCATCAGGTGCATAGGGAAGCTTGTTCTTCAAAATCCATTAAAACTTTAGACGAAGAGATGGAGCGGGGACAGGTATTTAAATTTTTTATAATATAGCTAAGAGCTTCAAAAACTTATTTGATTTTTAGGGTTGAGGAATTAAATGTGCATATTTTCAAAATTGGGAAATTATTAGGATAAGAGCAGATTTTTAAATAAAAGGAGCTACAAAAACTGCATTACGAAGTTTTTGATGGTGAGAAATCGATTGCAAGCAGGTTGTTGCAGGCATCTGAAACAGAGAAATGGTATTGCAGGCACCACCAAGCTGAGCTTTACTACAATCATTTTTTTTCTTTTTTTCTTTTAAGTTGTTTGCATAGTGAGGAAACAGGTTGTTGTAGGTGTCTGAAATGGGAGGATGGTGCTACAGAGCAGAAATTTGCTACAATCATAACTTTCAAGAGTCGTTTACAAAATGAACCTATTTAGATATATTTGATATTTACATATGGTGCTATGAAGAGCATAATTTAAAATAGTTTTTATATCTAATTATGCAAGAGTTTTTAATTCTTTTAAGCTTTATTTTATTCTAATCAGTTATTTATTTTTACTCAAATGTTTTTATTTTTATTTCTATTGATAAGTTTTATTATTTTTTTGTTCTGTTTGTTAATTTATGTTGTAAATGCATGTTATTAGTGAAAGTAGATCTTTCATTTTAATTTAAGGCTGTTCAGAAAATGCAAATTGTCCACTTTTTGACACATTTATAAGCATATAATTCTTAAATGTATAAAATTTGAAGGTATTTTATTTCAAATTCCAGAAAATTGAAATTACCTTTCTCATATTTTATAAATGCTAATAATCTTTTTAAAAGAGTGTGCAGTATGTGTCATTTTGGGCTGATTTATATAATACAGGATAGTTAGAGAGGTTTGTCATCAGAAAACGTAAAGCTACAGATTTCATGTATTTAGGTTTTAAATATTTCACTAAAACAATCTTAGGATTTCTTTTGGTTCTATTTATTTAATTTTGTTTTTCTTTTATTTTCAGGATGTTTACTATTGAATGAGAAAATTTTGTGATGCAATATCTTGAAGCTGTGAATGCTTTTTGTTATTTTTTATACTTTGAAGCATGTTTTGTATTTTTTTTTTTTTTTTTTTTTTATTCATTATATATTTTATACATATATTTATTTTTTGCTTCCTTTTAGTTGAATTTTTCTTTAATTTCATATTTTTTATACTGTTTATGCTTTTGCTTATTTTATTATGTGCATGGATAGTCATATGTTTGTCATTTCTTCAAATTAACTAAATAATTTATGTAATCTGTAATTGATTTATTCCGATGAATTTTAACTTATCTATTCAGCTTAGAATATAAACTTTTTTTTTTTTTTTACATTACAATTAATTATTTTTATTTTATTTATTTTTAAAGTTGTAGTAATATATATATATATATATATATATATATGGCCAATTAAAATGAAAGTGAAAAGACATTTAATATATTACATATTGTATACTTACCATATTTCTTTTCATTTGTTACTATATAATTATTTAAAGATTATATATATATATATATATATATATATATATATATATATTGTGATAATATTTATAGCAATTTCAAGTAGGACACTGTGATAACTATCAACACACACGCATATATATATATTTATTTATAAAAATATATTTATAAATTGAGGCAAAACTTTTAAGCTTTATATCTGTTATATTTTTTATTCATTTATTTATTGTTATTAAAAAGCATGTGTGCATTTAATATTAAAGAATATATTTTGGTTTAATGGTGAATATGCGGAAAGAAAAAGTACATTTATATGAATAAAATGTTCACAGATTCCTTTATGAGTTGTGGTTTTAAAAGCTAGTGTAGTTTATTTTACTTTTCCTATTTTATTTTCTAATTAGACATTTCTTAAAATATAATGTCTCCTAATGTCATATTAATTGAAGATAAATTTAAAGTAATGATAGTGGATTCCAATGAAATTTTTGAAGTTTCCATTAAACCTTATAAGCACATGTAATATGCATTTGCTGTTGCCAAGTAAAATAATAATAATTATTACAATAACAATTTTCAAATGTATGTCAACATATGTACAAAAATTATTTTTGTAGAATTATTTTTTTAGTTTATATTGGTTTAAAACTTGTTTCTCATTATTATTCAGGGATGATTGTGTTCAGATAATTTACCTGATTCCATGTTTTTTTTTTTTTTTTTTTTTTTTCCATTTTTAGTACCAGAATTTCGATTTTTCTGGTTATTAAATTCATAAAATAAGACTAAGATATCAAATTCATATGACTTCTAAACCTATTTAAAATCAATATTTTTCATAATGAAAGGATTTATTTACAGTAAATTATTATCTCGCTAAAATTTCAGGTATTTTTCATGAATTCACGATCGCCCCTGACTATTACTTATATATAAAATTATTTATGTTTTCTAAATTAAAATATATTATTTGAGAAATTTAGAAAATATTTTGTCTAAATTTGGTTATCAGAAAATATAAATTTTTAAAATATGCTGAATCGAGATTTGTTCATAGATATTTAATCATTAATTCAAGCAAAAATAAATAAGTATGCACAAATTATTTAGTTCAAAAAATAAACATGATACAGCATCTTCTGTATTAAAATTTGATTATGTGTTTGCACTTCTTAGGAACTCTTCTATGAATAGAATAACAGGGATGGAACACTGGCACAGAACTCTCACCACTATTAATGAAACAATATTTTCTACTTCTCAAACCAACAATTTTGAAAGTAGATAATTTTTTAAATAAATACTGGTATGGGTTCTACGTAAGTATTCCATCTCTGGAATAAATTACAAACTGAAATGAAGGTCAATTGCTTATAAGGATTCAGAGATAGTTCTTAAAAATTTTAAACATGTTTAAAAAGTCTCATACTAAGATGTTTGTAAAAAAAAAAAAAAAAAAAGCTATAGATTGAATTTTAAAAAAAGTAAGACTTAGAATTTTAGCAATTTTTTTTTGTAACAATTAAAAAAATTTTGAGGTACTAAATCCTTATCATTACTTCTTTGTAATTTTAAATAACCATTGTCATTGCTTTTGCAGAACTAACAGTGAGTAATATGTGGCATCCCTATCAAAGTTTTGGATTTCACCAATATTGCACACTACAAGATAGAAACACTATTTGTTGTTAAACTTTTCCTCTTTTTTAAAATTCAATAAATTTTATTCAATGCTTAATACTGTATTTTCATGTGTGTGTTGCATCAACTTTGGAGTATTCTAATCTCACTGAAAACTAAAACTGGAAATTTTGGTAAACTACTGGAATATGTATACAATTTCGAATCCTCCCTCTTGTATTGCATTAATCAAAATTAACTTTTATATGATCAGGGATCAATGAAGAAATAAAACTTTAAAATCTAACTAATATAGTAAATAAAGCACAATCTAAATGGTTGTACTCAATTAATTCCACCTGAAACAATTGTTACTATTTTTATTTTTTCGATTTATGGTGTTTGCTTACGAAGTTTGTATGATTCAATACCAGTTTTTAGCATATTTTATAGCAACCAAGAATAAATATTTTTCTAACGTGGACCACTTACGATTAAATTTTGTCAAAATGATATGATAATGATGTCATGGGAAAACAAACTTCTTAAATTCATACTGTAGTAAACTAAATAAAAAGAAAAAAAATTGTGGATAATAATCTACACTAATGTATGCAGCACTAAAACTGTTGATATTTCTATACTACAAATGTCAACAACTGAATGTAAATAAATGAAAAGTATATTTTATAAATATGAGCGTAAAATTGGACAGATCAGGACTATTTGCTGCATAGTGAATGAATAGTTGTGCCATATGTAAGCTATTGCCGAAAAAAAAAGTCTGAAATCCGAATATTTTTCTTATTATTCAGTATTTCATGTTAAAATTTTGCCAATATAGCTAGCTAGCTATTATGCATTGCCAATGTTTCAAAAAGTAAAATATGCAAGCATAAAACAATAATATTTATACATAAGCAATATTTAAGCATACAGACTCAGTTCATTCATTATTTGTCTGATTAAAAAATAAATTTTTCTATAAAATGATTTAAAGTTGCAATCTTTACAAATTTTCAAGCATAATTTTAAACCTTGCAATACTTTAAAAATGTCAGCAGAATATGAACTATTGATTAAAAACTTCAATAATAAAACTCGCATAAATAAAAACTCAATTCATTTGTTTGATTAGATCATTTTATAGAAAAATTTATTTTTTAAAGTTGCATCTTTACAATTTTTGCAAGCAATACTTAAAAAATATAAAAAGAATATGAACTTTAGAAATTTAATTTGTTAATTCATCAGCCATGAAAATTAAATTTAGATGAAGTAGAGTATAAGGTTAATTTTTATACCAACTATGTGAAAAATACCAGAGCCGAGAATCGATTTTTCACATAGTTGGTATAAAAAACAACAACTTTACACGTCACTTTATCTAAATAGAATATGAATTATTGACTAAAATATGTAAAAATAAAAAGTATGATCAAAATAGATACTCAAAAAAAAAAAAAAATAATAATAATAATAAATAAATAAAAATGCATTGCTAAAACATGACAAAAAAATATTAATTTAATGGTAAATTAAAATTTTTAATTGGATGGGGAAATTGGTTTAAGATTTATCAAATTTAAAAGGCAAATAAGAAAAGAAATAAAGTGCGATAAATTTGCACGGGTTTGTTAGTATATACAATTTCTTTAACCGTTTATGTCCCGATAGTACTTCAATATCCCATAAGATTTAAAAGCATATAAAATCAAATTTATGGAAGGAATGTCATGATATATCAAGGGTGATTGTGGCTCAAAGTTAAAAACCCCAAAAATTAGAAACTTACAAAAAAAAAAAAAAAAGACTATTTATTTAGGTCAGAAGCCCTCAATCTTTGTTTCAGTCAATCAGTGGAAATATACAATTTGTTCACATATCACCTTGATCAGTGGTCGCCAACCGAGTGGTCCTCAGGAAAATCTTGACATTATTTGCATTTTCTGGTAATTTTTTTTTTAAGAAATTGATATTTTAAGTTAAGATTTTTCGAATCTATCTTTCTCACAGCGTTACACTATAGAATTTTCTGTATGAGAGAGTGGAGATAAATGGAATTGTCTTTTATCACACAAGTTTTAATCATAATTAACAGGCATAGTTATCACTTTGAATTTTTTTTTTAAATCTGCATTCGATACTTAGTAGGTATGGAATTACTCGTCGAAAGGTTTAAAGTGCACATCAAAATATAATTTCCCATTAGACTTTTTAAATCTAACAATATAATATACATATTATTAGATTTAGTAAATACAGTTTTATATATTGAAACTTGAAATAACAATTTATCACTATTAGTTTAAGCTTTCATAATATGGAAGCAATAGAAAGATGTTCACGTTCTTCCCCTATAATTGTTTTATTTAAATCAAACAATTTTTAGGCATCCATAATTGCCAACATTTACAATTTTTTGCTAGTGAAAAATTTTAATAGAAATTTTGATCTTATTTCATCTCTGAAATCTGTAAAAATTTTCTATTTTCCCTTAACCAAAAAGCGTAAAAGTTGACAGCTATGTGCAGCATTAATCTTATGATTAAATAAGTACAAACTTAAGATTTTCTCATAATAAAATAAGAACTTGTAATGTTTGAAATGAAAATAAAAATACACAATGATTGGAATCAGACTGTAAAAAGTAATGCTTGAAATGCATTCTGACTCAAGCATGTGATAATGAGGCTTCTTTAGATATCTATATTGATTTTTACGAGATTAGCGCACATATTCAGGGGGATACAAAGATTTCTTTAAAAAACTGCCATTTTTAAAAATTATAATATGTAGAATATTAAACTCAGAGCAAAGCCATTTTTCGAAAACTTGGCATATACCACATTAGGCACAACATATACTATAATCAGAGTATAAAAATATTAAATATGTAATTAAATATATGCATTTTACTGATTATTTTGTAATTGTGCATAAGCAAACATTTATATAATTTCATTTGTATAATTCATTAGCAAAATGTATTGAGCTACTTATGTGAAAACCAGGCCCATATTATCGCATGGGCAAGTTAGGACTTTGCCCGCCCCCAAAAGCACTAATATTAAATTGCAAAATATTCCCTTTTACTTCAGTAAAAATTCAAATCTACATATATATTTATATATATAAAATTTATCTTTAAAAAAAAACTGAAAATTCTCGGGAACAGAATTTTTATTTTGGATATATTTTGCTTTTTCTATTTCTGCTGGCTCATCTAGTGCCTAAATAGTGGGCCTTGGATCAATATATGCCATGTTCGTTCAAGCAGGGAGGAGTTTGAGGTGATTCGGAATTCATTTTAATCAGTAAATCCCACTGTAATTAATCCTAGTGTATAAACAATGGCAGTAGAGCAATAATCCAAAGCTGGCAAATCTATGAATACTAAATTTATATGTCAGTTCCTGTTTAGTGTAAATTGAACATATTACACAGTGCTTTTTTATTGCCGCCTGTCAGATAGGATATCATGAAGGAATCAGCAGAACAAATTCATTCCATATTCAATTGTATGTAGCTGTATAACATAAATAGTAATTGAAAATTTAAAAACTATTAACATATTTAAATATCTATCCTTGAAAATATTGTTTATGCATTGTACGTACAACTGACCATCTATCGTACATAAATGATGTGATGGTTTTGAGAGGGGCCTGTAATTTCGTTTTGCCCAGGGCCCCAAACAGTCATGATCTGGGCCTGGTGAAAACTCCAAGCAAACATCGTGAAAATCCAAAAAGTTCAATCGAAAATTGTCGATAGAATGAAATCAATATCCGTTCCTCTAGTAGAGGAAAAGAAAATGTTGAGGGGTTTTATCACTCAATAAAAAGTTGGATAAAACTTCTTACAGTTTTACTTTTTTTTTTTTTTTTTTTTTTTGAGAATTGAAATTCAGTCCAATCTTTTGATGATCAATCTGTTTGAATTTTCACCTTATTTACTTGGGACTTTGATAAAAGTAGCTCAATACCTTTAGCTAATGAATTATGCAAATGAAAACTTGCACATTTGAAACTAAAATCATTTACAAAAATACTCATATTTCATTAGATTTGGATATTATTATTTTCATTTTCTGATTGTAATATATTGTGTTAACTACAGTATATGTCAAGTTTTCTAAAAATGGCTTTGCATTAGGTTCAATACCCTTAAAGATATAATAAAGTAGGGCAATTATTTAAACTATTGTTTCCATACATACATGTGATAGTCACACACTAAGGAATAGAAATTATTAATAGAAGCCCACATGCTACAGCCAGAACGCATTTCACACATTAAAGCCAGGGGACCCCAAACATTCTATTTTTCTTCAATTTTTTACTGTTCCCCCTTTATTTTTGAGGGGGGGGGGGACCTTCACTTAAATGTAAGAGGTATAACATATACTTTACACTCCCAAAGTTACTAGGTGAATTATCTAATAGTTTTTGAGATATTTGACAAAATGCCTGAAATAGAAAAATTCAGTTAATTTGTAGAAAGGTAACATGTTAGTGGTCTATGCGAATTTAAATTGTGTATTTAGTGGTCCATGAAGTCGAAAAGGTTGGCAACCGCTGACCTAGATGACAAATGAACCAATAAAAATAACTTTGAAAATAGAGATGGACTAGACTAAAACTTCTGAAATCAGCAATAGCTCCTAAACACAAATAAAACTGATATACCATAAAATCGGGAAAGTATCTCCTCCCTCGAATGTACACACCCCCCCCCCCCCTTTTCTTGCCGAAAGTGAAATGATATAGGGCTATACAATTTTTGATGCATTTGTTTGTAGTTAAAAAAAAAAAGTTACAATCGTTTATTTTAGAATTCTAAAAAGAATTCGGCATGTTTTTATTATTATTATTTATTTACAATAAGCAGAATTTTCAACAAACTTTAATAGCATTTTCAAACAATTTAAAAGGACTTCAAAAATAATACACTGCATTCTGAATTAAAAACCATTAAATATTTCTTGAAATATGAGTATCTGCATGAAAAATGTTTTAAATGTGCATGTGCAGATGATAAAAAAAAAAAAAAAATAAATCATATTTTCTATAATTTGAGAACCAAATACATAAATTAATTCATATTAAAAGCTTTGTCAAATATTGTAAAATTCAAAAACAAAATCAGCAAACAATTAAGGTGATCTCCAGTTATTCAGTAAAGGTAATTTATTATTATTATTAAGGAAACATTTGCAAATAATTGTTTTCGTTATAAGTCAATGGATAACTATACTAAATTAAATAACTGATAATTATTTATTTAAGAATTATTAAGTTAATACATATTTACGTATTAAAGTATAATTATCCATTAACTTAATACAGCTGTTTGTGTGTGCTCAATTATAAAAAAATAAATTTTATTTAATAACTAAAAAACAACTCAGATATGATAAGGCTTTTAGTATGAGTTAGCATTGCAAAACAAAACTAGTATGTTGTGGCTGTAAAGGCACTTAATGCTTATTTAAAACACGAATTCACTTTAATTACTCATAATTTATTTATTTTTGGACGCCACGTTCTGCGGTCGCCGAACACACACTCTTTTCGCTTCATTTCAAAGTTTCTTACGAAGAATACAAATTATAGGTGGTGCGGTGTTAACGCATGCAAGCGTAACATACCGGCCCCCATTGCAATGTTTATTAAACATTCAATAAATCTAACAGTCATTTTTTTTACTTTCTTCTATATGTAATATAGAGAAAGTATTGGATTCGCGAAAATTTTCGACCTCCGTTTTTTGACGGATCTACACGTTTTGGGATGTCCTGAACACGAATTGATAGTTTTTAGAAAATGTCTGTCTGTCTGTCTGTCTGTCTGTCTGTGTGTCTGTATCATTTTTTTGTGGACGCTGTATCTCACGAACATATGAATGAAATTTAACCAAACTTGGTATTTAGTTGCACCCTGACATGAACTGGTGCCCATTAGATTTGGGGATCAATAGCTCAACAGGTGGCGCTGTAATCGCATTTTATGCAAATTTTTAACATGGCAGCATAGGACAAAATTCCGTATAAATGGGCATAATGAGAGTTATTTTAAACTTGTGATTGTAAAATTAATTTGAATTATTGATGATAGTAGTAGTTAACTAGGAAAAAAAAATTGTGCATGGGGGGGCATCGGTTCCCCCCCTGGGGGGGAAGTACCCCCCGGGGGGTTTAAATTTTGAAGATGGGTATCATTCGAAAGATCTCGTCAATACCTTTAAAACGAATGGTTGAACCATAAATCTGTGATAATTTAAAACAAAGTTATCGATTTTTTTTACTTTTAACAAAAAAAAAAAAAAAAAAAAAAAAAAAAGAAAGAAAAAAAAAAAATTCGATTTTTTTTTTTTTTTTTTTTTGTTATTTTTATTATTATTATTGTTAGTGATTGAATATGTATTAATTTTCACAAAAAAAAAAAAAAAATCTTTTTTTTTTTTTTTTTTTTAAATATTGTTACTGATTGAATATGTATAGGAAAATATAGAAGAAAGTCTTGTGGTGGCCACAACATACTAGTTTTTTTTCAACATAAAAATTCTGATACACTTAATATTACACAATATTATACAGTAAATATTACATATGTTAAATAAAAAGTAATGCAAAAAAAAAAAAAAAAAAAAATCAAAATATTACATAATTTACAACATTCATAATTAATAACAATGTTAATCGTTTATTGGAAGCGGGCAAACTTTAGAAATGGACCTTTTAAATTTTCCAGAGGCAGTACTAATCTCCACTACCCTTACTTTTTTGTCCGCTCCGGGAAAAATTTTGCTTATTCTGGCCAGTGGCCACTCACATGGAGGTAAGTTATCCTCTTTTAGAATAACCATGTCTCCAACACATATGTTTTGTTTCTCAAATTTCCATCGTGATCTCTGTTGTAAGTGGCATAGATAATCTAAGTGCCACTTACGCCAAATGCTTTGAAATAACTTTGTTATTTTTTGCCATTGGCTAAGCCTGTTTTCTGTAATTTCTGATAAATCTGGCTCAGTTATAGACGTAATTGACCTTCCTAAGAGGAAGTGGGCAGGAGTCAACACATTTAAATCCTCTACGTTAGCAGTTAAGGGGACTAAAGGCCTAGAATTTAGCATCCCTTCAATTTGTATAATTAAAGTCAAAAATTCCTCATAGGTTAATTTTAAATTTCCCGCAGCTCTTTTCAAATAATATTTAAAGGATTTGACTCCTGCTTCCCACAATCCTTCAAAGTTTGGTGCTCTAGGAGGTGAGTACTGCCAATCAATGTTTTCTGAACTCATATACCCCGAAATTTGATCATCTGGTCCATTTACCATTTTATACAATTTTTTGAGCTCTGCATTTGCTCCAAAATTCCCCGCATTATCTGTATACAGCTTACTGCATTTTCCTCTCCTCGATATGAATCTCTTAAGAGCAGCTATAAAGGCTGCGGACGTTAAATCCGTGACTAACTCTAAATGTATAGCCTTGGTCACAAAGCAAATAAAAATTGCAATATATATTTTATTATAAATACCTTTTCGTTGATTTTTATACTTAATATAGAAAGGACCAGTGAAATCTACCCCAGTGATATTAAATGGATAGTTTTGAACAATTCTATCTTTTGGCAAATTACCTAATATTTGTTGTGCTGAATTTGGATTAACCCTAAAACATTTAACACATTTATGCACAACTTTTCTACATAAATTTCTACCATTTGTAAACCAAAATTTTTCCCTCAAATAATACAATAGAGAATTAGGCCCAGCATGCAAAAATTTTTTATGATAAAAGACAACAATTAATTCAGTTAATTTATGTTTAGATGGAAGAAGAATTGGAAATTTCTTATCATAATTTAAATCACTATTTCCAAGTCTTCCTCCTACTCTTAGCAGGCCTTCTTTGTCAATAAATGGATTCAACATCTTCAACTTACTGTTAGGCTTTATAGCCTTTTTTACCTGTAAGTCTTTAATGTCTTCGGAAAATTCCTCACTTTGTATGCACTTTAATAAAAATTTCTCTGCTTCAACAATTTCTGAAGATATAAGTGGTCCACTTGTTTTGTAAAGCGGATTTCTGCTGTTATTTATGAACCTGAAAATAAAACTTATAATATGCAGAACAGTTAAATAATTATTACTTAAATTCAGCAGATTAGACACAAAGTCACTATCAGTTACCAAATTAAAAACATTAAAATTATCATCAGAGTTTGTGTTAGACTTTTTTAGTTCTACTCTAAAATAGTCCAAATTTTTTGGGTTAACAGTTATTTGACTCGGATAGTCCCTTTCTAGTAAAAAGCTCGGCCCGCTTAGCCATAGTTCGTGATCGAACAGTTTATCTGGATCAATGTCTCTTGATAACACATCAGAAGGATTTTGATCTGAAGCGATATGATGCCACTGTTGGATTGGTGAAAGGTCTTGGATAGTTGCTACTCTATGTTGCACGTTGCACAAACGGTTTCAAATCTATGGGTTCCTTCTGTAACCACGCCAGAACAATTGTAGAGTCTGTCCAAAAATAGACTTCGTTGATCATCACCTTTAAAGCAGCCAACACCTTATTCATTAGCTTTGCCAGCAGAACAGCTGCACACAACTCTAATCGAGGGATTGTTAAGCTTTTAACCGGAGCAACCCTTGATTTGCTTGAGATTAATCTTATTAATGTCCGGCCACGTGAATCATTGGACTTACAATAGATGGCCGCTCCATAGCACAGTTCTGAAGCGTCTGCAAATCCATGTATTTCTATATTTGAAGCCTGGGGAATCACAATGCACCTTTCAATTTTTATGTCATTTATTCGTTCTAATGCAATGAGAAAATGATGCCACTCTCTGTATTCTGGTGCTGGAAGTGCATCACTCCAATCAATTTTTAGACGCCAAAGCTTTTGCATAAATATTTTGGCCTTAGCAATTATTGGGCCTATTAAGCCTAGTGGATCAAAGATCCTAGCTATCGTCGACAACACCTCTCTTTTTGTGTAGGAATTTTTCAGATCTACTGTAACTCGGAAAACAAAACAATCATCCTTTGGCTTCCAAGACACGCCTAAAGTTTTAATTTCATCTTTGTTATAAAAACTGTAACTCTCTGTCATACTTGGAGAAAGTTCATCATTATTAGCACACCACTTATGTAGCTCCATCCCTGCGGACTGTATAACCTCCTTTAACTCCTGTTGTAACTCTTTCGCCTCCTCTAATGTACTTGCTCCAAATAATACTTCATCCATATAAAAATTATCACGAAGGATTGGGGATGCTTTCGGGAATTTTTTTTCCTCATCAAGTGAAAGCTGGTATAAGGTTCTCATAGCTAAGTAAGGCGCTGAGACTGTTCCATATGTCACTGTTGTTAATTCAAATGTTTTGGGGGGTTCCTCAATGCTATTGCTCCAGAGAATTCGCTGCAGTGGGTACTGACTCGGGTCAATAAGAATCATTCTATACATCATTTTGATGTCAGCAGTTAAGGCGTAAATATGCAGGCGAAAACCCACCATTATGGTAAATAAATCACTTTGTATTACTCCGCCATTGAATTGCAAGGAATTAAGAAAAGTACCATTTGTTGTTGGTGAAGAACAATTGAAAACTACACGTAATTCGGTCGTATTTTTATCTGGCCTGTACACTCCGTGATGAGGTGCGTAATAAGCAACATCAGGAGTTTTATCCTCTGTTACCTCTCTCATGTGACCAAGGTTTTTATATTCCTCTAAAAAGTCTTTATATAACGACAAGTATTTCTCGTTTCTAGATAGACGCTTCCACAGCGATCTGAGTTTTCTAAGAGCAATTTCTCTAGACTGACCTAAACATGACGGGTCATCTCTTAAAGGCATTGTTACAATATATTTACCTTTCTCATTTCTCTTATGTGTACGCGTAAAATGTTCCTCACATATAGCCTGTTCTTTACTTTTGGTTAATTCTATATTTACATCCTCAATCTCCCAAAATTTTCTTAATGTTACATTTAAATCCTCTCCACGTATTAATCCACAATGAATTTTAACCTCATCCCTTTGGTCTAAATTCCCCGTTGCAATGTAACCAAAACAAGAATTTTGAAGGAGTAGCTGAGGGTTCTGAGAATATATTTGCCCCGGTCTCAATAATTCATAAAAAATTTCAGCACCAAGGAGCATGTCTATTTTTCCAGGAATGTTAAAACTATAATCTGCTAACGTTATTGAATTCGGGACATCGATATGTACATTAATTACTTTATTAGGAACAAAATCCGTAATTTTCCTCACAACAAACATATTTAGGGATTTCTCAAAGTTTTTCTCTTTATTGGCAATAGTTGCTGTTACGCAACCGTTAATAGTCATCGATGCATCATTCAAACAAGAGAGTAAAGTATTTACTTTTTCTATTTTGAGTTGTAATCGATTTGCGCAATCTTTTCTTATCAAACACGCTTGAGAGCCGCTGTCTAGAAGGCACCTTACTTCCTGCCATTGAGAATATTTATCTTTAACCAGGGGCGCGCCAGCATTGTCAGGCGCCTGTGTGCAGAGTTTCAGGTGGTGCCCTATATTACCTTAAAAAAAAAAAAAAAAAAAAAAAATCATTTTATAAAAAGTTATCATTTAGCATGTCAGTTGAATCTCGAATCTTAATAGTAATAAGTTTATTGAATGGCTAATGAAAAGTATCAAATAAAATGAAATTTAAAAACAAACAAATAAGAAGTGCATCTTGCAGAAAGAGATAAAATCTTATACAGGGAGTTGCAAAAACACGAGGTACAATTGTGAAGACAAATAAAGGAAACCAAAATAGGCTGATTTAGTGTTAATGTGGGAGCAGAAAATACCGCGTTGAGGCATTACAACAGATGGCTTAGATCAGGGTGGTTAACATTAGAACTTTTCCATGACTATTTTTCACCATTTTCCTTGACTTTTACCTGGCTTAGGGTGTTTATTTCCCGCAAAAATTCGCAAAATTAACGCACATTTTAGCAATTTACAATAACGGGCTTTAAAATGAGGCCTGCTTGTACAAAATTTGGCATATTTGGCCCTGACTATTCCACGACTTTCCCAGACTCACTTAAATTCCCCGACTTTCCCATGATTCCCTGACCAGTGGCCACCCTTTTAGATGAGAGCTGTAAATGGAAACTTTTCTATTTGTTTGGGTCTAATTTTTAAGTAAATTATTAAAAAAAAAAAGTCTTAGTAAACTGAACGTTTTCTTACTTCACTACAACTTTTGTGAATATTACACATATCATATTGATCCAAAATATCGGTCACTATCCATATTGTTACCAAAATGTCGATTTTCTTGCGTGAAAAAAGTAATTGTAAAGAAACAGGCAGTTTCTTGTCAAGAGATACACTTTATGATTACTCAATGATACTTTATGATACTACTCAATGATTATTCTCGAAAAAACCAGTAAATTATCGTACTCAAATTCATACTCAAAAAGTCGTAAAACAACGTTAAAAACACCACAGAGTAGAATTTCACTCATTTAAGAGTAAATATAAACTATTTTAACCTAAACGAACGTTCAGAACAGATGTCCGAATACAACTGATCGTAAAGGACAAAATTAACGGTCGCCACCGGCCACGTGGCGACTAAATAAAAAAAGATGGCGATTAAAAATTATGCATCGATCGCCACCAAAGTCGCCACTTTTTATGATCATTAAAAGATTCTAAAAATCGAGCAACGATAGGCAATCGAAGCCTTGTAGATTTTCAATCTTTTTCCATCCATGGCATAAATGTCAATGTTCGTTTTAAACTTGCTTTGTTATATTCTACAACCTATAAAGAAGTAGAATTGTTTAATATATCTCACTCATATAATTTTGTGGACCCCCCCCCCCTTTCCCTTCCCCTAACGATCTGTGATCACACAGCTTTTAGAAAGCTTTATAATTTCTAATCATTCTCCATTTGCTGCAAAAATATAAATATCTTT
The DNA here is from genome assembly GCA_963930645.1 of Salticus scenicus. Taxonomy (NCBI): domain Eukaryota; kingdom Metazoa; phylum Arthropoda; class Arachnida; order Araneae; family Salticidae; genus Salticus; species Salticus scenicus. The sequence goes on from OZ005656.1 coordinate 113,581,887, forward strand.
TTTACACTTACTTTATTAGATTCTAGAATCTGTAAAGAAGTAGAATTGTTTAATATCTCTTACTGATAATTCTTGTAATCCCCCCCCCTCCTACCCTCCAACGATTGGCAATCACAGGCTCCACTGAAGCCTTGTGATTTACAATCTTTCTCCATCCATAACATAGATGTAAATATTCATTTTAAACTTTCTTGATTAGATTCTAGAACCTATAAAGAAGTATATAGATGTATCACACCCCCCCCCCACACACACACACATGTGCACTCCATTTCCACTAGCAGTTAATGATCAAATGCCCTGCAAAGCACAATCTTTTTCCATTATTTTCTCCATAGTATTCAGTGTATATTTAACCCATTTAAGATATTTGACAAATGTGTGTATCAAAATTTGATTTGGCTTAAATGTGTATTTTTAAAAAAAATTTTTACTATTTGCTTTCTTTTGAGTAGAAATCTTCCTTTTTCCTTCCCATTTTAAAGTAGAAATATCCCTATTTTTAAAGCTACAAATTTGGCAGCTAAGTAAATTATTTTTAATGAAGCAGCTAAGTTTCCATATCTATACTTTTTAAGAGGAAATATTTTAACTCTATTGAAATAAAATCATTTAAAAAAGTGTGTTTTTAGAATTAAGAAACAATAATAAAACTGCTAACTGTATTTACACATGACTATGTAAAAGGTTGTGATAATGATGAATCAGCTGATTCATTTACTAGTAAATATCAATATGAACTGTGAATGATAATGGCTTATTTCACTTAAATAAATTGAAAAAAAAAAAAGTATTATTGAATTATCTGAAAGATGAAAACTTTTGCTATTATTATTACAACCCTAAGCAGATTTTAATTTAGGATGTGCAATTTAGGATTTTTAAAAAGAGCGTAATTACAAATTACAATTTCAGTGTCCCTGTGTTAATTTTATTATTATATGTATTTTTTGTTTTCATATTTTTCTTGTGGTGATTATACCGCAAAATGGTAACAATGCTTTTTGCAGACTGATAGAAATAGTCTTATCATGTGAAAAGTGGCCACTAACTTAAAAAAGTGGCTACTAATGAAACTGACAGTACCGGCCACTGGCCACTAATGAATTTTCCCAGTTTTGCCCTTTAACTGATCGCTTTGGGAGTGTCTCTTCTGTTTTTATAGTTTCTATCATGATTCGACGAACTTTCGAGGTTATTATGCGCCAGAAGCCAATTGATGAATGCAGAAAATTCCAGAACTCGGGTCTTATTGAAGATAGAGCTTCTAAACTTTGAAAATACTGAATTATTACTTCTCGCCAAATTTGGTTACCATGTCGCCAAATTCATCGCTAAGTTACCAAGTCTGTATCCAAGGCTGACAATCACCTCCCACCCCACCCCGTCAAAATTGAATGAACTGTTCGTTATTAGCACTTTAATTGGAAATCTGCTTTTATTGCCATAACACCTTTCATTTAGAAAGTGGTTTAACTCTTTGCAAAACTATAATGAAAAAATTTTAAAGTTAGTGGTACTGTTGCAGTATGTTTTCACTTATAAATGAGTTTAACATTTTGTACTAAAACAGATAAATGGAATTATTAAGTATATAGAATTAGAACTCATAATAATAATAATTAATAAAAAAAAAAAAAAAAAATCCCGTAGTGAATTCTATTTTTCTCAATTTCACTGTTGAAAACTTTCGAAATACTCTTAAGATCAAATTAATATATGGCTATCGATATAATGACAAAATTTGACTTGGTTAATTACGGAAGAGTTTTTATTTATTTATATATTTATTTTTTAAGGAACAAATAAATTTATCTATTATATTAACGGCTAAGATATTTCCTTGGACTCTGTTTGTCTGAGTGTTGACGCAAGTTGCCACCAAATTTTCATTCTTTAGTTAATTAAAAAAAAAATCTAATTGTGCGATCGATAAGCTAATTAATCCGACGGATTCAGAAAAATCGCCTCTTTCATTTGGTACCTCATTTGTAACGAAAGTTTCATTAGATTTTCTTAATTTAATTAAAATATGAAAATAACAAACTGGTAATAGCTTTAAAATTGGACATTTAAATGTTTCATTGTTGCTCCCCCCCCCCCCCAAAAAAAAAAAAAAAACGAATTATTATTTATTTATTTATTTTTTAGCATAAAATGAAAATATGCTTTCACGCGAAAAATAAAAAGTTATAAAATATTAAATTTGCTTTTACATATGAAAAAATGATAATATGAAAATGGAGTAAAAAAACAACCATAACCTTTTTTAATATGCCTCAATTTTAGATTTATTTTCTTTTTTGTTTTGTTTAAATGATATGTTTTTGGTACGATTGAATCGCGCTTGGCATCTATCTATATATATATAAACGGCTAAGAGGTTTTCTTGGACTGTGTTTGTCGGTGTGTGAATGCAAATTGCCATCGAATTTTCATATTTTAGTTAATTAAAAAAATCTAATTGTCTGATCGATAAGCTGTTTAATCCGACGAATTCAGAAAAATCGCCCCTTTTATTTGGTACCTTATTTGTGACGAAATTCTTATTAGATTTTTAAAAATTAATTAAGATATGAAAATAATAACCTGGTAATAGCTTAAAAATTGGACTTTTAAATTTTTAATTGTTGGCAAAAAAAAAAAAAAAAAAAAAAAGAAAAGAAAAGAAAAAGAAGAAGAAGTTTTTTTATTTTTCCAGCATAAAATGAAATATGCTTTCACGCGAAAAATAAAAAATTATAAAATATTAAATTTGCTCATGCATATAAAAAAATAAAAATATGAAAATGGAGTAAAATATAAATAAATAAATAATATACCCCAATTTTAGACCCCCCCCCCCCCCCCCCTTATGTTTAAATAGTATGTTTTTGGCGCGGATGAATCGCGCTTGGCATGAAAGCTAATTCAGCATTATATTAGAGCTTTACTTAGTGAATAATTCTGGGTAATTTTTAACATTTTGATGCTGAAATAGATTGGACATTTTTCGCCAAGGACTCCACTTTCGCAAAAGTCACTTTAAGCCAAGTAGCGCATCAAAAATATAAATAAATTATAAAATATTGAAAAACAGAAAAGAAAGAACAGGTAAGGAAAAAGAAAAGAAAGAAACAGAAAAAATACATAATCACATGAAGTATGTATTTTTGTCTAAAGTGGAGATAAAATTTCAAAAGTCGCCAAGGGAAGCTATATAAAGGCTGTACCATGATCAGGTTTACATATTTCATTATTTATTTTTCTATATACCAACTACTATTAACTAACTCAACTACTATTATAACCCCAAAAATTGTTTCATGCGATAGACGTAACTGATCATAGCACATTGTAATATTATATTTGGCGCGAAATTGTTCTCATTTTATGGTTGATCGAATAAATCAAATATAGAAAATAACGTGAAAGAAAATATTATGTACACTACTTATAGTGTTGTTCATATGTAACTGGGATTCAAATATAAAATTGCTACTTTAATTTATTCGATACTGTCCGTTTTGAAAGTGTCGTCTGATAAGCACCCAAATGGAAGCCCACTGGTAAGCTATTGTCACAGACACAATAGACACAGGCTCCCGAGAGTCTGCGAATGAGTGGGTCGCTGCCGAGCGGGCTTTAGAACAATTTCATGATTTATTTTTATTATTATTTTTTTTTAATATATAAAGCGATATAGAAATAAGTTTCCTTTAAATATAGTGACCAGCGAAGCGGGCAAAGCTTTCGTTGATTCACTACCTTCATTGATTTTCTAAATTTAAAAATGATTTCATTAACAAACTTTGATCTATTGGCACATAAGCAGCCTCTGGCCGAGTCTTGTACATTTCGAGTTTGATTGTAAAATTTTTCCCGCATTCAGAATTCGGTTCGTTCCCGAATAGGGGCTTTTCTAGTAAATACATAAAATAGAAGCATATATTAAATATTACTTGGTAAATATGCATAAAAAAGACTTAACAGGGAAGAAAAAAAAAATCTGGTGAAAGGAATTTTGCCCATTTTCATTATCTAAGCTTTTTATATAATTTGTATGTACATTTACATGTATGTTTTTCCGTATAGTACATAGTAAGATACAAAAATATATTTTAAACTATTTTACCGCGATGTTTGTACTCTGCACAGATATAAATAATACATAAATTTATAAGTAAATAAAATAAGAATATCTAATAAAAATTATTAAGCTTTAAAGTAGATTATATGAACAATTAAACAGATAATATTATTTAGTGAAATGCAATTCATTTGCTTGAGTTTTTGTGAATTCTGGAATAATATATATCCATTTGATAAAAAATATCTTATACTATCGATGTAATTGCAAAATTTAAAAATCTGTCTGATACCTTGTGGAGCTTAAGTATTTTTTGATCATTTTAAATTTAGAAAAAGATTGTTCCACTGATGCTACTGGTAATTATCACAAAATAATCTCGTAAACAATTAACTCACACATAAAATTTATTCTTGCTAGATAATTTGGAGTAATACGCTTGGAAATTTGTTTCTGGCCTCAAGGAAGGAAAGGGGGGATTTCGTAAAATCTCTCTACAATAGGAGTCGGATACATATAAACAATTTATGCTCCAAAATCCGTAATCGCATTTCCCATACATTTTACATGACAAATTTACCGCTAAAAGGAGGGTGGGATCTCGAATTTATCCTCTCTTTACACCTTCCCCCGAATCGAAAATTACAAAAAAAAAAAAAATGGGTTTCTGGAAATATCTTAAAGAAGACGCATATCTGTTTTCATTATCTTTGTACCATTTTTAATAGAATTCTTTTGGTAGAATCCAGATTTTCCAAAATTTTCCCCGAAAATCGATTTCCCCCCCCCCCCACTCCCCTTAAAAATCGAAAATTCCAGTTTTTTTTTTTTTTTTTTTTGTACTCAAGTCTAGTCTTCCCATATGTAATTTCCTCATCGTGAAGTAATTTGGAGCCGAGTTATGCTTAGAAACGTGTTTATTGCCTCCTTTCTCCCTTGAAAAGCTGAGGGGGAATTTAGTACAGGACCAATTTAGTGTTAAAAGAGGGGTCTCAAATTTACTCCCACGTAATACCCCTCCACCCCCAAGATCGAAAATCACAAACAGCGAAAATGGGTTTTTGGAAATATCTTAAAGAAGATGCAGGGCTGTTTTAAACAGTTTTCTACCATTTTTGGTAAATTTCTACTAACAAATCCGGAATTTACGAAATTTCCCCTGGAAAATCGAATTTCTTCCTCCCCCCTTAAAAATAAAAAATTTCAAAATCGTAGATAATGATTCTTTTTTTTTTTTTTTGTACTCAAATCTAGACTCCTCATGTGTAATTTCTTCGTTGTAAAATATTTTGAAGCCAAGTTATGTATATAAACGTGTTTTTTCCTCCTGGCCCCCAGGGAGGGAACAGGAAGGAGGGGGGATTTACAAAAGTTGACACATATAATTTTAAGTTGGGTAATTCCTGCCAAGTGTCGTTGAATTTTGTCCAGCTGTTCTCATGTGATACCCAGACAAAAATGTTAGACGTGCAGACACAACGACTGCACACGCACCACACACATACACACAGAAAATTTTCTGAAGTCAGATTTGGCTTTCACGATGTGTGAAACGTGAAGATTTGTGAAACGATGTGTGAAACGTGAAAATCGCAATCTTTTTTTATTTGAGAAATTTATAGACAAAAGTCTGATTTTATTAATATAGATGTTACATCGATAATACAATGGGGAAAAACTATTCTAAATAAAATCTCCGGTTCTATTAAATTTTAATTTTTGCAATTGAATTATGTTGTCTTTTTACTAACCTAAGTGGCCTTTTTCCGGCAGAAGAGGGAGGGGAAGAGATTAAGGCGTCCCTTTAAATTTCAATATAATGCTTTGGTATTTTTTAAAAGTAAAAGAAAATTTTGCAGAAAGTCTTTACAAAGTTATTCCACTTTTAACGTGCCCTTTCACAAAAAACCTCCTAAATTATTTGAGGAACACAAGTTTTACCAGTATATTTTTCAAGGCGCCTCATTCAGCCACATGGCTTCAGACCAGAATTATGAAAACAGATTTAATAAAGCAATATATATATATATATATTCTTTTTTTTTTCCAAATAATTTATCCTCGGCTGGCGCCTTTCTCCACCTGGCGCCTGTGTGCACCGCACACTTCGCACACTGGGTCGTCGCGCCCCTGTCTTTAACTAAAACACGCACTGTACTCAATAAGACATTTTTTGTTTTGTTTTTTGCAAAACTAGTGGCTACAATTTGCTGTCTGTCACTAGGAAAATTAGGAGGAAAAAAGGAATTGAATTCACCGTGCTGTTCTCTATTCAATGTTTCGGAATCAGCGGCAGCTGCAACTTCCGAATTATCCTTTATTTCCTTACAAGAATCGCTAAATTTTCCTTCTCTAGGAAAGTGAATCAATTTATTATGTGGTTTTCCACAAAAACAGTTTCTCGTATTGCATTTTCTTACATTACAATTCGGTAAAAAACACTTAAAACATAACTTATTTGCCTTAATAACATTAACTCTTTCTTGTACAGGAAGTTTTTTGAACTACGGACACATATAAAAAGCATGATATTCATTATTTTTACAAAGAACACATTTTACATTTTTTATTTCTGATAAGAACACATTTGAAGCAACTTTTTGAAATCGTGAATTATGCGATTTGTTCCCGACAAACCGCTTTACTTCATTTACACTAGTCTTAGCAAACACATTCAACTCATTTTTACCTCTGCCTCTTGCAGATAAATAAATATCACATTCACGACCCAATTCTTGTGATTTATAAAATGATTCACCCTGCTTAACCCCAATGTGTGTCATTAATTCACGATCTAATGAATGAAAAATTTTGTCAGATACAATTAATTCACATAATGATTTAAAATCATTCACTTTACGCAATTCACAATAATACTCAAAAGATGCCGCTAATCGCGACGCATACTGCACATAACTCTCTGACGGTAATTTTTGTGCCTTCCGGAAGTTATTTAAACACTCATTAGCCGTCGGCTGAAACTCCTTCAAAACAACTGTTTTTAATTTTTCGTAATTACACATGTCTTCCTCAGACACATATACCATTAAATTACTGGCTTTTTCACCGAGAATGTTTAAAAGAATTTCCGCTTTAAACCCATCTGGAACATTTTTATTCTTAAATGCCTTTTCCAGCGAATGAAAAAATAAATTGAATGATTCTGCTTTAGATGGTAATGGAATTGTAAGCGTTTTAATACTCTTAATAAAACTCTCTAGATTATTATTATTTAGAAGTTCTGGTTCCGAATGCACAGTTGAAAGCGAATTTTTTTGGGATGAATCCCTTTTAATATTCGCTAATTCTAACTCTTTCTCTAACTGCGCTAATTTAATTTTCTCGAAATCAGAATTTTGTAAAGATTCCTTACGAATATTTGCTTTCTCTAACTCTTTCTCTAATTGTGCTAGTTTAATTTTTTCTAACTCTATTTTTGATTTTTCTTCTTCTTTTTTCGATTTAATTTCCTCAACCGCGCAATCAACTACATTTTTCATTAACTCACTATTTGAAAAATGTTCACATTTCTCAATAATATCTTTTAACTCAACAAGTTTAGCACCCTCTCCTACACTTAAACCCAATTCCTCTGCGACAAGCTTAAGCTCATCTTTTCTTAATTTATCGATAATTGACATTATTAAATTTAACAAGTAATAAATTCAGAACAAATTTAAATTTTATGAAGATGCTCTTACCTCAGATCGCTGTATTCCACTTGAGAACAAAAAACACTATTATCTTGTTCCTCTTAAATAAACTATCACTTCACTTGTTTTTTTTTTCTTTCGTTCACTTTTATATTTTATGTTTCACTTAAAAAAAAATCCATCCATCGATATAAACTTTTTTTCATCTTTGATTTAAACAAAACTTTTTGATTTAAACAAAACTTTTTGTTTCATCGATCGATTACGAAACCGAAACTTATTTTTCTCACAATGAAATTAAATAAACAAACTCGTAATTACTCTTTCTTTTTAACAGGTCCTCCGGCTCGACGGACCATGTAAAGGCACTTAATGCTTATTTAAAACACGAATTCACTTTAATTACTCATAATTTATTTATTTTTCGACGCCACGTTCTGCGGTCGCCAAACACACATTTTTTTTCACAACACACACTCTTTTCGCTTCATTTCAAAGTTTCTTACGAAGAATACAAATTATAGGTGGCGCGGTGTTAACGCATGCAAGCGTAACAGTGGCCACCATAAGACTTTCTTTTGTATTTTGCTATACAAATTCACTAAATGCAAATAATTTATTAAAACTATCTAACATGATGAATGCAAATGATTTTCATCTTAGAGAAAACTAACACAAAATATCCAAAAAAAAAAAAGACAGATTTATCGTCTATAAATAAGATCTTAAAAAATGTGTTTTCATAATGATTATCTCACACATAAAGTTATATGCAGGGATGAAATTAGCAAAAAGACGAAAAAGCTGAAACTGATTGCAAAAGAAAGACGTTGAAATGAAATACTAAAATTTTAATGACAAAAATTATTATATTAGAGTAGGGGAGACTGGGGAGGGTTGACCCTATGGGAGGCTTGACCCACCTTTCTTTACTCTGCTATTTTTAGCTTTCAAAAAATTCCAATGCATGGCAGCATATCCTACTGATGCAAGGTAACAGCCATGTTTGTTTGAAAGTTGTCCCATGCTTATTATTTGAACAAGCTTGAAATTTGTGTTTTCCTCATGAAAAAGTGAGTAATTTTGATTACATTTGTAAGGCATTGTGCAAATATTCTTAATCAAATATCAGAATTCAGATTTATATGATTAAAGTATATACCTCAAGCTAATATGGGCTATAATTAGTTTTGCTAAATAACTGTTTAATTCCCTGATTTTTTTTATGAAATTGCAAATGGCTATTGAGGGAGGCTTGACCCACATGATATAAGGGAGGTTTGACCCACGGGTCAAGCCTACCTTATATATTTCTTTGTTATTGTGGACTGAAAATATTAATTTATCAACCTAAAAGTAATTTATCTCTCATTCCTGAAAATTATATTCCTCATAGTAGTAGTTCACAAGTCACTTCTTCTACTAGGATCACCTGTCAGCCAGAAATTGAAAAATCTGCATCTTTGACCCCTGAACAGATTCGACCTTTCCCGAAAGCTGGACCACGAAAACATAACTATAAAAGAAAACAAGCAAAGTCTCGAATATTGATAGATACCCCAGTTAAAGAACAAATAGAAAATGAGCATGCATTGAGAGCATCGAAGAAACGACCTTCTGTTAAAGATACTAAAAGTACTAAAACCAAAAGATTTTCTAAACAGAAATTTTTTAATCTGTTTGAAACCTTGAGTGATGAGGATGAAGAAATCCCTCATATGTCAGATAGCAGTGAAGATGAATTTGTGATATCAAAGTCAATGTCAGAAGGAGATTTTGTGATGGTAAAATTTGTGAGTCCTAAAACTGGTAGGCCTAATGCATCTCATTTCGTAGAAAGAATAACCAAAGTGGAGAGAGAGAGAGTTTCTTGCTACATTTTTAAGCCGCGCTGCTGAAACAAATTACTTTATTTATCCAGAAGAGGAAGATATATCTGTTGTTTCAATGGATGATATGATAAAGTTACCAAATTCAATATCAGCTGAAGGAACTGCAAGAATTGCATTATGAATTTATTTTGACTTTGACTTTTCTGAGTATAAGTTCTGCTAAATATTCGTTATTATTCAACATTTCTAGCTTTTTACAACAAAGCTTAATCACAATGACTATTTTTAATTTAAGAGTTGTTTTAGTAGTGTGAACGTGTTCTTTTATATAATTTTTTTCAATTTACGCTTTAGAAATATTGCTACTTCATTAATTATAACTTTTATTGTTATCACATTAATTTCATTGCCAAATTTTCTTAAATTTTACGACTAACTTAACTTTGTTCATAAATATTATAATATGTGAATATTGGTGGGTCAACCCTCCCATTGTGTGGGTCAAACCTCCCATATGTGGGGAGCCTTGACTCCAAAAATTCTGCTTCAATAATATTCATTATTTCTCTTTTCTGTTGCAAAGTATGAAAACTTTTTATGTATGTTTTGATGATAGAATATATGAGGTATGAAATGGTGTACAAAGTTTTTTTCTGGAAGTAAAATTTTTTTCTCTAAAATTTTTTTTGTAAAAAATGGGTCAACCCTCCCCAGTCTCCCCTAATAAATATGTTTTTTAATCTATAAAAATGAACAGATTAGGCTTTACTATTTAAACATGTTTTATTTCATTATCTGACATAACAAATGCATATCAGATGCACAAAAAAGCTGATAAAACTGAAATCAGCTGAAAAATCTCATCCCTGTATATTAGGGTGGGACGAAAAATGGATATTTCACATAAATGATTTCTAATAGCGAAAAAAAGTTGTACTTTGGCATCCTGAATTTGGGAAAAATAATAAAAATAAATAAATATTTTTATCTTTAGTTTGCGCATGAACTTCAAAGTTTGAAAAAATAAAGAAAAAAGGTCAAATTTCAAAAATTGTTATTGAAATACAAATATTATTAGTTTTTGTTTTAATACCATTCAAATGCTTCCATTTAACACTCTTTCCATGTATCTTTAAAAATATTTATATTATTTTACATTTACTAAATCATGCATAAGCCGTAAAGTTTCGTAAAATTAATCAAAATTTGAATTTTTTAGCTTTTTTTTTTAATACAAAATTCAGTATTTCATATTTTGTAGTCCAGCTTTACACTTTTCAGAATAAATGCTTACTGTGCAGCTTTGTTTGTTATTCAATTGTTTGTTTCAATTATAATTTATTACATTAACAACCCAGACCTGACCATGGTGATATGGTTGCACTTAGAGTTTTACCCTGCCCTTACCATTGAACCAAACACGATAGACAGTTATTTACAATATTTATAGTGTATTTAGATTTACTATACGATTTTTAACCAGTTTTTATTTTTGGATTAATGTTGGATTGATTACTCAGTTTTGGCATTGATAATCGTGAGTATAAATTTGTTATATAAATCTATCTCTTGAGTCTTCCCCAAATACCTTTTCTGCAGATTCATTGACCAGCATAGCAATCCTTTCAACAGCCTGGATGATAATGTGAATTTTATGATTTAAACTTTGGTAATTGCTTAGTTTATAGAAATGATTAAAGATCCTTGTTTGTCACATTTTCCTTCATTGGAGGCATAGAGAAAGAGAGAAAAAGTAAACACGTTGATCAGCTGATCAACACTTCAGTTCAAAACTTAAAATTAGTGGAAGAAATTCTCTTATAGATACAGAAGTGTGTCCTGACAGTTCATCTCTTATCTTGAGCATTCTTCTATAGCCTAACTCCCTTGTATGTTATCCGTCGTTCACTGCTATGGTCAATAACAAGTTCTCAGGGTTAGCAAAAAAGGCATTTCATCTCTAACCAGTCCAGCATCTTTTAGAACGCAATAGAACAGCTATTTTTCTGTCAAATGTTCTAAACCTGTCACTCATTTGTGCTAGCAAATAACATAATTTTAATTTGAGTTTTAGATGTTGAAGCAACAGATGTGTCTCCTTCTTTCTTTAAACGACTTCTTAAGATGCATGTTTACAACTGAATCGTCGGAAGGACTAATTAACTTTTTTTTTTTCAATATTGATCTAATAGGTTTCGAAGTTCCTTCTATCTCAGTCTTTATATTTCTTTCCTGTCTGGAATACTAATGTAACTGTTTCTAGTATTCCGTTGGTCATACAAAAATTTTAGTTGTCTCTACCTTTTATTGAAACAACATATAAGTACATACTTATAAGAATTTAGTCCTGTGCTATAAACTAATGAATCTTTCTGGAAAATTCTAGAACTCACTTCTTATTGAAGTTAGAACTTCCAAACTTTGGCATCCATAAACTAGAAATTTTCACCAAATTCGGTTGCCAAAACCAAAATCTGTGTTGGCTAAAATTTTGGTGACTTGGCAAGATTAGTGATCAAAGTTACTGGCAAATATTGTTTCAGTATAAACAGAATTAGTAAAGCTCTTCTCAATTTTAACGGAGTTAATTGTCTTAGTAAAATATACTGTTTCTTGCCAAAGAGAACAAAAATAAGACATCTATACTCGAATGATTTTCATTGAACTTTAAACCAGGGTTGGCAAGTTTCTTCCAAGGCGGAAAAAACCATGGAAAAAACCGGCCGGAAGAAATAGGTTTCTTCCAAGTGGAAGAAACTGTTTTTCTTAAAAATTTATCCTATAAATTGCAGATTTGTAAGATACAATGGATGCATTTGTCTTATAAACAACTTTAATTATACCTATAAAAATTTAATTACATATTTAATTAATAATTATGAGATTTTTACCGAAGTGATCTTCGGTATCTGATAATCACGTTCCAAAATACTCAAAATCCAGTAAAAAAAATCTATTTAAATTTAAAAAGCGTAAAGTTTTATAATTTATTATTTAGACAATTTTATTTCTTTAACTGGTAATAAGTATAAGTAATAGTTTGTATCACTTGCTTATACTTTCTGATAAAACAGCTCTTAACAAACATTCAGTTAATTAAAAGAGCCAGTATTTAATAATTACTGTATTACAAAATGTCATCAAAAACTTCATTTTCCTAATACAGTACAGTGAGAAAGAAATTTACAGCTCATATTTCAAATAAATTCACATTTTTACCTTTTTTTAATTAAATTTTTAGCTTAATCCTTGCTTTGAAACTCAACTTGGGAGGGGGGAGGGGTAACATTCTTGTATTTATTATCCTGCAATTCATACAGACTAGTGCTTAAAACAAATCACTATTACATCAATGTTTAACAAAATTAATCAGTGATGAATATTATTTCCGAACTTTCAAAAATATTTAGTTTCATATTTTTTAAATATGTTTGTTTACATTTTATAGGTACCTATTATTTGAATATGCTTAAATTATTTATCATATATGAATGTGATCGATTAGTTTTATTAATATTGAAGAAATACTTTATTTTAAAATTTATTAGAAATCGTCTTTCCATTCTGATGTCTATTCTCATGAATTAATAATAACTGACTCTGTATCTGCAAAAGAAAACTGTAAACAAAGGCAATGATCTCTAATCTACAAATTCCTATAATCCGCACAACCTCTAGACAAAATTTTTGAGAGTTAGAGGGAGTTAAAAACTGTAAAACAAATGAAATGTTTTTTAGAGTCTGCACTTTATTTTTCAACTTAAAATAGATGCTTTTTTTTTCTTTTTTAAATCCTAGAGAACTTGCAGGAGAGTTTAAAAGTAGGTATATTACTTATTGATACAGTTTACCAGCTTAGAGTTTATACAAAAAATTGTATCCTTTAAAAAAAAAAAGTGCAAATATTATGGTTAATTCCGTAATTATTATCACTTGTACTGTCTGAATGTATACTAATATGAGATAGTATATATGCAAAAAGTTCTAAAAATATCAGCATTGAAAAGTAAAAACCAATCACCTATATATATTTAGTGTTTGTTATAAAATAACTTATTTTTCTAACAATATTTTTAATATTAATTGGATTATAGTTTAGATTTGACATTATATTTATGCTTTGAGTTTATATAGTTCATAAATTTTAATTTCGAACATCTGTTTTGTCTTCTGGTTAGTTTCTTCCATTTCTTCCGTTTTTTTCCAGTTTCTTCCACTGTCCTGGAAGAAACCCAACCCTGCTTTAAACTGTGCATTTGCCAGTGAGAGAATCTGTAATAAGCCATGGAGTACTAGTTATGAAAAAACTACTATATCTGTCTCGGCAGTACATATAATCCTCTTGTTGTGACATTTGTGGTTGAAATAGCAGGATTTTTATTTGCTGCTTTTTTTTTTTTTTTTTTTTTAAATGTTCGTGGACTGCAACCTGCCTGTTTATTTATGAATCAGTTACCTCACACATAAATGCTAATGTTTTCATAACAATATGTGTATTCCAATGGGTGTAAATGAAATCATGTGGTATCCACAACTGATTTTTAAATTTGGTTTCCACATTCAGAAAATTCAGAACTGTTAAACTGCCGAATGTTTTTTTAAAAACAGATTTTTAAAATTTTAAATGTTTTATTTTGAAGCTATAAAATACAAATTTTCAATGTGAAAATTTTCATTTTACAGTTTCAAAATAAAATATAAAAAAAATCTGTTTTTAAAAAACACCCGTCAATTTAACAGCTTTGAATTTTCTGAATATATGTATAAGTTAATGAGTTATAAGTAAACAAAATTTCTCATAGAATAATATTTGTTTGGGCTTCCGGTGATGGTAAGTGAAGCAGGCCCTTAATGATAGTGATGACAAACACTATCTCTGGGGTGATTGTGAATTCATAAAAAAATGCTTGAAATTTTAACAAGAAAAAGTTTTCATATGGGGTGAGAATTTGTTTACTCAATTTGTTGTTAGTTTCCTAATAACTATTGTAGCTCTATTTCCACAGAAAAAGATGAAAATGATCCTGTTTTTTTTTTTTGCACACCAAAGTTTAAGAACATTTCATCAAGTGAGCAATTCCCCCCTCCCCCCCCCCCAAAAAAAAAAAAAAAAAAAAAAAAAAAAAACATTAAAAATTCTGTCAGACAGAATTTCATTTAGCACGGAGGACTATTAATTTCAATCTATAAAATTTCTAGTTTTATTTTATTTTTTATCTCATTTTTTACCTGTGAAACTGGGCCACATACTTTTAAAAAGACTGAAATAAATTAAAATGAAGTGTTGCCACCTAAATTTTATACTTTAGTTAATTTTTAAAAATTTAATTGTCATGTCGAAAAACTGTTTGCAAGCCTGGATTCAGAAAAATCGCCCCTTTCTTTTGGTACCGAATTTGTAATGATAGGACTGATATTTCTAATTTACTTTGGTGTTAAACAAAACTGTTCTACAAAAAATCCAAATTGAAACTAATAGTCTTCTGTCCTAAAAGAAAAAACATTAATTTGTAAATATTGCTAAGCTTTTAAGGAAGAGTGTATTACCTCAAGATTTACCATCAATCTTAGAAAAATACAAGATGCTAAATTCTTTTTTACTTTTTTTTCTTTTTAATCTCTATATATGTAATGTATTATACACTATATAACTCCCATGCCAATCTTGCTTGAGGCTGCATATCAGTCCGATCCTCTTTTCTTACTTTCCACGTTATCCCTATGGAATTTTTGTTGCTCTGTTTAATGAGGACATATTGCATTCATTTTTTTTTTTTTTTTAATTCTATTTAATTAGAGTCCTAAGTTTACTAAGTTTATAAAATATTGATTTTTACTTTCCGAACACTATAGTGAGGAAAGTATTGTAATCATGTCAAAAATCCGAATTCGAGATTTTGATGTTTCTATACGTTTTGAGGTCCCCTGAGTCCGTTTTCACTATTTTTACGATGATGTATGTATGTGAACACGCTAGCGTCTAAAGGCTTTGTTCGATTAACCTGAAAGTTGGTACGTATATTGTAAGTCACCATAGTACGAACCCTATAGATTTTGGTGAATCTAGCACTTATAGTTTTTTTACAGGGACACAAAGAAAAATTCTTTATCATTATGGCCTATGGGACCAAAATCTTAAAAGTGCGATAGCATCTAAACGCCTTATTCAATTGAGCAAAAATTTTATACCCATATTATAGGTCACAGATACTCAATCTGTATAGATTTTGGAGAATCTAGCACTTATAGTTTTTTTACAGGGACACAAAGAAAAATTCTTTATCATTAAGGCCAATGGGGTCAAATTTTTAAAAGTGTGATAGCGTCTAAACGCCTTATTAATCTGAGCAAAAAAATTGTACACATGTTATAGGTCGCATTTGCACCAACTGTATAGATTTTGGTGAATCTAGCACTACAGTTTTTTTACAGGGACACAAAGAAAAATTCTTTATCATTATGGCCTATGAGACCAAATTTTTAAAAGTGCGATAGCATCTAAACGCCTTATTCAATTGAGCTGAAAATTTGTATGAATATTATAAATCACTGTTGCACTAACTATAAGCATTTTGGTGAATCTAGCATCTATAGATTTTTACAGGGACAAAACGAAAAATTCTTTATCATTATGATCTAAGGGCTCAAAGTTCAGTAGCGTTAAATAAAACCTCGTGTGATATATGGAGAAAAAAACACTCTATTATGGTTTTCTCTCTTTTGTTTGTTTAGCAATTCCTCTTTCTTTATTTTATCTACAAAACTGTTAGTTACTCAATGTTCGGAAAGTCGAGTGGAGTCACTCCAGATTTTTTTTTTTTTTTTTAATTGCTCACTAAGCTAAAAAGGCAACATGTTCATAAATTTATATTAAAAAAAAAAAAACAGAATTTGAAAGAGAGATCCTCATAAAACGAAGTAACATAAATCCCATAGTATTACATGGTAAGGAAAAAGGGGATGTAGCAAATTTGAACTAGTTGTATGCTTCTAGGTACAGTAGAAAGGAAGATAGCTAAGCATCATGCAAGGCATTTTATTATTTTTTATCTAATTCTACAAATACTAATTTATTTCAGAGTTTTATACAATAAAAAATAACTTTTTCTGAAAGACTGCACAGAGTTAAAAAAAATTTCTCATTGTGTTGTAAAGATGACAAAGAAACATGAAGAAAACGGTAAACACTTTATTTTCTGAATAATTAACAAAAATCAGTGTATGAAAGCATAAATACAAAAGAATAAGAAAATTTATCATATTTGACTAGTTAAAAATATGACAAAAGAAAGTACAGGTTAAATATATTCATATAAATAATATAACACACTAACATAATATAATTCATATCACAATATGTACATTTTGACAAAGCAAGGTCATTTTGAAATGTAAATCAGCATTTCAATGTATCATTTACTATGACTGCATTAATCACAAATCTCTTTGACAGCAAACAGTCAAAGAAATATGTTTTACCTTTTGCTTTGTTATACAAGCCAATATCCATACTTAATGAACTTAAATGGTATAAAAATTATTTTTTAATAGTGGAAACATTGCCACCTAGTTGGGTTTATAAATAAATAATTTTTATAGCTACCATAAGCAACCAAATATGATATTTTCACGGGTAAAATAGAAAATTCAAATTTCTTAAGGGCCCGCTTCATTTACTGTCACCGGAGGCCCAAGCCAATGTTATTCTATGGGAAATTTTGTTTACATATAACTTATTAACTAATACATATCTCTAAATTCTGTTTTCACATTCAGAAAATTCAGAACTGTTAAATTGACAGACTTTTTAAATATTTTATTTTGAAGCTGTAAAGTATGAATTTTCAATGTGAAATTTTCATTTTACAGTTTCAAAATAAAATATTAAAAATTATAAAAAAAAAAAAAAAAAAAAAAAAAAAAATCTGTCAATTTAACAGTTGTGAATTTTCTGAATGTGAAAACAGAATTCAAAAATATGTATTAATTAATGAGTTATAAGAAAACAAAATTTTCCCACAGAATAACATTGACTTGGGCTCCCAGTGACAGTAAGTGAAGTGGGCTGTAAGGGAAAAAAAGAAGAAAAAAACAGGGTTTACACCAGAAAAAAATATTACGGTTTTCCCACTCCAACAACAATAAAAAAAATAAATAAAAAAAAAGGATTTTTTAAGTTTAGGTGAGAAATTTCATAGTTAATGTTTTGCATTTTTTTTTTTTTTTTTACCAAGAATTACAAATATGCAAATCTAAAAAATCAAATAAATGTTGAAAATGAAAGTTAAATAACTTTTTTTTTTCTTTTATGGTTAAGGACTGATGCTGCTTCAATATTCAGAATATGCAGAAAGAATTGCTCAAGTTTTTATTGCTTAATCTGTTTACAAATTTATTTTTAATTTTGAGTACTTAAAGGATGCTCAACAGGATTGCAGTAACTGGAATAACTGAAATTATTTTATATATAATTGCAATATTTAACTCCCATGCTTTTAAAATACACTTACATTTTTGCAAAGGCATGGGTGAAAGTAAAAAATTTTCGCTGGACTGAAATATATATATATGTTTTTTTGTAATATTGGGTAAAATATAATAAACTCGTACATAATGTACGTAGATATTAAAAACATACATTTCCAAAGGTTACATTAATAAGTATAAGTATGAAAACTTAGTAAAATTATTTATTCATATAATTGAATTAACATTAATAGGAGCTGATTCAGAAAAAAAATTGGGACCTTTATTTGCCCCTAACAAAGATTAATTCCATAAAATTGGCCTATCTGTATTATAACACATAAAAAAAAAGACTGAATTCAGTCAATAGACTGAAAATTTTCACCCATGAACAAAGGTAAAGGATTTATAAATATTTCAAAATTAAAATACCTCACATTTTAATCCTTTTCATTAGCAGCATAGAATATATATTTCGACATGCTTCCATAGCCATCTTCATTTGCTGCATAGTAACCCCTGTTTTGCTTGCCGCCAGTTTGTTTGTTGATCTTCCTTCCTCGCTTCACTTCAGTTATTAATTTCAGTTATTCACATTCAGTAATAACTGAAGTGAAGCAAGGAAGGGAGAAGATCAACAAACAGACCAGCAGCAAGCAAGATAGAGGTCAGTAAGCAGCAACTGAAGACGGTTATGGAAGTGCACTGAAATATATTTTACGCTGGTAATAAAAAGGATTAAAATGTGCGGTATTTTAATTTTGAAATAAGTATACACTTTTCTGTACCTTAACCTTTTTGAGAGGGGCTCTTACGAAAACCTATGGTGAACCGTGACAGATGCTGTCACAGCCCCTTTCAAAAGGTTAACACATTGAGCACCACGTAAATTCTTAAAATCCATTAAAATTCCATAATGATTTCTAGGGATGAAACGGATAGTGATTTTGCCGGATACCGGATATCCGGAGCTCTTGTGCCTGCCGGATACGGATATCCGGACCGGATATCCGTCGGATATCCGGCATAAGTTTTGTTTTTTGTATATTTTTTTTTCTTTTTTTTTTTAACAATAAAATATAAACAGATTTCATATACTATTCTTTTAAAATCATTTTAAATATAATTTACTTAAACATATTTAATATTTCATTTATTTGTGCAATATCACCATGAAGATTAAAACTTTAAGCCTAACATACTCATTCCTATACTTGCAGCTTGTCATGAAAAGTATTGTCACAAAAAGATAGGTTTTGTTCAGAATTACAAGACTAAAACTTATTATTTACATATTTTTTACATTACTAGTATTAAAAAAGTGAAATAAAATATTTTACTTATATAATCATAGTTGAAGGGTTATTTTCATAGGAAAACTAATATGTTGTGGCAATCACAAAACTTTCTGTTATATCATTCTATATAACAGTGCCACTTACTGTTTACGTTGTACAAAAGTTTAACCATATGTTCTCACAATAAATATTTTGCATATGGAGTTCGGTGCAGTTTTAATAAACAGATGCTGAGATATAGGCTTGTGAAAAATCATAATAGCAGCTCCACCTATCGGCTGATATATACCTAAATAAGGTCGACATTCGTTATCACAATGGTTGTCTTACATATCAAGTTTTATGCACTTATGTCATAGAAGTTGAGACTTAGCCCATTTATGATTTAAATTGCAGCACAGTATTGCCACCTGTTGACCGATATACACCCAAAATAAATCGCAATAGTGTTTCATAATGGCTGTCTCACTCACATACCAAGTTTTGTGCAATTATACACAAAGAATCTGAGGTATAGCCTTTTCGTTTTGGGGGAAATTTCCGCATAGCAGCATTACCTATTGGCCAACATGCACCCAGATTGAATCAGCATAATTTCTCATAATGCCCTTCTAACATAAAGTTTCAGGTAATTATATGCAATAGAACCTAAGATATGGCCTTCCCTGAAATTGCAAAATGTGTTGTATAACAGCACCACCTACTGAATGATTGGCACCAAAATTTGATAGGCACGTTATATGCCAAGGAGCATGTACATATATATTTCTATGAAATTCTGTGCAGTAGTTCCTAAGATATAGCCTTTCTTTAAGTTGCATAAATCGCAGTACGGTAGCATAATCTGTTGAGCCATATGCACCAAAAGTTGATAGGCACTGATTTATGTCATGGTTCAACTACCTATAAATTCGTATGTAATTATATGCAGTAATTTCAGAGGTACAGTTGGACAGAATTTTTGTCACATATACGCAAACAGATATTTTTTTTAATTGATCAAACCAGGTTCTAAACTTCTTAAAATGTGTAACTGTAAATCCATCGAAAACTAGAAGTTGAAAATTTTTATGAATTCAATACTTTCTTTTGATACTTTTATAAGAAAACATAAAGGAAAAAAGCCCCCCCCCCCCCCCTCAAAAAAAAAAAAAAAACTAAAAGCTTTAAACTAGTATGTTATGGCCATCACAAAACTTTCTTCTATATCACTCTATATAACAATGCTACATGCTGTTTAACATGCACAGAAGAAACTTAATCATAGCTTCTCACAATAAAGATTTTAGATATAGAGTTTAGTGCGATTTTAATCAAAAGATTTTGAGATGTATCCCTGTGGAGAATTATAGAAGGTGAGGAACAACTGCGCCACCTGTTGGTCGATATACACCAAAATTAAGCCAGCTTTCGCTCTCATATTATTTATTTTGCATATCAAGTTAAGTGCAGTTAAATATTATAAATGTTGAAATTTAGCCTTCCTATTCACAGAGTAAATTGCAGCATAGTATAGCCACCTATTGACCGGTATGCATCAAATTTTGTGCAATTATACACAAATGAATCTGAGATATAACTTCCCCAATCACGGGAAAACTGCAGCATAGCAGTACCACCTATTTGCCGATATGCACAGAAATTAAATAAACGTGTTTCATAATAGCCCTGTGACATAGTATTTTTTTAAATTATACACAGTAGAAGCTGAGATCTTCCTTTAAATAGGAGAAATCACAGTATAGCAGCACCACCTGTTGAGTGATTTGCACCAAAAGTTCATGGACACTTTTTTTGTTAAGGTGTAACTATGTATAAATTTATATGAAATTCTGTGCAATAACTCTTGAGCTAGAGCTGCTACACAAAATTTTTGTCACGCAGACATTTTCTAAAAATGGTCAAATTGTGTTCTGGTTCCCCCAAAATGCGTAAATCCACTGAAAACTGGAAGTTGAAAATTTTTACGAATTTAATACTTCCTTCTATTTAACATAGAAGAAAATAATAATTCAAAAGGAATTTATGTTTTTTTCTTTGTATAAATTTTACTTATTTTATATTTTTATATTCTGTACAGATAAGAAAGAAAAGTTTATATTATTTATTAAAATTCTTTAATTAAAAGTTAAGTTTTTCTAATGTTCAAAATCAAAAACTTTAACTAATTGAACATTTAAAAAAATATTTTTTTCTTCTCCTTTAACAATCTGAAAGTCAAAGTACAGACTTTCTGAAAATTTAAATATGTACTTTTATTTAAAGTAATTTTAATTGTGGGGAATATATCTATACAATGTAATGGGAATTCTTAATTCAGGTGCTTTAGCAAGATATTCTATTAAAAGCGTAAATTTATATAATTTTTTTTTTTTTTTATAATACAAATCGAATAGGTAGATGGCACAGGCAATGTAGATGCTCTGCTAGTATAAATATACAGTCACAAAAACAAGAACTTTCTTATGTATGAAAAAGTGGATTGTAAATAAACAAGCAGGTTCTAGTCAATAAATGCACATTATTTGACTCATTTTCGAAACAATCTAACAACTTTTATTTCCAATACTAACAATATTACTAAACAATCTAACAGTATGTTAAACAAAAGTCATATAAAAGCAGAGTTATATGCACTGCACAGATTGAATATCATTTGTTTATTGTTATGGGGAAAATTAGGGGGAATGATATAGATGAAAAACCTAGCTAACTCTGTATAAAATTAAAATAGTGCTTCTATATTTCTGAGACCTGAGCTACTTTTGCCTAAATTTGTTTGCTAAAGAGGCTAATTTCAAATTTCACAAAGGCTTACTTTTTTTTTCTTCTTTTAAAAAAAAAAAAAAAAACCCTTATGCTACAACGGATCTAAAAAAATAAAATAATTGTCGCAAATTTTTCATTTGATGGGAGTTTAAGCCTGAATTTTCTGCTTCGGATATCCGTCGGATATCCGGCTTGAAATTGCCGGATATCCGTATCCGGAGTGCTGATATCCGGTACCCCGTCGGATATTTAAAACTCAGCCGGATAGGCCGGATACCGGATAGTTACCGGATATCCGTTTCATCCCTAATGATTTCTCCTGTAATAAATAAAAATTAAGCATATTTTTAATAAATTTTCAATCATTAAATGTAATATTTTTAGTTTTATATCCTACTTTATATCCGCCATCGATGGTTGGCATGGCTTTATATCATATTTGACACTGTCAGCCACCGATGGCTGACAGGGCGCTCAATGTTTTAATTTTTTATTGGTACTGCTTTTACTTTCGGGGTAAAACTTTCACTGAAATGTTTGAAGTATAACATGTTCTGCACACTCCTAAAGTTTCAAGATGATTCTTTCAGTACCTAGAGATATATGACAAAATGTCCAGAATCTAGAATGGCTGACATGGTGTTCAACATGTTAACAAATTTTTAGAATTAAAAAGTGTTTTAAAATATTTATTAAATTTTTCTAATTTTTTTTTACACTCAAGAAATTCTAGAGAAATTAAAAACAGAAGATTGCAGGCTTTAAAGCAATTAATACACCACAAATGCAACTTGTAACAAAAAACTGAATGAATGAAGGTAAAAAAAAAAAAAAATAATAATAATAATAAAATAAAATAAAATGAGGGGAAATCCTCATCGTGATATATAACTAAAATATTGAAAACAATAATTCATTGCAGAAATATTTTTTATCTAGAGCTTACAGTACCCTACCCCCTCATTGACAAGCCCATGTTGTTCCATAGGGAAATTTAAAAAACAAAAATTTTATTACATAACAATGTACATCTTAAATTCTGCTTTCATATTAAAAAAATTTCACAACTGTTAAATATATTCATCTTTTCCAATTTTTTTTTTTTTTTTTATATATAAATTCAGGGTTGCCACAAAAAAAATAGAACAAAAATAGTTGCTTTAGTAGCTTAGAAGCATTAAAATAGTTGCCTAAATAGTAGCCTAACGACCAAAATACTAGCTTAAATATTCACTTGCTAATGAACATTAAAGGATAAAAACCATATGCATTTTCTTATTATTCAATTTAAGTATACCATTAAAAAAAATCTTCAGATTCAAATAGTTTTAAGTAATAGAAATGTATTAAAAATTAGATTTTCTAAGTAATTCATAAAAATAGAAAAAATGCCCACCTTAGACAATTAAAGTTGAATTAATTTATAAATGCCAAATAACTAATTTTTGATATACATATATTTTTACTTCATTCTAAAAGAGGTAATAGAAAAAATAATCTGAAAAAAAAAAAAATAATAATAATAATAATAATAACCATAAATAAGTATTAAAAACATTAATTACTCAAAACATGCCTAAAACTTTGAGATTTAAATTAGTATGAAAATTGTCACATAATTTTGCAAAATGTATTTTATTAAGTTTATTTAAAAAATTATTTTTAGGCTTTTCTGGACATGAATGTATTTATTACTTCAAACATTTCATTTTTTTTTTTTTGTTCATTACCTTTAAAAAAAAAAAAAAAATCTCAGCTGAAGGCTTTTTAAACATGCTCTGAAGTAATCTAATACTCTGTATATATTTAGCTTTAAAAGCGAACAATACCTAACATACCTGCCAACATTAAAAAATCAAAATAACGGAGATTTTATAAGCGGCATTTTCAGGCCTTGAAAGCATTGATGTGTTTTTGTCATATGATAGTATTTTAATAGTTTAATCCATGACTTAAATTATCAAAAAGTTATACGGGTAAGTTAAATTTAATTATTAAACAAAAATTAAGTAATTATTAATTAAAATAGTAATATATATAGAGAGACTCGTGAGAATTTTTTCCAGCAAAAGCACAATCTTGCTTAAAAAAATGAAGGTTTGTTGAAGTTTTGAATAAATTATAGGTATAACTTTAAAATCTTCAAAATAATGGAGAAATGTTTGAGAATAACGGAGAGTGGAAGACAGTCCAAAAATAACGGAGTCTCCGTTGAAATGAGTTGGCAGGTATGACCTAATCTCGCCGACAGCAAGGCTCATGTTATTTTACAGAAAAATCAATTTTCCCAATTACTCACCACCTACTGTATTTTTTTTTTTTTTTTTTTTTTTTTTTTAATTCCATTTTCACATTCAGAAAATTCACAATCGTGAAATTAGTACTCATTTGTTAAATTTCATGAGTTAAAAAAGCAAAAAAATAACTATAGTGCATTTTTTAGCCAGAAAGTAAATTATTAAAAGTGAAAAATCAATTTTTTAAAAACGAGTGCTAATTTAATGATTGTGATTTTTCTGAATGCAAAAACTGAATTTAAAAAAATATATTAGGCAATAAGTCATTGTGGAAACAAATTTGTGGAGGAAACGTGGGCTTTGGCTGTCAAAAAGATTAAGTATCGTACACTCTTAAGATATGTTTATGTTTTCTTTGTTGCTTATTTCTTTGTTGTATTCTTCCTTTTCTGATATACTAAAATAGCTTTCTTTTATAATTTTGTTACTGTTTCTTACATGAAATCAGGGTAAGAATGGAAACACCAGATCACAGGAGTGTACAAGTGGTCAACTGCAATAAGCAAATTGGCCAGCTTAATAGCTGCATATGTCACATCTGGTGAAATTTCTACATTCTAATTGGATATTTCACCTGCTTCGAGGTCCACATCAGGGTTATGTCACACTTTAAGATGGTAAATAAATAAATAAATAAAGGGTGAAAAGGTTATGATATGGGATTGTTTATAAAATGAATAGAAAATACTTCTTTATAAAGATTTTTTTTTGCTATTTCTGGAAGAAGAATTTTGCAAAAGGTGAAAAATAGGCTCCCAAGAGTTGCCTTTTTGTGAAAATAGTTGCTTTTTCAAGCTTTTTAGGCAAAAAAAGTAGTCAAAGTCTCCTCAGGCTGAAAATAGTTGTCTTTTAGTAGCCTGTGGCAACCCTGTAAATTTCAAATATTTCATTTAGAAGCTATAAAAAAAAAATAAGAAAAATGAACTAAGCGCATTTTTTAGCTTCAGAGTGAAATATTCAGATTTTTACAAAATCTGGTGCAAAACAACCACACAGCTTCCATTATCCACTATGCACGTATTATATGCACTTTTGGGAGATAATGTTATCAGAAGGCATAATATTGGCATAACAAAGTAGACACCTAAAAGTTTTCCTGTAAGAGAAAGCTAGTATATATGTATAGACATATAAAACAGAGTTTACATAGAGAGTTAAAAAATAAGGGGGAAAAAATCGGTAGAGCTATTTTTTGAAACACTAACTTCCGAGATCTAAAACTGACCTACCTAAATCAGGATGACTGTTAACTCCTTAACTGCCCCGGGCGTATTTATACGTTTTCCAAAGTACGATCCTTTGTACTGTACTGCTACCAGTTAAACTACTAACACGGCTTTGACAATGCAATAAAGTAACCTTGAAAGTTATCTTGATAGTGTTTTCAAAGGATTTACTCATTTCACAGTGGAGAGGGAATGGTGGCACTGGGAAACAAATCTGAAAGGGTTAATTTTCCAGTAATAACCACATAACACATGAGAAAGGATATCTAAAATGGGTTTATGTAACAATTTTCAAGGAAATCATTAGAGACGTTTTAGAGATACCGACTTTTACTAAAACTTCGACTGTTGACTGGAAAACAATAATTAAATCTGTACTGATAAGTATAAAGGAAAATCCATATTCTTGATTTTTCAGGAGACGAAAAATAAAGTTAAACTAACTAAATACTAATCAGCAGAATCGATTAGAAGAAATCAGGGCTGCCAACAACTACGCTATTGGCGTAGTAACTACGCTTTAGCCTGCTTCTACTACACTCTACGCATCGTATACTTAAAGCTACGCTTTTCCTTTCCCCATCGTCATCTTGTTTACAACGAGCGAACTCCGATTTCACCACGGATTATAAAAGTATAATATAAAACTAAATAGTGGCAGACACTGAAAAAAAAAAAAAAAACTACTATCTTTTTTCTTTCTTTCTTTTTCTTTTTTTTTTCCCTTGCACACATCTAGACAGAAATCCCAATCCAATCCTTATCAACTTTTAATTTTGCATTTCCAACAGTTGCCGCATAAAACATTATTCTTTGAATTTTATTTTTTATCTATGAAAGTGCTTCTTGAAAATATAAAAATAACAAAACTAACTTTTACAATCTAGTTGAAGAACCACATGCTTCATCGTAAATACTCATAAATAAATAGTAAAGAAAAAAAAAAAAAAACATTCTAGTGCTAGGCATTGCGTAATCGAAATATTGCTGACTCAGAACGGGAACACATATTTGTTTACATTAGCTGAGAGTGTGCTTAATTAAAACCGCAAGCACAGACACCGCAAGCTGAAAGGGGGGGAGAAAGAAACCGAATGCTATGATTATCTTCATGGCTATGATTATGCTGTATTTTGATTTTCATTTAAACTCTATCAATGTTTCAGTTAACTTAATGTTTAATAAGTCGCTAAAAAATAATACTTTCTAACGAAAAAAATTGTTTATTTTAATTATTTATCGATAAAAATAATGGATTCAAAGTTACTGAACTTTAAGTACGATTGACAACGCAAGGAAACTAAGACCAGGAAGAGCTATCTTCCATGGGAGACTTTCTAAAGTGTCTGAAGCCGTAATCACGCGAGTTTTGGAGAAAACAGTATAAAGTCGGACTTTAACGGAGGAATTGTCCTCTGTAATAGGAAACTTTCTTAAGTGTTTTAATATACAAGTTTCTGAGAAAATCATGGAAAATTTCGAACTTTATCGTACGAAGTATCTACCGTTGGAGAAAGAAAAAGAATATTTTCTGTGCTTTTTCTTAGGATAACTGAATACGCGATAACTTAGTTTTTATTGGGTGATTCTAAGAAATTTTCATATCTGAAAATGGGACTTTCACAAAAATCGCCGGATTTAAAATGGATTCATCACAAAAATAGCACAAGAAAATTGCGTATTTTATAAATCAGCCGCAAAAAATGACATTTCAGTAATAAAAAAAAAAGCTGATTTATGACTAAATAATTAGACATTTTTAGAAAAATAACATCTATTTTAGCAATTAGTTTACGATTACGTAATTTTGAAAATTAGCTGTAAAATAATTCCGTATTTCTATAAAAAGCCACAAAATTATACTTATAATGTAAATCATGTTTGAAAAAATCAAGAAATTCATCGATTAGCATCAAAATAAAGCCTTTTTCAGCGATTAAACATAAATTTTGTTAATTAGCGGCGGAATGATTGCGTATTTCCGTCATCGGCTACAAAAATATCGCGATTTACTGAAATCAACTGGGGAAAAAAAAAAAAAAACCTTTATTGGCTAGCAGCCAAATGATAGCATATAAAACGTAAATTTTTGATTATTAGTGGGTAAGTGATCCCGTATTAGCGAAAACTACTTCATAATTATTCCCGATTTCCGAGATTACACTTTGAAAAAAAAAAAAAAAAAAAAAAAAAAAATGCAAATTTCACTGATTAGTGGCAAAATAGTTGAGTATTTAAGATTCAGCTTTCAGATGAACGTATTTTGCACAAATTAGTAGCTAAATAATAGCGTGTTTCGGCAATCGGCCGCATAATAATCGCGTATTTTAGGATTTACCTTTAAAGAAGAGTGAATTTTATCAATTAGAGCAAAAGTATAGTATATATTAGCAATTATTTGCTATTAAACGTAGATTTTGTAAATTTGCAGTGAGATAATTACGAATTTTGGCAATCGGTCGTAAAAATATTGCGAATTCTGTCAAATACGAGAAGAATAGCATATTTATTTAATTAATGATAAAAACGTAATTCTACCCCCCCCCTCTACGGAAACTCGATTTTTTAGGTATATTTAGCAATAATCTTAAGGGGGGAAAAAGTTTCAGAAAAGTTGATCGCTGTCAGTTTGCACTGAAATTGAATTTAATGTTGTACAATTTCAATCCTTTTCCATCCTTAATAACAATGATTATTTTATTGTAGATTCAGTTTTATTACATTTTCTAATATCTAAACTATTAAAATTGTTCATTATTTTGACTTTTGTTACTCCAAAAATTTAAGATTTTGTTTAAAAAAATCCAATTTTTGTATCTGTTTGAAGTATAGCATTGAAATTATTTTCACATCAATTGTCTTGTTCTTGTAATTAAACAAGTTTCTTTTGAATAGGCATGCACTAAATGTTTGATTATTACTGAATAATGAATATTCAGTATACTGAATAACTAAAAATTTGATGCATACCTACATCTTACCTTTTTTTTTTTTTTTTTTCTTTACTTAATTTCATATGATTATTGCTAATTTATTTTTGTTAGTAGTTTCTTTCTTTCTTTTTCTTTTTTAATTTTTAAAATTGCTCCTCAAAGTAGCCGAAATGCTCCTCAAAATTTCTCTGAATACTCCTCAAAGTGTTTTTGAAAAGTTGGCAACCCTGCATATTAGTGTATTATATTAGAATTAGTGTATTTTCATGTATCCATGTTAATATAAAAAGTAAATTTGGATAAAATTTCTATTATTTTTGAATGTTTGATTATTAAAAATCAATAAATTTCAGAAAGTAAGTCATAATGTAAACAAAAGATTTTATGCTTATTTATATTTTAAGTATTTTCTAATTTTTTAGCGACTACACTTTGTAGCTTAAAACTACACTTTTTTTGCTTTTTAACTACACTTTAGCACTCCCAGAGGTTGGCAGCCCTGAGAAATGGATTATGTTGGTTTATACGCTTTATACCATTCAGTGATTGTCAATCTTCATTTAATAAAGGGAAAAAATTGAATTAGATATTTTATACCAAAGATTAATGCTAAATTTCTGACTTGAATCTTTTTTTACCAATGGATTTTCTCAAAGACTAAATGACATGGATTTAAATCCTTTGTACCAATCGATAGAGAATTTTTTTCTGAGTCTGACTATGTACTTAACTCAAAATCTGCATTTTCGGACTTAAATCCTTTATACTTAACAGTACAGATATACAAAAGGATATTTAAAAGGCTGAGTTCGAAAAAAATCTATACGGCTGTTTTTAACCCTCCGAGTGGCTGATACATATTTTTCCATACACTGAGCAGTAGCTTTTCCTTTTAATTAAAAAATACATAATTATAGATTCCTAGTTTGTTTTTAAAGTATGTAAGTCACATACAACAAACAGTCATATGGTTTTTCTTGACATCTATAGTTAGAAATATAGTCATATTTCAAGCTGAAATAACTATTGTTTCAGGGCAATTTAAGAAACATGCAGTGAAAACAACATTAAAATTCTGCTTTTTTTAGAAGACGCTAGTAGGTTAAAGAATACACTCACAAGACTTGAAATTGAGCTATTTATACAAGGCACCTATCAATTTTCCTGAACTAACCAATTAATTCATATGAAGGACATCCCACAAAATTTTTTTTTATATAGCAACTTTGAAGAAAATCACTAGAGCCGTTTTTGAGATATGGACTTCCGGTTTTCCAAATTTCACCAAAAGTTGGAAAAATCATCTGTACACCAGACCTGTCTCTATTTTGGAAGTTATATAGTTCTACCTTTATTAGTTTTGGTGATATGATAGAAGATTCTCTCCACTCATATACACATACTGACCAATTGCCAAAAGCTACTTTTTAGAGACCTTAAAATATGTAAATCAGGTGAAAATATGTTGAATTTTTTTGGACTAAATACAATATTTCCATTACCTACGGTACTCTGATAATGGAAGTAAAAAATCAATGTTTGGAGAAAAGAACATATTTAATGGTTGTGAATTTTTTGAATGTGAAAACAGAATTAAAAAAAAAAAAAACACAGCAGGCATTAAGTAATTCTACAAACAAATTCCATCATGAAAGAATAACATGGGTTTTGTCTGTTTTTGAGGCATACTACCTAATCTCGTCCACAACGACAGCCAGTATTATTCTAATTTTGTTTCATAACTCATTATCTAATGTATTTCTTTTTTTTTTTTTTTATTTATTCCATCTTTACATTCAGAAATTCCACAATCGTTAAATTAGTACTTATTTTCCTAAAATTAATTTTTTTAATATTTCATTTTGCAGCTAAAAAACAATTAGTATATTTATTTCTTAAAATTTTTTTGGTACAGTTTTAGTATAGGACATCCTTGGTGGCTTTTTAATTTTCGTTGTCATTTTAGCAATGAATTAAAATGGCTATTGCAACTGCTTAAGTAAAGACATTGGAGAGAAATGTCCAAGCTATTTTGATGCCAAATTTAAAATTTTGCCAAAGGGATCTTTATTAAAGCTGTTTCATTTCTTTCACAAGATTTTTTTCTTTTTTTTACTTGGAGCGAGAGATAAAAAAAGAAAAATATTTTTTAATTGGTCTAAATATACAAAAAGTGTAATAAAATATATATTTTTTTTTAACCTTAAAAATATGAAGTTGCGTCCTTTAGCGACGGTTATTATATATGTTTCTTAAAATTTCTTTTACATGTTCTGTCTCAATTTTAATTATATATTTTTTAAACTTGTCAAAAGGAAAAACATTCTGACATATTCAAGGTAAAACACAGCAAATGATGACTATGTGAAATGTCTGATTGAAAGCAGTAGACCTGTCATACTTGGGGGAGGGGAGGAGGATTTATTTAAAAATTAATTTCATTAAGGATTAAATGTGTCTGAATTTATTCAAATTCATTTTTATTTTATGCTTTAAAAAAACATATATATATGAGCTTGAAAAAAAAAAAAAGGGGGGGGGGGATATAGGTTTGTAGATATTTCAGAGCAATTGAAATGGCAAAGCATTTAGTAAAGTGGTCAAGCTTGAAGGTGCGAGCCAGATTCATTTATTATGGACAAAAAGTCTGTATGTGTTGAGTGATGGTGACATCCTCCTGTGTGACAGTACTAGGCTTCATACTGTTCACTAAATCAAAAAAGTTTGAATAGGAAGACTAATGCTATCCCCAAATTGGCCAGATTTGGCACACAGTGACTATTTCCACTTTCTGAAATTGAAGGAACAGTTATCTAGCATAAAGTTGTCTTCAGATAGTGAATGAACCTATGTGCCAAAAACTGTTTCAATAGCGAAAGATGTGATTAGCGATTTCTACCAGGTTAAACAAGTCAGTTCTGCATCCAGATATATGTCTAAAAAATTTGTCGATTATGCAGAAAAATGATCAGCAAATACAACTCTTTATTCCTTTTTGTACTTTGTCTTTTGTTAAACAATTTTTTATTACAGTTGTAATTTTTTTTTTTTTTTTTTTTGTATCCACCTTTATATATAAACCTTAAGGAATGATGATTTCAAGTCATTATGTACATTTCAAAAGAACTATATACAATACCTTATTAAACTTAAAACCTTATATTATGTATTTATGCTGTTGCTTTCAAATGCCTTAACCCATTCAATAATTTTATCAATATTATTTTCCATGTCTTCTGGAGTGTCACTTTTCAGAGGATGCACAATGCTTTCATCATAAGCAGTTTTAGCTTCATCAAGTAATGTCTGAAATATTTCAGCTTCAATGTTATTTTTTATCTTAACTTCATTGTAGCCCCTGAAAACAAATATAACACATTTACATTTATTAATATCACACAATCAGCAGATTGGGAAGAAAATCATATATTTTGAAAATTTATTTTTCCAACTGAGTGAAAAATAATGCCCGGACCGGGAGTCAAACTCCGGATCTTTGATTTACAAGGTCAACGCTCTACCAATTGAGATAGCCAGGCCGACAACCTTTAAGCAGAACAACTGGTCTATCATGTAGATAGCTCGACAGAATAAGCCACAGGTGACCATGTAAGTCAAAGATCCAGGGTTTGACTCCCAGTACGGGCATTATTTTTCACTCAGTTGGAAAAATACATTTTCAAGATATCACACTTAGTTTCTTAAATGACATAAAAGACACAATATGCTAAAGCCAGGGTTAGCAAGTTTCTTAAAACTCCTAGAAGACATTAAGAATTTTTAGGGGGACTTCTCTACCTATTGTCGCCAGCAGCTACACCCATATTACTCTAAGGGGAAATTTCTTAAGAAAATTGCTCATCATCTAAAGTTTTTTTTTTTTTTTTTTTTTAACATTCAGAAAATTTAGAACCATTAAGTCTGTTTTTGTTTTTTTAAAACTGATTTTTAAAATTTTTAATAATAATATTTTAATAACAAAATTGATTTAAAAAAAAAAAAAAATGTTTTAAATGTAACATGCAATGATTTGTTTGAAACTATTAAATTAATGTATCCATAAGAAAAAAAAGAATTCTAATTCTCTTTAACGGTTGTATCCCATGAAAGATTTTGCACAGCTTTTTACTAAACACAATATGATCAACATTTCTGAAAGATGGTCAAAAAGGCTGTCCTTTAATCTTCCCCACACACAGTTGTATTGCGTTTAGTAAAATGTTGTGTGAAAATCTCTCGTGTGATATGAATGGCTATAAGTTTATGGATAGCTTAATAACATTTCAACATGATTACAACGAATTTCAGAAATGTTGTACATACTTTATATGTAACAGTATTTAAAGTATCGTGGACAGTATCACTAAAATAAGTGTACGAAAGTGGTACACTCACCATTAAAAAAAAAAAAAAAAAAGTAATAGGTCACTATTTTTAGCTACCATCTAGAGAGAAATGGTGTTTTGTTTAATTATTTTGCCTTTTATGATAAAATTTATAAATATGTATTTATACTTTAACATCAATAAAACATTTATTTATTATTATTTTTTTAAGAAGCTTAACCCTGGCTATTGCAATGAAAAATAGAATTGAAAACAAGAAAATTAATCTAACTTCACAATATATTTATATTTTGCCATTTTTAACTTAGTAACTAGCATATTGAATAACTCAATAACATATACAAAAGGGTCAAATGAAATTTAAAAATGAACTTTAGCTTTAGTTCTTCTAACCAAAGTATATCTCAAAGACAAATTACTCTGTTCTGAAGAAGCATCAATATGTAAAACAATTCAGAAAAAGAGAAAGGTTATATTAAAAATTGCAAAACTATATATTCTAAGAAAATAATCTACTTTTAAAAATTAAAAGTGAATGTGCAAAATATATAACACAAATAATCACAAGTGCAGAACAGTATTAAAACAAGTTACACAGATACCTACTTGGAAAAGCATTTTCTAGTTGGAAGTTTAAAATTGAAAAATTATATTTAAAGAAAGTTTCAAAGTTACAGTAACTTAATTCTATTCTGCTAATTAATGATTTAATAGCTTCATATTTTATTATTTATTCATTTAAATATTCTTAATAAATAACCTTGAAAAAAAAAAAAAAAACATAAAATGCAAAATACTCGTAACAATTGTTTCGGATTGAAATAAAACATGCTTTGTTTGTAGCACTTGTACCTACTTTGTTCACATGACAGAGGATCGTATTTTATTTCGACCCGAAACAATTGTTGCAAGTTTTTAGCATTGTATGACTTAAAAAATAATAATAAAGTATTTTAACTTAATACTTTTCCACACCAGCTCCCCGGTGCATTTTTTGTTATTTCGTATGTTTTTAGTTCCATTTTTTTTTTTTTCTGAAAACAGTAATATTTAGGTTATTTAATTGTCACAAATTGTTAAAAAAGATAATTTTGTGAAATGCTGGTGCTATAAAATATAAAATGTCCATGCACCATACAAGCAAAACTGTTGAGTGATAAAATATAAAATAGCTGTTAAACCCATAGCTGAATATAAATATGTTAAAAGAAGAAAATAGCACTTTTTAATTTGGATTTTTTTTTTTTTTTTTTTTTCCATGACACTTTTTAGTTTTTGAAAAATTTTTGGTTTGAAACATATTATATGTAAGTTGAATAACCTGATTAAATTTAAATAGTAATATTAATTTAAAACATAAGTAAGTTTGTATATAAACACTACAAATTTCAAAAACTCGCAACAGTTGTTTCAGGGCAAAATAATGGTACAGCTTCTCACCAGGTGAACACTAGGCACGAGTGCATTCTGAAAGCAGCAAGGTGCATTCATGCCTACTAAGAAATTTAAAGTGACTTCTGCTTATTTCTTCTTTTAAAATATCATTTATTAAATTTCAGAATAATGCCATTAACTAAAGAACAGAAAAGGAACAAAAGTTTAAAAACCCATTAAAACAAGGAAAAATATTAAGACCACTGTGTTTTATTTGTCCTCATTCCCTCATTGTAACCGAATTAAATAGCATTTTAAATAAAACATCAATCTAATTAATTAATAATAATATTTAAACTGAGAATGAGAAAAAAAACTCTTTTCAAAAAATAATTGTATAGTATTATAAAATAAGAACAAGAAGTACTCATGAACACCAACAGAAAATGTAACATGGGATATAGGAAATGATCCTCCCTGGATTTTGAAATTTTAACCTTTTATGAAATATTTTTTATTTATTCTTGAACGAAACAAAAAATTATATATACATTTTTTTTTTTTTTTTTATGTAACTTTACATAGTTAAAAATTTATAATATATAACTATATTTAAAAAAATATTAACTATTGCAATAATTATTATTAAAAATATTAATTATTGCAAAATTTCATCGAAAATTTCTTTCCCTTTCTGGGTTTCACTAAAATTCACAATATGAAATAATAGACCGTGGGCCATAAGCTAAAAATGTCATTTAAAAACAAGTTCGTTTCAACTTTTCGGGGGCAACCTGAAAATGTTGCTAATATATTCCTTTTAAGATAGGTAATGAAAATATAAAATGTTCTGGATGTAAACTTTGCACATAAATTTGGAAAATTGATTCCAATTTGAAGGAATTGAGTTTACATTTAGGATGCTGGTTTAAAGCAGTGTGTAATATATTTCTGATGATACTGTGATTCGTTGAATAAATTTTTAAATTT
The DNA here is from genome assembly GCA_963930645.1 of Salticus scenicus. Taxonomy (NCBI): domain Eukaryota; kingdom Metazoa; phylum Arthropoda; class Arachnida; order Araneae; family Salticidae; genus Salticus; species Salticus scenicus. Next base: position 113,617,140 of record OZ005656.1, read on the forward strand.
AGCACACAAGTGCTAAAATCATACTCCTGTGAAAAAGTACTAAAAAAGGAAAAAATATTAATATTTAGTGGATCTGCAGATCAGGAGCCTCGACGTCCTATTTTCATCACTCATTACTCATTAGATCTTTGATAGTTTTTATTAATTTTATATTTTTATCTATCATTATCATTATCAATTTCAACCTTTATCAGTCCACTGCAGGATAAAGCCCCTTCTAGGTGATTCCAGTCTGCCATTTTTCTGCAATTCTTCTCCATTCTCTCTTCCAAACTTCTCAATTTTATCTCTTCAACAACACACTGGTCTCTTTTTCGGTCTTTTGTTTTATCTCGGTATCCCAAGTAGGAGTGGTTGTCAATCTATCATCATTTCTTCTGGAAGTGCCCAGTCCAGCTCCATTTTAGCTTAATTCTAGAAATAACGTCAGTAAAATTGGTTTGCTCCCTAATCTAATACAAATGTTTCGTTTTCTGTCTCTTCGGGTGAATCCTAACATGCATCTCTCTCTCTTTATTATACATATGTAATGTATGCATATATATGACGACTCGCTACATAAACAGATACATTTCTGGCGAGGTTACCGCTCCCCTTCAACTTTCCACTGTATATCTCGGTCTATATCTATCTCTCTGCATATGTATATATATATATTTTCTTAGAAACAGCCTTCTATTAATGCCTTGTAAATAATAAAAACGTACCAAATTTCCTCTAAAAAGGCTACATAACATATCGGAATTATTTTGTATAACTCTCTAAACTAATTATCAATTCTATCGCAAAAAGTTTTCATAGAAAAACAGGCTTTGAAACATTCTAATAACATTTCATTATATTTAGTGTAACCGTGTTAAAATATATTTTTAATACATACCATCTATAGACCATGGTGGTACAATATTCTTTTGCGTGTTCCTCAAAACGAGTAACCATTATTACATACACCACTAAAAATGATACACCTAATTAATTATAACTCACTAATATTTCAACCTAATTTGATATCATTTGAATGATTACAGAATATCAACGGAATTGTTTTGTGTGGTCCTGTAAATAAATTTAGCTTATACATTTTTTTTTTTTTTTTGATCGAGAAAACATGCTTTTAAATATGTTTATAATATACGTTAATTCCACTAAATGCAGTATAAACACGTTAAAATGCGCTTAGGTAAAAATTTGCTCATAGATTCTAATGTTATGAAATTATTTTGTGTTTTTCTGTAAAAGAACAGCAGTAAAAACATTTCAACTTATTCTATGTTTTTCAAAAATAATTGTTCGAAATTTAACAAAATTTGGATGATTACATGACATTGTCAAAATACTTTTGTAAGGTCCTGTACATTAATTATGAAGCCTAAGTACACATATTTTCTACAGAAATCATAAATTTAAGCATCTCAATAATGTACGCTAATTTAATTTCGTTGAATACAGATTAACGAAGATAAAATTCGCTTAAACGAAATTCACCCCATAGGCCATAATGATAAGAAAATCTTTGGTGTATCCTCTACACGATCCATGAATAATCTAAACATAAAAAAAATTACACAACTATTTTTATACAGAGTCTGAACATTTATACCAATTTGCAAATAGACCGGGGATTTTTGCGGCCTTTATCGCGGTACAAATTCTGTCCATAGGCCGTAATGATTTAAAAAAAAAAAAAAAAAAAAAAAAACTTTGGTATTTCCCTGTACACACGCAAGAAACAGACACACAAACAGAAACCAAAAATTTTTTGAGTCGCCATATCCCTTTAAGACCGGGAACATATTTACTTTAAAGCATTACATTCTTCTTTTTTTTTGCAAACTGAAAGAATAATATGGACTATAACCAACATTTGTTGATTGAAAATTGTACTTTATACTTTCTGCTAATTAGCTCGATCGTTTTTCTTTCCTGATTTTATTACATAACGACTCTTCCAGATGCAAAAATATGAGTGGATGTCGTGGATGTCTAACCCGTACAAATGTACGCTTTCGGTCGGAAAGGGATATGGAGGCCTACACTGATGTTTCGGTAATAATTTAGCTACAGTCAGAGTAAAACTTACTGTGTAACGCTTTCTATGGTAACCTATGTTGTTGTCTAAAGACAGTTTGGACAGTTCATTAATTTGAACAAGAAGCAAATCGGTAGATATTTTTCTTTCACGAATATTTAAAACTTTCCACTGATCAGCAAACAATCTCACTTCAGCCCAGCTTATTTGAGAAAAACACGTCACCTTTGAATATATCTCATCTCCGATGTACAAACAATTAGTAATTTCTTCTGATATTATATAACCTGTAATAATTCTACTTAAAAAGTAAAGGAAAAAAAAAAGAGTAATAAGATAATTCGATCAAAATGTTAATACGCAAGATAATGATGTCGAGAGAAACTTTACATCTTATTTGAGAAAAATACTACATTTTTGAATTTACCTCATTCCCGATATATAAACAATATGTCATTTTTTTCTTACATTGTATGAAATGAAAAGATTACTTAAAAATACACGAAAAGAAAGCAATAATAGAATTGGATGAAAATGTCAACAATACTCAAGATAATGTAAACATAAATAAATGTAAACAAAACATATCAAATGCTAGTGCGCGCCGGAACAGCAGCTGCCATTGGTCTAAAAATAAAAGCGAAAATGAAATTACTGTTTTGATTGGAGGATAAACGACTGAACGAGTAGAGAATTTGACTATCTCTAAGTGTAAGTAGAATAGCAGGACCGCAGAAATGTCAAATTTGTAGAATTAATTTAATTAATTTTAAAATAATGTGCACATCTTCAGACCAGAACATTGCGAATTCGTAGATAATAGAATATTCTTTTAATTTTAACATTAATTTGAAATTGCCCCTCGATGATTGAAACGGACTTGAACGATATCAACCTATGGCCCACGGCCTATAATTATTACTTAGCCTTTTTCTTTTTTTTTTTTTTTTCCTGCCAAAATTACAGCTCTTATTATTCACTAACAACCCAACCTGCTTAGTAACCATGACAACAGGTGTGATTAGGTCACAGTAGCTTTTTTCTGGACTGCAAACTTAGGGTGAAACAAAATATAGTTAACTAAACTATTTTATTTAGTTCCTGCAAATATTGCAGCATGAATTCAAAAATAAAACTTTTAATATACATAATTTTAAGAGTCAGTCATAATATAGAATAGCTTTTTTTGAGTGAAGCAATTATTGATAATGGGGGTAGGGTCTAGGTAAAAATTTAGGCTATTCAGCTCAGCTGCCCCTTCACTAATTGCATTTCATAAAAATAACCCTCTGACAAAATTAAATTCATAGAAATGGTATTTTTACAAAGTTTCATTTATATATAAAAAAATCTCCCATTTTCAGTATTATAATAAATTATTCCATATATTTGGTTCAATAACACATTATCAGCTTGATAATTAATATATATCTTTATATAATAATATAATGGCTGTAAAAATTAAAATTTTTACATTTCCTCTTTCACAAAAACAAACAGAAATTTTACAAAAATATTTTCCCCAAAAATGAGCTTTGAAAATTAAAATTTGGATCCTTTCTTGAACACAAACTTCCATTTATAATTTACCATTCATAAAATATCACACAGAATCTTAAATTAATAAAATGTATCCACCACAATATTTTATATCTTTCAAAATTTCACAATCTTTGACATTAACTATTCATAAGAGAAGGCACTTTTATACACGACAGAGGCTGATGAGATATAACCTTTCGAAAAATGAAGAAAATTATGGTAAAATAGCTAAAGATGAAAATTAAGAAATTTGGTTAGTAGCCAATAATTATTTTTTAGTGGCCATTTTTTCAAGTTACTGGTCAAATATTATTGGATACACTGGAAAATAAGAAAAATAAAATCACACACAACTAAATGAATATAATGCTACCTCGAAACTGAGCTACAATAATAATGAGGAAATGCTGCACTAATTTTGCATGTTGTTTTTAAAGAAAGCTCTTTCATTCTTTCTTTCTTTTTTTTCTTTAATAGTTTTGTTTTCCAAGCAGGATACAGCAGAAAGCATTCAAAGTTACATCACTTTAAAAATGACGTATTAAAACATTATATCACTACATAAGCAATTCATTAGATTTCTATTCTGCTTTTTTTTCCCATTACAGTTATCATTTTTATCTCATAATGAAAGAAATATAGTTTTGTAAATCGTTTAACCACTTCATGATCAGTTCTAATAGATGATAAATATTTTACTGTTAATCGATTAAATATGTTGATGTGGAATTTTCTGAAGGGTCAGAAAAAAAAGGTCCCAATTTTTGCCTGTATCAACTACAGACTTTGCCTATTACTTCATTCCATAGAATTTGGAATTTATAATTCTGTTGTTAATTATAATTAACTTTTTTTTTTTTTTTAAATCATTGGAACCATAAATAGCTTATTCTAATCCCCCCCCCCCGCTAAATATTATCATTGTTAGAAACTAAACTTCATGCTTTGAAAATGCACTTTTTCTAATACTTATAAAAAAAGTTGGCAAACCTGTAGTAGAAACATATTTACCTTCTAACTAGACGATCATACAATAGGGTATTATTGGTGGTCAGAACAAAAACAATGTCAAACCAACTCTGTGGGAAAAAATCACAACCATGATAATCAATTATCTTGCCGCCTTCATCTATTTTATCTTCTAATTCAGATATAATCTAAATAATAAATAAACATTTTATTATAGCAAATGTAAAAAAATATTTTTTTTTAATGAAAGGCTGAATTATTTTTACAACTGGCAAAAAAAAAAAAAAAAAAAAAAAAAATCTAAGATAAGAAATCAAACCTAGAGGCATTACTAGTATAAGTATTATAGGTGTTTATTTCCTTTTTTGCCTAGATATTTTTAGCTTACAAGGTAAAGTCACGATATGCAAAATTCAGATCTGGACGCAATTGTGTAGAATTGTACTATTTTATAAAGGTAACAAGATATTAAAGCAGTAGCTCACACCAACGAGATAAATAAAGTAGACTGCTGATTTAATGGATAAAGGATTAGCTTTCTGTGGTCCAAGATAAACCATGTGACATGAACTAGAGTAAGGAAATAGATTACTACGTTCGGCCCTTCATCGCTATAATTTCAATTCTGCAAATTATCCATTATTATTCATCAACAATCTGTTTTGTTCGACAATTACTTTTTTTTTTTTAAATCTTTCTGTGCACAAAGTGAAATTTAAGCTGCTCTTAAATATTAACAATCTAAATTGTAGTAAAAAAATTACTTTTTTAGTATCTTAATACTAAAACTGAAGCAGTAGGCTCAAACCAAAATTTAAGTACACAGACAACTAATTTAAAATTATGTCTCTCTCTATTTTTTTTTTTTTTTTTTTCCCTTTATTTCTATATTTTTGAATCAGGATTTTCTTCTTTTCTTTACTTATTTTGCTATTAAAGCTGCGATTGTAAGGGTAAATGACCGTAAAATTTAATCTTATGAAAAATTAAACCCAAAAATTGAAAACTTAATAATTAATGAATTTTTGTGAATGAAAAAACATGGAGGTTATACAGTTTACTTTTTCTATTTGTGATATTTTTAATTCTCCATAACTTAAAAAATAAAATATTAGATAAATAATAATTATTTACTTTTTTAAGTTATAATAAATTATAAATATCACAAATAGAAAATTTAGTTACAAAACCTACATATTTTTTAATTAACAAGAAATCAATAATAATTTATTAAATTTTCAAATTTTGAATTATCAAAAAGTAAAAATTAAAATGTTTAGATACATAAATAATTAAATAAGTTTCCTTCGATTGCATCAAACCAAGGACCTCTGCATGTCTGGCCAAGTTCACCACCAGAGTGTTGACTCTTTGCCGAAATAACTTGTATTTAAGCAAGGACTGAAAATTTAAAAGGTTTTTTTCTCAAGACTGTTTAGTTAGTGCGCACTACTGCTTTATTATGTTATTACCTTCATAGTATAGCACAATTCTGCACAATTTTGTCCTGATTTGTAACCTCTCCTTGTTACTATAAAAACCATACTTGCCAACCTTAAAAAATGAGAAATAGGAAGATTTATGTTCAAAATTAGGGAGATTTAACTAAAATTAGGGAGACTTTTTTTTTTTATTTATATATATATATATACGAAGTACACATATTTCCATACTTAATTTTTGGAAACTTAACTATAGATAAAATTAGAAATTAGCAGGAAAAATTATCAATAACTCTTTCAATTCTATTTCTAGAATCTGCCAAAACAAGTTTAAAATGAATATTGTCATTTATGTTGTGGATAGAGAAAGATTGGGAAACAAAAGGCTTCTGCAGAACCAGGGCCCGCTTTACCATTAGACAAACCTAGGCGGCCGCTTAGGGCAGCCGAATAAACAGGGCCGCCAAAAAAATTAGATCACTGCGCAAAAACTTTAAAAAAAAGAAAGAAAAATGAAAGAAATGAAGATAGAAAGGATGGAAGAAAAAAGCAAAACCAATTTTTAATTTTCTCTCATTTTAAGGCATATGTGTATATTCATTTGTAGATTAACCTCCTTTAAAGATTTTAACTTTGTGTAAAAACACCATAAAGTACAATATTGACTTTTAATAAATACAGTGAACTCTCATTAAAACGGACAATCAAGGGCCAGCAGTTTTTGTCCATATTAATGAGAATCCATTATAACAGGAGTTCATAAACTGAAGTTCTATCTGAACTCAAAAATCACTATTATGTACACATACACAGTATAACACGAATGAAAATTTGTTTCCTCAAACCCTTTTATTCACTAAAAATATAAAAGCATGAAAACCGATACTTACTTTCAAAACTTCTTTTCTTCATATAGTATAACTTGATAACAAATTCCTTTGCTATGTCTCCATAATAAAAGTGGAGACATGTGCAAATTGCTAACCTCAACTGGCACTGTCAATCAATACTATTTACCTCCCTCAGTGTAATAGCACAGAGTGAAAGAGATTAAACCTTTTATTACTGAACCTTTTCATGTTAAAAAAAAATATATATACATTGAATTTGAGAAGATTTTGGAAACTGACTCTTTTTCAAAGAAAGTAAGCTTTGAGGGAAAAAAATGTCCATCTTAACGAATGCATTGTACGTATAAAGCGATGATTGTTACATGCAATTCCTATAGGCCTTAGCCGGGGATTCTGTTTTTGTATGTAATAACGAGAAATCCATCTTAAACAGGGCCGCCTTAACGAGAGATCACTGTATATCCTTTGAATTATATTTTGATATTGAATGAAGACTAGATTTTAAAAGGTCGGAGTCCTTTTTCTTGACTTCACTAAAGTTTTTGACGGCATTTCGCATGATGGCCTTATTTTTAAACGCCTCAACTTCAAATTTGAATTCCTTATATCATAATATTCCTCCATAGTTAACTAGATAACAAAATTAAGAATAAGAAGATAGAAACACTGTTCAATTTTTAGTATCTAAATAAAAATGCCTGAAAGTTTTATACATTTTTGAAAAAGTAGGTTTCATAAATACGTCATAAAATAGTTCAGATTACAGAAAATTTTAGAATAGATTTAAAATATATAAATTAAAACTAAAAAATAAATAAGATTAAATATAAATTATATAAAGACAACATTTTCTCGACTATTGTGCCTAGAAAATCGAATTAAAGCATTGACTTAGCTTTTTCTGCAAAAGGCTTTACCTGTATATAGAAAAAGTAAATGCTTCTAGGATTTGTATCATAATAATTTCGTACTTATATTGTGTGTTTATGAATGAAAAGATTTCGTATTTGTTTTTGAAAATGAGTAGATTGGAATTAATAATAGCCTACAAAAAACTTCATATGATAAATCAATTCACCAAGAAATGAATTTATGAAAATTTAAATTTACATTTACAATAAGGAAAAGGTTCAAGGGAAAGTGAAAGGGAAAGCATTTTTAACACTTTCCAATAAAATTAAAAAATGTTTATGACTTCGGTTTGTTTGCAAGGCCGTAGCCAAAGCCCCCCCCCCCCCCCCCCCACCGAAATATTGTTAATTTGTACAAAGTTTTTTGAGTTACACATAATTTTCAATATTACGTACTAAATCCTAAACCTTCTCTGAAATTATTTTCTGGTTGCGGCTTTGTTTGTCTGCGCTTTAACTTCATGAATGTTCCCAGAATTCCTTGAAACTGTTAGGTGTTATTTAAGTTCACTATTTGATGCTCCTATTAAAAGTGGGGTAAGAACCACCGCTGGTTTTTGTACAGGGACAACATCTGAAGGAATTCAAAGGCATATTGCATTAAATTCTACGAAAGTACTTCTATTAATTATGTTTTGATACCTTTATTTTGCAAAAATCGTAATGAAATTCATATTTATTATTCATATACCCGATTGGTTTTTATGGAACATAGTATGATTAGCATTAAGATTCAGAGGGCCATACAAATATTCAGGTACAGTCGGGGGAAAAAAAAAACGCAGCACTTGATGGTATTTTGTTATTAATTGACGCAGAAAAATTTAATAGACACCATTCAACAGGAAATGAAATGCACTTTCTGAAAATGTCGGGGGTCATCTACATATTAAAATGAACGCCAACTTTGATTTTTTCAATAGTAACACCCAATTTTGACTTCATATTCAAATTTCTGAGAGTCTGGCAGTGCGGAAAAGTATACTGTTTGTATACTTTATCTTTAGTATTCATAGAGTTATGATCAAAAATGTGTTAAGGGGCTATCTCTAAATATAGAAAAATAAAATTAAGATCCTACAAGAACTTGACAAAATTATACTGTTTCACACCGGAAATATTTCAAGAAAAAAAGAGTTCTGCGTTTTAAATATCCAATGGGGTACCGGATATCAGCAGCCCGGATACGGATATCCGGTAATTTCAAGCCGGATATCCGGAGGAAAAAATTCAAGCTTAAATACCCCTCTGATTAAAATTTTGCAACTTTTTGGCCGCTTTTGCAAACAAATTTAGCAAAAAGTAGCTTCTGGTTTAAGAGATATAGAAAGCCTATTTTAATTTTTTGCAGAGTTAGCTAGGATTTTCCAGAGTGATCTATAACATTCCCCCTAATCTTCCCCATAACAATAAAAAGAGCTGTTCATTGTTATTCCTGAACAAATAATATTCATCCTCTGCAGTGCATATAACTCTGTTTTCATGACTTTTGTTTAATAAGTTAAGAATGTTTAGTAATAGTATTAGTCTTGGAAGCAAAAGTTGTTAGATTGTTTCGAGAATGAGTCAAAAAATGTGCATTTATTGACAAGAATCTGCCTGTTTATTTACAATCCATTTTTCCCTACACAAGAAAGTTGTTTTTGTGACCATATATTTATACTAGCAGACCCTCTGGCATCATTGTCTGTGCCATTACCTATTCAATTACAGGTGTCATCTACCTATTCGATTTGGATTTAAAAAAAAAAAAAAATTATACAGACACGACATTATTTCATTATTTAAAACATGAAAATCTGACATTGACAGATTTTAATTTAGTGCCAGAGGCCTACTGCTAAACTTGTTAATATCGACAAATTCTTCTTTAGTTAATTCGTGACGATCTAAATTCCATGATAAAGTTTTCATTAAATCAAATCAATGTGTTTCAGCTGCAGATATTGTAACAAATAACGTTGGAAGTCCAAACTGTCTTATAGCTGCAAAACAACGTTTTTTCTCTTTTTCCCAATGAGGGGGAGGTGTGCCTTGGGGGGGGACTCATGTCAAAGTTAGGCCTTGGGGGGGGGGGACTCATGTCAAAGTTGTACCTTGGGGGGGGGGGGACTCATGTCAAAGTTGTACCTTGGGGGGGGGGGGGACTCATGTCAAAGTTGTACCTTGGGGGGGGGACTCATGTCAAAGTTGTACCTTGGGGGGGACACATGTCAAAGTTGGGCCTGGGGGGGGGGACTCATGTCAAAGTTGTGCCTTGGGGGGACTTCATTCAATAAATCCCCATTCAATAAACCGACTGAAATAGGCCCTTAGCACTATTAAGAGTGTATTATAAAAATTCAACAACGCTGTACCTACTGAAATAGGGGTACCTTGGGGGGGGGGGGACTTCATTCAATAAATCCCCATTCAATAAACCAACTGAAATAGGCCCTTAGCACTATTAAGAGTGACGTATAAAAATTCGACAACGCTGTACCGACTGAAATACTGGTACCTTGGGGGGACTCATGTCAAAGTTGTGCCTTGGGGGGACTTCATTCAATAAATCCCCATTCAATAAACCGACTGAAATAGGCCCTTAGCACTATTAAGAGTGACGTATAAAAATTCGACAACGCTGTACCGACTGAAATAGGGGTACCTTGGGGGGACTCATGTCAAAGTTGTGCCTTGGGGGGACTTAATTCAATAAATCCCCATTCAATAAACCGACTGAAATAGGCCCTTAGCACTATTAAGAGTGACGTATAAAAATTCGACAACGCTGTACCGACTGAAATAGGGGTACCTTGGGGGGGGACTCATGTCAAAGTTGTGCCTTGGAGGGGACTTCATTCAATAAATCCCCATTCAATAAACCGACTGAAATAGGCCTCTAGCACTATTAAGAGTGACGTATAAAAATTCGACAACGCTGTACCGACTGAAATAGGGGTGCCTTGGGGGGGGACTCATGTCAAAGTTGTGCCTTGGGGGGACTTCATTCAATAAATCCCCATTCAATAAACCGACTGAAATAGGCCCTTAGCACTATTAAGAGTGTATTATAAAAATTCGACAACGCTGTACCGACTGAAATAGGGGTACCTTGGGGGGACTCATGTCAAAGTTGTGCCTTGGGGGGACTTCATTCAATAAATCCCCATTCAATAAATCGACTGAAATAGGCCTCTAGCACTAATTAAGAGTGTATTATAAAAATTCGACAACTGTACCGACTGAAATAGGCCTCTAGCACTAAAAAAAAAAAACACACTCCAATTTATATAAATTTGCACTTTTAATGGAATATCTTGCTAAAACACCTGAATTTAGAATTTCCCATTGTGCTGCATAGATATAGTCCCAAAAATTAAAATTACTTCTAATAGAAGTAATATTTAAATTTTCAGGAAGTCTGTATTTTCATTTTCAGATTGTTAAAGAAAAAAAAAAAAAAAGCTCAATTAAAGTTTATGATTTTGTACATTAGAAAAACTGAACTTACTTTTAATTAAAGAATTTTAATACATAATCTAATTTTTTTTTTTCCTTATCTGTAGAGAATATAAAAACATAAAATAAGTAAAAAGCATTTAAAAAAACAAAAATATAAATTTGTTTTGAATCATTACTTTCTTCTATATTCAATAGAAGAAAGCATTTAATTTGTAAAAATTTTCAACTTCCCGTTTTTGGTGGATTTACGCATTTTGAGTGAACCAGAATTTTGAATTTGACCGTTTTTAAAAAATGTCTGTCTGACAAAAGTTTTGTGTAGCAGCTCTAGTTCAAGAGTTGATGCACAGAATTTCACATAAATTTATACATAGTTGCGCATTAACAAAAAAAAAAAAAAAGTGCCCATCGACTTTTGGTGCAAATTACTCAATAGGTGGCGCTGCTATACTGTGATTTCTCCCATTTAAAGGAGGACTATGTCTCTTCTACTGTGTATAATTTTAAAAAAAAGACTAAAAATGTCACAGGGCTATTATGGAATATGTTTATTTAATTTCTGTGCATATCGGCCAATAGACGATGCTGTTACGCTGCAATTTTTCCGTGACTGGAGAAGTATATAATGTATATAATTACACAAAATTTGGTATGTGAGAGGGCCATTTTTATGAAACATCATGTTGATTCAATTTTGGTGCATATTGGTCGATAAGTGGCTATACTATGCTGCAATTTACCCTGTGAATAGGAAGGCTACATCTCAACATCTATAAAATTTAACTGCACTTAACTTGATATGCAAGATAAATAATAAGAGAATGAAAGCTGGCTTAATTTTGGTGTATATTGACCAACAGATGTCACAGTTGTTACTCACCTTCTATGATTCTCCACTTGATCTCACAATATTTTGATTAAAATTGCACTAAACTCCATATCAAAAATCTTTATAGTGCAGAGCTATTAAGTTTCTTCTGTGCATGTTAAACAGCGTGTAGCTTTGTTATGTAGAGTGATATGAAAGAAAGTATCGTAATGGCCATAACATACTAAGCCATTGAAGCTTTTAGATTTTTTTTTTTTTTTTGCTTCTTTCTTTTATGTTTTCTTATAAGTGTCTCAAACGAAAGTATTGGATTCATAAAAAATTTCTACATTTGGTTTTCGCTGGATTTACACATTTTAAGAGGTCCAGAACTTGGTTTGATCAATTTTTAAAACTTTGTGTGTGTGTATGCAAAAATTCCGTTCAACTGATGTCGGCCTTATTTAGGTGTATATCAGCCGACAAGTGGATCTGCTATTATGGTTTTTCACAAGCCTATATCTCAGCATCTATTGATTAAAATTGCACCAAACTCCATATGTAAAATATTTATTGTGTGAAGCTATGGTTTAACTTTTGCACAATTTAAACACTAAGTGGTGTGTGATGACCACAATATATACGTTTTCTTATGAAAATAACCAACCCTTCAACTATGATTATATTACTAAAATATTTTGTTTCATTTTTTTTAATACATATCAAACACACATTTTTTAGTACTGTAAAGAATGTGTAAACGATAAGTTTTTGTTTTATAATTCTGGACAAAACCTATATTTTTGTGATAAATTGAAAGTGTAGGAATGAGTATGTTAGACTTAAGTTTTATTCTTCATCGCAATATTGCACAAATAAATAGAATGCTAAATAAATATGCTTAAGTAAATTATATTTAAAATGTGCTTAAAAGAATAGTATATGAAATATGTTTATATTTTATTGTTTTAAAATCAAGAAAAAGAAAAATATACAACACAACAAAAAACAAAACTAATGCCGGATATCCGTATCCGGCAGGCAAAGGAGCTCCGGATATCCGATATCCGGCAAAATCACTACCCCATACTTGCCAACCTTAAAAAATGAGAAATAGGAAGATTCATGTTCAAAATTAGGGAGATTTAACTAAAATTAGGGAGATTTTTTTTTTTTTTATACGAAGTACACATATTTCCATACTTAATTTTTGGAAAATTAACTATGGATAAAATTAGAAATTAGCAGAAAAAATTTTCAATAACTCTTTCAATTCTATTTCTAGAATCTGCCAAAACAAGTTTAAAATGAATATTGTCATTTATGTTGTGGATAGAGAAACATTGGGAAACAAAAGGCTTCTGCAGAACACTTGATTGCCGATCGCTACTTGGAGATGTGAAAAGGAGGGGGGGGGGGCAAAAAATAATTAGATGTGTTAGAAATATTTAACATTTCTATTTCTTTAAAGGTCCTAGAATCTCATAAAGCAACTTTAAAATGAATATTGACATTCATGTTGTGGATGGAAAAAGATTAAAAATCGGGAGGCTTTCGTAAAGCATTTGATCGTCGCTCATTAATGAGGTTTCTTTTTTATAAACGAAGGATATCTGCGATTTTTTTTAAACGCGGCAGAAATTAATTCGTGGAATTGAATGAAATATGAAAAAAAAAAAAAAAAAAACTGCAGATTTCTGCGAATTTGCGAAAAAATTACATGCCTGATATTTTTTGTAATAAACATTGTTTAATTTTGCTCTATTACGAGCTATTTTGTAATTTTCTCTTTTTTAAGATAAATCGGAAATTTTTAACTTCCGATCGGAAAATCGGGAGACAGATCGAAAATTCGGAAGTCTTCCGCCGAAATCGGGAGAGTTGGCAAGTATGCTATTCGTTTCATCCCTAATTTTAGGTATATTTAAATACATTACACTTACAATTGGTCAGACAATACTTTTTATAAAAGTGCAATATTTTTCAATTAAAAAGTATATCATGGATATACTGATCACCAATAAAGCTTAAATTTTCTTTCGTACGTGTAACATAATATACAAACTGAAATAATATAGCTACACAATATATACAACAACGCATAAACTAAATCCTTTCGGATAAATTATTGTAAGGTTTCATAAAGTAAATATTAAACAATTTTAATAGCACTTACCAGTTTTGGGTCAGCTGAACTCTTTTGAACAGTACGATTTGTTTTATAATTTCTATGAAAATATAATTTCTTAATTAACGCTTTCGCGACTGCTGACGTAGATTCACATCATTTGAAAATCTGTAACAATGCCAGTGGGCGTTTCTTTCGTAATTTGTGTGTTACTTATTTCTTAAGCATGTACCCAGTGTTCATATTTTTGCAATAAAATATACTATGGATAGAAATAAATTAATTAGAAAGAATATAGTTATATAATGTATATCCATCTGTAATATAATTGTGTTACAGAAAATTTGTTTTGAAATATTTTATTTTGAGAGTATTTCAAACAGTAAACCCCGCCTATTTAGTTAATTTTTTTCTTCTAGTGTTCGTTTAAAGGATTCTAAATTTATCACCAGTAATCGATGAAGTAAATACCACTTGTGTATATTTTTGTCAATGTAAAATAAGGGGTTTAACACAAATACTCAAAGTCACATTCACTTTTCGTTTCTGTATTGTTTTGTTTTGAAGAACGATAAAAGGCGGGGCTTTAGAAAACAGGAATTCTTGATACTAACACAAATGTCTAAAAATCAACATTTTTGTTTCATTTCTTTGCATTTGACGTTGTTGTTATATAATTTGACCCTTAAATAAAAAATAAAAATATTTTGTTCAATTTTCTCTGTTATTTTTTAAGATTTGCTTCGTTATCTCATTAAAAATTTTTTAAGAGACGGCCCCCTAAACCACTCCAAAAGAAAGATTTATTTATATCTCGAAAACTAATAACTGGAATGAGCTGCAAATTTGCACACCCATATTTTTCAGCATTAAGATTCATTTTATGTAAAAATTAATATAGGTCATAATTCATAATTTTTATGAATATGAATTTATTAATATTTTTCAGAATTAAAAATATTTTTCAGAATCAAAATTAATGATGGATTATGTTTGGGTTTCTTCACTGTATCTCGTAAAAAAAGAATTATATCGATCAAGTTATTTTTTGTGAAGATATTAATAAAAGTTTGAAATATGAATTTAACATTAGCACCTTCAAACTTTGAACGCTTATAACTCTGTGAATAAATAAGCAAAATATACAACCAATATACTTTTTCGCATTATCGCGATCCCAGGAATTCAAATATAAAAAAAAAATGGGGCATTACCATTGAAAAAATCAAAGTTGGTGCGCGTTTTAATATGTAGACGACTCCCAATTCAAAATTTTCGTTCATTTTCTGAATCTACTCTCAATTCCCCGTCGAATGATACCTATTACATTTTTGTGCATTGATTAGCAACGGAATTACACGGAGTGCTGCGTTTTTTTTTTTTCTCCCGACTGTACATTGAGGACGTTAATTGGAAATTGCAGGAAATATATTTCTGTTTGTGTTAAACATTTTTAATACTTTCCAACAACGTTTAAGAGTGATTATGAATTTAATTAGTCTATCTGTCTGCATTTCTGTCTATCCATAGTGTGTCCATTGTGTCTTTTTTATTTATTTATTTTTTCTGGCCATGCATTTTTTTTTTTTTTTCATTATATTATAATAGTTTTATTCAAAATTTCCTTCAAGCAGCTTGTAGTACGTCAAAACGTGTGATGTCACGTACAAAATGGCGATTCGTATTGGCAGAAATTTTAAGGCACTTTCCTAGTCGAACGTTTAGCACGGTCAGGCAAAAAGGCTAAATTTTGATTCCATTTGTTTATTTTTTCTCATTCGTAAATATACCCGGTTTAACTCAATTTTTACAGAAAACTTGTTGGCATTGGTGGACTCTGCTCACTTCCCCACAATATTTATGTTCTCATAAATTTCTAGTGCAAGACATATTATAATCACTTTGATATATTTATCTTATTCTAATCTATTAATTTATTTTATCAGGGTCAATTCTGTTATTTAGTTTTCATGCTACTATTTCCAATGCAATAATCTTCAAAATTCATATTAATATGAAAAAATTACAATTTCGCTATGTTGATAAAATCGTAAATTACGAATAATTTACAAAATTTTCCTATTAGAATATTTGTATTCAATCATGTTCAAACAAATATCATAAATGTAATTTTGAGGTTGTCTAATGTATTTATGATCCTCAAAATGGAAGTTTATGCTCTATTTTGCCTTATTCTGACATGTTAAGTAGGGGAGACTGGGGAGGGTTGACCCTATGGGAGGCTTGACCCACCTTTCTTTACTCTGCTATTTTTAGCTTTCAAAAACTTCCAACACATGGCACCACATCCTACTGATGCAAGGTAACAGCCATGTTTGTTTGAAAGTTATCCCATGCTTATTATTTGAACAAGCTTGAAATTTGTGTTTTCCTCATGAAAAAGTGAGTAATTTTGATTAAATTTGTAAGCCATTGTGAAAATATACTTAATCAAATATCAGAATTCAGATTTATATGATTAAAGTATATACCTCAAGCTAATATGTGCTATAATTAGTTTTGCTAAATAACTGTTTAATTCCCTGATTTTTTTTATGAAATTGCAAATGGCTATTGAGGGAGGCTTGACCCACATGATATAAGGGAGGTTTGACCCACGGATCAAGCCTCCCTTATATATTTCTTTGTTATTGTGGACTGAAAATATTAATTCATCTATTATTTATCAACCTAAAAGTAATTTATCTCTCATTCCTGAAAATTATATTCCTCATAGTAGTAGTTCACAAGTCACTTCTTCTACTAGGATCACCTGTCAGCCAGAAATTGAAAAATCTGTATCTTTGACCCCTGAACATATTTGACCTTTCCCGAAAGCTGGACCACGAAAACATAACTATAAAAGAAAACAAGCAAAGTCTCGAATATTGATAGATACCCCAGTTAAAGAACAAATAGAAAATGAGCATGCATTGAGAGCATCGAAGAAACGACATTCTGTTAAAGATACTAAAACCAAAAGATTTTCTAAACAGAAATTTTTTAATCTGGTTGAAACCTTGAGTGATGAGGATGAAGAAATCCCTCATATGTCAGATAGTAGTGAAGATGAGTTTGTGATATCAAAGTCAATGTCAGAAGGAGATTTTGTGCTGGTAAAATTTGTGAGTCCTAAAACTGGTAGGCCTAATGCATCTCATTTCGTAGGAAGAATAACCAAAGTGGAGAGAGAGAGAGAGAGTTTCTTGCTACATTTTTACGCCGCGCTGCTGAAACAAATTACTTTATTTATCCAGAAGCGGAAGATATATCTGTTGTTTCAATGGATGATATGATAGTTACCAAATTCAATATCAGCTAAAGGAACTACAAGAGTTGCATTATGAATTTATTTTGACTTAGACTTTTCAGAGTATAAGTGCTGCTAAATATTCGTTATTATTCAACATTTCTAGCTTTTTACAACAAAGCTTAATGACAATGACTATTTTTAATTTAAGAGTTGTTTTAGTAGTGTGAACGTGTTCTTTTATATAATTTTTTCAATTTACACTTTAGAAATATTGCTACTTCATCAATTATAACTTTTATTGTTATCACATTAATTTCATTGCCAAATTTTCTTAAATTTTAGGACTAGCTTAACTTTGTTCATAAATATTATAATATGTGAATATTGGTGGGTCAACCCTCCCATTGTGTGGGTCAAACCTCCCATATGTGGGGAGCCTTGACCCAAAAATTCTGCTTCAATAACATTCATTATTTCTCTTTTCTGTTGCAAAGTATGAAAAATTTTTATGTATGTTTTGATAATAGAATATATCAGGTATGAAATGGTGTACATAGTTTTTTTCTGGAAGTAAAATTTTTTTCTCTAAAAATTTTTTTGTAAAAAATGGGTCAACCCTCCCCAGTCTCCCCTAAATCATAAATTCCAAATAACTTACGAATTTTTTAAATTGAAAAAAATCATAGTTTATGATATTCATGCCAATATCCTAAATAATATTTCGAAAGTGGTTTGACATATTTACGACGAAAACATCCCTCAAGATTGACGTTTATGTGAAATTTTGCTCTATTCTGCCATGTTAAGAAATTCGTAAATAACTTACGAAATTTTTATATTGGAAAATTCATAGTCATTAATATTCATGCCAGTGTCCTAAATAATATTTCAAAAGTAGTCTGACATCTTCACGATGAAAATATCTCTAAAAATTGACGTTTATGTGAAATTTTGCCCTATACTGCCATGTTAAGAAATTCATCAATTTCCAATAACTTGCGAAATTTTCAAAGTAGCATATTTATAGTTACTGATGTTCCTTCCTGCATCAAAACTGATATTTTAAAACTGGTCTGACATTTTTACAGTAAAAAGTTTTCATTTAATGCACGTTTAAGTGAATTTTTGTCCTATTCTCCCATGTTAAGAAAATCTTAAATTTCTAATAACTTACGAAGTTTTTTAATTTGAATGTTGCAAATGAATAGGGTTCTTGCCAGTATCGAAAGTAATATTTTTAAACTGATCTGACCTCTCTGCGATCATTTGTTCGTGAGATATCGTGTAAACAGACTAACGAACTAACACACATCATGCAGACAGACACCATACAAATTTTGTCATTTTCGGATTCCTCAAACCCGAAAACGTATAAAAAAGTAAAAAAACCGAGGTCGAAATTTTTCACGATTTTTTAAGTTCCCCATACCTATATAGTATGATGGGAAACTAAAAATTTCTCACGACTATCTAAGTTACCCATACCTATAGTATGATGGGGAACTAAAAAGCGTACAATTTTTAAATTGATATTCGCTTATATTATTAGTATAAGTTGAGTGTTGATGTACTAACTTACAATCAAAAGCTTTTTTTTTTAGTGTAATTTCTTTTCTCTAGGGGAGGGGGATCAGCGTCATTGAACATTTATCTGGAGTCACATGAAATTAAAGTTGCCTTGTCGTAATATCTAATAGAGGAGGCTGCCAAAAGTCCATTGCTTAGGGCCGCCAAAATTGTAAAGCGGGCCCTGTGCAGAACACTTGATTGCCGATCGCTACTTGAAGATGTGAAAAGGGGGGGGGGGGGGGGCAAAAAATAATTAGATGTGCTAGAAACATTTAACATTTCTATTTTTTTAAAGGTTCTAGAATCTCATAAAGCAACTTTAAAATGAATATTGACATTCATATGTTGTGGATGGAAAAAGATTAAAAATCGGGAGGCTTTCGTAGAGCATTTGATCGTCGCTCATTAATGAGGTTTCTTTTTTATAAACGAACAATGTCTGTGATTTTTTTTTTAAACACGACATGAAATATGAAAAAAAAAAAAAAAAAAAACTGCGGATTTCCGCGAATTTGCAAAAAAATTACATGCCTGATATTTTTTGTAATAAACATTGTTTAATTTTGCTCTATTACGAGCTATTTTGTAATTTTCTCTCTTTTATGATAAATCTGAAATTTTTAACTTCCAATCGGAAAATCGGGAGATAGATCGAAAATTCGGAAGTCTACCGCCGAAATCGGGAGAGTTGGCAAGTATGAAAAACTGTTTAGCCTTCCATTCCAAAAAAAAAAAATTAATAAGTACATGTTTAAAAACATATTCAAGTAAAAAAACAAATTTAATATAATTATTAAAATTATGCATAATACAGTGAAACCTTGATCTATAGTTCCCACATCGATCGTTTTATTTTTATGATCCCTGCACAAATTGTATTTAAATGTTAACGAAACCCGCATGTATCGTTCTTCAAAAAGTCATTTTCCCGCATTCATCGTTATAAAATTTTTCTTCTGACCGAAATGAAATTGAAAATCAAGCGATTCCATATGGTATTCAAACTGGAATTACTTTTTTAATTCTTTTCCTCCTCCACGGAGGACCAAAACTGTGATGGCATGTCTCCGGACCACCCTCAAAGGTGAATTCCAGACCGTCACCATTTGCCCACATTGTAGCACTAGTGTGATGTAAAACCCAACCAACCTCAAATGGTCAACCTTATGATGCTGTTGTAGGTGAAGAAAAATGATTGTGGAGATATTGTAACCAGGGTTGGCAAACTGGGCTCAGCCCAGAAAAAACCGCTCGGGGTTTTTCGGGGGCAGGCCCACAAACAAAAACCCACTGGGTTTTTGCAAATAAGTGGGTTTTTGTTAAAAATTATTTATAATGTACAAATCCCATCTATAACGTATAGGAATCACTTTACCTTTAAAGAAAAAACTAATTTTTATCTTCTAAAAAATAGTATTAAACATAAAAAGTAACTACAATTATAAATATAATAAAAGCAAGTTTATCTTCTATAATTGGTTCAATTTTCCTTTTCCTGTAAAACCAAACGATATTTTTGTTTAACATAGGACATAAATGTTGTCCAAAATGGATATTTAACTAATTAAATTGTTTAGTTTTTAAACTTTATAATAATTCTATTTTAATTTTAGTAGCAACATAATTATAAATCTAATTTAAAAAATAAAATAAAAAGGATAAAGCAGTGCAACTTATTTTTATAATTAAAACTAGTTGGCATAAATGGACTCTGCTCAGTTCCCTATCATATATATGTTCTCATAAATTCCTAGTACAGGACATTCTCTTAACATGATTATCATGTTAAGAGAAATGAATCTGACCAAACACTTGACACAGTGACAGAATGAAATCCCCACATAATAGGCTATCCACCGTTCACTTCGATATATTTATCTTATTCTAATCTATTATTTTGTTAGGATCAATTTTATAATTCCATTTTCATGCTACTATTTCCAATGCAACAATCCTCAAAATACATATTTATATAGGATATCGCCCCATTTTGCTATGTTGATAAAATCTTAAATTACGAGTAACTGGTGAAATTTTCCTATTAGAATATTTGTAGTCAATTATGTTCAAACAAGTATCATAAATGTTACATTGAAGTTGTCTGATATATTTATGATCCTCAAAATGGACATTTATGCTCAATTTTGCCTTATTCTGCCATTTTAAGTAAATCTTAAATTCCAAATAATTTACAAGTTTTTTAAATTGGAAAATTTATACTCTATGATATTCATGCCAGTACCCTAAATAATATTTCAAAAGTGGTCCGACATCTTTACGATGAAAATATCCCTCAAAATTGACATTTATTGGAATTTTGCCCTATACTGCCATGCTAAGAAATTTGTAAATTTCCAATAACTTGTGAAATTTTCAAAGTAGCATGTCTCTAGTTACTGATGTTCATTCTGACATCAAAACCCATATTTTAAAACTGGTCTCACATTTTTTCAGTAAAAATTTTCCATTTAATGCACGTTTAAGTAAAATTTTGCCCTATTCTCCCATAATAAGAAAAGCATAAATTTTAATAACTTATAAAGTTTTTTAATTCGAATGTTGCAAACGAATAGGGTTCTTGCCAGTGTCAAAAGTAATATTTTAAAACTGATCTGACTTATCTGTGACTATTTGTTCTTGAGATATCATGTACACACTATTTTAATATTAGTATCAAACCAGTTTTTATTTCTAAGATAAATATTAGATTAATTATTAATTAGTAGTTAATATAATTAAGTGTATTACAACTAATATTCTCAATAACATATATCTAACATGCAAAATGTATTCAAACAAAAGCCCAGAAAACCCCGCAAAAACCCAAGTAGGTTGGGGTTTTCTAGAAAAACTTGGGTTTTTGCCAACCCTGATTGTAACATGTGTCTATGAACTACTGAATGGCCGTTGCTATTCGGACCATCGGTGCGATTAGTGTGTGGGCTATTCGGACCGCTTCCTTGTTACGCTGGTCATAATAATGATTTTGTTTGTTTGATCTTGAATTTTCTATGTAATATACTAATGATTTTGCTTGTTTCAACGACAAATTCAAACTTTTAGCATTTTGAAAGTGTATAATGCGACTGATCTACAATTCATGTTTATTTCAACATTGCTGTTAGAAAACATTACA
This sequence comes from Salticus scenicus, assembly GCA_963930645.1. Classification (NCBI taxonomy): domain Eukaryota; kingdom Metazoa; phylum Arthropoda; class Arachnida; order Araneae; family Salticidae; genus Salticus; species Salticus scenicus. The sequence goes on from OZ005656.1 coordinate 113,639,222, forward strand.
AAATAAGTACAAATGTCATTTTCAGAGAAATCATACCTATATTTGTATAGAAAATTGGGTTTGGTTTGTATTGAATTATATTGCAATGGTTTATTTATTTATTTATTTTTTTTAAAAGAAGGAAAAGAAATAAAAAAACCAATTGCATCTATGTAGTTGAATATACAGATTTATTCATATGTTATATATTTATTCATATTTATGTATATTCATAAAACATATTGCGAAGATTTTTTCAAAGATTAAAAATACTCATTTACTAAGATCTGTTTTCATGTTGCATTTTTTATTTTTATTATTCAATTTTCGAAATCTTTATTATTTTCATTTTTGCTTTATAAAAATTATTTTGAGTTATTGCCCTTTTATGAAGAATTTTAACACCATTTAGAGTACAAAATTTCTGTGAAAATAATTAATCTCTACCACACTCCCACACTTAAAAAAAAGTAAAAAAGATAATTTTTCATGCATGGGGACGAGACACATTGTATTTCTAAATTTCACTCTTTTATCAGTGCTAACTTATTCTCCTTGGAAAAGATGGTCCGAATAGCCTGTACACTAATTGCACCGACGGTCCGATTAGCCACTTCGACTACTGAATACGGATTGTGTGTTGTTGCTTGGAGAATAAGTTATTCCACTTCGTGTAAAGAAGAAAATGGATGTATCCAGTATGGCCAGCTACTACATTTTTTCACATTCCTGAAGCCTACGCCAGTGCCAAGTATGTCTGACATAATTACGGCATTTAAAAATGCACGAATTTTTTATATGCACATGAAATTACAGAAAAGTGCCAGAAAATGTTTAAATCTGGAATATCCCCGTTTAATTTATAAAAAAAATCCAACATAAACTTACAGATTTTTAAAAATAAGTATCACTTAATGCTCTACAATTTTGATTTATTTCTTTGACAGTTTGAAAAGTTAAATTCGTTTTTATTAATATTGCGTGTATTATATTCATAAACATCGCTTTCTTCGTGTTTTGACTATAACCCGCATTCATCGTTTTTTTTTTTTTTTTTTCACGCACTTCATGAAAAACGATGGATTGGGGTTCTACTGTATTATGTTATACCACTATACTAGAAAGAAGGATATTCTAAATAAATTAAGTAAAAATGCTCACCCCATCTTCATCAAGGACATGGCACTGAAATGTTTCGTCATATTCCTCATATAAATTATTAGCTTTAGCAAGATCTCCTATGTTTATCCATTCCATACCAGTTAACTGACTAAGCTCTGAAGACAGCGTAGATTTTCCAGTACCTGGAGTGCCTATTTAAGATAATGCGTTCTATAGATATTATTAGATATCAATGTGATTCAATACTTTTAATCTAGTCCTTATGCATTATTACAATTATCACAGATTAAGCCCTACACTTAAAATATATATTCAGAAGAGTAACGTTAACCTAAATAAAATACATATGAAAAAAATCTAAGCACTATAATAAAGGGTAATGAAATACCACGTGGTGAAAAGTACAGAATTAATATTATAAAATCATCTCACTGTTATTACAAAGCTATATATTTATATTCAGAAAAGTAATCAATGAAAATGAAACCTGTGATTAAAATATTTGGCAATCTTCGCCTCATTTTTCAGCTGCAGTCTTTTAATATTTTACTTATACAATTGCACACAATTAGAATATTGATATCAAATCAAAACATTAACACGCGGGACGGTCTCTGATATTGTTGCCAATAGATTCCTCATATCTGATGCAATCTTTGGCTGATGTTGCTGAAAATCCAATCCCACTCAATTGAGTATACGGGTCGAAATTTATTTCCCAAACGAAACAGGTCTTCAAATTTCCCCAAATCAGAGTTTTTTTCGAAAAAATCCCCAACTTGATTTCTGCTAAAATGGGAAAATAATTTTTTTTTGTTAAAGTTTATCAAATATCAAGCAGATTAAAATCCGCAAATAACAATAAAACTATTGAAAGTCTCTAGTTGTATCTCGTATGGATAAATCATTACGTTGTCAACATTACGTTGTCAGAAATGTCGAACTTCCCAGATTTGTCCCCAAAAATTTTTGAATTCCCCAAAAAAGTCCCCACAAACATTTGGTCCATGATTTGGTCCCCAAAACTGTCCCCAGAAGCCTCAAAAATCTCCGAAATCGGGACAAAATCTCCAATCTGGCATCACTGAGTAGACTATCCCACTCGTTTGACTAATGAAACCTTTACTGTAGGGTAAGGTGACCATACGTCCTCGAAATTCGAGGACTGTCCTCGAATTTTGGCCATTTCTATTTTTTGTCCCCAAAAATTCTTTGACTACTCGGGGATGCTAAATATCCCCAAATTTAAATATTTGCGTGTATTTCTTTCAAAATCACAGTCCGTTCCGTGGAGGATCAAAATTGTGATGGCATGTCTTCGGACTACCTCTGGGGGTAAGTGCTAGACTGTCCCCAATTGCCCATTGTGCAGCACTAATGAGACGTAAAACCCATCTATTCCAATCCAATCAAAATCGCAGTCTAATAATTGGATTATCTTGAATATCAACGGAACTTTGAAATAAAGACTCTCATACTTCATGAGCAGAGAAAGAATCATGCACTACTAATCAGTATATAAATTCTATCTTGCCCGATTTATGTTAAGTGAAAAATAAAATTTGCTTAATGAAATTATTTCTTGTAGTTATATAATCGGGAATAATTTCTGCATTTCAGGGAGTGGGGATTCTGAAGATTAAAATGAAATGGTGCTATTTTGTGTTTTCTCCTATCATCATAATAAAGTGTAAATGGGTTCTATAGACTTGATTATTTTAATAATGCTGGGATAGTTTAATTTGCATAAACTTACCTTAGGCTCAGCAATTTTTCATAGAAAAAAGTTATTCAAAGCATTTTGTAATGTATAAATCAGAGTTCTTTTTATTAATAATGCATATAGATATTGGTCTATCGCCAGGCCCTGACTAACGGCAGAGCATACGGGACAAATGCCCTGGGCCCCCCTTCTGGAAGGGGCCTCCCTACAGGCGTATGCAGAAATTCTGCAACCTAAAGAGCTCTTATGCCACTGCAAGGGGGCCTCCCAGAATAAGCTTGCCCCGGGGCTCCAGAGTCTAAGTCGGGCTCTGTCTATCGTGTCCTCGAAAAAGTCCCCATAGAGTTTTCAATGCCCTCGAAATTTACTTCGATTTGGGGACAAACGGTAATTTGTCCTCAAATCAGTGTTTAAAATATGGTCTCCTTACTGTAGGGTGACCAAATTTCACCATTTTTCTTCGACCATCTGTCCCCAAAATCAAAAAGAACGATTGGTGACCACATTTTTTGCCTTTTGTACCCAATTTTCATAAAATTGCTTAAATATTTATAATTTTTGTTACTTTTTCTTTTTTTCTTTACTTTCCTTTTATTCAGAATTCATGTGGTGAAAAAAGACATGTTTCTACGAAAAACTTTATTTAAGGGGCTCTAATCCACAAGGACTACTAGTGACGTCATCAACTCGTCGAACCTTTCAAAAACGGCACGCGAAAACCGGTCTAGCATTTCTTCCAGTTGTTCTTCAGCTCACTGGTTTCTTTCTACAGCTTTGCAACCAACAAACTAACCAACCATCTGGGTTGTTTTGTTGTTTGTGTAGAAAAAGATGGATCGGATAATCTATAAATAATATCCACCAGTTGTAATATTTCTGTATATAATTATATTTATTTTAAGTTTTTTTTTATTGTGAATATTATAAATCAACTGTTACATATTTTTCATTTCGCCATTTCTTTTTCACTTCATGATATCGATCTGATTTGGGCTTGATATTTTCTTAGATTTTGTACTATTGGTAAGAATTAAACACAGTACATTTTTGACTGCAATCGAAATATAATGTATTGTAATATGATATTTTGAATTTTTAAACAAATATTTTTATCAGAAATTGGTTATTTTTATTGTAAATTTAAATAAGGTACAAGTGCCAGTTTTGAAACTTTCAATTTTCAGGCGCTTACCTATTATTGAAGTGTTACTTCCATTTTTTTTTTTTTTTTTTTTTTTTTTTTTTTTTTTTTAAATTATAGTCTGTGATTAAGACTTAGTTCTTTGTTTGAAATGTTAAAGGATTTGAACTTTCAAAGATTCATACAAAATCAGCAGCAATGGCATGATCCTTATTCAGCTTTAGTGCAAGACCCCCCACCCTGGTGACTTTTAAAATTTTAGCGCTTTTAAGCGGTGATTCTTTGTTTATTTTTTATTCAAAAAAAAAGTAAAATAAAATGAACTTTGCATAATTTTTTTCTTATTTTTATTTTTTCTTATTTTTTTATATGTTAAATAATTATTGTTTTTTTGTTGCACCTGTGACCAAGAACTTTCACTTTTGAAGTTGGTAGAATCAAAGTGCTGGGTTAGATCTCAGATTGTGCTTGTCAGTAGGAACTGATTTACACATCTGGGACACCAATGCACTCAAAATTATGGGCCCCATCATTAACTTGGACAAGTTTGCAATAAATTCCAAGGATGTGTTCCTGATTTACATTTCAAAATCTGAAAATCTCCCATAATAGATAATCTTAAGCAAAATATTTTCTAAGGTCAGTTAATGTATATTTAATTTTAGCATATTTTAGAAAGAGCTGAATTTGCTCTAAACAATTCTAATCCATTTTTGCATATACAGAAAAAAAACTTTGTGTCAGATATTTTGGAGCCCACCCTTCGACAAGGACCTCCACACACGTCTCGAATGTCCTGTCGTAAATCATTTCTTGATCATCAACCTAGCCCTTCTAAAGTTTTCTGTGGAATTTCTCCAAAACTTCAATGAATGAATATATTTAGGACCCTTTTGGAAGGCAACCATAGACAGCATCCCACCTCAGCCTAGGTTCCTAGTGTAGATAATCGATCTGAATCCCTACATCAACACTTTTTTCTTTGCTTTGTACAGTTATTATCCTTTGGTGGTAAAACGGTCCCTCATTTTTTAAACCATATAAATTGCAATAATGTTCATGTATTATTTTATATGCAACACATTAAAAATAAATAAATAAGTAAAAATATGTTTTTATAAGAAAAATGGGTATTTTGTAATCTTTTTTTAGACTAGAAGTATATAAACATGCCTAAACGGAAGAAAAGTTCCCTTGCATCTGAAGATAGTAAAGATGGTTCTGAATATTCAAAGCATAGAAAATTTCTAGATCCTGTAAGTATTTATTATTATTATATTTTTTTCATTTATTTATTAGCTTTTTCATACTGTAATTTTTAGTTAAATTTTATATCAAAGCAAAAATTGACATTTGCTGTATCATCACTTGGTAACTAACTATGAAAAAGTGGCTGTTGCAATTTTTTTGTTTTTGTTGCCTATTTTCTTTTAATTATTAAAAACTTTTAATTTTGTGTACATTTTCTCATATGATTAACAATTTTGGGTATATATAATAACTTTTAATAATACTTTTTTAATGCTGTAAATTATTGAGATCAACCTAGTATAGTAGCTTTTGTTCACATTAAAGTTAGCATGTAAACAAATGCTTATCACAGTAGATTGGAAAGTTGTATTCCTCCCCCCCCCCCTCCCACCTCAACTTCTCTTTAAAAAATGTTGAGTGTATTTTATATAACTAGGGAGTCACATCTGTATTAAAATAACATTAATTAACATTGCAAAACTAGAACATTAATAAATTTAGAATTAGCTTTTTAAACTATAATTTAAGGGAATTTCTCTTTCATTTTTAGCTGGAGATGTGTCATGAATTATATGAAACTATTCGAAATCATAAAGCTGATGATGGACGTTTGATTTGTGAATCATTCATAAGAACTCCAAATCGCAGGTAAAATTGCCTTTTTATTCATTCTTTCTTAAATTTATTACAAAATTAGTTTTTAGATATTCAATTTATATTTCAACATTCCCATATGCATTTAATATGTTTTAAAAGAAAGTATTAAAATGAAAATAAAACAATGTTAAAAGCATGGAAATGAAGAAAACAAGTCCTTCCGGCTTATTCGGAAGGGTAGGTTGATTTCTTTTTCCTTATCAAGTGGCCGTCATTTTGTTTTAAAACAGCAGCTACAAATTATTAATGCACTTGGTAGAAATATTGATGTAAGCTATGCACATATGGAGTTTTAAGCAAACCGGTTCATAAATACCTTTTTATGTGAATTTAAAAATTTCAAGTGGCCGGCGCTTGGAAACAAAATGGTGGGTTAAGTTGACAAATATATGAAATGTATTTGTGAGAGAAGTCTACTGTACACATATAATTCGAATTAATTCAAAATCTCAAAAGTCATCGTGTTGAAAAATTAAGTGGCTGCCACTTCGATCAAAATTGCAGAAAATGTTGCTCATCTAAGTTATCGTTTCAAATTTGAAAATTTTTTTGTAGAAATTCTTTAAAGAGGCTTAGTAAGTTGATAAAATGTTAGTTTTCTGCATTTCTAGTTTGTTTTAGCATAGCCTAATTTTTCCTTAAAAATGCATTAAAAAGATCCAGTAACGCAGGTAATGGATATAGCGACTTTTCCCATATGGCGACTTTTGGTGAGAAAATACTTATTATCAATGTACCAAAGATGGACGCAATAACGTGATTGGTTGACGAGTTACGTGAATTTTCTAGATTTTTGTTGTTTGAATGATAAATCCATTTTTCAACTTTGATTTGAATTGATTAATATTTCTAAAGTTACCATGCTGACAGATTTTTAAGTGTCCACCAGTTGGAAACAATACAGTGGAACAAGTTGCCCAGCAAACACATCCAAGATATTTGAAGCTTAGGTTTACTGTCAAACTGTGTTTTAAATCAGTGCCGTGCTTCAAAAGTTATTATTAAGGCTAATTTTCAAGTGGCAGTCTAAGTGGCTGCGACTTGGAAACAAAATGGCAAAACAACTTGCCCAGCGAAATCATCCTGTATATTTGTATGATAAGTTCGTTGTCCAGTTCTAGTTTAAATTAAATTAGTATTTCAAAAATTATCATCATAAGAAATTTTCAGGTGGCACCACTTGGAAAAAAAAGCGGAGTGCTCAGATAAGCCTAGCGAACTTATCTGAGATATTTGAATGATAAATCCACTACCCAAATTTGATGTAAATTGATTCTGTATTACCATAATGACAAATTTTCAAGTGGCCGCCACTTGAAATAAAATTGCGGATCTAGTCACTAAGTGAACTTATCCTAGATATTTGAACCATCAGTTTTTATCCAACTTTTTTTGAATCAGTTTAGTATTTTAAAAGTTATCGTGATGGCATATTTTCAAATGGCAGTGTGATTTCAAGAAGCTGAAACTTAGAAACAAGATGTCGCGACAAGTTGCCCAGTGAAAACATTCAAGATAATTATATGATAATATCACTGTCCAAATTTGGTTCGATTTGGAGTATTATTTCAGAAGTTATCGTGATTATAAATTTTCAAGTGGCCCCGCTTGACTTAAGATATCTGCCACTTTATTAAAAATGGTGGATATAGCTTAATAATAAACTTCATTGAGATCCTTATGTGGCCTGTATTTACATCAAAATTCAAACAATTTCGGAATACTCTTTTTACAATTTAAATTTGAAAATTTCAAGTGGTCTCCACTTGAAAACAAAATAGCAGAGCAACTTGGTTAACAAGCTTATCTAAGATATTTATAAGATAAGTTAAGATACTGTTCAAATTTGGTTCCATTTGGAGTATTATTTCGGAAGTTATCATGGTTTTAAATTTTCAAGTGGTCCCGCTTAAATTAAGATATCTGCCACTTTATTAAAAATGGCGGATACAGTTCATTAATAAAGTTATTTGAGACATTTGTAAAATCTATGTATACATCAAAATTGAAAAAAAAAAAATTCGGAATACGCTTTTTGCAATTTAAATTTGAAATTTTCAAGTGGTCTCCACTTGAAAACAATATGGCGGAGCAACTTGGTTAATAAACTCATCTAAGATATTTATACGATAAGTTAAGACACTGTCAAAATTTGGTTCGATTTGGAGTATTATTTCTGAAGTTATAGTGATTTTAAATTTTCAAGTGGTACCGCTTAACTTAAAATATCTGCCACTTTATTAAAAATGGCGGATAAACTTCATTGAGACCCTTATGTGGCCTATATTTACAACAAAATTCAAGCAAATCTTGCTTTAAATATGCTCTTTACAATGTCGGTTTGAAAGTTTCAAGTGGCTGCCACTTGAAAACTAAAAGTCGGAGCAACTTGGTTAACAAACTCATCCAAGATATTTATAAGATCAATTCGCTGTCCAAATTTGGTTCGATTTTGAGTATTATTTCGGGAGTTATCGTGATGACAAAATTTTTGTTATATATATATATAGATAAACGAAGTGATTGCAATAGGTCGATTTCTAAAGAAATCAACCTAAAAGTGTAATCTAGTATACGGCTGTTTTGGAACTTCCTTCCTTAGTCCTAATCGAGAATGAATTTAAAGATAAAAAGTAAAAGAGTAAAAAATAAAGAAAATTAAAAAGTTAAAATCCTAGAGCTTGCCAAGCAAGCATGGGCTAAGACCTGGACCAGAAAGGCAACTTGTGTAGAGTTGCCTTTTAGGTATGAAAAGAAATACAGTAAAACATTGTTTATGCATCTTTAACATTTATACATTCTTTTAGTGAAGTTCCAATTCATTCTTATTTATTTTAATGCAAAAATTATTCATTGATACACCGCTAATATTGATTATACGTCGTTTCTGCTTTTCTAAAGTTTGCAAAATTTCTCGACCTGTCATTACTTTCCATTCTAAATACTGCAAAAGCACTTATTTTCGCAAGCCGAAATTCTTGCGAAAATGAAGATATCAGTGATTTTGCGAGCAGAAAATTTTGCGAATTTTATATGAACAGAACCGAAAATTTAAAAATACCGAAAGTACCTAAATATAGAACTGTTTTTGCATAAGGCATTTTAAGAAACTTCCTTTCGTCCGAAAAGATCACCATCGCCCCCCCCCCCCCCCCGCCCCCCTTCTCATCGCTCTAAAAACAACTTATGCTTACAACAGTGCTTATACATCAACTTTGACTTTGGAATAATTTTGAATGCCCTCAGAGAAGCTGGTATAAATATTGTAAGTGAATAAGCTGCATTCTATTAGTTGTACTATTGTTTTATATTCAAGAAATAGTTGTATAGTATTCAAGAAATAGTTGAAAGAAAGAAAGCCAAGTTGTAAGAAAGAAAGTAGTCAAAAAAGTTTGTAACTGTGCAATAAATCATTAAATTTTGATAAGTGAAAAATTTCTGATTTTTTATTATTATTTGAGGCGAAAAAAAAAGGTATTTCGCAATGCTTAAATTTTCGCGATTACGATGAGCTCGCGAAAATCGCAAAAATTAAGGCCTCGTGAAAATAAGTGCTTTTACAGTAAGAGGAATTTTCTTGGAAAACATCTCAGATGGAGAAACACAGGAAAAATCAAAAAATACTGATCAAAGAATCAGTTGAATTCACAATGCTATTTTTAATACTCACAGACAATCAGCACGTCAGATGAATATTAAAGATATTTTTAATGTAATTATTAACTACCTATATGGCCATAAATTTTATAATGTTTATTGTTAAAAATACACAATGTATATAATTAATACTCAAGATGTCTTTATATATTTTTAAGAAATGTAATACAATACTCAATACAGGGTTTTGGAGCCACCCACAAACCCAAAAAAACCAGTTTTTTTTAGGGGGGTGTTTCCCACTCAATAAACCCTGCTCTCAAGTAGATTTTATTAGGTTTTTTAAACCTAGTACAATTTTTCACTTAAAAAAAAAAAAAAAATCCTTGTATTCTACTTGTGTGTGTGTGTGTGGGGGGGGGCATCCAGAAATTACGTGAGGTGTACAGGGGGGGGGGGTCAAGCCGATTCTCACCCAATCTCACGTGGGGGAGAGGGAGGGGGTCTCGGCAAATATCATGTAATTTTTTTCCTGCAAAATACAGTGTAAAATTGCAAGAAAATTGAATTAAATTCAAGTAAAACATGTTTCTTGAGTTAGATATGACAAAATCGGACATGATGATGTGTATTGTGGCTATTCAAACGCCGCGAAGCCACACAGTAACCTTTCAATTGCTTGAGCGCCGCCGGCCAGCCAAAGGTTCGACTCGACGAAAGTTGCAGCATACGACCGAGTAACAGCGACTTACGGACAAGTCCCAACCTGCTTTGTTTATGCCCATAGATATTTCGTTACACAGCGACTCAGATAACGTTTTCACTTATTTAAAAGGAGCAGATGATTTTACTGAAAATCACATGGATATGTTGGTTCCAATAGTCACTCTTGAGACTGTGCATGAGTTCTCATGGACTGAATTAGAATAAATATTCTTTTATTTATTTTAGTAGTTTCTATTTAAGTATTTTATAGTTCAGTTTTATTACTGTGATTCTAGACTACGATCTATGCAATCTTATAAACCAATCTTAAGTAGTCTTCAACAAAAATAATAAAGCAAATTGTGTTTTTTTAAGTAAATGTAACGCATTTACAGTAAAAATACGAATTTTGAAAAATCTCATGTGAGATTAGGAGAGGGGGGAGGGGGTTGAGCTAAATCTCACAAAATCTCACCGGGGGGGGGGGGTCAAAAAATCATCAAAACTGCTGACGTAATTAATGGACAATTGACATTTTTATATAACACTACCTACATAACATAGAGCATCGTATTAGTGAAATATCATATTAGAGCATCGTGAAATATATACCAATTCGTTATTATATAATTATTTTTTTACCTTCAGCTTAAGAAAAATTCCTTTCACCTCAACCTCAAGAAAAGTTTTCCTAATTCTATCTGCAATATCTCTGTCTTTTGAACAAAATAATATATTGACCTTACAGAGTTCGATAACGGCAAAAAGTGGTTTCTTTTTCTGCCCTCACAAAATTCAAATTCATAGAAACAACCTTTTTAAAGGAATTGTTTTATAATAATGATCTTTTTATAAAATTTTTACGTGTTTCCAGAATTATTTTTGATAATTACTTATGCTTAGTCCGTTGAAACACTATTAATTTGATAATAAACATTTACATAAAACAACTGATAAAGTGGAAAGTGTTACATGATATCCCCTCCCCGAATACATTATGTTTTTCACAAAATTGGGTCCCAAAAATTAAAATGGGGATCAACCTCTGAACTGTAGAATGCAGGCAATGATAATTTTGTTTTGTATTCCTTTGTTAAATACGTTTTCAAATATGAATAAAATATGTCAGATCAATATTATAACAAAATTTTAAAAGCAGATTTTTTGCATACTTTTTTACATTACTCATACAAATATATAATTATTTGTAATATAAAATCATACATGAAAGGGTTAAAATATTTTGCATTTGTTACTAGTTTTAATTTTATACAAAATAATTAAATAATAAATTAATTAAATTCAAAATTGTAAGTTCATTTTACTTTTATTCCTCAGTTTAAACCAAACCAAACATTAAGAATGTTTTGTTAATTTAATTTTAATTATAATTAATTACTATTGTTTCATAATCAGTTTTCTTTTAGTCTAAAACTGTCCTGTTTTAAAAGGAAACTTAAAAGTTCAAACCCAATTGTGTTACTCTGTTTATTTAAAAAGTAAATAAATAAAGTAAAATAAAATAAAACCTCAAAAAGCCAATTAAACCCCAAAAAACGTTTTTTTTAAAACCCTCACTCAATACATAGTATTCAGTCATGCATTAATAGCATGTTTTTCTCTCTTTTTAAAACTTTATTTTATTTTTTTAAATTTAATTATTATCTTAATCATAATAATAATCCACTATAAAGTACGATATACATTTACTAATTTAAGAAACTTTAGTAATTAGTATTTTCACATAAATTTTGCTTACGTATTATTAAATTTATAGTAATCAAAGTGTTATTTTTAAAATTTCAACTATACATCTTTTCATTTATGCGTCCTTTTACATTGAGAGGTGCTTTACTTATAATACTCAGAGTGATGCAGTTGAAGTGGGGACCAATAGAAAGCATAATATAGAAACCATTTCAAAAGGAGGGACACAATTTTTCTTTTATTTGTGCTCTTTTAATGTAATTTTTACTTTTCTTTGGGGGAAATTGACTTTAGGCTGCCCTTTAGCAATTTTTTTGGAAATCGCCAAGAAGATGCCTTTCTGTATCGTGTTCACCCTCCACAGCCAGTGTATGAAATCGAGCTTTTCAACAATCTAACAAGAAAACACGTCTGAAAAAAGCAATTTGATCAAAAACAAAGAAAACAAGGAAAGTCATCAGAAAATGCAATTAAAAAAAAAGAAAAAATATTAAATAATTACAAAATTATAACCAATTGCAAATAAAAAAATAATACTTATAACATATAATCACACAATATAAATACTCAAAATTCCCAGTTGCAGGAATAAGTAATATGCACGTCTATACGCTTCACGTATATGAAAACCAGAAAAAATATCATTGAATACCCCTGTCTCAAAATACAAGATTCTCAAAATAAACAAAATTTTATGGTGCAGCAATCAGTAATACGCACATCTGTGAGCTTTGCATACATGAAAACAGAAACAAAAAACATCACTTCAATACCCCTATCTCAAAAGGAAACAAAATTTTGTAGTGCAGCAATCAGTAATATGCACGTCTGTACACTACGTGTGCATAAAAACAAAAAAAATAATAATAACTGGATATCCCTACCTCAAAATGGATGAATCTGGAAAATGCATAAAATTACATATTGCAGCAATCACTGACACATGTATGAATACTTCGTGCACATAAAAATAATTTAATACCCCCTCTTCAAAAATTGTAATGTAGCTTATATACATAAATATTTTTTATTATTTGATACTTTGTTAATATTGAAAAGTTCTGATTCATTTTATACTTTAATGTTTCATTTTAGAAGTCTGGCTGATTACTATGACATAGTAACTTCACCAATTGATTTAATGAAGATTCAGCAAAAGCTTAAAACAGATGAATATGTTGATGTAAATCAGTTTACGACTGATATAGAGTTGATGGTCAACAATGCTAAATCATATTATAAAGTAATTATCATATATTTGTCTTTGAATTATCTTATATATAACATTAATTTTTTAAAATATATTCTCTTTGATTTTTTTTTTTTTTTTTTTTTTTTTGGGGGGGGGGGGCTTTGACAAGAATTTACAAAATTTACTCTTCATAATTTTCTATATTCCAGGGCTGCTATAGAAGGGGGTTCTGGCAATTATCCATTATAAGTGTCAAAAACTAAGGAAATGTGACTTGTGCAAATTACTTTTAATAATAGTTATGTGATTTAGCATTGATAAGTCTCCCTTCACCATTCATTCTGGATGCAAGTGCAGTGAAATGTCGGTAATTGGGAAACCTATAATCTGGCACTGATGACTTCCTCTTTTTTTTTTTTCTGCCCATAAATCGTAGTTACTCAGCAGGTTATTACGGATGACCTTGAAACAATACCAACTTTATGGATCATCAGTAAAGTTTACGGAATTTTGTTTAATTTTACTGATTTACAGATTGATATCAATATTTTAAGATGCTTGCTGAAAAAGACTTTAGCATGTAGAAATAAACCATTTTACTTAGGAATGAAATAGTACATAAGAATTGAATTATGTTTTTAGTGTGCTTAAATGCAACAGGAACATACAAGCTCAAAAATCTTGTGAATGGCAAGAGTAAAAAGCCACATGGTTTCACAGAAGTGAAATTGTTTCCCGTACTTATAAACTTTCAAGCATTATTTCAATTACTAACATTTTAAATAGGGTATACTTTAGGGTAGTATCCATTTTTAAAAACTATTCTTTTAACTCATTAAACACCACTGTATGAATCTCCCTGAATTTTTTTGAATTTTCATATGTTTTGGGTTTTAATATGCATTTCTAATAAATTTAGTTTGAATAATTTAAAAAAAAAAAAATAGTTTGCTAGAAGGTATGATATGGCTCCAAAATGGGAGACTTGGCACCTAATGGTGGTAGAAAGAATAGATATTGATAAACTGCAAAACCCTTTTAAATTAGTCTTCTTGATCCCTGTTTGTTATAATTTAAGAAAAGAACCGTTTTATTTCATATCCATTGTTTTGAACCCCTGCACTTAAATAAATTATTTTTGACAATTTCCTTTTCTTATGCAGTAGAAACAAACAATTTTGTTTGAATAATTAAAAGAAATAGAATTTACATTACAAATTTTTGGAAGAAATTACCAATGAAACTAGGCATTTGTATATTCAATATAAAAACTAAAAAATTTTTTATCTTAATTACTTGTAGAGAAAAAATTCTTAATTAAATGTTCCCACAGCGGGAGCTCTGGCAACTAATGGGTTAAGATATATTTCTTTCAGTGACGTTGCGTGAATGACGTTTTTGGTCATCGCTATGCGAGTGGCTGGAAACAGGGCATTGTAATAGAATATGTATTTAACTTATTGGTTGATTCGCTTTTTTTATAGAGCAACGTAGGTGTGATGGCATTCCAACAGTCAATTAGATGAATGAACTTTCCATGATAATGGACTGTTTCTAACCACACATATGGAGATGATCGAAACGTCACTCAAGCGACACCACTGATTTCTTCAGATGCTATGATTGATCAATGATTTTGCTACATTTCCAGAACAGTTATAATCTGGAAACAGTGCAAGCTATCCAAGTTATTAAAATAAAATAAAATGTTATTATATAATTTGTATGTCATTTTAATACAACAAGAATAACTAGCAGGGGTCATACAAAAACATTGTAAAGCTTTACCTAGATTATACATATATTCTGTATAGGATCCATTAAGAGAATGTTGCTGCTAAAACATTTTTTATTATATCCTGTAACAAAATTCATTGTCAAAATGTAGATTTACTTCTACATATCACCTATTACTTTAAATTTACATGGATAGAATGTTACTGGGTCAACAGGTCTTTAAAATTAATTATTGATTGTAAGCTTACGAGTGTGGAAGGATTTCTAAAACATTAACCTAACCTTCCTTTCTTTCTCATTGAAATTCTTAAGAATAGGAATATTATAGTAGCATATTATTATATAGCATATCTATTACTGATTTGTTACAAACAGGCTAAATTCTTTCTACTTCAGCTCTTCTATTTAGTTGTGGCTTGGGAATGACCTTTTGGGATTGCTGCATCCAAACATCTAGAGAAAGTTAATACATAGAATGAAACCTTTATTAATTCACCTTATTGGCTGATTCATTTATTTCCAGAAACAATGTAAGGTTGATGATATTTCAAAAATCAATCAGATGAAAGCGTTTTCTGTGCTAATAGCACTGTTTTTAGCCACTAGCATGTAGCACTCCTAAAGCGACATCCATGAGTCACTACTGCTTCTACTTTTTTAACCTTATATTTATTTCCAATAAAAATTTTCAAATACACCTTGTGATTTAAAGAGACATTAAATTTTCTGAAATAAGTAATCTTTTTTCCTCAGATGCAAGAAGACAAGATTCAATCTGCACCATAGGATGAAAATTTAATTCCTTTAATAAGCATAATTTTTCCTTAAGACTGTATATCAATCAGGTTCACCCATTCTTCCTTCCCATGTTATCCTAAGGGATTTTTGTTGCTTTGTATTACAAAGATATTTCATTCAAAAATGAAGTTCTTTGAATTCTGCTTGAGTAAACTTTAATTTTAAATCTCTAAAAGAAATATTTATTTTTTCAAAAAAATTGCTCACTAAGCTAAAAGGCAGCATGTTCAAGGAATGTTATTCAAAAACTTCATTTTGGAATGAGATATCCTTATAATATGAAGCAACATAAATTCCATAGGATAACATGGGAAAGAAGAAAAAGTGAATCTTGACTGATGTGCAGCCTTAACTTTCTAGTTTGTATTTGAAAAGTATTTTTATTCATATTGTAGTTTACACCAGTTTTAAGAAACTTTTATTGTGACATAGATTTAGTGACTGAGTCCCACTTTATTATTTTAGGTTATTTATTATTTTCTGCTTTCATTAAAAAATATAGTTATAATATATTAAATTTATGTATAGTGTGATGTGCATTATTATTATTTTTAAATTATACATTGAAATTATCTTTTGTAGAAAAGTTCGCAAGAATATAAAGATGCTTGTGAAATATGGGACATTTTTATGGAGACAAAAAATGAACTTTTGTCAGTTGACCACATAAAAACTAAAGATGAAGATAAATCAAGTGAAGTTGATGATGTAAGTCATTAATATATATATATATGTATGTTAATTTTTAATAACTTTTTGCTTATCTTGTAAAATAATTTCTTTTAATTTCAATGTGTTATTTTGTTTTTATCTATTTTTTCTATTGCAAACAATTAAAATTTTTTTTTTTTTTTTGTCTGCATGTTCTTGCATGGATGCCATTTTGTTTAGATTCATTGTAAAATTTTAATTTCCTGAAGTCTACCTTTATTTTCTCTTATTTAGCAACCTGTCACAAGATTCTTGTGACTCTCATTAGAAATGTGTTGAATATTTTTGTATTTTGAATGCTAGATATTTGTTATAAAATGTTGAAATTGTAGCTTCAGAATCTCTCTTGGCCATCAGAATGTAAAAACCACTTTGAAATAATTTATTACTGATTATTTTATTGCTTACTTTGTCAAAAAGAAAAATAAATCTTGGTAAAGAATACCAAAAATACGTTCAATAGTTTTTCTGTCAGTTCTAACAGATACTACAGAAAGTGAAACTACCAAAAATATAAAAATGAGTATTTTCCATTGAAAATAAGTAATTTCACCATGAGAGTGAGATGAAAATAGGATTATTTGCACCACTTCTTAGCATTATCCAGCAATATGTAAAGTAGTCACAAAATATAAGGAGATGTAATATTCTCGCTAACCATTTTCTGAGGGTATAATCATAATGCCCTGCCTTTTATATAATTACCCAAATGCACCCTGCCTTTCTGGAAATATTAAAATGTGCTCTTAGACATTATATGCAGAATTTTCTTAGTAAAAAAGTTTACTATACTATAGTATTTCTAATTTTATTTTCTCAAAATCTTTCAGAAATTATAAAGAATTTCATTAGATTACTAAAAAAAATTATAATTGATATAAGCATTTAAAACAGGGCATGAAATTCCAGCTCGCCACTGGCAAGCGGGATTTTTAGTGTGTTAAGTAAAAATTTGATTTAGCTATAGATGAATTCTTACATTACATGGTAAGGCCAAAAAATTTTTTTTTTTTCGATTTAAAAATAGCAAAATCTTGCAGATCTTAGGCAATAATCTCATGTTTAACCTCTTCTTTTTCACTTTGTGGAGTGTCAAGTATCAGTGTGCTGCGCTTGACAATACACCCTACCTCTTTCCCTGCCCCACAACACAAGGAAAAGTTAAATGTTTAGTGCATATGTAAAAGTTTGAATCTCTCCAACTGTTTTTTAATGAAACCAAACATTTGTGCTTTCAATGATGTAGTAAACAAAGATCTTATCAAGAACAGTAATTTAGGTATAGCCATTTAAAATGACAACGATGAACGAGTTATATACATCAGCATTTTGTTTACCTGGAAAAATAAACTGAGCAAAAAAAAAAAAAAAAAAAAAAAAACATTTCTAATGTAAGATGTTAAGGGAAAAAAAAAAAAAAAGGAAGTTTATTCTTACATGAAAAAAAGATTTTTATTGGATATTGTTTACAGGGTGCATAATTGTTTATATGGTTTTACAGCTTTTTTTTTTATTGTTTACGGCTAAAAAGTTTTTTTTAGCATTTTAGCTAAACTGCACAAGCAGTATTTTAGCTTTTTCAAAAATTAATTTAATTCTCTGTATACTATTGATTTCTTTTTCTTAACTTGTTATCATGCTGAATTTTGTTTACAATTTCTTTTGTTCACTGATGATTTTAACGAAGCATCCATACTTGTGATTTAAGGTAAATAAATCAGCAAAATTTTTTTTTGATTTCAACCAACACAATACTAGTACTGACAACACATCTATGAAGCAAATTCTTAAATCTGGCTTGCTTTTAAATAATTTTTTCATTTAAATTCAACCACTGAAAGTCGAAATTAAATCGAAATAAATAACAATTTCCAATATTTTCAGTGATTTTATAATTTTTGCTTACAAATATTTAAATAAAAATTAGAAATGATTATATAGAGATACAGTAGAGAGCCAGAAATCCGCCGACCTAAAATCCGCCGAAGTCCGAAATCTGCACAACTTGTCAGATACAAACAATGAAATTCACTGTTAATAAATTACAAAACTGCAAATCGGAATTTTTGAAAAAGATCTTAAATAATAATTTTATGTTTGCATTTTATGATTACAAAAAAGAAAAACAAAATAATAATATGAAAGACTGCAAGATCCAAGTTGCTGCTAATGAAATTATTGACGGTATATTAAATTCATCAAAAGAAAATAATGATTATTGTGATATGATGATATCAATCAGGTAAATAATAACAAACTAATTTTATAAAATGCTTTTTGATGAAGGCATAATTTGTAAGGAAGAACTCAATAAAATTCGTAGAAAAATAAAATTGTGTTACTACTATTTACAATAAATAAAAAAATAAATAAATCGTGCAGGTCAAGTTCAGTTCAAAATTAGCTACGTGTGAACAGATTTTATCTAAGTTTGACATTTTTTTTTTTTTTCATTTTTATTTATTGTTTTCATTATATATTTTAGTTAATGTTCATTATTATTCTTATGTACCTAGTAATTTAATATTCAGTGTTATTATTCACTAGTATGTGTTTAGTTTGAATAATATTCTGTTTTTATTTTTCAAAGTAAAAATCATTTTTTATGGGCCCCGAAATCCACAAAATCCTAAAATCCGCACAACCTCTGGTCCCGAGCTGTGCGGATTTTTGACTCTCTACTGTATTTTATGAAATACTCCAGTTTTGGCTTTTTCGCAAAATTCTTATGGACATATTTTAGCAGAATACAATATCTTTTAGCTAAATGCTAAAAAAACTAATGGCAGTTTAAAGTCTGATTGTTGACAAAGTGTTTCTCTTAATGTCTCTTTATGTTTATGCTCTTAAATATTTTAATCTTTTTGAAATATCATATGCAATTTAATAAAATGATTTTTAATGATAAATGATTATGAGATATGATGATATATGAGACCATTTTATTGCATAAAATTTTAGGCATATTTGTAAAAGCATTTCAACTAATTGAAGAAAAAATTTTCAAGATATATAAAAAAATAGAATATGTCAACCTTGTTTTGTGGCGAGTAATATTTTTCTTTTCGAAAAGTGCAATCTAAGTTGAAATTTTGGGCCCTGCTTAAAAATGATACTACTTTATATATCTTAAAAGTATCTTAAAAGTATATATTTTTAAAAGTGGGGGAAAAAAATATACTTATCTTAAAAGTATATTTTTTTCCCATTTTGTTGCTGATAAACACAATTATGCAATTTCCTTTGCCCTTTTCCTGCTTCAGTTGTGTCTTTTTAGTTACAAGCACTGTGCCCTGTTTCTTTTTAGAGTGGACAAGTTTCACTTTTAATGATGCAATTTTTCTATTCATCAGATAATAGAAAAGATACAGTATACAATGTGAAAGATATTATATGTATCATATATTATAAATTAAAATGAAACACATTAAAGAAAATAGGCTTACTTTACCAAGATGTGATTAATAAATGATCCATTTAGTGAAATGAAAGCTCAGAACTTGTAATGGTGGAAAAAATTTATTTTTTTAAATTTTTTTATTGTGTAGTATCAAATATTTAATATATATATTATAAAATATTTTATGGATTAAATAAAAAAGAATCAGCTATAAAAATTATGAAATTTTTTTAAATAAACTAACTCTAAAGTTTTTCTTCAGAATATAACATAATATTGTTAAAATGGTGTGTGAAGAAGTCTTATTGTCTATTTAAAATGGGTTTGGTTTTTGATATATGTATGACAGTTAGACATAATGATTCGAATTAATATAATTTCTATTTAGTTTATTAATTCTGAAACATTTGTAGGATCATGGAAGTGAATGTAGTGAAGAAGATTCAGCATATGAAGAACTTTTTACAACAGTTATGACAGCTGCTGATATGGAGGGTCGTCCTTTAAGTACAATGTTTCAGCTGCTACCATCTAGAACTGTAAGTTGAAAATTCTTTTACTTTTTAATTTTAATCTCTAATAGAGATATTGGTTTCTTTTTTTGTAATGTTGCCATGAAGCACAAGAAAAATTCCTTTAATATTTCATATGTAGATAGATTGCTACCAAAAGTAAAAGCATTTATTCTAAAACAAAAAATCTAAATATTAAAATTTAGATATTTGCGATTTCATTATTCCCTTTAGCCTTCTATACATTGAATACTTTTCTGTATTTATTTAATGAACCTAAATACAATTGGACCTCATTTACATTAACACACTTAACGTGAATTACTTTTTATATGAACTGTTTCCACAATTCCTGTCAAAGAGAAGATTAGTTACTGATAGCATGAACTGCTGATAATATGAACATTTTTTGTTCCCCTTTGAGATTCACATTAACAAGATTCGACTGCATAAAACATCTATTTTATAATAAGTAAAAATCTAGTTTCTCTGTTCATAATGTGTCATCTGAAATCATCTAACCTGAGAAAAAAATATTCATTATTTTTCTAATGAAGAAAAAATAATAAATAAATGAATGAATTAATTAATTAATTAAAAATTTCTTTATACATGTAAATAGATTTTTAGCAGAAAAAAAATAGGGTAGAAATTAAAATTGATGTAACTTTTAAAGTAAGACATCAATCTTTATTACTGATCATTTATACATGTTTTAAAATTGACATAATTGGTTATATATATATTCATTTTTAGAAAGAGTAATTGTTGTTTGTAAAGTATTCATTATCTTCATTAGCAGTGCTAACTTTTATTAACGGTAATGCATGCATATAAAATAAGAAATGATAGTTCAGTTCTCAGAAATACATATGCTTAATTCAAACAAAAGGGAACAAGTAGTTAAACAAACAATAAAAAAAAAATGCCTTATTTTCGATCATTTGTTAAAATAGGCTAAATGAGGTAGATGTTGATATAAAATGCAAAATTATTATTATTTCTATTAATTTTCTTTTTAAAGATAAAAACATTCAGTTTTCTTGTTAGTTTTGATTTTAAATGAGATATGAAATGAAAATAAAAATGATAAACTTTAGTTTATTTTCTAGGGATAGAAGTAGATTGGAAAAAAAAAAAAAAAAAAGTAAAGTTTTTGGCAAAGATATATTTAATTTTCAATTAATTTCAGTAATTCAAAAATTTCAAAAATTCTTCTAACAACAAAACTAAGTTAACACTAAAATCTTGATGAAGTGTTGATCATCTTTGACTTAATAGACTTAATATGCAATCTCAGTAGCAGAAACAGTGCAGTATGGCAGCAAACACTGTAGATTATTTTAGGTCTGCAGATTAATTGAGCAGCTTCAAATGAAATACTAGGCCAAAAATACTATTAGAATTTGTATTATGTCTCTAAATTACAGTACTTGTTATGTATTCTTAATTTGTTTTTTTTATAGATGCAAATTTTATGTACATTACAAATTGCTAATGCATCTTGTGATACCAGAATTGGTCCTGCATTCCTAGATCATAAATAAATTTTGTTTTCTTGCAGATAGATACTGTTTTTTTTTTTTTTTTTTTTTTTTTTCTCTGTTGCTATTTTATCTAAAACTTTCAATGAGGGTGAGGGGAAGCTATTATTTTTTAAACACAAATTAATTTTTAAAACCATATAAAATTTTAACTATATCAGTTGGACTCAATATTTGAAGTTTTATAATTTCTACTTGAACTGTAAATTGATCAACTTGATTTGATTTCAAATTTGTTGAACCTTTTACATAATATAAGATTCAACAAATTTATTATGACTATCAAGTTTGATGAAAACAACTGAAATTTTATTCATTTTTATTTTTTTATTTCTATAGAATTTTCCCAAATTTGATTCACCTATAATCAGGGTTTAATTTCTAACAAAAAAGTGTGGAAACACTAATATTCAGAACTTCAGGTTCGTATCTATCTATCTGTCTTTCATTATGAAGTCTATAAACGAATATTGAGAAATTTTACACCAAGTTAATTTTCCAAGCATAAATCAAGTCTTACAAAAAATCAGCAAAATATTTTCTCATTTTTAATTTGATATTCAAGTGAAATTGATTGTTTTCTTTTATTAACAGTATTTATTTATGGTTAATTCTAACAATTTTTAGCTGCTGTGTTAAAAGTAAGTGAGAAAAATCACTTCGCTCTTGCCGGTAAAATTACATAGAAGAAAAAGCTTGTGTTCCAATTTACCTTACAAATAAGAACTTTATAAGTAAAATAAATGAATAAGATTAAGAAGAGAAAAAATAATTTGAGACTTTGATTTTTCAGAAATGATACACTGGTACATTCCAGTATGCACTATTAGTGCGTTTCCACATGTTCCATCTAACATAACTAAAATAAATGAAATATGATTAACTGCATTCCCATGCAAATTAAACCCTGCCTATAATTTATTTCTTTTGTTTATGTTGCAGCTGTATCCAGAGTATTACAAAGTTATCCAAGAACCTATTGATTTGAAAATGATTGCCCAAAAGATTCAGAATAATGAATATCGCAGTTTGTGTGAAATGGAGAAAAATCTACTCCAGATGATAAAAAATGCAAAAATATTCAATGAGCCTGGCTCTCAAATATATAAGGTATTCTATTATTACTGTGCTTTTATATTTTACTAGTTAAAATAATTTTAAAATTGGAAGTTATTTTTACAAGTTAAAAGAATTTTAAAATGATTTTCTGATACTATTAAATATTCATTCATGATGTAATTTTAAAATAAAAATTTCCAATATTGTTGTGCATTTTAAATTACTGGGGAAAAAAAAATCGAAGTTCATTATTTTTTAATTTTATTTGTTTTAAGGTTTTTCAATGGTGAGAAATGTTTGATTTCTTTCCGCCTATATATGAAAACATATAGAATATTATCAAAATATAAATAGATAGAAAAATATCAAAATAAGATGAAATCAAATAAATTAATGGAAGCTGTGCTTCATTACATCTTCTGGGGCATTTTAGGAATGTTGCAAGCAAAATTTTTGTTTTTCTACATTTATGTGTATAATGCTAATGACTTCATAACTATTAATGTCCGAACCACAAAAAACTGCTTGTTTTAATAAAAATTTAATTACAATTTTATATTTAAATAAATTAATATATAGCTATATTGTACTTGTTTTATATTTAATTTAAAATGAAGAGTAAAAGTTTGATGACATATTTTGTAATGTATAAACATTATATAATTTTATTTTTAAATTCTTGTTCAATCTCTTTAAAATATTTATTATATAAACTAACTAGGCTTTGCTTATCTACACTATGAGTTTAAAACACTTACTGCCAGGGTGCAATGAAGCTTTGTGCATTTATCCATTTATAAGAATAATAATAATAAAAAAAAAAGATCTATCAATAAACAGATATTATAATTATCTGATATTCATTAGATTCTAAAATGGGTTAATAGTTTTTGTGCATTACTATCAAATGTGATATATTTTTTTTTAACATAAAAGGAAGAAAATCTTATAAGTATCATTAGAGAATATCTTGTTTTTATATGAACACATCAAGTTTTCATTTTTAATGTAGGAATTATTAATATGCTCTTGTTCTGATTGAGTTTAATTCTTTCTTCTTTAGGATGCTGCTACTTTGAGGAAGATAATTTTAATTAAAAAAGCTGAGATTGATCAACGAAAAACTTATCCTGCTAAATCAAGTGAAAGAATTAGGTATGTTTGATTTTTTTTTTTTCTGGTTTAATATATTTTAAAATGATTTATCACTGTATTTTATAATTTTCTATTTTCTTTTCCTTGTTTGATGTAGTATAAATATTTTTTTAATATACTTTGAAATGGGTTTTTATATTAAGATATAAATATAGGCACATAAATATTTTTATTTATTTTTTAATACAGAATTGAAAAATAATATAAAAATGAGTACTGTACATATGGATATCGTATAATTATTACAAAGTAATAAGCAAGATTACAAGATAGAGTTTATTCTATACAGAATGTTGTAAATTACAACTATCAATGTTGATTTGTTTGATTTTAAGAAACCATAGACTGAAGAATTCCACTTCCATCCCATACCTGCATTTAACAAAGAGGCATTGCAGTGTTTTAATAATTATTAAGAAGTAACTAAGGAATTTGAATAAAATTTATTCTGCATATTAATTGATCCTTATGAACATAATTTTTAAATTAGAGTTGTTATTGTCGATTTGTTTAGTACCAAGAAGCTGTAGATTGAGGAAATTCTCATCCACCACATATCTGCATCCAACAAGGCAGTATCGCAGTTTTAATTTTTAAGACTATCTATCAGTGAGTGTCAGGATCGTCTGAATTCTATGTTAATCTATGGAGAAAATAATTATTATTTATTAAATAACGCATACTTTTAAATTTTGTTTTAACATTGAAAAAAAAATCATGACTGTTAAATTATGTGTCATTTTCCAAAACAGATCTTTTTTTTTTTTTTTTTTTTTTTACAAATTTATTTTGAAGTTGTAAAAGGCAAAATTTCACTCTGTGAATTTTCGCATTCGACAGCTTCATGATAAAATATTAAAAGTTTAAAAAATCAATTTTTGAGAAACAAGACATAATTTAACAGTCATGAATATTCTGAATGCGAAAACAGAATTTAAAAATATGCATTATCTAATGAATAATAATAGGAATTATTTTCGCTATGGATTAACAAGAAATGTGTATGACCTTGAGATTCGCTGATAAACAGCATTACGAAAGAAGTAAGGTGTTTTGAATAAAATTGTTTCTATATATTAATTGCTCAGGATTCATACAGTTCTTGAAAATCTTTGCTTTATACTAAAATTTGAAGAAGATATTTGAATTTAAATAAACAAAGCTTGATTTTTCTTGTTTTGAGAATTTTGAAAACCAGAGAACCCTGTGTGGGGAAAAAATAAATAAATAAAAAATAACTGGATATTTTTTTGTAAGGTATTTGAACATTAATGGATAAATTGTTCACCACTGCAGAAATAAAAATACCTTCTATGATTTTTGTTAGAACAGTTGAATATGTGATAACTTGTTTTTTACAGTGCAGGGATCTGTCCAAAAAGTTGATCAAAAGACAATATTTAAATAAATATCTCTTATAATGCTTGCAAGTATCCTATTTATTTAGAAAATTCTAATTTGAAAACTTTATTTAAAACTTACAATTTTCTTAATGGCCCTCTTCACTTATCGTCGCCGGAAGCCCGAGCCAATGTTATTCTATGGGGAAATTTTCTTTACAAATAACTTATTAACTAATACATATTTTTAAATTCTGTTTTCTCATTCAGAAAATTCCCAACTGTTAAATTGATGCACCTTTTTTAAAAATGTATTTTTTAAATTTTTAATATTTTATTTTGAAATTGCAAATTAAAAAAACTTCACATATTGAAAATTCGTATTTTGCAGCTTCAAAATAAAATATAAAAAATTAAAAAAAATTTTTTTTTTAAAGGTCCGTCAATTTAACAGTTGGGGATTTTCAGAATGTAAAAACAGAATTTTAAAATATGTATTAGTTAATTAGTTATTTGTAAAGAAAAATTTCCCATAGAATAACATTAGCTTAGACTTCTGGTGGCGGTGAGTGAAGAGGGCCCTTAACGTAGAAGACTAAGGCAAAATTTTGTTTAATCTTTATGAGGAATATTTTTATCATAACAATGTCAAATGAGTTTTAAAATATCTATCATTTATTTTATTGGCATGAACATCAATGAATATAAATATTCTGACTTGGAAATGTCATAATTTGTCCAAAATATAAGATTTTCTTAACATGGCAAAATAGGGTAATATTTTACATAAACTTCCGTTATGGGGATTATGCCATTGGAAATAGTATAGAATTGCATAAAAACTGAGAATACCTTCTCAATAAACTATACTAACACTACTAACTAACTAATATACGAACACTAATAAAATTAATCAACAAATTAAGATAAGGTAAATGTATTGAATTCAAGGAAAATAGTATTGTAGGTGGGTGAGACATTTTAGACCATGTCAGGTGATGGCCTAAGTTCAATCCTCTTAAGATGAATATAGTATATCTTATAGTAGAAATTTATGAGAACAAATATATGATTGTGAGGATGAAAGATTATGATTCTGAAAAGAAAAGAGAGTGAAAACTATTCAAAAAACAAATTTAGAAAATTTCAACATAAAATAAAAAAGAATTAAGTAGTCAGAATATTAAACTATAATTTAGGGCTAACACTTTCATTACATTTGATTTGTGAATTAGTATTTCACAATAAAAGTTTGCCATTTATAATAATGGTAATAAGCTTTATAATTTATAAAACAAAATATCAATTAAAAACAGATATTTTCTTTTGTATTATGAATTATTATTGTTTGTAATAGAATTAATAGAAGGTGAAATTTCTGTTCCCACACCTTAAAACAATACTGTAGCTTTACAATTAGCTTTTGCTCATATAATTTTGTATTTATAAAGAATTTTTGAATTTTTATAAACTTATTATATATAACACACAAAATACTGAGATGTCAGGCAATACAACTGCAATTTAGGGCTAAAACTTTCTTTTATGTTGGTTAAATTTGAGGATTAATATTAATTAGGGGTGGGAATCGATTAAGAGTTTTAACTGGGTTAATTGTAGTTCATTAATCGATTAATCGGATTTTTAATCGGTTTTCATGTTTCTTTATATAATTTTATTTCAATGATGAATAAAACTCTCATATTGTGTGTATATATATATATATATATATTATTCATAAGTTTCACTGATTTTTTTTTTTTTTTCAAAAATTTTGGTCTAATCAAGTATATCTGTTTCATAACTGAAATTTAAATCAATATTCAGAGTAATAATTGGTGACTTTAAGTGTTAATTTTATATAAATATTTTCACTTATTCAGTTTCATTTATTATTATTATTATTATTATTTTTAATAAATTAATTTTTCGATTCATTTTGAAAGAAACATTAAATGAATTTACACATATTTTAGTTTTATATTTGCAGGCCTTGTCCATCTCCCTTACCACTATTTTTAAATGAATTCTAAAAATTCTATATCATTATCATAAAAATCTTAAATTCTTATATTTTAGTTCTTTATCACTTCGGACTAGAACACAGAATGTTATTTTCTGTTTCTACTTCAATAGTTACTATCAGCAATTCTGAACAGACAATAAGCGCTTGAAGATATTGTGAAACTCTGTTGACATTTCCCCCATCAGAGGGATAGTGAAAATTTCAATCCCTTCTTCTTCTTCTTTATTTTTATTTTTATCTTCAGCATTTCTATGTTTTGAAAGCTTCTTGTTTCTGAGAATACTATTACCCTAGCCAACACTTTCTGTAGAAGGCTACAGACAGGTGGTGTTGCTCCACCATGCACATGAAGCGGCATTTTGTTTAATAAATGTTCTCGCCTTTTCTCTATCAACAAAAGTGCAACAACTTCTTTTGAGCGGTTTTATTTTTATTTATTTTATTTATTTTTGCTTTTTCATTATTTCATGGATGTTTCTTAGAATGTTTCTTAGCAAAATATGTGAAAAATATTTTGTAGGCAGAACAATATTTTTACTTTAATTCGTAATTTGAAAATTTTAATCGGATTTTGAAAATTTTAATCGGATTTTGAAAATTTTTAATCGAATTAATCGATCCGATTAACTCGATTAAAAAAGTTGATCGGGACTAAGCATTGATCGATTAACCGAACCGATTAATCGGCACAGGCCTAATATTAATAACTGATATTTTATATTTTTAATGTGAAGATAAGCTGTATATTAATAAAAAGAATATATCAATTAAAAATCAATATATTTTTTAAAAAAGGCATAATATCTTAATTGTAGAAGAATTAATAAAAACTGAAATTATCTATTTTTTCCTCTCTGAACATTACTTTAGCTTTACAGCAAGCTGTTGCCTGTATAATTTGGAATACAAAGAACATTATGTGTTTTTAAAAACTTATTGTAAATGTCATTAATTTTTGAATGTTTTCTTCCTTTCCAATCATTTTTATATGACTATGAATCTAAAATTTAATTTCAGGAATAAGCGCTTAGCTGGGGGGCAGAAATGGTCTGCTATCATTTCCGCTCTTCAGTATGAGTCAGATGCAATTCCTAAGATTGATCTAACCTCAGAAGTTGCGTCACCAGCGGTGATCAAAATTGATGAAGAAAGTGTTGACGCAGATGAAGGTAATGATTCAGGTCCTGAAGATGCTGATGACAACCCTCAGTGGCAATTGTTTGAAACTGTTAGAAATTATATACATCCTCAGGGATATCAGCCAGCTGAAGCTTTTTGGACTTTACCATCACGAAGGTATTGATTTAAAATGTTTAATTTTTGATAACTGAAGAGTAAATAATTGCAGTTAAACCTCTCTAAAAATCCGTTTTTTTTTTACTTCCTTATATCAAAGTATAAGTTACTTCCTTATACAAAGTATAAGGAAGTATAGTAATCCCGATTTGCGAAATGGATTTTGTATTTCACATTTCTCAAAAATGAATGATCGCTGAATGTTGCCAATTTATACGTGTGACTGTCATGATGTATAGTTGTACACCTGCAAGTGTCGTCTTAACACAAGCTCTCGTTTTAGAGATATAAGCGATTTTGCACGATTTTTCGTGACATATGTGTGTGTGTATGTCGTATAACTCAAAAACGGTTGGACGTAGAAAGTTGTGAATTGGTACATAGGTTTGTTATAACATCTAGTTGTGCACCTCCTATTTTGGACTTTGTATGATTTTCCGTTTTGGAGATATTTAGGAAAATTAGGTTCATAATGACCAAAAATACATAGGTTTTGGCCATAATGTATAAAAAAAAAAATGGTAATAACTCAAAAACGGTTTGGACAAATCTTGCAATTTAACTGACTTCCCGACTAGCTAGACATTTGGAACTTTCAGAAAAGTTCAGAACACGTTGAAAATGCGTTTTTTTTAAATATTTATGGCCAACTGTTTCTGATATCTGCTGCCTTCAGCAGCGTTTATGTGATTCAACAGAAAATTTATTTAACTAACTCCCCGACTAGCTAGACATTTGAGACTTTCAGAATAGATCAGAACACAGTGAAAATGCATTTTTTAAAATACTTTTAGCCGACTGTTTAGGGTCCCTGCTGCCTTCGGCAGCATTACCAGTACAAATCTTGCAATCGATTTTTAACCAACTTCCCGACTAGCTAGACATTTAAAACTTTCAGAAAAGCTCAAAACATGGTGACAATGCATTTTTTAGATATTTTTAGCCAATTGTTGCATGTCACTGCTGCCTTCGGCAACGTTTATATGGTTCAACAGAAAATTTATTTAACTAACTTCTCGACTAGCTAGACATTTGAAACTTTTAGAATAGTTCAAAACACGGTGAAAATGCATTTTTTTAATACTTTTAGCCAACTGTTTCAGGACCCTGCTACCTTCGGCAGCGTTTATATGATTCAACAGAAAATTTATTTAACTAACTTCCCGACTAGCTAGACAGTTGAAACTTTCAGAATAGTTCAGAACACGGTGAAAGTGCATTTTTTAAATAATTTTAGTCAATATTTTCGGGTCCCTGCTGCCTTCGTCAGCATTACCAGTACTAATCTTGCAATCGGTTTTTAACTAGTAGCTTTCAGAAAAGCTCAGAACATGGTGATAATTAATTTTTACTTCCTTATACAAAGTATGAGGAAGTAAATGAAGAAAGTATATGTCTAGTTGTACACCTGCAAGTGTCGTCTTAACACAAGCTCTCGTTTTAGAGATATAAGGGAATCAACTTTGACATGAGTCCCCCCCCCAAGGCACAACTTTGACATGAGTCCCCCCAAGGCACAGCTTTGACATGAGTCCCCCCCAAGACACAACTTTGACATGTCCCCCCCCAAGGCCCAACTTTGACATGTCTCCCCCCAAGGCCCAACTTTGACATGAGTCCCCCCCAGGCCCAACTTTGACATGAGTCCCCCCAAGGCCCAACTTTGACATGTCCCCCCCAAGGTACA
Organism: Salticus scenicus; assembly: GCA_963930645.1. Taxonomy (NCBI): domain Eukaryota; kingdom Metazoa; phylum Arthropoda; class Arachnida; order Araneae; family Salticidae; genus Salticus; species Salticus scenicus. The sequence continues at coordinate 113,669,561 of OZ005656.1, forward strand.
ACTTTGACATGAGTCTCCCCAAGGCACAACTTTGACATGAGTCCCCCCCAAGGCACAACTTTGACATGAGTCCCCCCAAGGCACAACTTTGACATGAGTCCCCTCAAGGCACAATTTTATTTTTATTTTTTTTTTACGTATGCATGCATTTTTTAAAAATATTTTTAGCCAACTGTTTCGGGTCCAGTGACAATGTTTTTTAACATTATGTATATTTCTGAAAGTGTATAAGAAAGTCATGTGGTGCCCACATCAGATTTTTTTTTTATACGAGGGCTGGGTTGCTGTAGTAATCTGGAATTGAGGGAAAATTTAGAAAATTCAAGAAATTTGAAAACTTTTTGCAAAAACAGAAAAAAATTAAGCAAATTTAGAAATTTTTCAGAAAAGCATAGGAAAAACTTTTATAATAATATTTTAATTTATCAGTATAAATTGTCTAGTTTTTTTAGTTTTTTTTTTTTTTTTTGTTGTTGTCGTTGTTCATGCTTTATAATGAAGTAAAAATTGAAATACAGTCGAACTTACTTATACTGTCATCCCCGGGATAAAATGTTTATGAATAAGTTTATGAATGACAAAGCAAGACAAATATTTTTGATTTTATATGCAAGTTAGTTGACGATATAAGTGCGGTCACTATATCTGAGTTCAAATGTATGTGATTTTTCCCAACTATACAGGGTTCATACACCTCAAGGTGAACCTGAAAATCAGGGGGGAAAAAATCTGCCATAAATTCTTAGGGAAACCTCAGGGAAACTTTCAAAACAAGCACCAAAAACTGGAAAAACAAGGATCTACTCTGGAAAAAGCTGGTACTTGTGTGTTTCCATGACGTCATTATAGAAACCCGATAAAGCACTCCTACTAGCATCATGCCGATCCAAGGAAAACTGGGCATGCTTTTTGCATCATGAACAATCCAAACGTGAAATTAAACACACGTTTCCTCTCTCTAAGAGATTCTTTAGCTTGATTTTTCTCCATGGTTAATTTGTTTTCATTCAATAATCGGCATCTGACAGCAGCTTCAAATATTTCGTTTGTTATTTAGTCTTACTGATGCAGTGTGCATGTTTTTAGCTTAGTTATTTTATTAGATTAGGCATTTTATTTCATTTTTTTTTTTGTAAGATGGATTGAATTCTGATTAAAAAGTAATTATTATCATGAGTTGGAAAACATCATTTAATCTGGACTAGACAGATAAAAACTTAAATCCACAGTTTGCATTTTGGGTTGAAAGTGTAGATAGTGACCCTTACAAAGCACAGTGTCGTTTAATAATCATTGGCTAATCAAATTTTTTGAAGCATTTGGTTTAAGGGTAAATTTTTATGGAAGGTAATTAACTTTCCAAGAGTTTGTTATATATATATATATACACATTTCCAATTCTGATTAATATTTTATTTTGTCTGTCTGAAAAGGATTTTAAAATTAATTTAAAATAAGTTATTCAGATCCAAAACATTCTAGACAATTAGTTCGCTATTATTATTATTATTTTTTTTTTTTTAGAAAGAAGGGGGGGGGGTAGATTAAAATAAACATCACTAGTTATCGATATGGAAAAATTATCGATTCTGGGAATTTTTTTTCTGAAAATGAGTTTGAACCCTGCTATAGTAAGTTAATAAAATTAATATTCCATAGATATATTCTGTTGTTTTGTAAAAATATTAATTTCTAATGCTGCATGAAGGTGTGTTATCTATTTATTTTTAAAAATGACTGGGAGAACAGGGATTTTTTTTTTACCAGATTTATGTAGTAATCCTGAAGGGCAAGTTTTTATCAGTTCCAATTTTCCCCTCATAGAATTTAATACTAATTTATCCCCATTAAAGATTCATGTGAAATTGTTTACCTCTCAGGGTTCCCATTTTATGATAGCAGATGATTTTATTTTTCTTTTGACTTGAACTAACTCCTGTCTTCCATATAAATAAGGTTAATATTTATGTGTGGAATTATGCATGTGTGGAGAGAAATAAATGATAAGGCTTTACATTTCACTATGTGCATACTAAATTCAAGCTTGGAATGTGAATTTTATATCATATAATAATATTTAGCAAACAAATTTGAATGCTTTTGAATGAGTAATATTGATCTTATATGTCAGAATAACAGTTTTATTAAATTCAGTTAAGATTAAATATTAAAAACCAAAATTAATATTTCTCTCTTGGAGATGTAACAGGGGGGATTGTGTTCAGGTTAATATTTCAGGTATTTTCTTCACTTTCAGTACCAGAATTTCAATTTTTTTAGTAGTTAAATTCATAAAATAAGACTAAAATATCAAATTCATATGACTGCTAAATCTAATTAAAATTAATAATTTTCATAATGATAGGATTGGAGTTCTCTGTAATAAATTATATGTTCTCTACCCATACGAAAAATTTTTCTTGCTAAAATTTCAGGTATTTTTTCATGAATTCACAATCACCCCTGACGTAAGTAGAAATTAAATGATTAATAGAGATCTCTTTTTTTCACTGAGAAATGGTGCAAGTTGAATAATCTCATCTCATATTAAAATTTACTGCAATCCATTGTTTAGTGAAATAGTTTGATGAAATGTGTTGTTCTGTTTGTGTAAAGTAATGATAATCCTTGTTTTTCTATACACAGGAAACAATCTCTTTTTTTTTTTTTTTTTTTTTTTTTTAAGGAGGGGGGAGTTTTTTTTTATTTACTATCCCTCAATTTTCTTTTACTTTTTGTGATTTTTAATTATAATTATGTACTTATTCAACTAGTTGATTTTTTTTTTTACCACTAAACTTTACTGAACTCCAGTTTGGATCAATCCTTTAATTTGCCATTGTTTTTTCTTCCTCATTGTATTCTATTCATTTAATATAACAAAGCAGTTTGATATAGTTAATCAAAAATTGATTTTGCTATAGATTGATTATAACAGATTTTATCCACGTTAGTTTTATATCTAATCAATATTCATAATTTATTGATTTGTTTCAAATTCTTATTTTTCTTTCCAGATCTTATCCTGATTATTATAAAGAAATAAAACAACCCATGTCATTATGGAAAATCAGATCAAAAATAAAGGTAAGTAAAATATATTTTAGATTGATATCAACAGATTTGTTGTAAAATACAGACGTGTGAAAATTATAAAAATAATTACAAGATAAAAAGATCTTTTTATATACCATGTTTTTAAATTTTCTGTTCAATCATATAAACGCTACCGAAGGCAGCGGGAACCCGGAGCAATCGGATAAATTTTTTAAAAAAATCATTGCTCTCGTGTTTTGAGCTATTATAAAAGTTTCAAATGTCTAGCTAGTTGGGAAGTTAGTGAAAAATCGATTGCAAGCTTTGTACTGGTAACTAGTGCTGCACCGAGTAGCACTTTGGCCGAGTAGCCGAGTACCGAGTACTCGGCCTTTTACTACTCGGCCGAGTACCGAGTAGCCGAGTACCGAGTAGTTGTAAGAAAGAATAATTGAAATTGACGTATATATGAAGAATTTTGCACATCTTGAAATATAGAAAAGGCTTTTTGAACACAAAATTAAGTTAAATGGCAAACAGCATGTTTACATGAAACGTTTCAGAACTTTTGTAGTGTATATACACAATTAGGTTCATTGTTATATTTGATACTTCCAGCTTAGTGGATTATTAAAACCATAGTAACTGATAACTTCCTTCTTTATTATATAGTCTTACTCAGATGCGAATCATTCTCGGATAATTCTTACAGAATATAAAAGTACTTTATAGGCTTAATTTAAGATGCATGAAATTTACATATGAAATGAGAACATTAAAATAAATATTTTATCATTATTTCAAACATGATAGACTTCATTAATCTTCAAATTCTAGAAGAGTAAAAAGGCAGGTGGTTTCGGGCCATAATTTGCAGAACAACAAATTTGATAATATAGGAACATTTTAGTGAATTTACCTTTTTCATAATTATTATTTTTTAAATTAAAAATCAATCTTTTTTTTACAGTTTTAAAAGTGTCTTACTTTTATTTGCACAAATACGTAACTAAAGTTTTATCTACTATAGTAGTATTATATAAGGGGTTCTTTTTTCTAAAATATTTTATTTTTGTCTGTTTTATAAATACAATTTTATGTACAATGTTTTTGTAAAAAAAAAAAAAAAAAAAAAAAAATTGCATATTACACACATACAAGATGGTTATACTTAAATTCTTGTAACTAAAATGGATAAGCTCAAATCATGAATTGTCTCTATATCGAGTTTAGTGGCAATTTACTTGCCTGTTTTAACTGCAGAAAGCTGTTTGCAGCAAAAGCTTAATGACTATGTTTATATTTTCATATTTTTTTAGTTTAGTTATTAAAAAACAACTCTTATGAATACATTTTGTGAAGAATATTCGCAAACATCGCCAAATCGGCGATCGATCACCAAATGTGGTATTGATTTGTGGTTTATGGTAACCCTGTAATTATTATAACCTGTGGTTTTTATGTATGTGTTCTTCCCTCTTTCTGTTTTGTGCCGTCATGTAATAAACGTCTTATTATTATTCCTGTCTATTGTTTTCCACTGTGCTTTGGTCTCTCTTGGTTATGGAGCCCAGATTAAACGCATTTTTGTGGAATATTATTTTTAAATATGTGACGTTTTAAGGTTCAATTTATTTTCGTCGATTTAATTAAGTTTTTATTTTCATAATGGATGAATCGTCTACAGTTTTGGACTTTCCGAAATTATCTGGATCGCAGAATTTCCATGAATGGAAACTGGATGTAGAAATGCTTCTTAGAGACCGCGGCTTGTATGGTTTCGTATCGGGAACGGAGGTCGAACCCAATGCAGAAGCAAAACCCAAAGAAATTAACGATTTCAATCGAAGAAAAGATCGAGCCATTTCTACTATTTATAGAGCTCTTGAATCGTCAATTAAGCGGCTGATCGCGAACGAAAAAGAGCCCGATAAAGCATGGAAAATATTACAAGAAAATTTTGAACCTTCATCTAAAGCCTTGATTGGAAGACTTTTCACGGAATTTTTCTCGGCGAAAATGAAACCAGAAGAATCGATTGCGATTTATCTAGCGCGACTTCAAGATCTCGTGCGGCAACTGAATAATGTAAAATGCCAACTGGATGATAAACATTTAGCCTATAAAATGATTTCAAATCTACCAGAAAAGTACAACTTAATTGTGCAGCAATTATATCAACTGAAAGATGAGGAATTTACTTCAGAACGTGTAAGCCAGGCTTTGTTAGCTGAAGATGGTAGACTTCAAAATGTTGATCGCGTAAACGAAAGTATCTCCGGTGCTTTTTCTGCTGATACTTGTGTTAATTTTTCGAAAAGTATAGTAAGTGCAAATCACGCTCAAAATGCCAATCCTTCAAAAATTATTCATTGTTTTTCGTGTGGTCAAGCCGGTCACGTTCAGCGTTTTTGTCCCCTTTCAAATCGAAACCGAAATAAATTTACAGGTAATCGTGGACCCGGATATCAGTCCCGCGGAAGAGGGAAAACCCAAGGTAAGTCTAATTTTAAGTCTAATTTTACTAGTTCATGGCATATGCAAATTTCTAATGCAATTTCCAGTGATAAGAAATTTTTTATTTTTGATTCTGGGGCTACAAATCATTTTTCTCATGACAGGAATTTATTTACGACTTTTAAAGAAACTGAAAAAAAAGTAAAACAAGGAAAAGGATATTTATTGGCTAAAGGGATAGGAAATATTGAAATAGAGTTAAAGGGGGTAAACAGAAATGTTAAGATAAAATTAGTTGATGCATATTATATTCCTGAGATGAGTAATAATTTAATAAGTTTGGGTTTAATAGAGAAAGCAGGATGGTCATTTGTCGGTAAAAATAACTATTTAAGTATATATGATCCGAACGGAAAGTTATTTCTGAAAACGGCAAATCGAAATTCTATTTATCCTATTCAGGGCGTGAAAACGGAACTAGAAGTAAACAATGTTGAAATAAATTCGAAATCACTTCGATTATGGCATGAACGTTGCGCTCATGTTAATGTTGGGGTAATATATAGGATGGTTAAAACGAAAACGATATTAGGTGTAGATAATCTTAAAAACGAAAAAATTAACTGTCACGAGTGCGCACAAGGAAAACTTAAAAGAGGCCCATTTAAAAGGTTGACGGAAATAAGTAGTAAACAACCTCTTGAATTATTGCATGCTGATCTTTGGGGGCCCGCTCCTGTGTCTAGTTTAGGGGGAAATAAATATTTCTTGGCCATAGTGGATGATTATTCAAGGTGGTTAACAGTTTTTCCGTTAAAGAAAAAAAATGATGCAGCTCGTAGTTTTAAAGAATTTATCACGTGCTCAGAAAGACAACTAAATCGTAAAGTTAAAAATGTTCGCACGGATAACGGACTCGAATTTTGCTGTGAAGAGCTAAATGCGTATTTTTTGAAGTTAGGAATAAAACATCAGAGGAGTAATGTAGCATCACCGGAAATGAATGGTGTTGCAGAAAAAATTATGGGCGACTCCATGAATTCTGTACGTACTTTATTATTATCATCTAAATTGAAACCTAGTTTTTGGGCAGAAGCCTTGCAATGTTATGTACATGTACGAAATAGATTGCCTCATTCAACTGATAAATTAATGACCCCTTATGAAAAATGGTATGGAAGGAAGCCCAATATTTTTTATTTTCGTATGTTTGGAAGTTTATGTTTCTATCATTTGCCTAAAATTTACAGAAGTAAATTAGATCCTGTCGCGCATAAAGGTATTTTTATTGGATATGCTACTTATACTAAGGGATATAGAGTTTTTGATCCTCAAAAGAAACGAGTTATTGAGATAAAACATGTAAAATTTGACGAATCCATTAGAGGCGTAAATGGATCGAAAAATAATTTTCTCCATCATACAAAATTTGACTCAGAGTTTGGCGACCTTGGCGAAGTTTCAGATTCGAGCGCTTCCGAAGAAATAACGGACTCCACCGCCGATACAGCCGACGATCGGATCTCCCCGCGCCCGCGCTTAGGCGAAACCGAAACCACCGCAGTAGATGAACGTACATCACAAGTCCCGCCTCTCAATTCGGCGCCCGATAGAAGGGATACGGAGAGCTCGCTTTCGTTGAACCGGGAGGAGAAAAATTTACTTACTCCAGATGATACAAGGTCACAGCCGCAGCGCATTATTAGGTCAACTGATGAGAATACCGCTCCTAGCGAATGGAGAAGAGTAGAGAAAAAAAGAAAAACGGGACATAGAACAGATGTTTATTATTATAGTCCGGATAATGTTAAGTGTCGATCATTAAACGATATAAAGAAATATGCAGAACAACAAAACATAGAAGTAAATTTAGATCATTTTAATTTTAGACCAATTAAAACTGAAATAAAGACCGAAGAATCGGATAATAACGATGTCGAACCGGTACTAATGGCTTTAAATATACAAATCCCGAGTAATTATAACGAAGCAATTTCATCCCCTAATCGTGATAATTGGGAAAAAGCAATAAGGGAAGAGTTAGATACAATTTCAAAACGGGATGTATGGGATATTGTCCCGCGTGATGAAACTAAGAAAGTTATTACAAGTAGATGGGTATTTTCAATTAAAACTGATCAGGATGGGACAGTTAAAAAATTCAAAGCACGCTTAGTAGCCCATGGACATAAACAAAAATATATGGAAGATTATGAATTGACATTTTCACCCGTTATAGATTTTGAGATTATTAAAATGTTTTTTGTATTATTGGTAGTTTTAAATGGTTGGCAAAATAGGCATTTTGACGTGAAGTGTGCTTACTTATATGGTAATTTAACTGATGAAATATATATGGAAATTCCTGAAGGTTATGAGAGTGTTGATCAAGACAGTGTTTTGAAACTGAAAAAGGCATTATACGGCCTTAAGCAAAGTGGTCGTAATTGGTATGAACATTTAGCTAAGACTCTAACATCTTTGAACTTTAATCAATCACAATTTAATCCTTGCATATTTTATTTAGAGAATAAATGTATAATTCTTATTTATGTTGATGATTTTGTTATTTTTACAAAAGATGAAGAAACTTTGGAAAGTGTATTTTTATCATTGTCTGTTCACTATGAAATTACTAATTTAGGTGAAATTTCTAACATTTTAGGTGTTCAATTTCAAAAGTGTAATGGTAAAATATATATTCACCAAATGAAGTATATTGAAAAGTTAGTTGAAAAATTTAATGTTGATTTAACTGTTAATGTGTATACTCCATTAGATTCTAATTATAATTATGCTTTTTCTGAAACAAATGATGAGTGTGTAGGGATATATCCTTGTCCTTTTAAAGAATTGCTTGGGTCTTTATTATTTTTGGCTAATCGGACAAGACCCGATATTTTATTTTCTGTAATTTATGTAGCTCAATTTTCATCTAATCCTAATGTTAATCATTATAATTTGCTTTTGAGAATTTTGAAATATGTCGGTTATACTAAGAGTTATGCTATTGAGTTATCTAGAGCCAGTTCATGTGATTTAACAATATATTCTGATGCCTCATGGGCTTCATCTGTGGATTGTAGAAGATCCATATCTGGTTACATTTGGAGTATTGGAGGAGTTTATTTAGGTTGGAGATCAACTACTCAGAAATGTATTGCTAAAAGTACTATGGAGGCAGAATTCATTGCACTTGATATGGCTGTTACAGAAGTGCATTATTTAGCAAATATAATTAATGAATGTAACAAATCTTTCAATTTTTCGTATATTGTTCCTACAGTTTTTTGCGATAATCAAGCTGCCATTGCTTTTTCAAAGAATGTAATAGTAAATAATAGAACGAAACATATTGATGTTCGTTACTTTTATATTAGAGACTTAATTAAAAGAAATTGTGTAATTATTACTTATGTTCCTTCCAAATCTAATGTAGCAGATATGCTGACTAAAGCATTGTTGAAGTCAAATCTTTTAAAATTTGTTAATTGTGTTTTTGGATGTTTTGCGAATGGGGGGCATATGTGAAGAATATTCGCAAACATCGCCAAATCGGCGATCGATCACCAAATGTGGTATTGATTTGTGGTTTATGGTAACCCTGTAATTATTATAACCTGTGGTTTTTATGTATGTGTTCTTCCCTCTTTCTGTTTTGTGCCGTCATGTAATAAACGTCTTATTATTATTCCTGTCTATTGTTTTCCACTGTGCTTTGGTCTCTCACATTTCTTTCAATAATACATAAAAATAATGAAATTCTTACAACTACTCGGTATTGGCCGAATACTTAGTCCATATTTGGCCGAGTACCGAGTACTCGGCAAACTGGCCGAGTAGGCCGAGTACCGAGTATATAACGAGTACTCGGTACAGCTCTACTGGTAACGCTGCCGAAGGCAGCAGGAACCCGAAACATTTGGTTACAAATATTTTAAAAATGCATTTTCACCGTATTCTGAACTATTCTGAAAGTTTCAAATGTCTAGCTAGTCAGGAAGTTAGTTAAATAAATTTTCGTTCGAATCATATAAACGCTGCCGAAGGCAGTAGGGACCTGAAACAGTTGACTAAAACTATAAAAAAAAAATGTATTGTCACTGTATTCTGAGCTATCCTGAAAGTTTCAAATGTCTAGCTAGTCGAGAAGTTAGGGAAAAATCGATTGCAATCTTTGTACTGATAACGCTGCCGAAGACAGCAGGAACCCGAAACATTTGGCTAAAGGTATTAAAAAAATGCATTTTAACCGTATTCTGAACTATTCTGAAAGTTTCAAATGTCTAGCTAGTTGGGAAGTTTGTTAAGTAAATTTTCGTTCGAATCATATAAACGCTGCCGAAGGCAGTAGGGACCTGAAACAGTTGACTAAAAGTATAAAAAAAATGCATTGTCACTGTATTCTGAGCTATCCTGAAGTTTTCAAATGTCTAGCTAGTCGAGAAGTTAGTGAAAAATCGATTACACGCTTTGTACTGGTAACGCTGCCGAATGCAGCAGGAACCCAGAGTAGTTGGTTAAAAATATTTAAAAAATGCATTTTCACTGTGTTCTGAACTATTCTGAAAGTTTTCAATGTCTAGCTAGTCGGGAAGTTAGTTAAATAAATTTTCTGTTGAATCATATAAACGCTGCCGAAGGCTGTGGGGACCTGAAACAGTTGACTAAAAGTATTAAAAAAATGTATTGTCACCGTGTTTTGAGCTATCCTGAAAGTTTCAAATGTCTAGCTAGTCGGAAAGTTAGGAAAAAAATCGATTGCAACCTTTGTACTGATAACGCTGCCGAAGTCAGCGGAAACCCGAAACAGTTGGCTAAAGGTATTAAAAATATGCATTTTAACCTTATTCTGAACTATTCTGAAAGTTTCAAATGTCTAGCTAGTCGGGAAGTTAGTTAAATAAATTCTCTGCCGAATCATATAAACGCTGCCGAAGGCAGCAGAACTTGAAGCAGTTGACTAAAATTATTAGAAAAATGTATTGTCACCGTGTTGTGAGCTGTCCTGAAAATTTCAAATATCTAGCTAGTCGGGAAGTTAGTTAAAAATCGATTGCAAGATTTGTCCCTGACAAACACACAAACACACAAGAATCGAAGTTAATAAAAACATGGTAATAATTATGAACTTAAACATTTTTTTGTTTAATTATTGTATTATTAAATGTGTGCTGAAAATCAACAAAATTAATTTCACTTGTTTATGTAATTCATGTTTCATTCTTTAAGGATAGTTTGTATGATTTTTTAGTAATTTTCATCAAAGTTAAAAAGTTTTCATGATTTCAGTATGTCTTTTTGAAATGAAAACTTTTTCTAAATCTATGTATCCTTCTTGTCATAAATATTAAGTCGTAAATACATTTTTCATCATTATTGGTGTAAAAATGTATATTTCAAATAAAAATGCACTTCCAGCAATTTCCTATAATGAACCTGAATATTTTTGTGTAATCCTGTAAATAAATGAATAATTAATTTATTTATCAATTAAAGACTATAATTTAAATTAAAATATTTAAATTTACCTTAAAAGGTATTGATTTCAGCAGTTTCACCATGGGGCCTCAGGCTTCATCAGTGTTGTATTGATTTATAGCCTTGCTATCTGGTTTTTCTTCACATTTAATTGCGTAAAAGAGTACCACCTTGCATCCATGTTTTTTGTAGTTCCACATTGTTACAAGATTTCATGTCTGCTGTTGTATTGCCTTTTATGGTATCCGAAAAATGTGTGTTGATTTCATATTTATAAAAGCTGTATAAATATGCATGAATGTGCTAAAGAAATACATTTCATAAGTTATAATGTATTCAAATTATTTTGTAAGTTCTTGTACACAAAACGATTGAGATGCATGTACAGTCTTTAACAAGAAGCATTTTTCAGTTAATCTGGAAAAATGTAAACAAGTTATATCAGTTTTATAGAATTCTAAAAGTGTTTGTGGTAATGAAAAAATACACAGACAGAAGGACAAATCAAAATCTTAAACACTTTAAAATTTTGTTAAAAATATTCTCCGAACTATTCTATAAATTATATCCATAAGAGAAATTATTTTTCTTCAATTATTACATGTATAAATGGAAAATAATAAAGCCAAAATATTTAAAAAAAAATCAGAATTATTCAAATAATTTTCGCATTTCTGTAAACTAATATAAGTAGAGTACATCCGTGCAACATTTTATAAAAAAAAAATATTTTTAAACACCTAAAAACCACTTTTGAGAGCGTTTTTACCTTCATGTTGATGTGTCTTCAAATGTTGCATAAAATATCTTGAATATTTTAATTCAGACAGTGAAATATATTAAGTAAAAAAAAAAAAAAAAAAAAAAAGTAGTGAAGGCATAAAAAATTTTCAAGCCTCAGTACTTTGGCATACTATTGAATTTCATTAAAATAAAGAAAGAAAGAAATTTGTAAGAATTCAGATAAAAAGTAGAAGAATTTAAATATATTTTTAGAATAATATCATATACATGGTCTGTCCCGAAAGTAATGCGCCCATTTTTATTTTAAGAAATTTATTGAACCAATTCATACAGTTACTCAATATTCTTTGAAATCCATCCTTCCTGCTTCAACACTCTTGTTCCAACGCGATTTCCTTGCTTTATATGCGTCCTGGCTGTCCGTCACAGAGATGTCCTTTAGTAACCTCGTCATAGCCACCTTGATGTTCTCCAGGGTCCCCAAATGCTGTCCTTTGAGGAATTTTTTAATCTTCGGGAATGAAAAGAAGTCGGACGGGGACAAATCAGGACTGTAAGGCGGCTGGAGGAGCATTGAGATGCTGGGAGCATTGTCATGGTGCAGCTTCCAGGAATTCTTTATCTCGTGCCTGACGTGGTTGACCCGTTGCTTTAGCTTTTTCAGTACTTCAACGTAAAATTTGGCATTGACTGGTTGGCCAGGTGGAACAAATTCAAAATGGACCACTCCCTTGGATTAAAAAAAAAAGAAAAAAAAAGAGCATCGCTTTGCCCTGCGATTTGCTCATTCTTGCCTTTTTTGGGCGTGGGGACAACGCCGTGTGGCACTCTGCGCTCTGTCTTTTTGTTTCTGGGTCGTACAAAAAGGTAAAAGATTCGTCATCACTTACCACATTGTCCAAAATAGTCGGATCGTCCTCACAACACTGCAACAATTCTGCTCGAGAGTTTGTTCCATCTTGATTTCGACCGAGCACTCACACAAGGGTTCAGTAAAACAGGCACTGTGACTCTGCAGGAGCTCAGAGCTGACTGGCACTGGTGGCGCTGTGTTCCCAAAACTCCACCCACCATTCCGTGCAAGCCGCAACCCTGTGCGATGGATAGTCGCAGCAGAAGAAAATGGGGCGCATTACTTTCGGGACAGACCAAGTATATATATATATATATATTATTATTATTATTATTATTTTTCAAATAAACTGTGCAAAGGAATTGTATATGTTTAGATAATACACAAATTCAAAGGTTGCAGTTGTCCTAAACTTTCCCTAGAATTAGAAAACTTTGTTCTGATTTTCTGAAATCTAATTTATTTGCATTTGAAAATTTCTTATTGCAATGAAGAGTTAAACGAAAAGATAAAAAAAAAAAAAAAAAAAAAAAAAAAAAAGGAAATTTACTAATAGTTTAACCCAAATCAGGTAACCATTAAAACTATCATTCTCCTGATCAGTTGTTGCCAAAGTTTCTGCATAATTGCTAAATACCAAAAGCTTGTAACTAAAGTAGCTGATTTGTTATAATTAAAATGCAGTGCCCTCAAATACATATGAATGTTTTCTGTAAAAAAGCTTTTCATTACAAGGGAAAAAAAAAAATCACTATTGAACTTTTTTTGTTTACATTCATGCCTTCCTTAATATGTTTTGAGGTTTTTTTTTTTTTTTTTTCAAGTGCTTGCAAGAACTTTATTCCTCTTCCATTTTGTTTCCACTAAAAGTCCCACACTCCCCTCCTATCTCGAAAATGCAACAGAGTTTTGAAAAATAGCAAAACATGTTTTTAATGAATTCAAGGGGGACCTCTTTTAGTAAAAATATTTTGAGCTCGAGGGAGCTGAGGTTGCTGCTAGGGAGAGCAACCTTAAAATCCTTGGAAGATACTTTAAATTTTCCCAGAAAGGTCCCTTCAAGACAATGAATCTGATATAAATAATTTTGTCCTGCAATGGGAGCAAAGGATGTCCTGCAAAGAGGATTCATGAGTATAAAATCCACATTGCAAAGTTGCTCTCCCAAGCAACCCTCTGCCCCCCCCCCCCCCCCCATTCAATTTTTTTTTTTTTTTTACCAAAAGAGGTTTCCCTTGAATTCATTGAAAATGTGTTTTGCCATTTTTCAAAATTGTGATGCATTTTGCGAGATAGGAGGGTGAGTGTGTGACTTTTGGCAGACCCTGTATATTGTCATACAGTAATGTGGAAAATTGCTTTTTTTCTTAAACTCAAAAGAAAAAGACATTTTTTTTCTTTTTCAAAGTTGAACATTTTTTTTGTCAATTGAGATTCTCTCTAATCTGACTAGAGAGTGCGTCTTTCATTGGTCGAAAGTTCTGTGTGATTTCAAATCTTGGAACGAGTGTTGCAGTTTGAATAAAGACAACAATAGCAGTGGTTGCATGGTTGAAGTTCGGGCCTTCTGTTGAAGCCCCAATGGAATTTTTCTTTTCAAATGTCTTTCTAGTGCTTTCTATGTAATGGATTCTTACAATTTCTTGTAGATAGAGGAGCAAAAAGTATGAAAACTTTATTGCTACAGAATTGTGGTGTGTGCTGAGTAGAAAGTGTGTGATACTTTTATTTTTTACATTACAAGCAGCCATTACAGCTTATTGATAGAGTTTTTTTTTTTAGTACTATTCTCAGATTTACCTGCATCTCACAGAACTAGCTTGTTGAACTACTACTGCATCTCACTAAACAATCTACCTTCCAGCGGAATCAATCATGATTAAGATATACAAATCAACATCGTTAATTTATCAGTTAATCCAGTGATAGTTCTTTTTTCAAAATATTCCTTGTGTATCACTTATAAATGAATTATACTGGGAATCTTTCTGAGGTCTGATAGATCTACACTTTTAACAATTCTTAATAATGTGAGTTGATAAAGTAGAAACTCTGATGAAGTGTCACAAATTTTTTTCTTTGATAAAATTTTTAAATGGACGATCTGTACGATATCTGTAGGTAAAATTGAATCAAATTATTTTTTTATATTTGTGCTATTAACAAGTATAATTACATTGTTATGTTCATGTTTAATCAAATCATTATTTATCTGATTTCCAGTGGCCATTGAGAAGTGTCTCTAAAATGTATCTTTTTTGCAATAAAGTAAAAATCTTTCAAAATTTTAAATAATATACATTTTTTACAAAAACTAATTGACTGACTAATAATACTAAAATAAATAAAAACTTGTAGAGTGAATTTTGTAGGTTTGGTAAAATATTTTTTATCTTTTATTTGAATATGTTTTACATGATACTCAACAAACATTGATTCCCCCCCCCCCCCCCCCCCCCGTAAAAATATTACATTTTTTGTTATTTTAACTTTTAAAATAAACCATGACTCAATATATACTATGCAAAAAAAAAAAAAAAAAAAAAAAAACCTCTTTTTTATCATAAACATCATAATTATTTAAAGATTGTTCTAGAATATAACATTTAGAAATAAAATAATCTGACTGTAGAACTTTATACATAATGTTCCTCTAATTCAATTTATTTATCAAAGTTGTGAATAGTAGTCTTATTAAAGTTGTTAAGAAAATGATAATTTAAAGATTTCTTTTCAAATAATCGTATTTAAGTAAATTTCTGTCTTTATATAAAGTTTATCAGTATGATAAAATACCAGTTTAATAATTTTGTTATATATATATATCATTCTCATTCTTTTCTATTATTATCAAATGGATTATATATATATATATGTTTTAAATCTTATTGGTCATTGGTGTTTCAGTGATCTTGTATCTGTTGCTTGGCTTCTACTATGCTTAATAGATCATCATTATTATATTAATTTTGTATATATTTCTGTGAATTTGTTTTGTTTATTTTCTTTAGAACAAGCATTATACAAGTGTTGTTGATGTTGTTGATGACATGAACCTGATGTTTGAAAATGCTAAGAGATATAATCGTCAAGATTCTAAACTTTTTAAGGTAATTTAAAAAATCTTTTTAAGTACCATAAATTTTTTATAGAATATTTTCAGGCATTTGTTGGTCAGTTGTCATAATTTCCATAGTTCATAAAGATAAATGTTGACTGTTTATAGGGTTCCCATGGGTCAGGGAGAACAGGGAAAACCTGGAAAAGTCAGGGAATTTGAAATTACTGAAAAAAGTCAGGGAAGTATCAGGGAAAATTGTAAATATTACTCAAAAACCTGGAAAAATGATGATACAAACCTGAAAAATGCTTTTTGAGCATTCAATTTATATCACAAGTCATGCTACTATGTTGTGTTTTATGTCGCGAGCTACGTTCTGTTTTATACTGTGAGCTATTTTTTATGTCGTGAACCAAATTTTGTGGCTGGAATTTTCTAAAAATAGACCTGGAAAACCGGGAAAAGTCAGGGAATTTTATTTTTGAAATTGGGTGGGAACCCTGTAGTTTAGTTCATTTTAATTATTCGCTGATTAATTTAAAAAGTGTTAGAAATATGTTATTAAGTGTTTTATTATGTTTAATCTTTTTTTTAATTTTTCAGGATGCAGTGAAACTTCAAAAAATAATGCAAGCTAAAGCAAGAGAATTAATCAATATACATATGAAGGTAAATCAGTATTTAAAAATTTCTATTATTAATTTAAAATTCAATTCAATTGATTTCTGCCCTAATGTGTTTTCTTTAAAATTTTAAATCAGAAAAATTGACTTTTTTTTTATAGGACTCTGAGAGTGAAGATGACGAAGAACGAGGTGCTAAACGTAAATCCAAGAAAATCACTATGTCACCAGTACATGAAGTGAAAAAGCAGAGGAGAAGTTTAGATGGTGAACCCTGCCCCCCAGGCTTTAAGCGTAAAGCTAAATTGCTGTATAAAACTCTTCATGATTATGTGGTTTGTATCCAGTGTTTATAAGTATGTCTTTAAGTATATCTTTATACACTTCTAATAAGCATTGGCTTATTGAGTGGAATAGATAGTAGTAACCCATGTAAAGCTTTTACAGAGTATTTAAATTACACAAGAACAAATTAGCAATCCACTTAAAATTTTATTTCCTCTAACTGATGGTAAAGTTTTTTCATAACCATCATTTTGGAATAACAGACATGCCAGCTTTTGGCAGGAGTCTCCTGCTTTTTGCTTGTTTTTCTATGCTCCTGATTTTCCACTCATTTCTCCTGCTTTTCTGATGTAATTTTTATCTATCCCTCTTAGCATAATTTATGCTTAAAATTTGTGGGATTGGGTAAGAAAATTGAAATTTATCTTGCCCTGGAACTTATCAAGTTCAGTTTGAATGTGAATTACTATACAATGCTTTGAAACTAATTTTTGCTAAGAATAAATTTTTAACTTTCATTTTTGCATAATAAAAAATGTCTTATTATCAAAAGATTTTTTTTTTTTTTTTTTTTTTTTTTTTTTTTTTAAGTACCATAACTATTGAAAACTTAAAGAATTCAAATTTCATTAGAACATAGCTGATATTTTCATTTCTTTGTTACCTTTTCTTTTACAAAGATAATTAAGATTCTTATTGTTTTATATTAGGAGCAGAATGATCAAATCTGTCTATTTTTTTCACTTAAATTTTAAACAACTGTATGTCTTAGGGTTTTTATTATTTTTTTACTGCAAGAAACATATTATTTATTTAATTTTAATACTGATGCTTTGTTGACCTTCTAAGCTTATAAAGATTTACTTAAAATTAAATTTTCATTATTTTACTCATTTTTCTTACAAATTTTCTTGTTGGAAAAAGTCTTGTGATTTCTGTTAAAAAATCTCCTGCTTTTTTGTCATTAGAAGTTGGCATCTCTGGAATAATTTTGCAATAAAATATATGAAATTCTTTATATATATTACATATATATTTCTTTTATAAATCATCCAATTTGTCATGTGATAGTTTGTTGTAACATTTAAAGCAATTTTCCAACATTAATTTAGGATTTATTTATCAAATTCAATAAGTGCCTTTAAGTTAGCATTAGCAATTTAAACCTGTATCTACAACTTTTTCATATTTATAACTTATATTTGCTATTATTTTTCAATTTGTCTGTTCTTAAATAAAGGCACAGCATAAAAAATAAATAAATAAAATAAAAATTTTTCCAAAAACTGAAAAATTTCATATGAAACTTAATGAAATAAAAAAAATAAGAATTGAAACAAAAGATTAAAAATAAATAAATAAAATAATAATAATAATAATAAGAGAGAGAGAGAGAGAGATTTAAGAATTAGGCATTAATAATTTGATATTTTTATTACAATTATAGAAAAATGCGTATTTAAAATTTATTTTAAGAAAAAATTGGCAACTAATCTTACTGTTTTAAAATGAAGTTGCACTTGCTGCTCCATTTGATGGATTTAATAATGAAACTTTCAATGTTTTAAACAATGTATATATATATATATATATGAATTTAAAAAAAATTATTGAAAAATACTGTTGATTACTTTGATGTATGTTTATGCTGAATTTGGTAGCTGCTTTTTTTTTTTTTTTCAGTTATTCCGCAAAACTATACATAGACTCCACTTTTATTAAGATTAATTCCTTATTTTAAATGTATATTTATAAATGATAGAGTATTAAAGGCTAAGATCAAAATAATGTATATTTTATTTTCAGGATGATGATGGGCGAGCATTAATATCAGTTTTTATGGAAAAGCCTTCTAAAAAAGATTATCCTGATTATTATGAAATTATTACAAATCCTATAGATATGAAAACAATAGAGAGCAATATTAAATCAGAAAAGGTAAGTTTTTCTATAAATTTTGAATGTTTTTTACAGGTGTAATCTGAATCATATGTAGAAAATTTTGTGGTATATCATTTATGCCTGAAATGTAATGTGGCGGCGTGCATGTTAATTCTCTTAATTAGCAGAGTGTCAATATCATGCTCAATAAGACAGAGAGCTGTCTTTAAAATAAAAACTACTGTTTATTAAAGAAACCTAAGAATTGGGTACTTTCACAAATGCTTCAAATACAGTTCACATGATACTTTTCTTAATTTCAGTTTAACTTCAATTACTAATATACATAATTTCAATAGTTTTAATAAATTATGATATCTTGCCACATAGTTTATAAAATTGGTTAATAAATAAATAAAATGAATTTTTATCACGACTTTTAATTTCCATTTGCAGAAAACTTGACTGGTCAGGCGGGAATCCAACGGGAGCATTTTTCTAGTTACTTCCATAGATATAGTAATATATATAGATCTATCATCCCCATGTTATCGAGCAAAAAATTTTGATGCTGAAAAAAAGTTCTAAAATCAGCCATTAGAGCGTATTGAAAAAAAGAATAAAAAGAAAAATGAATTTGAAACTGTATCTGGAGTTTTTCATTCACCTTTAGTAAATAAATTATTCATAAATTTTATTTACTAAATTATCCGTGTGTATTCCTCTGTGTGATTTACTCGGGGAAAGGCAGCCATTAGAGTGACTTTTCCCGAAAAAAAATGTATCACTTTTTCCCTCTCGCTGATCAATCTATGTCTTATTACTATATCTATGGTTACTTCTGAATAGACTTTCTGAACTTAAGAGACTTCCCCTTATTACTTTTAAATCTTTAAAAAAAAAAAAAAAAAAAAAAAAAAAAAACCATGCTTATGGCATTACTGTGGCTATTTAAACTTACCAAAACATTACATATTTGCATAGTGGCGTTGCCATATCTTATTAACAAACTTGTTGCAAGGCTTCATGTAAATTCAACCGCTTAAATAAAATATATATGCAAATAAATTCTAAAATAAAATACTTATGAAAACATACTTTTATGCTTTTTTTTTTTTTTTTTTTATATACTAATTATATACAAATTCTGAGCTCAGAAAAGAAAAATAATTAGTAATTATAAAAATTAAAGAGTAGCGATCGCAAAATGCATTGCTGTATTGCATCTCCCAATTGCTGGCAACTCTGAGAGGAATGGAGGGGATGAAATTCAATGTGGTGATGTAAACAAACTTAGTACAGGTAAGGAAAAAAAAAAAAAAAAAATCCCAATTCTAATCAGGTGGGAAATTATTTTAGATTACATGTAATTTAATAATTTAATTTATTTAATAAAATAAATTACATGTAATTTATTTTATATATTTTTATTTATCTACTAGCAAACCTGTGTGAAATTTTCACACTTTATTTCTTTCTTATTTACTCGTAAAATTTGAAACTCATAAAGATTATACCAATTTTACCACCTAATTAGAATTTTAAACTTGCCAAAAGCCAAATTATTATTAGACCCAAATTAATATGGTGCAATAGTGAAACCAAAATTATTCAAAGAAGGGTTTCAAAATAAAATTCATGGTTGACAATCCAGTTTTCATACTTCCACAGGCAGTACAGTTTTAGTATAGGACCCCCATGACTCCTTTTAAACTTTTGTCGCCGTATTGGTGATGACATTTTATTTATTTGTTTTGACATAGTTTTATTATTAAAAAAAAAAAAAAAAAAAAAAAAAATTTAATTCCTATTTTGATTGCACTTTTTATGAATGAGTTTTTTAGTCAATTTATGATAGTAATTCACATTCTGTATATATCTAAAGTATTGCTAGGTTTAAATTGATGCTTGCAAAGATTCTAAAGAGGCAACTTTTAAAAATACATTTTTCTATAAAATGGTCTCATAAGACAAATGTAATTTTTTTTTATTAGACCATTAAGCTGAAACTGCGTGCTTAAATATTGTCCATTTATAAATATTATTTTTTTACTTTTGTGCATTTTATTAATTACATCACTATCGCATCGTTTCGAGAAAATGTAATCGTAATTGGTCCACGTTAGAGAAATATTATATAAATAATCAAGCATTGAAATCAAAGGAAACATTTATTTTAAAGTATATGGAATTTTATAAGTTTTTAAATCAAAACGACTAGATTTTCTACCGTATTATTATTAAATTAAACTATTAAAACAAACTGTTCCTAAACATATTCTATGATCAATATACATGTATATATAAAATGCTTTAGATGCAAAGTGAGATGTGGGCTATTTCATTCCAGTGACAAGAACCATAAAATTTTCAGAAGTCAATTAGGGCAAAGGTCAACTTCATAGTGATATTTACACTGAAATATGTCAAAGTTTGTGCCAAAAAATAGCATATACAGGAGGTTTGATTCATTACTGTATTTTGAAAAAAATGCTGCTGAAAATTATCTTATATTCCAGGAAGCTTATGCTGAACATGCTGCATCACTATATAGGTGTGAATGATGGTTTTAAAACTTTAAAAAAGATTATTTTAATCTGAACGACAATGAATAGCCAAGTCAACCAAAAAAGTTTGAAAAGGAATAATTGCAAGCAAAATGAGCTGATAAAACTCATTGAAAAAGTTAACAGTGATTGCTACAGATAACGAACTAATAGTCAATTTGAACTGTGCTTTGATTGTTGAGCAACCACAGTGGGTAACAAGATATAGTAAAGTAATTTTGCTTCATGAAAGTACACCATCACACAATCCAAAACTTGTTAGAGACATGTTAAAGGACCTTGTCGCTTGTCTGGAAAATATTAGCTACATGTTGTATTCATCACAGACCTTGCTCCTTCAGATTACTGCATATTCTGCTTGATGGTGCATGCACTTCATGACATACAAAGAAGTGGAAAAGTGGGTCTTTGAATGGTTTGCCTCCAAGGACACAAATTCAGAGACAATATCCACAAATTGCCTGAAAGATAGAAGGAATGTGCACCTAGTGAGGGCCATTACTTTGAATAAAGCACTTGTGCTCTTTCTGTTAAAATTATAATATTTTCTTTGTGTACAAAATCCTAATTATTAATATAGCATATACTAGCAAAGCCCTGGTTCGAGAACGAACCGAATTCCGAATGCGGGAAAAATTTCAAAATCAAACTCGAAATGTACAAAACTCGACTTGATGCTGCTTGCATGCCAATAGATCAAAGCTTGTTAACGAAACCATTTTTTAATTCATGAAATCAATGAAGGTAGTGAATCAACGAAGGCTTTTCTCACTTCGCTGGTCACTATATTTAATGAAAACTCTTTTCTATATCAAATTACATCTCATATAGAGACATCATAACCACACACGTCTTTGTAGAAAAACACAATTTTTATTAAAAAAATCACTGTAAAACACGTATAAAACGATACATTTAATTAAAATCATATCGCTTTACAAACAAAAATAAAATTTAAAGAAATCATGAAATTGCTTTAAAGCCTGCTTTGGTTTTCCGCTGCCTTCGGCAGCGACCCACTCCTTTGCAGACTCTCGGATGTCTGTCCTTATTGCCTGTGACAATAGCTTACCAGTGGGCTTCCATTTGGGTGCTTATCAGATGACAGTTTCAAAACGTACAGTATCGAAAAAATTGAAGTAGCCATTTTATATTTTAATCCCAGTTACATATGAACATGGTGTACATAATATTTTCTTTCACGTTATTTTCTGTATTTATTTGATTTATTCGATCAACCATAAAATGACAGCAGTTTCACACCAAATATAATATTACAATGTGCTATGATTGGCTATGTCTATCGCATGAGACAATTAATTTTTGTGGTTATAATAGTAGTTGAGTTAGTTAATAGTTGGTATATAGAAAAATAAATAATGAAATATGTAAACCTGATCATGGTACATCCTTAATGTAGCTCCCCTTGGCGACTTTTGAATTTTTATCATCACTTTAGACAAAAATACATAATTTATGTTATTATTTTTTTTGTTTCTTTCTTTTCTTTTCGTTTTCCTTTCCATATTTACTGAATTCGATTCTTTGTTTTTCAATATCACGTGATTGAACAGACGATTATTTTATATATTTAACATTCATTTATATTTCCATTAATTTTTGGAACTCTCGTGCAACTTTATCTAAATTGTTTTTTTACTGCATTTTCAATTTTCATTTTTTTCATGTGCATGAGTAAAATATTTTATAATTTTTTATTTTTCGTGTGAAAGCATATTTCATTTGAAAAAAAAAAAAACGTTTTATACGTTTTAAGGTGTGAGGAATCCGAAAATGACAAAATTTGTAGGGTGTCTGTTAGTGTGTCAGTCCGTTAGTGTGTCAGTCCATTAGTGTGTTAGTCCGTTAGTTTGTTAGTCTGTTTACACGATATCTCATGAACAAATGATTGCAGAGAGGTCAGACCAGTTTTAAAATATTACTTTAGACACTGGCAAGAACCCTATTTATTTGCAACATTCGAATTAAAAAACTTCGTAAGTTATTCGAAATTTACGATTTTCTTAACATGGGAGAATAAGCCAAAATTTCACTTAAACTTGCATTAAATGAAAAATTGTTTCTGTAAAAATGTCAGACCAGTTTTAAAATATCAGTTTTGATGCCGGAAGGAATATCAGTTACTATAAACATGCTACTTTGAAAATTTCGCAAGTTATTGAATATTTACGAATTTCTTAACATGGCAGAGTAGGACAAAATTTCACATAAACATCAATTTTTAGGAATATTTTTATCGTAAAGATGTCAGACTACTTTAGAAATATTATTTAGGATACTGGCATGAATATTATTCACTATGAATTTTCTAATATAAAAATTTCGTAAGTTATTAGAATTTTACGAATTTCTTATCATAACAGAATAGGGCAAAATTTTACACAAACGTCAATGTTGAGGGTAATTTTCATCATAAAGATGTCAGACCACTTTTGAAATATTATTTAGGATACTGACATGAATACCATAGAGTATGAATTTTCCAATTTAAAAAGTTCGTAAGTTATGTGGAATTTACGATTTACTTAAAATAGCAGTATAAAGCGAAATCGAGCATAAACGTCCATTTTTAGGATCATAAATATATCAGACAACTTCAAAATAACATTTATGATACTTGTATGAACATGACTGATTACAAATATTCTAATAGGAAAATTTCGTAAGCTCTTCGTTATTTAAGATTTTATCAACATAACAAAATTGAAAATTTTCCATGTAAATATGCATTTTGAGGATTGTTGCATTGGAAATAGTAGCATGAAAATAAACTATGAAATTGACCCCAATAAAATAAATTAATAGATTAGAATAAGATATCGAACTGAATGGTGGGTAGCCTATTAGGCGAGGATTTCGTTCTGTCACTGTGTCAAGCGTTTGGTCAAATTCATTTCTCTTAACATGTATATAATATGTCCTGTAGAAGAAATTTATGAGAACATACATATGATAGGGAACTGAGCAGAGTCCACCTATGCCAACTAGTTTTTTTTTTTTTAATTAAATCTCTTGACAGCAGTCAATTTAGTATAAAGATAATATAAAAAGATTGAAATCAAAAGTGTACTATTGAACGTGACTTTTCACAAGTCTTTCAACACGAACTTAAGATCTTCATGGTCTATAAACTGAATTATTTATTTCACCTGTGATACAAAATGTGTTCATGTTATTATTATTTTGCATAAATCTTTTCTCTAAAAATTGTTATTTCCCTCCTTTTTTTGTACTCTACTTTTTTACTATCAAAATGACCATTACAGTTACATTTCTAAGTTTATCATCTTTTTATATATGAATACTATATATGGCCTCTTAAATTATAATTGATTAAATCTATAAGGTGTTACAGATTTCTTTGTTTTCTAAGTTTTTTTTTTTTTTTTTTTTTTTTTTTAACTGTGAAACTAAGATGTGTTAACTGCTAACTATTGCACTACAGAAAATTTCTATGACTTCTAATATAAACTAAAATTTTAACATAATACTACATATATTGAGTAATCTAAAATCACACCTTTAATACGATAGATTATGCTAAAATTGTGAATTAATAAAATTAAACCTAGAAAAGGAACATATTACTTATTAGAAGTGTATATTACACAGTTTATTAAAATAAATAGATTAACTGATGGAAACCACATTTTTAAATAAAGATAAATTTATTTTCTGTGAAAAATTTTCAAAAATAATGTCGTCATAATTATAGTCAATTTTTAAAAAATTGCTTTAAGTAATTTAAAAAGCAAACAGTAAGAATGCATATCTCTATACATATAGAAACATTTATTTCTTTTTACAACTGTTTTACTTCAAATTCAAATTGTTAGTCTCATACTTAAATTGTTAACTATATTAGGAATAATTATGTAAAGAGGGGGAAAAAAGTGAATATTAATATGATTAAATTAGAAGAGTGGAAAACATGTAAGAATAACCAACAGATATTAAAATATCTTTTACTGAATCATTTATTTGGTTTTATATAATTATCTTTTCTAAAATATTTATCTAAAATTTAAGAATGATATATAATATATCTGCTATTTTAAATAAATGCTGCAGTTAACCATGTACATGATCACTGCTGACATTGTTAAATATAAAAATATTCTCAGTATATATATGTGGGATGGCCGATTGGTGTGGGCTTTTAAAACAAAAATCTAATAATTCACTTAATTACTAATCATTTAAAATTTAATAAAGAAAGTTAAGGTATTTTATACATATTTACAAAAAACATTAATATGAATTAAAGTAGTACTGCTGATCAAATGTTTGTTCAATAGTTCATTTAACACAGTTTGCGGCACAAACAAATCACTCATAACTTTTGTTTTCGGTCATGGTCACTTTAAAAAAAGTATGCGGTCTAGTACAGAACTCCGTTACAGCTAAAACTTGTAGTCTAAAGCCGGAGGTGCGGTCGTCGATGTGCAGTCCTCGCCGTCCATCCGTCAACTAACTCTCTCTCTCTGAACGCTCTCAGCAGACGTGTGTTCTGGAAGCGGCGCCCGTCTGATGTCACAGCCACGTTGTTCCGCTAATATTCTGTGCTCTTCGTCACATCGCTAGTTCATTCCGTTTCGAAATTACAGGCTACGGCAAAGGGAAACTGGGCAGCTTTGGATTCCAACATTAGGGGAAGCAAGATGCCGATACCACATATATATATATATATATAAATTAAGATTCAAAATGATATATTTACATAGAATGTTACTTTTTAATTTTGTACCTTTTATTTACATTATTATCTTTCATTTTATAATATTTAGAAATATTACCTTTGATTAAGAATATTACTGTTTATTACCTTGAATTAAGAATATTATTGTTATATTTTATGTTTCTTGTTGTTATGTTTCTTATATTTTTATTGATGCCATGAAATAATTTTTAGTATTCCTCTGAAGAGAGTTTGATTGCTGATTTTAAACTTATGTTTGCAAATTGCAAACACTATAATGAAGAGGGTTCTCAAATATATCAAGATGCAGAAACACTAGAAACTGTTTTAAACAATAAGATACAAGAACTAGGTGGTGCTGTTTGCGAAACTCCCAAGATAAGGAATCCAGTGAAAAGGTATTGTATGTCTGGCTTCATACCGGCAAACTAATGTATGTTTTTTTTTATTTAGTTTTATTTATCTTAATTTCCTTTATTTTGTTTTTTGTTTTGTTTTTATTTCATGTTTGATATTTTTTATCTTTTTTCAGAGTGGTAAAGGACTTACCTAAGGACGAGTTGTATGTAAACAATAACATTATTTTGTTTCAGTGTCCTTTCTCAGCTACTTTCCTTTATTTTCCTGCATTTAAATACTTTGTAGCATTTTTTAAATGAGGCAAATCACTAACCTAACTTTATTTTGTTTTTCATCCCTCTCACATTCATTTGCACACATTTTCTTTGCCTTGTTGCACTTTGCAAAAATATATTCTGTAAAATATCATAGAACTAATCATTTATTAACTTTTAATGTTTCATTTTATAGCTGAGGTGTGCACAAACTTTTGTTTTTATACATAAATAATTTCACCACGTGCAGCATTTTGGATAAACTAAATAACCAGCTGTACATGCAACTATTTTTAATTAAAACTGAGAAAATTGATCAATTTTTAAAATTATTTGCTTTATGTTAAGTGCAAACACAGATAAATATTTGTTGTCAATAAAATATTACATAATATAGCAACATAACAGAAAAAATGTATAAAAGTATTTATTTTAATATTTTTCTATTTATATATTGTAAGAAACTATTTGAACTGCTTATAGACTTATTAGAAAATATTAGAAAATATTATGCTTATAGAAAATATTTATGCAAGTCAGTATTAAAAAAAAAAATTGTGAATATTGAAAATAATATTCCATAATTCTAAAGAATTAAATATTCAACCCTTGCTCTTATGTTGAAAAACTGTTCATTAAATTTAAATTTCTGTGTATAGTGGTGTTATTTTTAGAGGAGATTCATACATCACTCCTATGAAGCCAGCGTAAAAATCATTGTGCATCAGAAATGGGAGGACAGTGATGGAGATCAACAAGGTCAATTTGAAACATATTGAAGAAATCCATTGTAGAAAAGTTGTTAAAAAAAGAGAGGCTGTTTAAAAAAAAAAAAAAAAAAAAAAAGAAAAGAAAAAGTTAAAAGTCTCTGAGTAAAAATCCATTTCAGACAACAACTCATCGAGACACTAATTTAAAATCCATGCTTGTTGTTCGAAAACAAAAATTGAAATTGCAAAATGCAGCAAATGCATGAATCAGCTATCAAAAAAGCACATTGATTGTCACATAAAACAAACAAGCAAGCAGCACACCCTTAATGCAGTTCAACACTTTCAGCAACTCGTTAATGATTGTAAGAAGAGGAGAACACAAGATGGTTGCTATTAGCAATTCTTCTAAATCCGAAGCTGGGTGAATTGAAAATGAATAAAACTATCCATTATTTTACTTTATTATATTTTTATTCTTGCTTTTTGTAAAAGTGGAACAAATTAATGGATTGCTAAAACAGAGGTGTCATTAAATTGGAAAATCTTTGTGGAATAAGAATATTTGACAATTTAACTGATAAAATGCCAATTTAATTCATGGTGTGTATGTATTTTTATTTAATTCTAAAAAATTTTATACTTTTACTTGAAAAAAATTAGTTTCCAACTATTATTTTATTTATTATTTTATTATTATTTATTAAAAAAAAAAAAAAAAAAAAGAATGGATAACCATAAATCTCTCTATTGAAAACATTAATTAAAAACCTGGCTGAAATCTTAATATTTAAGTTAATAAGAAATATATCACATAATCTTGTGACAGTCAGTTTAAAATCATTTAGTCTATCTACCAGTTTATTATTTATGGGAAATTAAGATACAACTCTTTATTTAAAACTTATCCTTTATAATAATTACCAAATTGACTCTATCTGGTACAGTTCTAAGCTGACCAATTAAAATAAATAAATAAAAAAAGCTTTTGAAGCAATATTTTGAATGAGTAAAGTGGGTTTTTTTTTATTTTTTATTTATTTTTTTTTAATTAAACTAACCTAAATGTCATATCACTAGAAAGAACTTTTAAAACTAAACATTTTTGGTAAGAACGTTGTAGGCATCAAGTTACTAGTTGGAGTTATCAGATTTAAAAATTAGTTACTTAAGGGGAAAAAAAAAATTAGTGAATCTCATAATGTCATTGCAAAACATTATTCTGAAACATAAAATTCACGTGTGTAATATTCGAAAAAAAAAAAAAAAAACCCTAGATTTTAGGTGTT
Source organism: Salticus scenicus (assembly GCA_963930645.1). NCBI lineage: Eukaryota > Metazoa > Arthropoda > Arachnida > Araneae > Salticidae > Salticus > Salticus scenicus. Next base: position 113,697,882 of record OZ005656.1, read on the forward strand.
TTTCAGAGTTGAAATTTCATAAGGGATTTTACACATGCTGCATATTTAATCTGAAAATCTAATTATTTCAATGTATGTTGCAAAAGTTCCTTTTGTAAAAAACCTCTTATGAACTCAAAAATTTTAGTAAATAAATAAAAATATGTTAAAGTTACAAGTCTGTAAGGGGTTTTTCACAAAAAGGAACTTTTGCAATGTGGTTGAAATAATTGGATCTTTAAATTAAATACGCAACATGTGAAAAACCCCTTATGAAATTTCATCTCTGGAAAATATTTAAAATCTAGCTTGTTCTTTTGCCGACAATTTGCTTAATTTTTACTCTATTCAAATGAACTTTTGACAAAAGTTGCTTAACACATTTAGCTTTCAACTTATGCAATAAATTTTTTTCTTTCTTTCGAGCATGCACAATAAAATAGTGTTTACTAAAAATGTTCATATCTTCATGAATATTACACGTGTGAATTTTTTGTTTCAGAATATTGTTTCTCTAATGTTTTTTTCAATTTTTCAACAAGTTTTATAAAATTTCATGAAAATCCGTTCTAGTTATCTGCCTAAATAGTTGCACAATAGCTGAACCAAAACATACAAATATTGTACATAGTATGTGCAACAATGTATTAAAGTTACAAATCATTTGTAGCATTTTGTGATACAGGGTGATCAAAAGTATTTTCGCTCTTCTTCTGGAGTTGGTCCTGTAATTGCACTCTGGGCTAAATCAGTAGTGGAAAATATGCGTTTTTGAATGTGCCTTGCATATGAGGTCATTTCGGCTAGTGTTTTTTTTAGAAAATCGAAAAAATGTCAAAATGAAAAAAATTTCTAATAATTTGAACACCTACTGTAATCTTGATACACTAACATACAGACAAAATGATAATAGTAGTAATCCTACTATATTTAAAACTGACCAGGTTATTTAATAATCAAAATATGTGATTTTTACTCATGTTTTAATTTTTAATAAGGGGTACAGGTATTTTTCTGTTTAATTTTAACACTACAGTCTTTGCTTGGTATGTAAATCATGTTCAAATTTTAAGGTGAAATAAATTGGTCAGTTTTAATGATAAACGGATATTTATTCCTTTCCTGCAGCCCCCCCCCCCTCCCTCCCACAGTTATGAAATGATTTTGAGATAGTTATGAGCAGAAAATAGTTGTAAACAGTTATGAAATAAAAACTATCTAACATTATTTTTATATCTTCAAGTATATTAGTTTTATTTAAAATAATAATGAAAGCAACTGTTTTTGACAGATTTTTATTTAGGCCTGCAACTGTTCATATATGAAAAGCAATTTTCTTCTTTGAAGAAGAGTTTTTGAGAATTCCATCAAATTAAAGTAATGTGTTTTCTTAAAAGTTTTTTACCTACTTCAAAAAAAGACTACCAATGAAGACTAATTTTTTAAGGCATAACAATCTGTTAGATCCATTTCTATGCACATAAAATTTCTAAACGTTGATTGTGTTTATCCAAGCCATTTACTTTTTGAAAATTTTTTCCCAGATGAAGGAAGTCTTACAAGTGAAAATATTTTTCTCGCAAATTATGATCTATCAGATTAGTTTCTAATTATTCAAAATTCTTCAACTTTCGATTTTATTAAAATAGTAAAGGTGTTTGTCTTCTGTAATATTTTTTCATACCAATGAAAAGCTTTTTTTTTATTGAAAAATAATTTACCTGTACAATCTGTCAGATTATTTTCTATTCCTCCAACAGCCTCATCTTTGATATGTATTAAAATAGTTAAAACCATTTACTTTCAGTAATGTTTTTACCCCAGCAGAGAATAAATCAAAGAATAAAAAAAAAAAAAAAAAAATCACAAGGAACTACAGAATTTAACTCACACCAGTTGAATTGTATATGAAAAGTAATTAAATCAATGACAACAGAGTGCAAAGGGTGGGACACAGGGCTCTGGAATAAATAGATAGGTCCGGCTGCTACCCAAATTCATTGCTTTTGGTGGGCAGTGCACCTTTGCAGCTCTGCATGAAAGAGGTGTGTGTGGGGGAGGGGTGGTAAACATGATCACAAGTATGAAAAAAAAAAAAAAAAAACGTACACCAGTTTAAATATACATGAAAAATAATCAAATTAAAGACATTAAAGAACAAGAAGGACAGGGCACTGGAATCAATCAACAGGGCTAGCTGCTACACAAAGTCATAGTATCATTAAAAGCTCATTTTTCTTGAGATCACAAGTTTCAAATTGATTTCTATTTCCTCAAAACCCTTAATCCTAGCTGTCATTAAAATTGTTAAAGTTGTATTCTTTCCATAATTTTTTTTCTATAAGCAAAGAGTACATTATCAAGAGAACTAATTTAAGACAGCTTATTAGATTGAATTTTACTGACACCAGTTGTTACTAATTCGCACCAGTTTATATTGAAAAGGTTAAAATAATATTTCTGTGATATTTTTTCCCTGGTGAACAGCAACAGATTTCATTGATGAATATTTCTTCTAACTTTCTCATTGAAGTTATTACTTAGAGATTATTATGCACTAGATGTGTTAGAAATATTTTGATGTAAAATTTAATTGATTTTAAAAAAATTTTCTATGGTGATAGTATGGTTGTTTATTTTTGTTTTTTTAATATTGTAAAAATCTAATATCAAAACAGTTTTCTATTTACCATATTATTTAAACTAGTTTTGTATTTAATATATAACATAATTTGCTGATATTATTACTATCATTACAATAATCATTTAAGCTATAAGGAATAATAATTATCATTGTCTACAGTAACCAATGTACATATATATACATTGTAATTTATTTTATTTTTACAGTATAAACTTGTTAATTTTCAGTAAACTAGCCAGCCACAAGTAATGTTCGACAAATCCTGTATTTACTGATAGTGCTTAATCGCTTCAGGCACAATTAATTGTCTCTACTCCCTACCATATTTTTACTTTTATCCCCAACTACTATATAGCTTTAATGCTATTTTTTAAACTTTAGTTTTAAAAATTTACATGTCATTTCAATGTAATATATATTATTCAAACAAGTAAAGGAGTTCATTATTATTTCATATTAGCTCAGTAAAGCTTGTGCACTCCTCATTTATGAAAATACCTTTTTTTTCTTTTTTCTTTCTAGTTTTAGGATTGAATTTGTTATGGGTTAAGAATTTTTTATACACCTATTGTTATAATAATTAGTACAGTACCTATATTACTCTTTTTTTTTTTCTTTTTTTAAAGATTGATAATAATAATTATGATTGTGTATTACCTCTTAGTTACTGTTAATTTCATCTATTATATATTTTTCATTTAATTTAACAATTTTAAATTATGTATTTGTTAAAATAAAATGTAGTTCCAAAATTCAGTCTGTGTATGATGGTGCATTTTTTACCTTATTTCTTTTGAGTTTATTTTCTCATTTGCACATAGAATTATGCTTTTCGATTTATCTTAATTATTGGAGATTAAGGAGAAAAAAAAAAAGTAAAACAACCTTATATTGTATTAAGTTATCACAAGCAGGTTGAATTTGTATTAAAATGTGTTTATCTTTTTAAAAATGTATACAGTCGACTTGCATTACAACGACCCCATCGAGACAACCCTGTTTGGGTTGTTAAAAAAATAATAATTCATGCGATACCTTTTTCTTTAAAGTTCATTTGATAATAGTTGCAAATAATGTAATGGCTGAATATCACATAAATGTGCATTTTAGTGTTTCAGGTCTTTATTATTAATTTTAAGCAAATAAATTGTAAAATTTTATTATTATTCTTTAGAAGTACCTTTTTAAAAAAGCATCAAATCATAAAATGTGAGTTTATAGCAATTTCAGTATTTTTTAGAAAATTTTAAACCTTAAAATCGTCATTTTCGTGACTGTCTCCAAGACCAAATGTTTACATACAAAGTATGTTTTTTTCTAACAAAAATAAAATAATAATTATAATAATTGTTAATTCTTGTAAAAAAAAACTATTTGTTTTCAAAGGAATTTTTTTTTTTTTTTAATTACGTTAATTTTCATGCATGAGTAATTAAAATGCTTGTATGCAAGTCTTGACGTCATTTACATGACACGTGAAAATAACTTCATATATCATCAAGGGATGGCACCACCATTTACTTTTTTTAAAGTTTACGATCAGAAATCAACATTGACGATATGTGGGGAAAATAAATCTCAAGAAACTTAAAAACAGGTAAGAGTTTACATTATTTTTATTGTTTACATGCTGTGCGTATTTTTATTGCTTGTCATTTTCGAGATGCATAAAAAATAAAAAAATATTATTATAAAATTTAGAACAAGGTTTTATTTTAATATAGAATGACGACTAGAAGAAGGCCATGTGTTGATATAGGCTTAGTGAAAGCATGTTTTTCAGTACAGAACGAATTATTGACGATATGTCATTTTCGTGACGGTCATTTTTGCGACGCCACGATAATGACAAACGTCGCCTGGAATGACTATGTAATCGCGAAAATGACATTTTTGTTGCAAATTTACTATTTTGTAAGCCCTGGATTTAAATAATTTTTTATTTTGAGTTAAAAGATTTGTTGGTGTAGGATAAGCTTTATATTTAAATATTTAAAGAACTTTCCGGTGTATGTTGATCACTAAACGTTCGTCTAATTTTTGGATTTCAGGGGTTGATCCAGGTTTTAATTTTTGGGGCCCATTTTTGTGAAAAACAAATTTTTTTTGTGAAACTTTTATTTATTTTTGTGAAAATATAACTATTTTTGTGAAAAAAAGAATTGTCGCTAGAAAACTTTCATTACAGCAATTACTCTATCTTAATGTTTAATATAAAGTTAATAGCATTTTATTAAACAAGTATAGACACTCATTAAAATAATACTGTAAACATGGAAAAATTTTACAAAAGTATTATTTTTATAAAACAAAATTTTGTGAAAGGGCTGTTTTTATAAATCTGAATTTTGTGAAAGGGCCATTTTCTGAATTTGAATTTTGTGAAGGGGCCCATTTTAGATTTGAATTTTGTGAAGGGCAGCAAAAGGGTCCCAGTTTTTGCCTGGATCAACCCCTGGATTTAAAAAAGTTTTATTATATATATATTTATTTATTATGTAATAAAACATTACATATTTTTTGTATTATTTAAGTTATTATTTATTTAATTTAATTTTTTAATTCATTTTAAGCTTAGTTCTGTTATTTTTTTTAACATCATTTGTGTTCCAGATCGCCATAAGAGAGAAAGGTCCGGTTGATCGTCCCATGGCACCAGTGCCACTCTTTTTTTTTTTTTTTTTTTCCTTTTAGTTACATACAGCATTTTAAGTTTTATTGCTGTGTTGGCTGGACTGCTGTTTGATATATATTTTTTTTAATTTTTAGGATGGGGAAAACAAAACCAGAAAGAACAGGCCAGGTGATAAAGAATAAAGGCAAAATAAAGAAAACATCACAACAGTATAAGTTGCACCGTCAAAAAGCTAATGCAAGGAACCAGAAATATAAAGCTAATTTATCAGAGGAAAAAAAGGAATTAATGAGAGCAAAAGCCCGAGAGCGGTACCAAAAAAAAAAGGAACTTGGTTTAGTACAGCCAATATCAGAAAGATCTGAAAGAGAAAAACGTAGACAAAGAAAAATATGGAAGAATGCTACTACTAAATATAGAAGAAATAAGATTTTAGATAACACAAATTCTACACCTCCATCATTAGAGAACCCTAGTACTTCACGCAAAAATTCTAGTAGGAAGAAAATTGCTAAAAGCAGAGCCAAAGCTTATCGAGATTTAGAGAAAAAAGAAAAAGAAAATGAGAAATTAAAAAAAAAAAATTGGAAATATAAGCAACGCTGGTTACAATTAAAAGCAGCATCCTCTGCTACTTTGAGTCCACGCAGAAAAGTTAAAGATTTGTTGAAAGGCCAACAGGTTTCAACAACAGTCAGAAAAAAATTACTTTTTGGAGAAGCGTTACTAGAACAACTAAAGGAAAATTTAAGATTAAAATGTTCTGGCCAGAGAGAAAAACAGATATTTCATAAAGTGATCTGTGGGAGAATTTTAAAGAAGTACAGAATCTTGAATTTAGCACGGAATTTCCTCTCTCATAGGAAAACAAAAATATGTTCAGATGGAGGAAATTTAAATTATGAAAGAAAAAAGCGAAATCAAGCAATCTCAGATTATTTACGAAAAGTAATAAGAGATTTCTATGAAGATGATGAAAATAGTAGGATGTCTCCATGTAAAAAAGATTATGTTACCAGATCAAATGAAAAAGTACAAAAAAGAATCTTAATAAAGCCCATGAAAGAAATTCATAAAAAATTCATTGATGAGAAAAAAATAAATGTATCGTATACAACATTTTGCAGGATGAAACCTTTTTGGGTAGTTCACCCTAAAATGAGGGACAGGGAAACATGTGCTTGCATCAAGCATGAAAACATGCAGTTCATAACCTCCAAACTACATTATTTAAAGATAGTTAAAGATAAGAAACCAGATTCTCTATTTACTATAAATTTAGATGAATTAAAGCTAAATAGAGACTTAAAACAGGTTGTTAATTATTTTGCATGGGAAACTGTAAAAGAAAAGAAAAATATAAAAGGAAGCTTAAAGACCATAACAAAAATGGCTAAAGTAGAAAAGTCTTTTACACTAGAAGAGGTAATAGAAAAATTAAAAGTTGATATACCAAAGTATGAAAAACATGTTAAAATCATGATTCACCAAGCAAGTGCATTAAAAAAAATAAAAGAAGGCTTGCATCCTAATGAGGTTTTATTTCATATAGATTTCTCTAAAAACTATGAATTAAAGTTTCATAAAGAAGTCCAATCGATGCATTTTGGTGCATCAAAAAAACAAATATCTCTGCACACAGTAATTATGTACACAAATGATGGAAGTAAACTGGATGCTAAAAGCTTCTGTACTGTGTCAGAGGATTTGGCACATCAAGCCCATGCAGTATGGTCGCACATGGCTTGTATTTTTTACAAGTTAAAAAAAGATTGCATCAAAAAGGTCCATTTTTTTTCTGATGGTCCAACTGGCCAGTACCGCAACCGGTACAATATGTACTTGATGGTGAAACTTACTCCAATTTTTTTCCCCAAACTAGTTGAGGTTACATGGAACTTCAGTTGCAGTGGCCATGGAAAGGGTGCCATGGATGGAATTGGTGGTTCTCTAAAGAGAACTGCTGATTCTTTTGTTTTACACGGAGGAGATATTGCATCTGCTGAGGACTTTGTCCAATTATTTAAAGAAAGTAAAGTGGATGTTTTAATTTTAAACACCAAAAAAATAGAAGAAATGAAACAAGAATTGCCCTTGAATGTAACTAAAATTCCAAACATTTCAAAACTGCATCAAATCAAATGGGACAAATCAAATGGAAAAATGTACAAAAGAGAATTGTCATGCTGGGAATGTCCAGCTGAATGTATTCACTTCTTTCATGAAACCACTTCCTACCAGATTAATAATGAGAATGATAATGGTATCCCTTTTTTTTTTTAATTTTGTGGAATGTGTGACAACTATACAGTTATTGTAATGTTAAGTAACAAATTAAATATATAGTTTATTTCTTTTTTAATTCAATTAATTTTCTTTATAAGATTCATAATGTATGGTCAATGGAAATAAAGACAAGGTAAATGTTAGTGACTGGGTAGCAGTGGTTTTTTCGAATCAGTGGTATCCAGGTAAATATTAAAAAATTACATACGACATTAATATTAAGATACAATTAAAAAAGCAAACTTTTAATTTTTTTCGCCCCTTTAAGGTGTCATTGAGAATGTTACTCAAAATATTTTACTTGTGTCATTTATGGCAAGACACCGAAAAAATAAGTGGCCTAAGAAAGAGGATGTCCATGAAATTAAAGTGCCACATATTCTTTGCAAAATTATGAATTCTCCTGAACCTGCTTCAAATAGATATTTTAAACTTCAGGATGAAGATTTTAATAATGTTCAAAATGCTTTTTGTGAATTTAATTCCGTTAATCATTAAACTTGTAACTACAAGGATTTTAATACAATAAAATTGCTTGATATTCTCATTATTGCTCTTTCTTTTCCCTTCACAATCTTTTCTCTATTTTTCTAATATGTTCCATTTTTAATATTATATGGTCCTATTTCATTGACAAACAATGTTATTTCAGTAAAAAATAGTTATTTTGACAAATATTGTCATTTCAGTGACAAACAGTTATTTTAGTGACAAACATTGTCATTTCAGTGACAAACAGTTATTTCAGTGACAAACATTGTCATTTCAGTGACAAACCAGTCATTTCAGTGACATCATTTTTTGACATCTTTAAATGCTATAATTAAAAATTTAATGCAAGTCAACTAATTATTTCCAGTTTATAGACAAGAAGTATGCAGTCTATCATATTTCCCTTTGATATAATTTATGTTTATAAAAAATTAAATTAATTTTTTTTTTCTTTTAATTTAAAAATTTTGGATTTTTTTTTAAATTTTTTTTTTTTAAATAAGAAGAACTTTTTAGAAAAGCCTAAGTCTTGCATTTTTTAATGAATCTGAACCACAAAAATTTTTTTTTAAATGGTAATTTTGATTTTATAAAATAATTAAAATTATACATTTTTATTGAAAAATTTGAATAAAATTTTTAAAAATTATGATCGATCTCTGTCAAACTCAGAATTTATTTAAGATGTATTTACGGACTTATTTTAAAAAATTCATATTAAAATACAAAGTTTAAAAAAAAAGTTTAAAAAAATCCAAAATGCACACTTATGTGATATTCAGCCTAATATGTGCCAAGTATAAATTATACTAGAAAATTTAAATAAAATAAATGTTAAAATTAAAATCAATTAAAAAGTATGACGAATGAAAATCAGTATTATTTTCCATAAATTTGGTCAAAATAATGATTCCAGATGATAATATGAATTAATTGTGGTGCTTATGTGTACTGTAAAGTATAAAGTATGCCACAAGAAATTTAAATTACAGAATATTTTTACTTTAACAATGTAATTTATATAATGAAAATAATAAAATGGATTAAGAATAGTGCATGTACCGTAAAAAAAAAAAAAATCAATTATCTTGTAGATTTATTACATTTTTATGAAGAAAAATCTTGTTATCATATAATTTTGAATCATGAAAGAAAAAATATTTTCGAAATGATAAATTTCTGTTTTAAAGGATTTGGAATATTTCAGAATTAAAAATGCCTGTTTATCAAAAATAGCAGTATTTGATTGGTATAAAAAGTTCATATATGAGGGAGAATCTTTCGTAGATAATTCGTGATCTGGTAGGGTAGTCTATCCACTTTGACCAATGATCAAGCTGTCAATAAGATCAGAGAATTTGTGCTTAGTTACCATCATTTGAAAATAAGAGACATTATTGAACAATATTCAAACTTAAAAACTTCTTCACACACCATAAAACTAATGAAAACACTACCGGTTTTGAAAAGTGTAGCATTCTTCCTCAGGTGCAAACATGTGCTACTTGCCTTGGAGGCAAAAGCAAGACTGTATTGAACAAGTTCCTACATCATTTTGTTTCCGTCAAGCAATTTTAAATGATTATTTATATTTGTGACGCATTGCTTTTAAAATAGTTGAATTTTTTACAAAAGCAACGATGTGTTCAAGTGGCATAAACGGCACATTCTCAAAGTGATTCCTATTTAAAAGAAGTTATTGGTGATAAAACTTAGATCTGTGCTTTTGATACAGAGGCAGTTCAACAATCAAGTGAATAAATTTGAAAGGTGAAGCAAGACCAAAAAGACAATGTTAAAGTTACTTAAAAATCAAAGTAAGACCGTTTTCTTTGATTGCTATGGTTTTGTATATTATGAATTCTTATCAACTGACCAGATAGTAAATGATTATTATTTGAATGCTTTATGTTTTTTACATGAAATAATTGGTTGAAAACCACCTGAAATGTGTTGAGAAAGCTCATATATTTTGCACTACAAAAATGTGTCTTCACTCATAGCAGTTATTATTCCTGAGTTTTTAACCAAACTGATATGAAATATTTTATTTCAAAAGGTGTGAAATTCAAACATCCCCAACTTTAACAAATATCTCAGCTATTTTACTTTGACATATGAATAGAATAATTACTTATCTGGTTAGATTATTCAGTTTAAAGGAATAATAAAATTGATCTTGCTTGAAAACAGCATATTCATTGATGAAACATGCTTTGGTGAAGAACAAAATCATATGACACTTCTACATTATAACAAAAAATAAAAAACATAAAAGGATACATTAATCTTGAGTTAAGAATTTAGCATTGTAACGATGTTAAATTACATGCTTTTCATGCCACTTTAATAAGGATTTATGTTCATTTGAACACAACAAGGATACTTTAGGGATACTTTTAGGATACTTTAAAAAAGGTAATAGAGAAAAAGTGACACTCAAAACTCAAACTATTTAGTGTAGAATACAAAATATAACAGTCCAAACAGTTAAAAAAAAAAAAAAAAAAAAAAAAATGTTGTATTGAAAAAAGTTTAGTGCTACCATCTAGTGTTAGTTTCTGGAAGCAAAAATTCTAACAAAAACATTAAAAAAATACATCTGCACAAACTCTGTATTTCTTTGATATGTCACCATGTGACTTTTACTTTTTTCCATGATAAAACTGACTCCTTATGGTCACCATTTTGGGTCCATTAATCTGATTAAAAAAAAAATCACTACAATCTCTGAAGGGATTTCACAAAAATGACTTTAACACTAGAATTACGGCAGCAGTCATTTTGACTAGAAATCTAATTTAGTTGTAAACAACATATTATAATTTTATCATTTCTTGAGTTTTTGTAAAAAGAAGTAGACTGTAGATATGTTTCTACTGTTAAAATGCACTGGTAAAAGAATTTGATAGTGTGTGTACAATGTCAAGCACAATGATGTAATAAATTTATTTAATTTTTAATAAATTTATGTCATAGGGAATATTTTAGTGAGGTAAATTATTAAATTAATAGAAATATGAAAACACATAAAAATGTTTTTAATTTTAGCTATAAATCATGTTGAATGGTCCTTAGTGTATATATATTTTTTTACTTATCACCTTATGCTTTCTTAGTTTGTTAACATGAAATATCATTTGTTAATTTTATTTACTTATTAAACAAGCAAATTGCATAATTACAATCCTTAACTTTCCATAATATGAGCAAAAAGTTTGCTTTTTGTTCTATTTGTGACAAGCAGTCAAAATCTGTTTATACTAGTTGCAGGTATATCTATATGGAAAACACTATAGTGCTAGTGTTAAGACAAATCTATATAAATAAAGCAAAAGTTTGTCGGGAACACATCCGGGTGAACCACTCCTATTTTTGATTGGTCTAGATTTAACTACTTTGGTGATGAAAGTTGAGCATTTTTTTTTTTTAGCAAAAACTGATGAATTTTTTTAGAAGATACTGCATAGATGTTATACTTTTTAAAAGAGCTGTAAAAATTGTTAATTTTTTGTGTGGACACTATATACATCAAGTTAATAAAGATATTATGTTGCAAAGTTTTCTTTTAATGAATTAAAATATGGAAATAAATATTAGTAATAATTTAATTTTTGCCAAAAAAAAAAAAAAATAAAAAAATAAATAAGAGTTCATTTTTTTTCGACATAAAAATAAATACATTTAATTAAACGTGAACGTAAAAAAAATTGTAAAAAATTCAATTATGCATCTCACAAAAATTGACGTCATTATCACTTTAAAATTTTCTACACATTGATAAAGTGCTAATATAGTTATTAGCACTTTAATTCTGTTGAATCTATAGCTATAAGATTCAACAGAAAATTTAAAAAGCATTGTATATAAAAAGTTTTTTAAAATCTTAATATTATTTATAATTTTGTTGTCATTTCGGCAATGAGTTGATATGGGTATCGCAAATGCACAAGTAAACATTTTGGCGAGAAACGTCCGAGCTACTTCAGTGCCAAATTTCAAATTCCGCCAAGAGGTCCAGGCTCTTTCAATGTTTTTGCGCAATTTTTCTCAATTTTATTTTAAATATTTTTGTAATGTGAGTGGCGAAAAAAAGGAAAGGCTTTTTTTAATTGGTCTAATTATACAAAATATCTCCATGTAAAATATTATGCGTTTTCCGTTCTGTTTATTATCAAAAAGAAAATGACTAATGCAGTTTTTCCTGTATTATTGACATTTTTGTAAATTAAATTAATTTATCCAGTACCGAGATGTTGCAGAGAAGAAGTCTCTGCTGAAGTCAGCAAGGGCCCGAAGCGAAGTTTTTAAGTAATTTCAATGTATTTTCTTTTTTAGTTTTAATTTGTAGAACGGTATAAAAAATATTGATTCTTTTTTAATTCATTTAAATATAGTGACCAGCGAAGCAGTCAAAGCCTGCTAATATGAAAATAAGACTGTTAGTTTAAATATTAACATATATAATATAGTCTTTTTAATCATACATGTTTGTTAAATTAGGTTTTTTGATTTTGAGTAATTTTTTTATTTTAAACACTATACTTGTTTAATTAAAATTAAATATTAAATGTAAACATAAAACCTTACTTTATGGCTTCATTATTTGCAAAGCTACTTTCACGGGAGGGCCCTCCACGTCCACAGTACTGTGCCAAGTGGAAAGTGTTGCTTGCCTTTTTTGTCTTCCTCGCTCTTCGTCTCTTCTCGTAATTAGGTGGTGCCACTGTATGTCTATACCAGCTTTTGATTTGTGGTCGTTTACAGAGTTACGGTTATGAATAATTTCCACGGTTTCCTCAAAAAAGGCATACATATGGTTGTTATAGTTTGCAGTTTTTGTAATATTGTTAAACTGAATGTCAATGTCATTATTTTGGTACATTTTGTACTTTTGTTACTATACTTGTGTCACATTTTTTTTTTTTTTTTTACTAATGTCATTAGTTGTAGAATAATTTATGGTTATTAATCTTTTAAGTATTTTCTAATGCACTTTTCTATATTATAATTCCATCATTCTGTTACGTAAAAAAAAGCACCTAATTGCTGTCATTTATGTTATGGCCCTTATGTATGTTACTAAACACAATTATACATGAATAATGAAAATGTATTGTTGTTTTGGTTTCGCATAAATAAGATATATTTATTTATTATTAATATAATTGTACCTGGTTTTCATTAGCTTCCTCATTTATTTTTGTTTTATTGCATTTTTATTTCATTATTTTATTCATGGCACTATTATCTGTTAATACTATTATTTGTTGCTCATTTTTATTTATTTATTTATTTTGTTGTATTTATGTAAAAAAAAAAAAAATCATGCATATATTTTTCGAATTCTTAATTTTCAAAATATTTACATTTTTTATTTTATTTTATTTATTTATTTCCAAATTATAAAGGCATGTAAAATAAACCCAATTTCGAAATTTAATTTTGTATTTGCCTCATTTATGTTTTCTTACTTTGCTTCTTTCTTTTAAATAGCATGCCTCAATATCTCTTTGTTTCCTGTTGCTTACTTTAGTGTTTTGTAGATAATTAATGTTGTTATCATCATTATTATTGTATTTCAATAATTATAGTGTACTAAAATATAGCTTTTTTGCATAAACATTATTAATAAATTCATTAATTTATTAGATATCTAGATGAAGTCATAGCAACTTAAGCTTTCTTCCCTCTAAATTAAAAAAATTGGCTTATTTAAACACCACTCTAATATTTTCTTAACTGTTTGATTTTTAGCTTATTAGATTCTGCTGCTTTTTCTTTTCTTTTATAGCTTTTGCTTTTTTGTGCACAATTATCTTTTTTTGGTTATAGGAAAAATTCTCCGTATACTGGCATTCGGCAGAAAATGAAGATGTTTTATGATGCTGTAAAGGACTACACTGATAATAAAGGAAGAAAATTATCTACAATCTTTTGCAAACTTCCATCTAAAACTGTAATTATTGACTTCTTTAATTTCTGTTTTAATTATATTTTTACAAAATTTTAATGTTACTGATAAATCCATTTGATATAAATAGGAATATCTAAAAAAAAAAAAAAAAAAAAAAAGCTTACTATAAGGTGTTGGCTATTTGAAAACACAAGAGTCTTAGACCTAAATAGGGTATCCTCTGTGTGGGGTTTCTTTTTAAGAGCGGACAATACCTAATCTCGCCGGCAGCCTTCGCCCATGTTATTCTATGGGAAAATTTGTTTACATAATTACTCATTACCTAATGAATATTTTTCAATTCTGTTTTCACATTTAGAAAATTCATAAGCGTTAAATTAGTACTTGTTTTCCAAAAATTGATTTTTTAAATTTTTAGTATTTCATTTTGCAATTAGAAAATGAGAAAAATACATTTTGTGAAAAATCACATTTTTGAACTCAAAATTAAAATGTAAAAATTAAAAAAAATGAATTTTTCAAAAATGAGTACTCATTTAACGGTTATGAATTTTCTGACTGCGAAAACAGAATTTAAAAATATTCATTAGGTAATGTGTAATTGTAGAAACAAATTTTCCCATAGAAGAAGATGGGTGAAGGCTGCCGGCGAGATTAGGTATTGTCCCCAAGATGCTCTAGCACATATTCACACAAGTTTTGAAAAAAACCCATGGAAAGCTATAAATGACGAGATTGACGAGAGTGACTTGGGTTCATACTGAACACCTTACATCTAGCAGCTTAAAGAGCAAAGTCTCTTTCTCACTGGTGGGAGGCTTTATCATAGGTTATTTTAGATAGGAAATAAATTGTATATTTGATGAAGCCACCAATCTTCTTATCATCACTGGTAGCTCAAGCCAATGTTATTCTATGGGGAATTTTGTACCGTTATAACTCATTAACTAATACATATTTTTAAATTCTGTTTTCACATTCAGAAAATTCACAACCGTTAAAGTGATTATCATTTTCAAAAAACTGATTTTTTAAATTTTTAATATTTTATCTTGAAGCTGTAAAATGCAAATTTTCACCATAGAAGATTTTAATTTTTTGAATGCTGATTTTCAAACAATTTCATTTTTCTTGATAGAAAACATATAAAACCTGCAGAAAATAACTTGATAAACATTATATATATATATATAATAAATTTTTACAAAATCTGTATAAAAAAAAAAAGTAAGCAAAGATAATTTTAAACTTTTAGATATGCCATGTCTCTCACATTATTAAATAATTCTTTATGCATTGATTTATTTAAATTTTAGAACCTTTTAATTTATTTATTTATTTATTTATTATTATTACATATCGCAGGAAAATTCCAGTTTGTATAACAACAGAGTTAAAATTTCTGAGCTGCAAATGTGTCCCAGTTTAGAACAATTGAATGGTAAAGATGAGTCACTGAAAGTCATGTTTGTTGTTTGTCATCTCTGTCATGCTACATTTTAACTTTATTAAGTGTTAATTATTTTTTCTTAGGTTAAAAGTTTTTATGTATTATTTATAAGCAAGACATGCATGGGTACCAACAAATCAAAATTCATTAAGATTAATTAATATTTAGTACTAAAAATTGAACACGAAAACTGTCTGATATCACATTTATCACAAATAAAATCAAAATATTATTATAACGATTAAAATCATGGTTGTTGAGCAATAATCTTTTTATTTTTTAACTTAAAAAATATTATTTGGATATACAGATGCTGTTCTTGTAAAAAAAAAAAAATTGTATTATAAATTGTGTTTGTGTGTCTTAATAAAAATAAAAATAATAAAAAATAAATAAATTGATAGAGTATCTTTGATGTTTTTCTTTTATTATAGGACTATCCAGATTACTATGAAGTCATAAAAAAGCCCATAGATTTAGATAAAATTGGGAATAAATTAAAAACAAATCAGTATGAAACATTGGAAGACATGCTTTCGGATTTTGTTCTGATGTTTGACAATGCTTGTAAATATAATGAACCTGATTCTCAAATATATAAGGTAATAACTTTGATTATATATATATATATATATATATTTAATGGAAGTTAGTTTATAATGTAAATGTTTAAAAAAAAAGTATGTGTATAGAATTTAATATTTTAGAATAAGAGTTGAGAGACAATTTATTATTTATCATTATGTTTCTTCTTTATTAATTTTTTCTTTCCTTTAAAATAAGTACATATATCTTTTTGAATTTTAATAAGCCTGTATTTATTTTCTAGGATGCACTTACATTACAAAAAATGACTCTACAGACAAAATTAGAATTAAGTGAAGATACAAATAATGGAATTCCTGATGTTAAAGCTCTTGTTCAAGAGCTATTAACTGATATCTTCATTTCAACTTATAATCACCAGGTAATGCATATTTGTATATTGTAAATTAATAACATTTCGAAGGTTCTTGCTAGAAGAAAATATTGAGTAGGATTTTCTCACTCAAAAAAAAAAAAAAAAAAAAAAAAAAATAATAATAATAATAATAAATAAATAAATAAATAAATAAAAATAAATAAATAAACTAATAAAAAGAAAAGAAAATAAGTGGGATTTTTGAAATTTAAGTGAGGAATTACATAATTTATATTTTTCAGTTTGTTTCATTTATTTATTTATTTTATTTTTTCAAGAATTTTAAATATGCAAATCAAACAATTGTAGGAAATCAATTAAAATGAAAGTTGAATAACTTTTTTACTTTCTTCTATATTCCATAAAAGGGTATTGGTTTTGTAAAAATTTTCAACTTCCAGTTTTGAATGGATTTACACATTTTGAGAGGTCTAGAACACAATTTGTTTTGTTTTTCCTTTTGCCGTTAAGGAGTGGCAGATGTTGCTTCAGTATTTTGAATCTAGATTTTCTTCATAAATGCAGAAGGAATTGCTCAAGTTTTTATCACTATACTTGCCAGCTCTCCCTGGAATGATACAAACTTTAAATGCTGAATAAAATATTCTGCAATTAGCTGCATGTCTGCTGCAATTATTTTAGCTATTCTACTGGTAGGAAAAAGCGATTACAAGTGTTTTTTGGGAATTTAGTCTAAGTCCTTCACTTAAGAATGGATTAAACCCTGAAATCATGATCTAATTTATTGGATTAAGATGAGGAAAATATGAGGGCTGCATCTCTGCAGAAATGAAATCTAGATTTGCTCTGTGACAATCTATATATTAATTTGAAACATGTTTTGTCTGTCTCCACTAAATTGAGAGAACGGCTAGGTGTAAAAATTTGGTTGAGGTGTCTAAAAAAAGGTCTTGGTTTGTAGATGTGTCATCAAAAGAGAAAAATATAAAAAGTCGAACGGTCCCCCCCCCTCCCCCCCCCCCCCCGGAGGGAGGGGGGGAAGGGTTAAAAACACATTTGTGAGCTTAACTCAGCTCCAAATTACTTCACGGTGAAGAAATTGTACATGGGGTACTAGACTCAAATACTAAAAAAATCACTTTCTGTGAATTTGCAATTTTTAATTTGAAAAGGGGGAAAAACAGATTTGGGGGAGGGGACAGGGGGGAAATTAGTTTAAGAGGGAAATCTGTTCTAGACCCACACATGTTGCACCTTATTTTAAAGGACTTAAAATTTCATGTCGATTGGGGATGTTTATATACAATGTAGTGCTCCCCCTGGTGGTGAAAAATGGAACTAGGTGATTTTGTTGTAGACCCTATCATGTTACACCTTATTTTAAAGGTCTTGGTATTTCCTGACTGTTGGTGATGTTCGTACAGAACACATTGCACCCCCTGGCGGTGGAAAGTGCAACTAAAGGATTTTGCAGTTGACACCCCCATGTGACACCTTATTTGAAAGGTCTTGGAAATTCAAGGCGATTGGTAATGTTCGCATACAACATACTGTGCCCCCTGGCGGAGGAAAGTGGATTTTGCAGCACGTGTGTAGCATGCCTGCTATACGGTGCCACAGCTACAGGTAGCGGAAAAACGAGTCAGAAGTTCTTTCGGTTCAAGGTTAATTTTTGAGAATTTTTTCATGTTATTAGAGGCCTGCATATACGCTGTCGCAGGCATCGGGGTCACGAGATCAAACTCCGTTCAGTTTGAGCTAAATTTTTTGTTACAGATAATTATTGTTTTCGCAGTGCTTTCATTTAAAAATAGAAATTCAAACAAAATTGAGCTAAAGATACAAAATCATACAAATTTAAGGTTCATATAAGGTTATTATCATGGGCCTGGGCTTCACAGGGCGGGTTCGTTTGATTCCAGGTTAATTTTGGGGGATTTTCTTATGTTATTAGCGGCCCACATATGCGCTGCTGCCGCAGGCACCAGGGTCACAAGGCAGAGTTTCGTTCGGTTCGAGGTAATTTTTTTTGTTACATCTGATTATTTTTTTCGAGATGCTTTTATTTAAAAATAGAAATTCAAACAAAGTCGAATTAAAGATATAAAATCATACAAATTTAAGGTTCATTTAAGGTTATTATCATGGGCTCGGGCAACGCCGGGCGGGTTCGTTCCGTTCCAGGTTAATTTTGGGGAAATTTTTCCTGTTATTAGCGTCCCGTGTATGTGTTGCTGCAAGCACCGGGGTCACAAGGCAGAGCTTCGTTCAGTTCGAGGTAATTGTTTTGCTACAGCTGATTATTTTTTCGTGATACTTTCACTTAAAAACAGAAAATCAAACAAAATCGAATTAAAGATATAAAATCATACAAATTTAAGGTTCATTTAAGGTATCATGGGCCCGAGCAACACCAGGTAGTTTCGTTCGGTTCCAGGTTAATTTTTGGGAATTTTTTAATGTTATTAGCGGCTGGCATATGCGCTGCCGCAGGCACCGGGGTCACAACGCAGAGTTTCGTTCGGTTCAAAATAATTTTTTTGTTACAGCTGATTATATTTTTCGCGATGCTTTTGTTTAAAAATTGAAATTCAAACAAAATTGAGTTAAAGATTTAAAATCATACAAATTTAAGGTTCATTTCTATTTATAAGCATTTTCGAATTTTTTTTTTTTTTAAGTGAAATGTCGTAAATTAAATTAGATGTTTTAACTTGAAATAGATTTAAATGATATGGCGATTTTTGAAACATTACGGTCAATAAAGTGACCACTGAATTCGACGGGTTCCAGCTAGTTTTACATTGATTTTGCTCTGTAGGAAGGAGTAGATCTTGTTGGAATGTCTATGCTTGTTTTCTGAAATGCTTCTAAAATCAGGGCATTGCCACAGCATCAAAAATATACTGTTGGTATTGTGTCTATTTTGACTCTCAGTTCAATGAAAAGCAGTTGAGTTTTGCCCAATGCACAAATGTCAGATTGAGTTTACTCATAATGTTCTACACTTACAGATGTACTAGTATTCTTTGCAGACTACCATCTGTCATTTTTAATGGCTGTTTTAGTGGGAAATTTTTTTAAATTATTGGTTAGGGCTGTGCCATTTAATTGATTAATCTATTCAATTAATCGATCAATGCTTAGTTCCAATCAATTTTTTTAATCGAGTTAATTGGCTCGATTAATTCGATTAAAAATTTTCAAAATCCGATTAAAATTGTCAAACTACAAATTAAAAGTAAAAGTGCTGTTCTGCCTACAAAATATTTTTCACATATTTTGCTAACAAACATTCTAAGAAACTTTCATCAAATAATGAAATAGCAAAAAAATAAAAAAATAAATAATAAAATAAATAAATAAAAATAAAACCTCTCAAAAGAAGTTGTAGCACATTTGTTTTTAGAGAAAAGGGGGAGGACAGTTATTAAACAAGAGGCCACTTTATGTCCATGCTGGGGCAACACCACCTGTATTCTTCTACAGGGAGTGTTGCTAAGATAATAGTTTTCCCAGAAGCAAGAAGCTTCCAAAAAATGGAAATGCTCAAGATAAAGAAAAAAAAAACAAACAAACATAGAGATTATTTCCACTATCCTTTTGTTGGGGGAAATATTAACAGAGTTTCGCAATATCTTTAAACGTTTATTTTCTGTTCAGAATTGCTGATAATAACTATAAGCAGAAACAGAAAATAACATTCTGTTTTCTAGTTCGAAGTTATGACGAAGAACTGAAGTATAAAAACAATGAAGAATTTGAGATTTTTATAATAATGATATGGAATTTTGAGAATTCATTTAAAAATAGCGACAAGCAAAGTGGACAAGGTCTGCAAATATAAAACTAAAATATGTGCAACTTTGTTTAATTTTTCTTTCAAAATGAATTGAAAATTAATTTATTAAAATAAAAATTAAATAAGCGAAAATATTTATATAAAATTAACACTTAAAGTCACCAATTATTATTCTGAAAATTGATTTAAATTTCAGTTATGAAATGGTATAATCAAACACACACACACACAAAAAAAAAAAAAAAAAAAAAAAAATCAGTCAAACTTATGAATAAAATAATATTATAGAGAATTTAGTTTTTAGAATATAAAAGTAGCAATAAATATAAGTTATTTCTCAGCTGTATTTCCTAATAAAAATTTTATTTACGAATATATTAGGAATATATTTTTTCATTATTTATTTGCATGTTTATTATTATTTATTGTTTAAGGAACAAGTTAAATTAACATCTATATCATTTGTATGGTTTGTTGTGATCTATCTATTGTCGTGTAGCAGACTCTGGGTGCTGCTATCGACTGAAATGGGGAGTTCATTTTAATATAAAGTACTTATGCAAAGAAAGGTGATCGTATATTTTATGATAATTATAAGCAAAAGGAACGTTGTGTAGTACAAAAACCCATTTGGCGTAAGCCTGCCTCGCTGTGATGCACTGACTGGAGATTCACTTGAGATAGAGTAAAAAAAAGAAAGATCTTACCCAATTCCAAAAATAAATCAGACGGAGGCAACATATAGGTTTCCAAGAATGCTTTAATAGATCCACAATTATCAGGAGTGGGCTCTGGATCGCTTAGCGTCATCTTGGTTGCTCGCAATGATGTGGCCACAGAAGGAATTATGATCCATTTCAATCCTTGCGATTTACGAACTAAATTCCATTAAAATTTGAAAATATATATTGAAATGTACTATTACTTGAGTATATGCACTTAATTTATTAACAACTCTATCTATTTTAACGATATATGAAGATGAAAAACTAGATAGAAATCAGCACGCGGACAATTTCGTAAAACGTGTTAGGAATAACAGCTATAGGATTTTCTATAAAAGTTCTTGCCATTTATTGTCTTGGTTTAAATAATTTATTATATATTAAACTTTATAACATTTATTTAGATCAATATTTCATTAATTAAGTTATATTGAAACACAATGTTCTATTATATAAATCAAATTATAAATAATTTTTGAAAAGACTTTTATTAAAATATTTTTGATAACTTACTTAACTTTTAACTTCATTTAATTCATCTTCCTGTCATTTAATCAAAAATCACTTATTTTATAGTCTTCAGTAAATTAGCTTCCGTGGCATAAAATGTAAACAAACTTTCACATTCACTTCACTAAGTAAAAAAAGAATTCATAACTAATTGTTTCCGTTCGATTCCGTTCGTATGACGATGACGTCATTCTGTTTTGACCAGTCATTTTTTTTTTTGGATTCAATTGATTTAACTGTTTATTTAACGTTATGCTTATGCATATTAATTTGTCTGACACATATAAAAAGATAGTTTTACTCATTGTGAGTGCTTCATTTTTTTTTCTTTTTCTTTAGGAGCTGGTCTCTTAATTATAAACAGTAAATGGCAATTATAATCTAAATTTAATCTTCTATAATGAGTAAAGTAAAAATATATTTTGTTATGTGTTTGACAAGTCTTCAATAGATATGTTTTTTTTCTTCTGTGATAAAAAGTTGTTTTGATGCATGTAGTCACCAGCTGATGTTACAAGTAATGTTGTTCTATATTTAAGTGCTGATATTTTATTTATTGTCATCTACATTGAATCATCCAAAAAATAAACTTTATTTGTTATAATATGAATCGTCTTCATTTCAAGAACACTTTTTTATTTATGCTTCAAATTAACTCAGTAACGTTTTTCATCTGCTCAATAGTTTAAACTCTGCAAGTCAAGATTATTTATTTTAAAGAGATTACTTTTTATTAATTAAGCATTTAGCGTCTCCTTCTTTGACAGATAAAGGTTATGGGCAGTCATTACTTTTTTGAAGCAGCTGTCATGTTTGTTTTGATTATCGTCTGTATGGAAGATGGTGAATATAGGTCAAGTTCATGAATCAAAGTACTTTTTATCTTTTGTGGTTTTTCTTATTTTGTTTTCGTTTCTCCCGTGAAGGATGGATCGTATTTAAATATGATAATGAAGTGAGCTAATTTTTTTTTTCTGCAAGATGTCTATTCTCTATTTAATGTGTCACATTGCTATTGAACTTAGTTTTTTCCTTCAAGAATTTCATTTTTTTGATTATTAAGATATAAAATGAAGCAGTTGAGTTCAAATAAAGGCAGTGACATTGTTTTTGATTATGATATATTGCAGAAACTTTCATATTTATGAAGTATATTTAGCTCTTGTGACTTTTTTTTTGAAATTCTTGCTACTTTCATGAAGAGTTGAAGTTATGTCTTCAGTAAAGTTATGAAGTATATATAAAAATTACGATCGTTATTGACGGGGGGGAGCGATTATAAATTTAATGTTTATAACTTATTTGAGTTTTTTTGCTGTTTTATATTAAAATTTAAATTTTTTTTTTGATAAATTATGGCTAGCAATTATCAAATTGAGAAATTAAGTGAATCTAATTATGATGGATGGTCACAGGATGTGAAATTCCTCCTAATGGAGAGGGGACTGTGGTCCATTGTAAATGAGACTGAGAAATTGCCTGTTTTAAAAGAAAAAGAGTCAACTATTGAATTTGAGAAACAAGTTTTTGATTTTATAAATAGGTGTAATACAGCAATTTCTATAAATTATTTAAACATTCAACCACAGTATAGAAAACTTGTTGAAAATTTTGAAGATCCAGTTACATTATGGAAAGAATTATTAAAGAATTTCAGACCTGACAATCGTTCATATCATATGGAAATATTTAATAAATTTTGTGAGGCAAGAATCCAACCTGATGAAACAATTTCGTTGTTTTCTTCAAGAGTTAACCGATTATTTAATCAAATTAGAGAGATTGATTCTTCTTTTTCAGAAAAGTACGCGGTTTATCAATTTCTTAAATTTTTGCCTTCAAATTTTGACACTTCTGTTCAATCAGTATTAAGATGGAAGGACACTGATTTTAAATTTAAAGAAGTAGTTCAGGAGATTATAGCTGAGGAAGTTCGACAGAGAGTGAGAAATCAAGATGTGTGTAATATACAGGCTCAATCTACTATAAGAAAGAAAAGTGGTGTGTGCTATTGCTGTGGAAGTAATCGTCATTACAGAAATCAATGTCCATTTATAAATAATCAGTGTAAAAATTTGTCTTCTTCAAAATCAGATGTACCGAGATTTAATCAACGTTGTATGGATCGACCAAGAGAAAGATCATCTTCAAGACCAAATTCAAGTTTTCCTTCCAGTAGAAGTCCTTCTCCTATGAGATCTCCTTCATCAGGACAAAGTTCTGTGTTTAGAGGGAGAAATAACATTAGAAGTGGACATTCCAGAGGGTCAAGGTTTTATAGAGGTACTAGACATAAAAACTGTAAGTCAAAACCTTTTATTTCTTATGTTAATGCTTGTTTAACTGAGAAAGATAGTAGTGAAACAGACTGGTGTTTCGATACTGCCGCGACACATCATTTCTGTAAGCATAAAGATTTCTTTGTAGATTACAAACCATTGGTTTCTGAAAAAATGGCTATTGCCATTGATGATATCGAATTTCCGATAGAGGGTAAAGGGACTGTTATATTAAAATTTGGAAAAAGAACTGTGGAATTTAAAGAGGTCATGTACAGTCCTAAGCTTAGGCGAAATCTCATTTCTGGCCCACGTGTTGACCTCATGGGAGGCTGTTTTTCTGGATCTGGGGGTGTAGTGAAAGTGACACAGGGTAATAGTCTGTTATTTAAAGCTTATCTTAAAAATGGAATATATTATGTTTGTCCAAAATTAACTAAGAAACCTGTAAATAGAATTGCTTTTGTAGCTGATACTTCAGTTGAGGACCAACATAAATTATGGCATTGTAGATTTGCACATATAGGTATTTCATCTTTATTTCGTACCTTTAAAGAAAATAATGTCATTGGTCATCCTGAGTTAAGTAAATGTAAATTTAATTGTGAGACATGTAAACTTAACAAAAATAAGAGAGTTTCCTTTAAACCTTTGAATGTCATTAGATCCAAACATCCTTTAGAACTGTTATATGCAGATATATGGGGTCCTAGTCCAGTAAATGGACGTGACGGAGAAAGATATTTTTTTTCAATCATAGATGATTATTCTAGAAAGGTTTCCCTTTATCCCCTCAGAGAAAAATCAGAAGCTTGTAATGTTTTACAAAAGCATATAAATAGAGTTGAAAATATTATGATCTCTAAAGTAAAATGTATTAGAACTGATAATGGGGGGGAATTTTTGGGAAATAACCTTAAGAAATATTTCTCTGAAAAGGGAATTACACATGAACTTACCAATATCTATTCTCCGGAACAGAATGGCATTGTAGAAAGGTATAACCAAACTGTTGCAGATGGTGCTAGGACTTTATTAGATGATTCAGGTTTGCATGCTAGTTTTTGGCCTGATGCTATGTCTCACTTTACATATACCTGGAATAGGGTATGTCATTCTGATCAGAAGCAGACTCCTTTTGAACTTTTCTTTGGCCGCAAACCTTCAGTAAGGCATCTAAAACCTTTCGGTGTTCTTGCATATGTAGGTGTTCCTCGTCAGCTTCGCAATAAGCTTGAAGCAAAGGCAAAAATTGGATACCTTATAGGTTATGCATATAGAACTAAGGGTTATAGAATATGGATGCCCGATTCTGGAAAGGTGGTCGAAACGATAAATGTCTCATTTGATGAGAATGAAACTTTTAAAACTAAGCGCAGTGGAGCCGTGATGGGCACCAACCCTTTTTCTGAGATACAGAATTATAGTGAGGTTACTATTCCAAGTGAACACAGGGAGGAAGCTAAAGTTGATTTTTATCCTTCTGATAATTCCCATGATTGTTTACCTAGTCCTCCTATAAGTTCAGAACTGAAAAAGGTAGTTTGGTTAAGGAAGCCCAAAATGCGTAGTGATCATTCCAGAAGAGACATTTATTATTTTCAGGAAGGAAAAACACAGCGTTTGCGTTCATTAAATGAAGTGCAAACTTACTGTGATAAAAATAAACTTTTATTTGAACCTGAATTATTTGATTTTCGAGGTGAAAATGATTATGAGGGTCCTGTTTCTGATCTTGATGAATTGGATAATGAGGAGATTGTATCCCAATTAAGCGAGTCTAGCTGACTAGATAAAGTGTCTATTCCTAAAACTTACAAACAAGCATTAAAGTCTGATAATTATCCTGACTGGTTAAGTGCTATGGAGAGTGAAATGGATACTATGAAAGCTAGACAAGTCTGGAATTTGGTTGATCCTCCTAAAGATGTTAATCCAGTAGGTTGTCGTTGGGTATATACAGTAAAGAAGGATGAGACTGGAAAAATTGTTAGATTTAAGGCTCGTTTAGTGGCACAGGGTTACACTCAAATAAAGGGTGAATCTTTTGATGAAACTTTTTCCCCTGTTGTCAATTTTAGTTTAGTTAGATTTTTCTTTTCTCTTCTTGTTTCTTATAATAAATGGATTCATACCCAATGTGACGTGACTGGTGCATATCTTTATGCTAGTTTGAATAGAGATGTTTACATGTTACAACCTCCAGGTTTTGTAGTTAAAGGTCAAGAAAATAGAGTTTGTAAATTGAATAAAGCGTTATATGGCCTGCATCAGAGTGGCAGGGAATGGTTTTATGAAATCCATAAGGTTTTGTTAAATATTGGTTTTGTAAAGTTAGAGAGTTGTAATTGTGTGTACATATTTGATTCAAATGCAGTTCTAATTTTATATGTTGATGATTTTGTTTTATTTTGTAAATGTAAAGAAATTTCAGATAAATTGTTAAAGTTATTAAGTTCTAATTTTGATATTAAAGTCTTAGGTAAAACTAAAAAATTGCTAGGAGTTGAGTTTATGGAAGTTGATGGAAAACTTTACATACATCAAGAGAGTTATATTAAAGAAGTATGTGAAAGGTATAAAAATTTTAATTTCCCTATTTCTTCACTTCCTATATGTAAAACTTCAGTTTATTCTAAGAGAGATTCTCCTAAAACAAATGATGAACTTAAAGAAATGTTAAATTACCCCTATAGAAATATTTTGGGATGTTTGTCTTTTCTTGCTAACAGAACTCGTCCAGATATAAGTTATGCTACTAATATTTTTAGTCAGTTTCAGTCAGATCCTGGACTTAATCATTGGAATGGTCTCTTAAAACTACTTGGATATGTCAATTGTACTCGTGAATTAAAATTGGACTTAACTTGCAATAATATTCAATTCCTAGTTTATTCTGATGCAGATTTTGCTGCAAACCGTGATGACAGAACTTCTATGGGGGGACAGTTAATTCTTTTAGGTAGGTCTCCAATTGAATGGAGAACATTTAAGGAAAAGAGCGTCAGTCTTTCCACAATGGAAGCTGAGTTCGTGGCAATGACTGAAGCCTCTAAAGAGTTAATATGGTTTGATAGAATACTTGAAGAATGTTATCATAAAAATTTAGTTTTTGGTCAAAAGGAAAAATCAATATTATTTGTTGACAATATGGCCACTATAGACTTTGTAAAATCTCCAATAGAGAACTATAGAAGCAAACACATAGATGTAAAGTTATTTTTTGTTAGAGATTTGGTTTATAAACAATTATTTGATCTTAAATACATTAAAAGTAAATCTAACCTTAGTGATCCTTTCACGAAACCCCAGTCCAGAAACGATCTTGAAAAGTTTATTATGAATCTTTTTGTACATAAAAAATAATGTTGTAATTTATTGTTAGTACATTTTTTAAATAATTTATGGTTTAGTACATTGTTTTAAGGAATTTATTGCTCGTACATTGTTTTACAGAATTGTTAGTACATTGTTTTATAAAATTCTTGTATTTAATATATATATTTTTTGAGTCTTTCCAGGTATTGAATAATTAACTTTCCCATCTAATTGAGGATATGTCTTTTGAGAGATAGATTTTAGTGAGGCAGAACAGCCCTCGGTAACGTCTCGTAGAGGGTGCCATTGTAATTTGTCAGATGTCTCTCTGGTTTGTCTTTTGGGAGATTTATATTTTAAAAAGGATCTGTTCACAGGCATGTTAAACTTTTTAATTTTGTAAGTCCTAGTTTTATTATGTTTGAATTGGAAATGTCATTAGGTCCCATTCAATGCCTGGAGTTAAACATTTTGTTTGTACATTCTTTATATATTTTTCTAATTTTTTTTTGAAAAGTTCATTCTGTATGATTGTTTGAAAGACTGGGGCCCCAGCATGTGCGAGTGAATGTAATTGATTATTTGTATTGTATATATGAGGAAAGTAACTTTCTGTGAATTGTTTTGTATTTAATTTATATATATATATTTTTTTTTGCAGTTAGAGAATGTAATTATTTAACTTTAAAGCTAAATGATGTGGTCATTATTTTCCCTGATTTGTATACCTATGTATATATCGGATACTTTGAATTCAAAAAAAAAAAATTCTGTTTTTTTTTAGGGCTTGTTTTAGAGAGAAGATTATTTTAAGGAACTTTTTGTGCCTAAGGCATAATTTAAGCTGTTTGTTTTATTCCTTACCTCTTATAAATGTTGAGATTATAAATGTCAAGAGGGGGGGATTTGTTAGGAATAACAGCTATAGGATTTTCTATAAAAGTTCTTGCCATTTATTGTCTTGGTTTAAATAATTTATTATATATTAAACTTTATAACATTTATTTAGATCAATATTTCATTAATTAAGTTATATTGAAACACAATGTTCTATTATATAAATCAAATTATAAATAATTTTTGAAAAGACTTTTATTAAAATATTTTTGATAACTTACTTAACTTTTAACTTCATTTAATTCATCTTCCTGTCATTTAATCAAAAATCACTTATTTTATAGTCTTCAGTAAATTAGCTTCCGTGGCATAAAATGTAAACAAACTTTCACATTCACTTCACTAAGTAAAAAAAGAATTCATAACTAATTGTTTCCGTTCGATTCCGTTCGTATGACGATGACGTCATTCTGTTTTGACCAGTCATTTTTTTTTTTGGATTCAATTGATTTAACTGTTTATTTAACGTTATGCTTATGCATATTAATTTGTCTGACACATATAAAAAGATAGTTTTACTCATTGTGAGTGCTTCATTTTTTTTTCTTTTTCTTTAGGAGCTGGTCTCTTAATTATAAACAGTAAATGGCAATTATAATCTAAATTTAATCTTCTATAATGAGTAAAGTAAAAATATATTTTGTTATGTGTTTGACAAGTCTTCAATAGATATGTTTTTTTTCTTCTGTGATAAAAAATTGTTTTGATGCATGTAGTCACCAGCTGATGTTACAAGTAATGTTGTTCTATATTTAAGTGCTGATATTTTATTTATTGTCATCTACATTGAATCATCCAAAAAATAAACTTTATTTGTTATAATATGTCTTCATTTCAAGAACACTTTTTTATTTATGCTTCAAATTAACTCAGTAACGTTTTTCATCTGCTCAATAGTTTAAACTCTGCAAGTCAAGATTATTTATTTTAAAGAGATTACTTTTTATTAATTAAGCATTTAGCGTCTCCTTCTTTGACAAAACGCACATGGCGCGCGCGCGAGCGCGGCCATACCAGAAACACCTCCTCACTATCCCATGGCAGTTCCTCTTCTGTTACTAGCAGGTCGCGGTAGATGCGAACCAGCTTCCTAAAACGTCACGGCGCTGCCTGGCCAATAGGACCGCGCGATCTCGAGGAGAAAGCTGAACACCTACACTCCAGAGGGGAGAGAAATGAAGAAGCAAGAGCGAATTTTGAGTGTTGCTGTGCAGCAAACGTGCAGGGGTAAAACGGGAGAAATTGGAACTTAGAGAAATTTAGTTTGAATATTAAATACTAGTTTGATTTTGATAAAAATTTGCACCAATAATTAAAATTGAATAAACACACTGTCGTGCTTCACGACAATCTATATATCTATATACAGTGGAGCACCTTTTATACGTTTCTCATTTATACGTTTTTCTCATTTATACGTTTTTCGACTTTGGTCCCAAATCATTCCATTGAATTCTAATGATAAAATATTTCGTTTATACGACACAAGTAAATTCTTAATTTCACTTATACGTTTTTTTTTTTCCCCTCCTTGTAGAATCCCAAGTTTGAGTTTCGTTCCAGGATTTAAAAAAAAAAAAAAAAAAGATGAATGCTTTTTATGTTCTATTCTTATTTTTTTTCGATTATTTTTTCTTAGAACTATGGTAACAAAGTGCGGCTATAGAACAAAGTGCGACTTGCATGGATAGCCTGGGGGGAAGGGCTGTTAGAGAAATTTTCAGAGATAAGCCAAGTAGCCAGTGACCACTTGAAACCTCCCACTTTCTCTTTTAATTGATTCCAGTAATGGGGTATGAAAGGAAAAAAGCCCATAACTTTATAGTCATTTTGCAAACTTGAAGATTTACTACTCACTAGAAGATTTTATTATCGTGTTTATTTCACATTACGGTTGGAGAAACATTTTTCTTTTTCTTTCCTTCTATTTAATCGTTTGCAAAAATGTCATCTTCATTTAGAGAACAAAAGGCTTTGTCTTTAAAGGTTAAAATCGAAATCTTGAAAAACATTTCTGAATTTCTATATTTTTAATTATTATTTAATTTTTATTCAACTTTTTAAAAATATTTTAAATGTAATTAAATTAAATCTTATTCGAATAAATGTAAAGGAAATCATGAAAATTGATTAGACTTTATTATTAATATGATACTTTATTGTGAATTAATGTTAAAACGAATTTTCAGTTGTACGTTTTTTTCAGTTATACGTTTTTTAGGAACGGTCCCTTGAAAAACGTATAAACGGTGCTCCACTGTATATGAGAGTTTTATTTATCATTCAAATAAAATTATATAAAGAAAAATGAAAACCGATTAAAAGTCTGATTAATCGACCAATTAATTGATTAATGACTTATTAACCCAGTTAAAACTGTTAATCGATTCCCACTCCTATTATTGGTGAACACAAAAGTGCCTTGTTTGATGGATCTTTTTTATGGAAAACTCAGCATTTCCAGAACATTATTCTCTTGTTTTCTTGAGTTATTTCCTGAACTTTTTGTAATTCATAAGCTGTAAACTCTAGCTTCTGCTTGGTTATTTTTTGGATAGATTCCTAACTTACCCTAGTTACCCTTCATTAGAAATCCTTATATTTTAGGTGATATGTTTCCTGATGAGTTGTCAGATTTATTGACATATATTGAATATATTGCATTCAGATTTTTCATCTTATGTGTGTCATGTGAATGTATCAATTCACATACTATTTTTTCAAGGTTCTAAATATTTCAAACTTTTAATTATATAAAAGACATATAATTAACTTGGAATGTTTTTCATATAAATATCATTTACTATTTTATTAATTATTTTTTAGTTGTGGGGAAATTTTGTTTTTATAATATTGTAATATATATATGTCATTATGACATATATATATTACAATATTATAAAAACAAAATTTCCCTACAACTAAAAAATAATTAATAAAATAGTAAATGATATTTATATGAAAAACATTCCAAGTTAATTGACAGCTACACATTTAAATAATTAAAATGCAGTTGTTGGCATAAATATTTCTTTAATGAAATTCAGGTTTACAATCCATCACGCGAAGGTGAGCCATCCTTGTCAACTTACATCTTAAAAAACCTAACTAGCAAGTCCCTGGCCCGAGACCGACTCAATATTCCCTTTCGCGGAAGCAATCACGTGATGTTGAGAGTGTTCTAATTGGCTGAGGGGAGTCACACGATACCAAGGAGGGGTCAGAATATTCTGGATTACGTTTGCATTGTGCAATAAAATAAATAACAGTTTTATTTCATTGGAAAATAAAATAAAAATACCTTTAAGATTTGAGAACAAGTTAAAGAATTTGTAATTAATGAAATATCTAGAAAATGAATTAATAAAGAATTAGGGCGTTATCAGTGGATTAGTGGGAGGTAAAGACATTTAAGTTTGAGAAATAAAGCTATAATTTTAAGGGGGCTTTTAATTATATTTCATATATATATATTTGTGTGTGAAAAACACACTCACACTCACACGCGTACATATATGTTGTGGTGGTACTTTTTATTTTATTTAATAATGGATAGAGGTTGCCTTTAATTTAAAACAAAATATGTTAACAAATTGTGATCGTATGAAATAATGATGAATTACCCTAGGCTTCGATCTGATCATACATGGGTACATACCAAGTATAAGATAAATTCAATCTTTACTTTTTTAAGATATTTTAAAGTTTAGAATAAAACATACCCGGTCTTGAAAAAAAAGGAAAGGCAGTCTTCAATTCCAATTTAAAAGTATTTATTAAGATTAATTTGCTTTCCCACCTCAAGAACGCAGAAATCCGGACAACTGTTATAAATCTCAAATCTCTAATACATAGCCATGCTTCTTTAAAATAAATTCAAGATACTTATAACAAAATATTTATATAAAAAAAAATCAGCTCCGGTCACTGTCACAATTTCGTTTCAAGTCATAATAACCGTGTGGGACCACATATATAAAAATAACGGTAAAATACAACGTACGGACGCAAGTGCCCGGCCATTCTTCTCTGTACACAGGTGGAACACCAACTGACTGATTTTTAAATTTTTAAAAATCGCTCCTAAAGAAAAAACAGGTCCGCACACCTAAAATCACGGATACGTGATTTTTATTCGTTAATCGGACCGCAAAAGTAACCAATTAAACAGTTCGCGCACGCAAGAGAAACAATCGCCGATTCTCCCGTTGACAAGTGTCGCGGGAAGCAAACTTTACAGGGTGCGTTGAGCCAGGAACGAACGGCTGCGATGAGATGCCTGCAAAACGATGTATTTTGGCATAGGAATTAAACAAGAGGTGATGTATTTACATCACATATCCCCACATGACCAATTACAAAAAATTTTATGGCACTGGAAACATGAACCGGATATGGTGAAATTGTGAACAGAGCCAGAGACGGTTTTTGTTGACAAAAGACATAAAATTTTTTGTGAATAAATTGTATAAAAGAATAATATAAAAACAAATTCAGAAACATTACTAAATATAACATATATATCAATTATTTTACAACAAAAAGAAACTTATCGTTATTACACATACGAACTTGTTATAAGAAGAAATAATATAATCATAATATCAACAAAAAAAAAAAATCACTGAACACATGAGCTTGTTATTTGAAAACACTCATGTGAGAAAAAAAAAAAAAAAAAAAAATTTCCCTTTTCTCAATTTCTCTTTAAAGGAAATCATGCGAATGACAATAACATGGCTCATAAAATTAAATAATCTCAATTCTTATAGAAAAGTAAGATACACATAAAATATAAATGTAATATCCTAAATGTAAACACAGCACATGAAAATAGATATCTATTAATATATATAAGTATGAATATAAACATGAAATCATATTACACAAGTGACATGTCATGAAAGAAATATTATATTTGTTACCAGTAACATAAGAATTGTTTATAAAATAAATAGCAATATATTTGGGCCCAATTATTACATGTGAGAAAGCCCCTTGGAAATAGACCAAGAAAATATCAAACGAAATTAAAACCCAATTAAAATAATAACCCTAAAATGAAAATAAAAGAATATGCTTTACAAAAAAAAAAAAAATGCTATTTCCAATTGACTTGCTACTATTACACAATTATTTTCACATATATACATCTATATCTGAATAATACTCTAAAAAAAAATATATACATATATAAATGAGAAATTATTTAACAGAAGTGTGGTACAGCAAAATCCAACCATCTAACACATTGAACACTTTTTTTTTTTGTATACTTTACTATGATAATCTTGAGATATTAATATTATATTTTCAAAAATTAACTCTTTTATAAAACATAATTTACTGGCTGTGACTCCCCAAGAGTACTCCCAAGCAGGTTGATCAGTCCTATTCTGAAGCACTCCCGGAAAGACACAGAAAGCAAAAAAAAAAAAAAAATATTTATATATATATATATATGGTTAAATATTACTATTTTTTATTCCTGGGCCTCAGGTTGTACCTGGAGGCTGAGCTATCTGGTATACAAGTGTTATTTTTCTTGTTGACAATAGGAGCAGGAGATTGACTATTTTCTAGAACTGGTAATTTATTGTTTGTAAGCAGAGAATTTGTATTGTCTTGTATAAGATATTGTTTCCTTTTTGGGACAATTAAAAGTCTATCGATATTAATGTGGAACGGTTTTGCTGTAACACTTTCATACTCTTTAATTTGAACCAGCACCTTAGAAATTACTTTAGTGACAATAAAAGGCCCGATAAACCTTGCTTTGAAAGTGTCTCGTGTTTTCATGTAAACAAGGTCGCCCGTCTTGAACACTCTGAGGGAAGCTCTCTGGTGCTGTCTTTGATTTCTGTAATTTTGAGCATCCTTCATATTTCTATGTACCTTTTCATAAACTCTATTTAGCGACTTCATGTATTGATAATACTCAAAGGGGAATTCCATATTTGACATTTCATGCAATTCACATACATCAAATATATTAGAAACTGACCTACCAAAATGTAAAAATGCTGGTGAATACCCCGTTGATGAATGTATAGAAGTGTTGTATATACTTTTATGTATCATCAAGGCTTGTTTGAAGTTGAAGCCTTCACCTGCTAATGAAGCAATAGATGATTTGATACTAGTGTTTATTCTTTCGGAAGATCCTTGCGTCTGTGGATGTGCAGACGAAGCATGAACAAGGCTTATTTTCATGGTTTTGGTGAAATGGTTGAAAATATCTGCTGTAAACTGAGGTCCAAGGTCAGACATTAATGCTGCAGGACGTCCATATGATGTGATATATTTTGTTAGGGAGTCTACAACAGACTGTGCCGTGGGTTTTTTAATTGGAAAAAGTTCTAAGAATTTG
Organism: Salticus scenicus; assembly: GCA_963930645.1. Taxonomy (NCBI): domain Eukaryota; kingdom Metazoa; phylum Arthropoda; class Arachnida; order Araneae; family Salticidae; genus Salticus; species Salticus scenicus. Next base: position 113,732,108 of record OZ005656.1, read on the forward strand.
GAGAAGTGATCAAAACAGGTAAGTACAAACATTTTGTTGGAGAATGGTCCAACAAAATCCATAGATACCAGTTCACCAGGTTTATTTGGAATGAACATTTCCTGTAAAGGAGCTGCAGGAATTTTGTGAGGCTTATTTCTGATACACAGTTTACAAGAAAGCACGTAATTTTTGGTATCTCTGTATATTCCTCTCCAGTAATATGACTTCAGGATTTTACGGTACGTATTATAAATACCAAAATGTGGCATATGAGCTATCTTTAAAATTTTAGGTTTTAGTGAATTTGGTACAAGAATCTTGGAGGAATTACTATCTTGTTTGCTATTAAATTTTCTTTTTATCATCAATAGACCTGTATCTGGATGAATGAAATAATTTTTGAATTTCTGTTTTGGATTTTCAGACGTAATATTTTGTACTATTTTCAATAAATTATCATCATGTTTTTGTTCAATAAATAAAGTATCTTGTGAAACTTGTAGTTCTGGGTCATTATTTTCTCTATTAGTTAGGTTTAGGTTGCTGTGATTCATATTGTGCAACTGTATGCTGGGTGAATTGGATGATACAGGTAAGATGTTTTCATCATTTATTAACTCTGGATTTGTTGTCAAATTTTGGGTGGATTCTGAAAAGTCATCACGTGAAAAATAATCTGCTAGAACATTAGATTGACCTTTAATGTATTGGAATGTAAAATCATACGTGTACAACTCTATTAGCCATTTTGTAGTAAGATCTACAGGTGAAGTAGTACTGCGATAGAATTCTATGGGTTTGCTATCACTTAAAATTGTAAATTGTCTATTATATAAGTAGAACCTGAATGCTTGAACTGATTTAACAATTGCCATAAGTTCTTTCTTGAGTGCCGGATAGTGCTTCTCAGAATTAGAAAGTGTTTTGCTGAAATAGCTAACTGGTTGTAATACATTGTTGCGTTCTTGCAACAGAACCCCAGCTATAGCTACATTGCTAGCATCGGTATTCAGGAAGAAAGGCTTGTCAAAATCAGGTAAATTTAGAAATGGTTTAGTAAAAAATATCTTTTGAATTTTCTGAAAAACTTCTGTGTGTTGATGTGTCCATTTAAACGGGATCTTCGTTGAAGTTAAGTGTGTTAGTTGATCCACTAGTTTTGCATAATTTGGAAGAATTTTTCTGTAAAAACCACATAAACCCAAAAATCTCTTCAAATGTTTTCTTGTTTTGGGAGTTGGAAATGCTGTTATTTTGGTGATGTTTGATGATATGGGACTTATTGTATGGTCTTGTATATGAAATCCAAGGTAATCAATAGCCTTCTTAAAAAATTGGGATTTCTTCGGAGATAAGGTGATGTTATACTTTAATAAAATTTTGAAAAGTTGAGTCAGTTTTTCTAACATTTCTGGAAATGAGTTGCTACATACAATAATATCGTCCTGGTATGCAAAGATACCAAGACATTTTGTTTCTTCAATTATCGCATCAATCAACATTTGGAAACTGCTTGCTGCAGATCTTAGTCCAAACATTAAACGACTAAATGAATAGGTCCCCCACTGAGTTGTGAATGATAACCTTTTTCTGAACTTCTTTGGGAGATGTATTTGATGATATGCAGACGGGAAGTCCAGCGTGGTGAAGTATTTATACTTTGAAATTTTATTAATGATATAATCAATTCGGGGCAATGGATACGATGAACTCCTTATCATGGCATTGATGAGTCGTAGATCAAGGGCTAGGCGAAAAGATGGCTTTTCATCAGGAGATGTGGGTTTTTTCTTCACAGCAAGCATGGGACACGCCCATTCAGAAATGCTCCTTTCAATGATGCCAGCCTCTTGTAGAGCATCAATTTGTTTCTTTATCTCCTCCTGCATAGCTTCAGGAACTGGATAAGGCAACGTTCTTACAGGAACATCACTTGTGAATTGTATATGCGGGGTCACATGGTCAGTGTGTCCCAGTGATTTAAGTGATGAGGAAAAAACCACTTGATGCTCCATAAGCAATTTCTGGATAGTCAATCTTTCTTTAGTAGACAAATGGTGTAAGGAAAAATTATCAATACTAAATTCAGATTTTCGGAGTTGAATGATCTCATCAGATGCTTGAATCAGATTAACTTGTGCTCTGGGCTCTTGTTTAATTTCCTCTATTTCTTCAATTTGGTGAATTATTCCAAGCTTGGTACCTTTATTTAAATGTTGATCTACTTTAGAATAATTTGTTAACGGAACTGAAAATGACATTACTTCAATATTTTTACTATGTGAACCCTCTTCAAGGTTGACAATTGCAGTGTACAAACCTATACCTTTGTTTTTATTCAGTGTGGGAATAAAGATTACCTGTTTATCAGCATATATTTGTTTGCACATAACAAAGACATAAACTGTTTGTAGCGGTGGAATGATCACTTTGTTTTTGAGTGTACATTTATTAACTTCATCTTGACAGTCAAATTGAGAATTTTTATCGTTTACGAAAGTAGGATTAGAGGTAGAACTACTGGTCTCAGGAACAGCGGGTAAATTTTGGAGGCAATTAATTTTGGATTCAGGAATCTCATACTCATCTTCAGGAATTGTGCTATAAATGTCAACATGACAATCGTTAATTTGTACGAGATTTTGTTTTAAATCAATTAGGACCCTATGGGTTTTCAGAAAATCAAATCCCAATATACCAATGAATTTTGAGTCTGTAGGAATATCTATGAGAAAAAATGTATGTCTGAAAAAAAATTTGCCAATTTTGAATGATAGATTGATACATCCCGCACAAAATACCGCTGAATTGACAGTAGCAATTTTAACTTTTGTAGCGACTCTTTTAAAGTGTAATTCATTTCTGAATTTATCGAAATAGCCTTTGGCTAAAACTGAAATGCTCGCACCTGAATCCAAAAGAAAGTTTTGTAATGACTTATTTATGTTTAACATAACTTAACAATAGGTAAGTGAGGACTGGCAGCTTGAGTGTACAATAGAAATCTTAATGAATGAATAAAAATAACATCCTCATCAGGCTGATTTTCTGTTTGGGATGTAGCATTAGATGATATATTTGCAGGAACAATGGTTTGAGTACTTACTGAACTGACCAATCTTTTTGATGAGATAGGAAATTTTAATCTAGTGCTTGGTGATCTTAGGATTATATCCTGACCACAAATTTTTAGACCATTCGAATGTTCATTATGAATGGGAGAGGAAGTGCAGGACTGACCTCTCCCAGAAATTTGTCAGTCTTTATGAAACTGACGATTTTTGTAGTTGAGCCCTTTACGTTTATGTTCAAAAGTTGCTGACTCCGATTGAGCCTGTGCTGACCGGGGGTGTGTGTGAGAGGAGTGTCCATCCGAAGGAGAATGTCTACGGTTATATTTGGATCTAATTTTATTTCTTTGACATGATTTGAATCCCTGTCGATCTGTGTCAAATCTTCTGCCACCCTGATAATCTTTTAATTTGTAACAAAAGCGGGCAGTGTGTCCAACCCGAGAACACCACTGACATGTCGGTTTATAACCATCAGACCGCGAGGGCCAATCTGAATTTAATTCAAGATGATGCAGCTGGGAGTCCCCATCCACGGCATTATGCTGTGCATTTTCAGCAGTCATGCAATGATTTATATTTGAAAATGATGGCTGGGAAACAGCCAAAGATTCACCTGATTGAACAACCTCCTGATATGCAGCCAGATTGTCAACCATTTCCTCAAAATTACTACACTTTCTCGTTAAAAGATGTAATTTATAATCGGGGGTGAGAGTATCTGTTAATTTTGCAATGAGTAGTTGGTCCATTGATTCTTGTGGAAATTTTGGAAACCTCTTATAAACAAGATGTTGGAGTCGATTAGCAAAGTTTCGGATATTCTCCAAACCATCAAATTTAATGGCATTATATTGTAATGCTACACTCTGTTCTGTTTCACCTTTAAAATTCTTACGTAAAATCTGAAATAATTCATCAGGAGACTTGGCTCTTTGGCATGGGATTGAAGATGTATAAAATTTTAAAGCCCTATCGCAAAGTTTTGATTTAATAAAAATAAGGGCCTGTTTAGGATGCCATTTAAAAATATCTATTTTAGTTTGCACCTGTTCAATAAAAAAATCCAAAAGATCTGGATCACCATTAAATGGTGTTACTGTGAATTTAAGACAATAAGATTTTTCAGCATTCATGATTTTAAGAAAAATTTGTCAAAATTTGCAGAGACAAAAAAAAGTTAATGCATAGTCATATATTTTCAAAATATCAAGCAGACATACTTATCTACTTTAATCTTATTATATTTCATAACAAATTTTCATACTAATTGAAGTTGACACATCTTATTAGGTATATCTTTTAGAAGTGATAGCAAACTCCCAAACACAATAAATTATAACATGTTATTCCTTCAAATACAAAAATATCATACAGCCTATTTTCAAAATATTCTCTCTCTATTATCTTGGCATTAATTCTAAATCAAAACAGTATTTTTATTTTGCAAAAGAATAATACCCTATATAATCCAGAAATACATACCAATATATTACACTTCAAATGCGAAAGTAAGCTTTTAATTATTATTCTTGATAAACTATTTGTTTAAATACATTCAACAGACTAGATTATAATACTTAGTTCAATATGCCACTATGGAATTTTTTTTTTTTTTTTTTTTTTTCTTGAAAAACCACTTTTCAAAAGTATGTTTTTGAAAAAATATATGAATTCTTATTTAACTATTTCATTTTATTATTATTACTATTATTAATGAAATGGCTAATAGGCATCTTAAAATAAAATTTCACCCATACAAACAGTACTACTTTCAATAATTACTGCCCTTATGGCTATGAAAATATGAATAATAACAAAAATATACATCTTTCTAATAATTTCTTAAATAAAGCACTTTCAGATCAAAACTGGCAATGTACCTCATGCAATCTTTAATTTTTTACGATCGGCACCATATGTGGTGGTACTTTTTATTTTATTTAATAATGGATAGAGGTTGCCTTTAATTTAAAACAAAATATGTTAACAAATTGTGATCGTATGAAATAATGATGAATTACCCTAGGCTTCGATCTGATCATACATGGGTACATACCAAGTATAAGATAAATTCAATCTTTACTTTTTTAAGATATTTTAAAGTTTAGAATAAAACATACCCGGTCTTGAAAAAAAAGGAAAGGCAGTCTTCAATTCCAATTTAAAAGTATTTATTAAGATTAATTTGCTTTCCCACCTCAAGAACGCAGAAATCCGGACAACTGTTATAAATCTCAAATCTCTAATACATAGCCATGCTTCTTTAAAATAAATTCAAGATACTTATAACAAAATATTTATATAAAAAAAAATCAGCTCCGGTCACTGTCACAATTTCGTTTCAAGTCATAATAACCGTGTGGGACCACATATATAAAAATAACGGTAAAATACAACGTACGGACGCAAGTGCCCGGCCATTCTTCTCTGTACACAGGTGGAACACCAACTGACTGATTTTTAAATTTTTAAAAATCGCTCCTAAAGAAAAAACAGGTCCGCACACCTAAAATCACGGATACGTGATTTTTATTCGTTAATCGGACCGCAAAAGTAACCAATTAAACAGTTCGCGCACGCAAGAGAAACAATCGCCGATTCTCCCGTTGACAAGTGTCGCGGGAAGCAAACTTTACAGGGTGCGTTGAGCCAGGAACGAACGGCTGCGATGAGATGCCTGCAAAACGATGTATTTTGGCATAGGAATTAAACAAGAGGTGATGTATTTACATCACATATGTGTATGAAAGGATAGAAAGAATTAAGAGTTTAAATTATTATTTTATTATTTTAAACTAATATTATATGATAATCTGAAGAAAACCCCATTCAAAATTCATAACTCGAAAATAATTCAGAATTTTACCTGCTAAAGTGTTTCACTGCAGGACACTTTCATAACGTAAAAGTCAGAAAACTGAATAGATTTTAGAATAAAAGTTGCTTAATAGTGTGCAACTCTCATTTTTTTGTGTTAGAATAACACATATTAATTAATCCTGGGTGTCTGGGGCCAAGCTAAACTGTCAATCATAAAATTAATAAGCAATAAAAAGTGTAGGAGGAGATTAAACCCTCTAGCAGTTCTCACCAAAATTAGGATTTTATAAAGGGCTGCATACAAAAATCTGTACATCTTTGCGTGTAGCTCTTGCTAAAACAAACCCAAGCCAAAATGCACCCTGGAAGTGGAATCGGCGTTAAGATAATAAATTATATCGATGTCGCTCATCTATCATCCGGATGTTCAGCATGCTTTAAATAGCCTTACTGTTGAATAAACTGTAATAAGATTCAAGAAGCACACAATAAACTGCTTTATTATCTTGGACTCTTTATTTGGGAGACAACAATATGGATACATGCTGTGAGTAATAACACATTACTTATATATAAACTTATAGAAAATTGCCATGATATAAACTGAAAAAAAAAAGAAGCAAAATCGATATAATTAATTAGGAGATTGAAAAGATAAAACAAATGAATGCAAACAGGCTGAATTCCCAATTTCATCACAGGCATTGTAGGAATTGTGCATGCGAATTGTAGTGTTCGATGAATAAAGTGCATATTGCTAAAATTTCTCTACCCCAATGCCTTAATCATAATTATAAAAATAATAATGAAGAAGGACATAAATTTAAAACAAAACAGTACTTACATAAATAATAACAAGATGCATATAACATATGAATGCAGAAGGAAATAATTTGGTTAACTTTTAAACATAGAAACCTGGTTGTGCAAGGTAAAATCATGGAGAAAATGAATAGAAGCAGGGATTTATTTTTATCTGGATGGAGTTTAATTTAATTATATAATTATGATAATAATATTTTTTTTTAATTAACTAGGGGGCTCTGCCTCCTGCTCACTCCACTCACCAACCCCTGTTTCGCTTCACTTATTAATATCCCTGTGAGGCTTTTCACTGAATATGATTATTAATAGTGTATAACACAAGACAAAAGCAGAAAAAAGTTATAGAAATTCCCATGTTTAATGTCAAATTGAAATACATAATATTTAATACCACATTTTTTTTTAAAAATGAAAAATTTGTTACAACTTTATATGACCCCCTTAACAACTTTTAAATTTTTGTAATTATTTGGTGATGAATTTTTTGGTATAATTGCTTGTTAAAAAAAAAAAAAAAAAAAATGAAAGAAAGAAGAGTAAAAAATCCAGTACTTATAATCTAAAGCCTGTACTTTTTAAAAATACTTATACTTTTTTCTGTTGCTTACACTTTTTAAGTGATGAATTTTTGTCTTGCCATAATTCGAAATATGAAATGTGTCCCAGAAATGTCTAATTCCATAATGTTAAAAAAATATCAGTGCGAAATTACAAGATTTATAGATGAGTTTGATTTTGACTTTATTTGGAACAACTTGCATGTTGGTCCACAACTCTATTTGGTGATTACGGTGAAATGTGATTTCCGGAAGTGGTTGCCATGGATTCCAAACGTAAACGAGGTGAAAATGCATTTCATTTTACAAAATGAGTTTTGTAATGTACATTAAAAAAAAAATTAAGCTATTTTTAATATTAATAAAATAAATATTTAAAATTAACTTTCCGGAACTAATATGTGTTGGTCCACAAGTGCATTTGGTGATTTTTCTTTAGTGATTATGGCAAAATGCAATTTTCGCAAATGGTTGCCATGGATTCTAAGCATAAACAGAAGCAAAACACGTTTTTCAAAATGGTGTTATTATTAATATACAAAATTAATTAAAAGCTTATTTTTTATTATTTACGCTGTTATTATTTAAAACGGCGTCAAAGAAAAATCGCTAAATCCAGTTGTGGACCGACACTATAATTGTACCAATATTAAATGTCTCTTTTATTTATTTTTTAATAAAAAAAAGTTTAATAAAAAAAGATAAATATACTTTAAAGACAAAAAGAAATGGTGCTCACAAGGATGATAATTTAAGAAAAGAATAAATGATCCAATTCATAAAAAATGCAATTTTGGAAATCAAATTTTCAGTAACTTTTTAAAAGACATGTTATAATACAGATTTAGATATCAAAATTATCACCAAATTAAATGCTGACCTATAATGGATAATGGAAAATCACGATCATTATTCATGAAAGAACGTATAAGAAATTGATGAACAGCATAAGAAATTTCCAGTAATAGAAATATTTTTCTTAACAGCAACATTGACAATGATTTTATTATTTTTTATACCATGGATCACATTTTAATTTTCCCATGGAAAATGATATCATGACAGAAAAATAACGTCATAAGAGAAACTTTTTCTATGGTGGCAAATAGAGTACCTTTATAAACCTGACGTTTTTAGTTAATAATTTCATTAATTAAAATGATAGAAATTTCTAAGCAGCTGAAATGCCTTCTTTGAAGTAGTTGGAATACATTGATATATCTCATGACGTGGAGAACTCTGCCCTCCACGAGAAGTTGCTGTCGCAAACAAAAAAAATTGACACCAGCGACAGAAACTTCCTTTTAATATATAGAGATAAGTTATTAGGATTTTGGATTTATTTTTGCTAAATAAATAAAATATTTACTCAATTAGAGAGGTGTTGTTGATTAAACAATTGTAAACAAAAAATAACTAGATTTTATCTATAATCCACAAAAGTCTGAAACCTACAAAATGTTTAAATAAAAGTTTTGCATGATTTTTTTTTTTTTTTTCTTTTTCTGCATGTTCTAAACAGTTTCTTTTTCTTACATCCGAGTTTTATAAATTACTAATTTTCATGTTCTGAAAATAATTTGTTACTTCAACTTTAAAAGTTGACTTTATTGAAAATATTTTATTTAAAATTCTACTTAAATATTGGTGAAAAGTTAAATATTGACAAAACATCATTTTTTCCTATGTATGTTTAATTAGTTAGGTTTTATACATATATTAAAAAATAAAATAAAATAAATAAATAATAATAAGATATTAAATTTTTTTTGTTTTATTCAATATAGGATGAAGAAGGCCGTTGCTTTAGTGATTCCTTAGCTGAATTTTCAGAGACTGATCTAACTACTGACCCAACAAAGTATTATACATTTTTCTTCTTAACTTTTTAAACTTTGTAATAAAGATATTCTTCCTTTAATGATTTTTGTTTTTAAGAAATAAAAATGTTTTTCTAAGTTTTTATACCACGGATGATTTTTAGTACCATAGGCATACTTCTTTTAATTTCCAATTTTGTGTACTTGAAAACATTGATACAACAATAAATTTTTAGTTATATGATTGTATAGTTTTAGAATTACTCATTTTAATTTTTTTAAGAGTGGATCGTTTACTTATGTTACTGTTTCATAATCTTGAATGGGATTGGCAGGGGAAAAAATATATATATAATAAAGATGATCTATTAAGCATAGTAGAAGCCAAGCAACAGATACAAGATCACTGAAACACCAATGACCAATAAGATTTAAAAAAAAAAAAAAAATATCTGGATGAAATACACTAATGTAAAGAAACCAGATCTATTAATTAACAGCCTGCAAAACAAACGAATCAATAAAGTAAAACAACATATCCTAACTTAAAACCATAAACTTATCAAAATTAATGAAAAAACAACCCATATATATATATATATATATATATATATATATATAATAAAGATGATCTATATATATATATATATAATGTAATGTACATATATATAATGTAATGTATATGAGACATCTCTGGAATCCAGTGTGCTTTTGGGGAGGTAATTGATATGTATTAAATGTCTATCATCTTTCAACAATTTCACTTTAAGTATTACGTATGCATTTGAAGTGCATAACACAACTGTCTTTTCTTGATCCATCTTTGGACCATGCTTGCTTAGAAAACTCCAGGGTTTTAGTTTTTATTCTCCTGGTTCTTATATTTACTTTTAGAAATTTTTTTATGATATTTTAATTTTTATCTAAAATTTTTTTCTACTAGACTGATGAAAGAATTTTAGAAATTCCAAAATGACTGTTTGCTAGTTTTTAAATTTCTTTAATTTTTGCTCCTTTTAACATTGTTTTTTGTTTTTCTTTAATTGATTATATAACTAATGTGCGTGTGTGTGTGTTTCATTAGATCTATAAGAAAGCATGTCCTGTCCCTGCAAAACTCTTTCAAAATGCGTTTCAATTTTTCTATGATGTTTTTACAAAAACTTTAATGTTCTTTACTATCATTTGTATTGTTGTAAATTTAGTATATTAATCCAGGGGTGAAACTTTTCAGGGGCTGCCCCTGACTGAATTCAGGGTTTTTGAAAATTTTGTTGTTTTTGAATTTCATGTTGAATTATTTTATTTTTATAGAAATTTTTCATTTTGAATGCTTGATTTATCTTATATATTAAGAAATATGCAAATATTACTTATTGTAGGTAGCCATATGATATTTCATTAATAAGTCTTTGCTATCTGCATGCAAGTAATAATTTTCAGTCGCCTCTGTTAATCGTAGCATTACTGTATATTTTAATGTATATTTTTTAAAATGTATCTTTTCCTCCTCTCCTAGAAAAATTCTGAACTTAGATATGATCAAAAGGAATTTGGATAAAGTAAGCATACATTTTTGTATTTTATGCTAAACTGATTTTGTATGTATATTTATAGAATTATTGCAAATTTAGTTTTTTGCTCTGAGTTTTATAATTCATAATACAAAAAATATTTTATAATTTCGTTTTTTTAGGTGTGTGTGTGTATTATATATTTTTTAATGTTAGAATTTTTTATGATTATTTTTTCTTTTAAATCTTTAACCTCTTTTATGCATTTTCGTTATAAAAAAAAAAAAAAAAAAAAAAAAAAAAAAATATGTATATATATATATATATATATATATATATATATATATATATATATATATATATAATATACTTCCTCCCCCTTCTCTCTCACATACACACACACCAGCAGCTACATAGATCATTAAATGTTAATTATATAAAGATTAATTTAGTTTGAAGTTAAAACTAGTTAACATAAGACTATATATTTTATGCATGTCATCTCATTTGTGTATTGCTGTCAGGCAGTCATACCAAGAGATACAAGAAATGATGCCTTCACCGATCCAAAGCACATTTTATTTAGATTTCCATCACTATCTTACACCACAGTACATGCAGTAGGGCATCCACTCTGATGATCTTTATAGTTATGCACTGGAATTTAAACCAGTAGGACTTTGACTAGCATTCAAGACATCTTAATATTTTTTTGGAAGCACCTCAAATTCCACAAAATCTACTTTATCATGCTGTTCATTTGTTTTATATCATTAATTTCTAAAGGCATCTCTAGAGGACAAAAACTCCTATGACTTCTGTTAGCTAGTGGAATCTTTATGATTAATTTGTTTCATTATAGACAGTTTGATGCTGGAAAGAGCTAAATTAGTTTAGGTTTAAACTCTTTTAGTTCTGGTTTGTAATTAAAGTTGTTCTACTTAAAGTTTCAATTCATAAAAATTAGGTGTTTGTTTTAGAATAATTTGTATTTAAATTTATTTATTATTTAAACATTTACTTTCAATTTTGATTTCACCAAATTTTTTTAAAATACTATAAATAAAACTATCAACCTTTACACTCCAATTTGATTTAAATAAATCATAGTTATTTTAATATTCTGTCATGCATTAATGAAGAAGCATATCAGGCAGTTGAATTAAATGTAGCTAGAGAACATTTTTTCAGCTATGGAATGAAACATAATGTATGGTGTAATTTATAAGTTATCAAAGGTGTAGAAAAGCAATATTTTGTAACTACTGGATAGCATACTCTGGTTGTGGAAGGAAAGAAAGATGGGAGTGGAGATGAAGGAAATTTATTAAATATATTTATCTATTTCAAACTGTGAAAAATTAAATTCTAATAATCTAATTTAGATTATTAGAATATTAATTCAGATTATTATTTTTAAATTTAGACTAAATTTAAAGCAGAAAAACCCTCGGTCAAATAATAATAATAAAATAAAATAAATAAAAATTAAAAAAGTTAAGAAATAACATAATAAATAAATAAATAAATAAAAGAATAATAAAAAGAATAATCATACCAAGGAAAACTATCATTTAATTTAGGAGACTTATCTTTTAACACTCACTACATATTTTCTTTTGAAAATTGCTTAACCCTATCACTATGACCTGCGATCCAGGTGACTCCAGACATTTTTTATTGCTGAAAATAACAGTACACATTAGAGGTGAGTTTGGGCTCTATTTCGGCAATCTGAGCCCGCCCGGGCCCGAAACATTTTTGAACTGAGCTCGCCCGAGCCCGAAAAATTTTGTGTGATCAGAGCCCGAGCCCGATATTGAAAGTGGTACGCTGTGCAACACTTACACAATAGTAAAATTAAATACCGTTTTAATTTTCAAATTAATTTTCTTATTATCAATCCTCAATTTAAATAACTATAAATGTTATTATAACAATTTATAATGTCTGTGTTTCTGTATACATGTATATATTTATATAATATATATTTATAGTGCAGCCCATTGTTTATAACGCGCCTATCGGGGGACAAAAAATTTATCCAAATGAGTGATATAATGAGGCCCAATGTAACGAAGGAGGAAGCATTACTGTATAACACTATGACATAATATGCATCCCGTTGAAAAAAAAGTACTGTTTAGAAAAGGAAAAGTCAAATAAGCTACTAAGGTTTGCAAGATTATTTAGTGATTTATAATCTATCATGACTATTATGGCATTACTAAAAGTGCTCTCAAAATGAATAAAATTTCTTTTTTTCTTTTTTTCTTTTTCTCCTTTTTTTACATTTTCCAGTTAGTGAAGAATAAAATAAACGGAACTTATAGCTTGAATCCAAGCCCGACCAGAGCCCGAAGACTTGAGTAAGATTTTAGCCCGATCGGGCTCGGGCTTGCGTGCTCGGGCTGAGCCCGTCTCATCTCTAATACACATGATATTTTGAGAGGTCATAACCAGTGACATCTCACCTCAAGATGTGTTACTTGAAAATGAAAATGCAATTGCACAAATATCACAGGTGGTTTAAATGTTTTCATCTGAAATATAATTGTTCCATTTCTAGGACAAAAATAAGGTTAATTAATTTAAAAAATGGCTGCTAGACATAACTGATCATAAATACTTAAAAAGAAAAAATAGCTTTTTAGTCATCCAGAAATTTTTGGTTATGAACGTCTGTATGTTAACATGAATAAATTCAAATAATATTTAACTTAATAAATAAACAACTTGTATGAAAACATTATAAATTGCAAAAACTCACAACATCTGTTTCAGGTAAAATAACAACTCAGTATAAGGTTAGACAAGGATGCACTATCAAAACAGCAAATTGCACTCATACCTACTAAGAAATTTAAAGTGACTTCTGCATTTTACTTCCTCTGGAACATCATTTGTTAAATTTTGGAGTAGTGCTGCTATTTACCAGAGAAGATCCAGAAATATAAAATCCATTAAAACAAGGAAAATTTTTAAACAATGTCAAATGGTTTAGTTTCAGTGTAAAACCAATGAATGTTAAAGGATAAAACTCATAAAAATTTTATACATTCTTGTACTTAATTCTCTTTTAAAATAGAAAACAAATTGCTTTTTTTAACATTTTAATCTACTATGATAATGAAAAATGTCTTACTACTGTTATTGTATATATTTTGTAGTCTTTTTCCTCTTACATTCATACTCTCATACTTTGAAGTCTAACTCAGAATGAGTATCTAAGTTACATCTTTTTTTTTTTTTTAATTGTATGTAGAAACAATGATTTTTGAGGAAATTCCAATGTGAAATAAGCAAAAAATAAATCAATCAAGAATAGAAAAAATTGGCCTTTCCTTAATTTTTTTTTTTAATGACATTCTAAAATCTGACTACAATTATAATTATTATTTTTACATGGGTGAAACTTTTTAGGGGTTTCCGCAGAATTCATGGTTTTTGAACATTTTACTGTCTCTGAATTTCATGTTAAGTTATTTTGTTTTTTATAGAAATTTCTCATTTTGAATGTTAATTTGCCTTATAATGTATTACGAACTGTCTAAGTATTATTTAATATAGATATAAATAAATACTTTTGATAAAAACAATGTATTTCATAAGTCTTCTTTCGTCATTCATTCTGCATACAAGTAGCAGTTTTCAGGGTTTTTGCATATTGGATAGTTTTATAACTGTTATTATAATTTTATTTAATTTTATTTATTTATTTACACTTATTTATTTTTGTGTGTGCTCGTATAACACAGGGTTGCTACAGGCTACTAAAAGGCAACTATTTCAGCCTGGAGGAGACTATGGAAACTTTTTGACCCAAAAAGCTTGAAAAAGCAACTATTTTCACAAAAAGGCAACTATTGGGAGACTATTTTTCACCTTTTGCAAAATTCTTCCAAAAATATCAGGAAAATCTTTCAGAAAGAAATAATTTTCTATTCATTTTATAAACAATCCCATATCTTAACTTTTTAACCTTTTTTTTTTTTTTTTACCACTTTAAAGTATGGTATATCCCTGATGTTGACCCAGAAACAGTTGGAACATCCAATGAGAATGTAGAAATAGCACCAGACATGACATAGGTACCTATTAAACTGGCCAATTTGCTTATTGCAAATGGCTACTAGTACATTCCTGTGACCTGTTATGTCCTTCCTCACCCTGATTTCATATAAGAAAAAAATAACGAAATTTTAAAAGAAAGCTTTTTTAATAAATCAGAAAAAGAAGAATACAGCAAAGGAAACATAAGCTTCTAAGGCGGACAATACTTAAACTTTTCAAAAACCAAATCCCATGTTATTCTATGGGAAAATTTGTTTTCATAATGACTCATTGCCTAATGTATTTTTTTTTTTTTTTTTTTTAAATTCAGTTTTCATATTCAGAAGTTTTTTTTTTTTTTTTTAATGATATATTTAATTTGAATAGTAAGAAAATGCGTATGGTTCTTATCCTTTAATGATCGTTAGCATGTGATATTTAAGCTAGTATTTTGGTCACTAGGCTACTATTTAGGCAACTATTTTAATGCTTCTAGGCTACTAAAGCTACTATTTTTATTCTATTTCTTTTGTGGCAAAAGCTACCCTGATAACATTAAAAATTGCTTTAGTTGTATTTTAAAATTAACACATTTTTCTATGTTCATATATATATTGAGCTTCTTTTTTTTTTTAAGGGAAGATATAAACGATTGGATCGTTTCCAAGAAGATATGTTTGAAGTATTTGAACATGTTCGACATCGCAGCCGTACTGATTCTCAAGTATTTGAAGACTCAGTAGAACTTCAGCTATTTTTTATTAAAAGGCGAGATGAACTTTGTAAAAATGGAGAATTCTTTTCTCTCCAGCCTTGCAATATTCAGAAGCTGATTTACAAGCAAGTGTAGAGACTTTGAGGGCTCAAAAACTTCCTCGAGAGCAACAAGAAGCAGAGTTAGAACCTAAACAAGAAAAAGTATATGTATAAAAAATTCTTTATTTTGTATAATTTTTTAAGTATAAATATTTATTTTGTTAATTAATACTGATGTATAAAGGCATTGAAAAGTGAATTGATATCTCGCTTCAAATGAAATCCTTACTTAGTTTTTGGAATTGCTTATTAAATATATATATTCTAATTATTATTGACCTGTATACTTCATGAAAGCACTAATTAAACTGAATGATTAATAGATAGACTAATTGCAGTATGACTAATATATTAACTTTGAAGAAGATTCTAAATAATTGTTGTCCTTTAAAATATATTATCAACGTTTTAATT
Organism: Salticus scenicus; assembly: GCA_963930645.1. Taxonomy (NCBI): domain Eukaryota; kingdom Metazoa; phylum Arthropoda; class Arachnida; order Araneae; family Salticidae; genus Salticus; species Salticus scenicus. The sequence continues at coordinate 113,747,983 of OZ005656.1, forward strand.
TGTTTTTTATATTATGCTTATATTCTTCTTATTATTATCTTTAAAAGAACTTTAAATAACTATTAATAAATAAATAAAATAAACTTTTTAAAGACTTTCTTATTTCTCTACATCTGTATTTATGGACAAAAGTATGACAGGGTTTGTACAGATCTTAAATGTCTTTAAAAACGCCTTACATTCCAATATTCCTTAATAAAGACTCTTATCTTCTTTATTTCTTACTTAAAGTCCTTGATTTTTAAGGTTAGTCATAATATTAAGTGTCCCTATGTTTGAAAAAAGAAAAAGAAAATTTGTAAACATTCATACAAATTAAGTATGGTAGCTTAAATTGATGAATTGTAATGTCCCTCTTTCTGATTGGATGTTGGGCATTTCATTCGTGATTGGAAATAACAGCAATTAAAGAATAAACAGTAGAGAATCACACGATATAAATTTCATAAAACAGAAAATGTGGTGCATTGAAAGTGAAGGTATAGCAATTGGCAACTATGGCTGATTTGGCAGAAAAAAGCTGAAGCAACAAAAAATGTATATTGTTAAATTAAAAATAAAAGGTTTTTTTCCCTATCTAAAGAAATTGACAGACAAACAAACAACAACAAGGATGCATAACTAATTTGCATAACTAATAAAATTTTTGATCTCACATTTATATTCATTCTGAAATATGTTTTTTAGTTTTGGGGTATTTTTAGAGTAAAAAACTTAAATAAGTAGAGTTATTATCATATGTTGTAAAATTTTAACTTGGTAGTTGGGTTCGAGATGAATGTGTATACATGTGCTATTTTTACGAACTTCAGATAGTCCTTAAAAAGTCATTATTTTTCCAATGTAAAGTCTGGAGAATTCATAAGGTTTATACCTTGTTTGATAATTATATATGGTAAATCTAAATTACCAATTTTTTTTTCTTCTTCTTTAAATCATTGCAACAAAAAACTTAAGAATTATTGGGAATATGTTGATTTTAAAAAATTAAAAGTAGTGAAAAAAGAAAAAAAAAAGCTTAGGTAAATAACTTAATACATAAAAGTAGCTAAACAATTATGCTTTAAGTAACACCAAAAACAGGTATAACCTCTTAAATTTCCGTAATAATGGTATTTAATATTTGCAGTACTCTTTCTCAAATTCAACACTTTTGCTAATAGTAAAAATTTTTTTTTTTTTTTTTTTTTTTTTTAAATGTATAAATAAGTACATATTTATAATTTTAAGGAATTGAAATCACAATCACTCCAGTCAGGTTTGCTATGCTAGGTAAAGAGCTTGGAAAACCTAAATTATTGGAGATTTTTAAAACTATCCTAAAAGTTTGTTTTTTAAATTTTGGAAAAAATTCATTGTGATTGCCATTGTCAAGAAAGGAACTTTATAGCTATGGATAGAAGCAAACTATAGTATTCTCTAGATGTACATGAAAAAACTTGAAATTAAACAAATTAATTAACTTGTCATTAAATTTCATTTTGCTATTATTAAAAATAAGCATTTTAAATTGATTTAAATGATTTTTCAGAATTTTGAAATATATATATTTCATCCACATTTTTATCAAGTAGTATGCTTAATTTCTACTACAAAATTTTATTAGAAGCAAAACATGTAGATTAAAAATTAAGTATCAGGTAAGAAAAAATAATTTTAAGCGTTGAGTTAGCATTTTGAATAAAAGTAAATAAATAAAAGTTTGTATAAAGTAAGTAATATATAAAAGTTTGAATAAAAGTTTTTGTGTTTTATATCAGAAGAATCTGTTTAAAATAATCATTTTAAAAATAAATTTAAAATACATAGTTTAACGATTATTATTTTTAACACGCTTATATTAGCTTCACCTGTATGTATGTATGTTTGTTTGTAACTTCTCCTGGAGCAAAACGTGATTGCACAAAATCCTTCATATCTCAAACAAAAAAACAGATATCCGTAAAATTTTTGCTTTAAAATATAGCTAATACAAATGTCTAAAAATCGGTTTCTGGAATTTTTGAAATTCGGTCCCCAAGGGGGGCGGTGGGAGGGGGGCAAAACGTGATTTCACATGCGTAAAACGTGATTTCGCATAATCCTATATATCCCAAAAAAAAAAAAAAAATAGATATACGTGAAATTTTTACTCTAAAATATAGCTAAGGCAACTATCTAAAAACCAATTTCTGGAATTTTAGAAATTCAGCCCCAGGGTGGGGAAGCAAGGCAGGCCCGTAGCTAGACTATGTTTCCAGGAGGGGCAGACATATTTCTAGGGGGGGCAAAACATTTTTTTGAATTTTTCGATATTTTAAAATTTCCTTCCTCCTTCTCCTCCCCCCCCCCCCCCCCCCCCCCCACACCCCTTAGAAAATTTTCTGCTATAAATTTTAGACAAGATTCTTTTGTTACAAAATAAAATATTTGTACTTCTACTTTTTTTTTTTTTTTTTTGGTTAACCTTTTCGGCGATGCACAAATATTAATTCAAAATTGAAAAAACTGTCCCTGGAAATTTTTTTATAAAATTTTTCTTTTATAACTTATACAAATAACTTCATTTATTTCATGTCATTTAATATTGTAGGTGATTTCTAATGGCTATTTATTTTAAATGGAGAAAATCTGCTTGCCTCTGAAAGGGTTAAGAACGCATCCTCTGATAACAAATAACCGGAATGAAAGAATTCCCCTTTTTCTGCCACCAGTATTTTCGTACAAAAATTTCTTACCTATAAAGTCACAAAAGTAATTGTAAAAATGTGGTATAAAAATACTGGTGGCAGAAAATCATCCCTGAATTAATTAATATATTTTTATACACCATGAACACTCCTGGCTTTTTTACTACACAGTATTTATTAATATATGATTTAGATTCATTTACATTAACATTTTTTTTCAAATATATATATATATATAAAGCATATAATATAAAAACACACAGTAAAAGGAGAATACACACTACCAGTATAAGTGTTAGAACACTTTGGATGTTACACAATTATTTGTCCGTGTGGGTTAAGACTGACTTACTACACTAGGGTTCTACTCCGTATCAATGCAATTTTTTGAGAAATCATGGGAAACTCAAAAGATTTAATTCGACATGGAATCGAACCTGGCACCTTGAGTCTTCCAGCTCTGAGAGCAGAGATTTAGGTTCTAAATAACAGTTGTGCTTTTAACTTCTCTTTATAAAGAAAAACACAAATTTCTATCTCTTTTTGTAAAGCAGATATTGCTTTTATTGATTTTGAAGATATTTAAATTTGATAAAGAAATTAGTAGAATTTATGATTTTATAACAAAAACGAAAAAGTAGAAAGAAAGAAGAATATAATTTTAAAAAAGTAAGACAGTAACATACTCTATCATTTTAAATTTTTAAATAATATGTGAAATTTCATTGAAACAGTAGAAAAAAATGTGAAAATAATTTTACATTTCAAATTAATTAAGGAAGACGGATAAGTCGATGATTCGAACTCGGCACCCCCTCTTCTAATTTTAGGAGCAGAACCTTGTGTCCCGAAGAATAGCGTATTTTTAATATATGTTTATGCAGAAAGTTACAATTTTTTGTTTTTATTTGTAAAGCGGGATAATATTTTATTGACCTTTAAGATATTTAAATTAGATAAAGAAATTACTAGGATTTTAATTTCAATAATAATAATAATAAAAAGCGGGAAGGAGGGATAAACAGAAAGAAAAAAGATTATTATTTTTAAAATGAATAAAAAAAATAACACATTCTATTATTTTTAAGTTATAAACAATACGTTAAATCTCATTAAAAATATAGAAAAATAAAAAGTATAAGTGGAAATATTTGTATTTGTCTAAATCATATATAATGTATTTTTATATTATATGTATAGCTAAAATAAGTAATAGCACAATATAAATAGACAATAAGACTTCTTCACACACCATTAATTTTAAGCCAGCACAACCGGTTTCGAAAGGACGTAGCCTTCCTTCATCAGGTGCAAAAAAAAAAAAAAAACACGTGCTACTGCCTTGAAGGCAAAAGCAGACTAGGCTAAAAATTCTATAATAATAAATAATATTAAGAATATCTCTTTGGATTCTAAATGAGCAATGTTTTTAGTGTAAGTTCCCAGAGAATCGCTGAAGTTCCTAATTTTATTTGTAAAGAAGTTATTTGTAAAGAATTTCAAGATGTTTACAAATGATAAACTAATTTGTCTGATTTAGATTTTAATAATAATAATAACAACAATAAAATTTTGTGAGGGAAAATTAAAATGTTAATAATAATAACAATACACACACACATATATGTATAGATATAATATGCTTTAAATGTACTAAAAATAAAGTGTCAAGATAATAAAGTACAATTTTGGAATTTTTATTGTAATTTTTTTATCGAATCTTATATGAATTTTGCTTTAATATACATATATATATACAAATATATATATATATATATATATATATATATTTAAGTATAAATTACATAATTTTAAAATCATGTTACAAATAGAACTGCATGTTACAGTTTTCATTTTAATATTTTAAAAATTGAAATGGAAATAAAATATCAAAATAATTTTAGTGCTTACCTCGATGATCTTCAACTTGAACAAAAAATCCGTCTTATAAAAAATTATCACATACATAATCGGTCTTTCTTGAAGAACTTTTGAAAGAAGGCATAAAAGTAGCAAACAATGCGTAAGAAAACAGAAAACTCAGAGATTGAGAATACTTTCAACTAGAGCTGTACCGAGTACTCGTTATATACTCGGTACTCGGCCTACTTGGCCAGTTTGCCGAGTACTCGGTACTCGGCCAAATATGGACTAAGTATTCGGCCAATACCGAGTAGTTGTAAGAATTTCATTATTTTTATGTATTATTGAAAGAAATGTGAGAGACCAAAGCACAGTGGAAAACAATAGACAGGAATAATAATAAGACGTTTATTACATGACGGCACAAAACAGAAAGAGGGAAGAACACATACATAAAAACCACAGGTTATAATAATTACAGGGTTACCATAAACCACAAATCAATACCACATTTGGTGATCGATCGCCGATTTGGCGATGTTTGCGAATATTCTTCACATATGCCCCCCATTCGCAAAACATCCAAAAACACAATTAACAAATTTTAAAAGATTTGACTTCAACAATGCTTTAGTCAGCATATCTGCTACATTAGATTTGGAAGGAACATAAGTAATAATTACACAATTTCTTTTAATTAAGTCTCTAATATAAAAGTAACGAACATCAATATGTTTCGTTCTATTATTTACTATTACATTCTTTGAAAAAGCAATGGCAGCTTGATTATCGCAAAAAACTGTAGGAACAATATACGAAAAATTGAAAGATTTGTTACATTCATTAATTATATTTGCTAAATAATGCACTTCTGTAACAGCCATATCAAGTGCAATGAATTCTGCCTCCATAGTACTTTTAGCAATACATTTCTGAGTAGTTGATCTCCAACCTAAATAAACTCCTCCAATACTCCAAATGTAACCAGATATGGATCTTCTACAATCCACAGATGAAGCCCATGAGGCATCAGAATATATTGTTAAATCACATGAACTGGCTCTAGATAACTCAATAGCATAACTCTTAGTATAACCGACATATTTCAAAATTCTCAAAAGCAAATTATAATGATTAACATTAGGATTAGATGAAAATTGAGCTACATAAATTACAGAAAATAAAATATCGGGTCTTGTCCGATTAGCCAAAAATAATAAAGACCCAAGCAATTCTTTAAAAGGACAAGGATATATCCCTACACACTCATCATTTGTTTCAGAAAAAGCATAATTATAATTAGAATCTAATGGAGTATACACATTAACAGTTAAATCAACATTAAATTTTTCAACTAACTTTTCAATATACTTCATTTGGTGAATATATATTTTACCATTACACTTTTGAAATTGAACACCTAAAATGTTAGAAATTTCACCTAAATTAGTAATTTCATAGTGAACAGACAATGATAAAAATACACTTTCCAAAGTTTCTTCATCTTTTGTAAAAATAACAAAATCATCAACATAAATAAGAATTATACATTTATTCTCTAAATAAAATATGCAAGGATTAAATTGTGATTGATTAAAGTTCAAAGATGTTAGAGTCTTAGCTAAATGTTCATACCAATTACGACCACTTTGCTTAAGGCCGTATAATGCCTTTTTCAGTTTCAAAACACTGTCTTGATCAACACTCTCATAACCTTCAGGAATTTCCATATATATTTCATCAGTTAAATTACCATATAAGTAAGCACACTTCACGTCAAAATGCCTATTTTGCCAACCATTTAAAACTACCAATAATACAAAAAACATTTTAATAATCTCAAAATCTATAACGGGTGAAAATGTCAATTCATAATCTTCCATATATTTTTGTTTATGTCCATGGGCTACTAAGCGTGCTTTGAATTTTTTAACTGTCCCATCCTGATCAGTTTTAATTGAAAATACCCATCTACTTGTAATAACTTTCTTAGTTTCATCACGCGGGACAATATCCCATACATCCCGTTTTGAAATTGTATCTAACTCTTCCCTTATTGCTTTTTCCCAATTATCACGATTAGGGGATGAAATTGCTTCGTTATAATTACTCGGGATTTGTATATTTAAAGCCATTAGTACCGGTTCGACATCGTTATTATCCGATTCTTCGGTCTTTATTTCAGTTTTAATTGGTCTAAAATTAAAATGATCTAAATTTACTTCTATGTTTTGTTGTTCTGCATATTTCTTTATATCGTTTAATGATCGACACTTAACATTATCCGGACTATAATAATAAACATCTGTTCTATGTCCCGTTTTTCTTTTTTTCTCTACTCTTCTCCATTCGCTAGGAGCGGTATTCTCATCAGTTGACCTAATAATGCGCTGCGGCTGTGACCTTGTATCATCTGGAGTAAGTAAATTTTTCTCCTCCCGGTTCAACGAAAGCGAGCTCTCCGTATCCCTTCTATCGGGCGCCGAATTGAGAGGCGGGACTTGTGATGTACGTTCATCTACTGCGGTGGTTTCGGTTTCGCCTAAGCGCGGGCGCGGGGAGATCCGATCGTCGGCTGTATCGGCGGTGGAGTCCGTTATTTCTTCGGAAGCGCTCGAATCTGAAACTTCGCCAAGGTCGCCAAACTCTGAGTCAAATTTTGTATGATGGAGAAAATTATTTTTCGATCCATTTACGCCTCTAATGGATTCGTCAAATTTTACATGTTTTATCTCAATAACTCGTTTCTTTTGAGGATCAAAAACTCTATATCCCTTAGTATAAGTAGCATATCCAATAAAAATACCTTTATGCGCGACAGGATCTAATTTACTTCTGTAAATTTTAGGCAAATGATAGAAACATAAACTTCCAAACATACGAAAATAAAAAATATTGGGCTTCCTTCCATACCATTTTTCATAAGGGGTCATTAATTTATCAGTTGAATGAGGCAATCTATTTCGTACATGTACATAACATTGCAAGGCTTCTGCCCAAAAACTAGGTTTCAATTTAGATGATAATAATAAAGTACGTACAGAATTCATGGAGTCGCCCATAATTTTTTCTGCAACACCATTCATTTCCGGTGATGCTACATTACTCCTCTGATGTTTTATTCCTAACTTCAAAAAATACGCATTTAGCTCTTCACAGCAAAATTCGAGTCCGTTATCCGTGCGAACATTTTTAACTTTACGATTTAGTTGTCTTTCTGAGCACGTGATAAATTCTTTAAAACTACGAGCTGCATCATTTTTTTTCTTTAACGGAAAAACTGTTAACCACCTTGAATAATCATCCACTATGGCCAAGAAATATTTATTTCCCCCTAAACTAGACACAGGAGCGGGCCCCCAAAGATCAGCATGCAATAATTCAAGAGGTTGTTTACTACTTATTTCCGTCAACCTTTTAAATGGGCCTCTTTTAAGTTTTCCTTGTGCGCACTCGTGACAGTTAATTTTTTCGTTTTTAAGATTATCTACACCTAATATCGTTTTCGTTTTAACCATCCTATATATTACCCCAACATTAACATGAGCGCAACGTTCATGCCATAATCGAAGTGATTTCGAATTTATTTCAACATTGTTTACTTCTAGTTCCGTTTTCACGCCCTGAATAGGATAAATAGAATTTCGATTTGCCGTTTTCAGAAATAACTTTCCGTTCGGATCATATATACTTAAATAGTTATTTTTACCGACAAATGACCATCCTGCTTTCTCTATTAAACCCAAACTTATTAAATTATTACTCATCTCAGGAATATAATATGCATCAACTAATTTTATCTTAACATTTCTGTTTACCCCCTTTAACTCTATTTCAATATTTCCTATCCCTTTAGCCAATAAATATCCTTTTCCTTGTTTTACTTTTTTTTCAGTTTCTTTAAAAGTCGTAAATAAATTCCTGTCATGAGAAAAATGATTTGTAGCCCCAGAATCAAAAATAAAAAATTTCTTATCACTGGAAATTGCATTAGAAATTTGCATATGCCATGAACTAGTAAAATTAGACTTAAAATTAGACTTACCTTGGGTTTTCCCTCTTCCGCGGGACTGATATCCGGGTCCACGATTACCTGTAAATTTATTTCGGTTTCGATTTGAAAGGGGACAAAAACGCTGAACGTGACCGGCTTGACCACACGAAAAACAATGAATAATTTTTGAAGGATTGGCATTTTGAGCGTGATTTGCACTTACTATACTTTTCGAAAAATTAACACAAGTATCAGCAGAAAAAGCACCGGAGATACTTTCGTTTACGCGATCAACATTTTGAAGTCTACCATCTTCAGCTAACAAAGCCTGGCTTACACGTTCTGAAGTAAATTCCTCATCTTTCAGTTGATATAATTGCTGCACAATTAAGTTGTACTTTTCTGGTAGATTTGAAATCATTTTATAGGCTAAATGTTTATCATCCAGTTGGCATTTTACATTATTCAGTTGCCGCACGAGATCTTGAAGTCGCGCTAGATAAATCGCAATCGATTCTTCTGGTTTCATTTTCGCCGAGAAAAATTCCGTGAAAAGTCTTCCAATCAAGGCTTTAGATGAAGGTTCAAAATTTTCTTGTAATATTTTCCATGCTTTATCGGGCTCTTTTTCGTTCGCGATCAGCCGCTTAATTGACGATTCAAGAGCTCTATAAATAGTAGAAATGGCTCGATCTTTTCTTCGATTGAAATCGTTAATTTCTTTGGGTTTTGCTTCTGCATTGGGTTCGACCTCCGTTCCCGATACGAAACCATACAAGCCGCGGTCTCTAAGAAGCATTTCTACATCCAGTTTCCATTCATGGAAATTCTGCGATCCAGATAATTTCGGAAAGTCCAAAACTGTAGACGATTCATCCATTATGAAAATAAAAACTTAATTAAATCGACGAAAATAAATTGAACCTTAAAACGTCACATATTTAAAAATAATATTCCACAAAAATGCGTTTAATCTGGGCTCCATAACCAAGAGAGACCAAAGCACAGTGGAAAACAATAGACAGGAATAATAATAAGACGTTTATTACATGACGGCACAAAACAGAAAGAGGGAAGAACACATACATAAAAACCACAGGTTATAATAATTACAGGGTTACCATAAACCACAAATCAATACCACATTTGGTGATCGATCGCCGATTTGGCGATGTTTGCGAATATTCTTCACAAAATGTATTCATAAGAGTTGTTTTTTAATAACTAAACTAAAAAAATATGAAAATATAAACATAGTCATTAAGCTTTTGCTGCAAACAGCTTTCTGCAGTTAAAACAGGCAAGTAAATTGCCACTAAACTCGATATAGAGACAATTCATGATTTGAGCTTATCCATTTTAGTTACAAGAATTTAAGTATAACCATCTTGTATGTGTGTAATATGCAATTTTTTTTTTTTTTTTTTTTTTTTTACAAAAACATTGTACATAAAATTGTATTTATAAAACAGACAAAAATAAAATATTTTAGAAAAAAGAACCCCTTATATAATACTACTATAGTAGATAAAACTTTAGTTACGTATTTGTGCAAATAAAAGTAAGACACTTTTAAAACTGTAAAAAAAAGATTGATTTTTAATTTAAAAAATAATAATTATGAAAAAGGTAAATTCACTAAAATGTTCCTATATTATCAAATTTGTTGTTCTGCAAATTATGGCCCGAAACCACCTGCCTTTTTACTCTTCTAGAATTTGAAGATTAATGAAGTCTATCATGTTTGAAATAATGATAAAATATTTATTTTAATGTTCTCATTTCATATGTAAATTTCATGCATCTTAAATTAAGCCTATAAAGTACTTTTATATTCTGTAAGAATTATCCGAGAATGATTCGCATCTGAGTAAGACTATATAATAAAGAAGGAAGTTATCAGTTACTATGGTTTTAATAATCCACTAAGCTGGAAGTATCAAATATAACAATGAACCTAATTGTGTATATACACTACAAAAGTTCTGAAACGTTTCATGTAAACATGCTGTTTGCCATTTAACTTAATTTTGTGTTCAAAAAGCCTTTTCTATATTTCAAGATGTGCAAAATTCTTCATATATACGTCAATTTCAATTATTCTTTCTTACAACTACTCGGTACTCGGCTACTCGGTACTCGGCCGAGTAGTAAAAGGCCGAGTACTCGGTACTCGGCTACTCGGCCAAAGTGCTACTCGGTGCAGCACTACTTTCAACTGACCACCATTATTCCCCACTTCTTTTTTTCCTTGAATGGTGAATGTCGTAAATCACTGTCTTATCAAAAGTGCGGGAGGCTGGCAAATTGATCTTTGGCGGCAAATTAGTCATTATTACAGAAAAACAACATTTTCCCAATGACCCTTCAGAGAATGATAAGCATTTCAAAGGCGAATGTGACCACTATGATATAGCCTAGTGCCTAGTGGCATCCCAGCTTCCGGATGTATTGTTGGAATAACTTCAAAGCAAAATTCACAAAGATATCTGCCCCTGACCCCTCAATTATCCCAGTGGGTGGGGGTTTAGAACCGAAATGTTCCAATACCTTGGGGCGGCGCCCAGTTTTCTACTTTGCGACGCTCAGTAGGTAACTAGAAATGGTCACTCCACGATAGTTTTGCTTACAGCCATTTAAAAGTTAGGGAATCGAGACGTATTGGGTCACAAAGAAAACAAATCGAATAAAAAGAATAACAATTCTTTCAATTTTCAGGCAGTTGTCAATTGGGATCCTCTGCCAGGATAGGATAAGAATATCAACATTTATTGCAGGGTTAATGTGAGGAGAAGAATTTTAAAATGTTGAAAAACATTTAACCATAGTTATAATTTATAACATTATAAAGCTGTCATTAAAAAAAGAAAGAAAATTTTTTTATCCATATGTACAGTTATTCTTTACATTCATTTATTTTATTTCTTATAACTTAAATTGGGTGAAATTGGCGCTTTTGTTATTTTAAAACACACATTTTACATTTTTAATATTTTATTTGAACCATTTCCCAAATTAATTAAAAATGCCGCATAAAATAAAAATAATGAAAGATGCTTCTGTAATGAAGCATATACTAAGGAAGTAATGGACCTATTTACATACATTATACGCATTCAAGTTAAAAAAAAGCTTTAATATCAGTGCTTTGAATATATAAACTCAATAATGCATTGAATAAATTACTCATGGAAAAGTCGCATTGTTTTCAACAAGAGCATAAATCACACCTATAACATTCTTATAAATTTTAGCTCAATCGAATAAAACGCTATCGTGTTCACTCACACACAAATATACTCACATACATACAAACACTAGAAAAATTAAAAATATTTGATTCAGAACTCAAAATATACACAAATATCCTAGTCAAAATTTTTCATGATTACAATACTTTCCTTGCATTGTTTGTTCGGAAAACAAACAAACAAACAAAAAAATTAAATAAATAAATAAAATAACAATAACATAAGATTACAGAAAAGAAAAAACAGTATAACATATCTTAAAACAAATAAGAATAACAAATGCATTTTAAAATTTTTATGACACACAAATACTCCATCCGGAAATCTATTTTCATTTCATAAATTTGATTATTTAATAAAAATAAAATAAAGACGGATATGTAGTGTTTAACAAAATCATTTGTAGTATGATAAAGTGCAACATTAAAAGTATAAAACATTGTTGATCTGAATTTTGTTTTGAATACAGTTATTGTTATATCTACACATTGAACATATTTTTATGGCTGTTTGGTCTTAAAAATCTATTTAAAATTTTAATACACACTCATTATACGTTATTTTATATAAAATTAAACAAATTTTTAAATTTACTTTAAACACAGACATATTTTTAAACTGTACTATTTACAGATGAATACAATTTTTCGAACATATTCAAAAATATTAAGTACAGAAAAATTCATTCTCAAAGATATTATTAAACCGGTAGCGAATGTCTCGAACATGAGATATAAGTGAAAAAGAAATTAACTTTAAAAAAAAAAAAAATAAATATTAATTATGAGTCTTTTGTTGATTCATATGTTTTGTTACATTATCACATGCATATTCAGTATATTTTAATTATATATTTAAATCTTATTACTATGTTTTAATGAGTGATATATATATATATATATATATATATATATATATATATATATATAATTATTAATTTCATGTTCAAATAAAAATAATAATCTTTACTTTAAAAAGATAACCGTCCTCTGAAGCATTTTTCTGTTAAATTATATATATGTTTGTATGTATATAATAAGAGGAGTAGAAGCCTGCACGGGCATGAGCCAGAGACCCGAGTCCGACCCGGTCCTCGAATATATTTTTTCCATTTGTTCTCGGGCCAGGGCGGGTTCGGACTTTTTTTTCTTTTGTATATACTCGCACCAGGCTATGTCTGGATTGAATTTTCCCCGGGCCTTGTCAACGTGGAATTTTTTTCCACATTTCATTCGTTAATTGACAAAGATTGTAATAATAAAGCGTTTTTTTTTAAATAATTTTTTTCACACAATTTTATGTGCTATTAGGTTACATGAAATTTTGTTTTGCTAAAAAGTATTCATAACTGCAATATGACCATTTGATTGTTTCTTTGTTCACGCTCTGATTTTCGTAAATAGTATTTAAAAAATGTCTCAAAAGGGATATATGTTATTGAAGGTCACAATTACAAGTTCCCTATACAAAATGGCATAAACGTTGCTACTAGTTTCAGCACATGAACAAACAAAATAAATTAAATACATCATGTTTATCAGACTATTTTTATGGTCTAGAGAATCTAAGGAATATGAAGGTTAATTTTTATTAATTTTTCTCTACTTCCAGAGTAATGAAATCAAAATCATTTTCCAGATGCGCAAATGCATTTTTTCCCTTTTATTTATTATTTAATTTTTTGGAAAATACTGGATTAACATTTATGTTTCGTTGACAGGGTCACACAAAAAGATTCTGATACATTACGGGATATAAACGGAAATTGATACAAACAAACTTTAGCAGTACTAACCATTTTTAATACTTACCTACATTATTTCATAATTATTTATTTATACTTTCAATTTCACTTTCTCTCTCTGTGTGTGGCTTTCTGTCAGTCTGCAATAATGTATTTCTTTTGACAAGTAATTTGTCAGTCTCTTAAGTGAGCCCTAGATTTGTCAATTGATTTTTTTCCAGGGCGGGCCGGACCACAGATTAAAATAAAATAAAATAATGAGACGGATCGGTCCCAGGGGCCGAAATTTTAATTGTTATTCTGAAACCGGAACGTGTAAGGAAGCTTTCTGCACGTGCAGACCTCTAAAGAAGCATGCAAATGCCCCTCTTGTCTACACCCTGAATTGTATATATGCAAAATATGCACTTTAAGGGCGCAAATGTTTTTGGTTGGTGTGTTTCATTTTCCAGAATTCTTGTTTCATCAATTAAAAAGACAGCGTCCGGTTGTGGCACTATTGTAAGAAGAACACAAATTTCACCGAAATCACTTAATTGCTTTCCACTAAAGGCACACAAAACCTTTACAAAACTAAGAAAGTCAAGCTACAATCACCAACATAATTTCCCCCTGGTCTATGGGAATGGAGAGAAATTAAAAAGAAAAAGAAGACTTTTAAAAATGATATGGGTTATGGTTTCATTTCTGTGAACTTGAGTTGACATTGAGTAGGAAGGGGGGGGGGGGTTGTACATAAAATTTTATTTACAGACTCAACCTTTCCCCCCCCCCCCCCCCCCCCCCCCAAAAAAAAAAAAAAAAAAAAAAAAAAAATCTTTTTTTTTTTTTTTTTTTTTACCGAAAGTCTAACCATATGCTAGGACGGGCAAATTTTTCTCCAGGTCGGGCACAGCCCGTACTGGCCCCCACCTAGCTACGGGCCTGAAGCAAGGGGGGGGGGCTATGGAGCAAAAAAAAATAGAAATACAGTTAGACCGTTGAAAATTGGTACAGATAGGTTTTTAAAGGTCTGCAAGTCGAATGGGGATATTTTCGATTGTGTAAAGTTATTAGGAGGGGCAAGAAGGGGGGGGAGAGAGGGGGCGGCAAAAAAATAAAAATAGTGTCAGATCGTTCAAAATTGGTACATAGAGGTTTTCGATACTTACAAATCGATTGCGAATATTTTTGAATTTGTAAAAATTATTAGGAGGGGCGGGTAGGGGGATGAGGGGGGTAAGGGGGGGCTGTGGGGCAAAAACAAATAGAAATACAGTTAGGCTGTTCAAAATTGGTACAGATAGATTTAAGAGGCCTGCAAGTAAGTCGAATGGGGATATTTTCGATTGTGTAAAGTTATTAGGAGGGGCAAGAAGTGGGGGAGGGGAGGGGGGGGGGGCAAAAAAATAAAAAATAGTGTCAGATTGTTCAAAATTGGTACATAGAGGTTTTCGATACTTACAAATCGATTGCGGATATTTTTGAATTTGTAAAATTATTAGGAGGGGCGGGTAGGGGGTGGGGCGGTAAGGGAGGCTATGGAGCAAAAACAAATAGAAGTACAGTTAGGCCGTTGAAAATTGGTACAGATAGGTTTTAAAGGTCTGCAAGTCGAATGGGGATATTTTCGATTGTGTAAAGTTATTAGGAGGGGCAAGAAGTGGGGGAGGGGAGGGGGGGGCAAAAAAATAAAAATAGTGTCAGATCGTTCAAAATTGGTACATAGAGGTTTTCGATACTTACAAATCGATTGCGGATATTTTTGAATTTGTAAAATTATTAGGAGGGGCGGGTAGGGGGTGGGGTGGTAAGGGGGGCTATGTAGCAAAAACAAATAGAAATACAGTTAGGCTGTTGAAAATTGGTACAGATAGGTTTTATAGGTCTGCAAGTCGAATGGGGATATTTTCGATTGTGTAAAGTTATTAGGAGGGGCAAGAAGTGGGGAGGGGAGGGGGGGGCAAAAAAATAAAAAATAGTGTCAGATCGTTCAAAATTGATACATAGAGGTTTTCGATACTTACAAATCGAATGCGGATATTTTTGAATTTGTAAAATTATTAGGAGGGGCGGGTAGGGGGGGGGTGAGGGTTAAGGGGGGGGGCTGCTATGGGGCAAAAACAAATAGAAATACAGTTAGGCCGTTCAAAATTGGTACAGATAGATTCAAGAGGCCTGCAAGTCGAATGGGAATATTTTCGATTGTGTGTAAATTTTAACCAAAAACTTACATACTGTAGCTATTTATGTGATAAATAATAAAATAATAAATATAGTTTAAAAAGCATGGCTTTCATAGCACATCGAACTAAAAAGTGAAAAATAATTCTTAATATAAGCTGAAAACAATAATGAACGAAAAATACTAGTATAATTGTGAAAAAAGCGTGGGTTGCTCGATATACGAAAAATATGGCACAAAGCACCCCACGCTTTTTTCACAATTATACTAGTATTTTTCGTTCATTATTGTTTTCAGCTTATATTAAGAATTATTTTTCTTTTTATCACTTATAATTTGTAAGAATATTGTTTTTTAATTTAATTAACAGACTTTTGCTTTTATAGTTTTAAGAAAATCTATTTGCTCAGCTAAAGAATCCTTTTCTACAAAAAGTTTTAATTATAAGAAATTTTTTGTATAGTTATTTGCTTCTTCTTTAGAATCAGTATTGTGCTGTCCTTAAAAAAAAAAAAAAAAAATCCCAGTTTTAAAATTTTTCTGTATATGAACTCTATTATACACATACAACATTAAACATAGCTATATTTTTACAGCTGATTCTAATTAATATTCTAATGTTAAGCATTTTTCATTCTATCATTATATTACAACATGGCAACCAGTTAAGCAAGAATTTGAAAAACCTTGCTCCATAAATTCTACAATATGTCATAGAAATCAGTGAAAAGAAAGCTTGCTTACAGTAAGGTGACCATATTTTCAAACACTGATTTGGGGACAAATTAGTGTTTGTCCCCGAATCGAAATAAATTTCGAGGACATTGAAAACTCAATTTGGGGACTTTTTCGAGGACATAACAGACCAATACCTATAGGCATTATTAATAAAAAGAACTCTGATTTTTACATCACAAAATACTTTGAAACACTAATCAAGTCTATAGAACCCATTTACACTTTATTATGATAGGAGAGAAAAACAAAATAACAGCATTTCATTTTAATCTTCAGAATCCTCACTCCCAGAAATGCAGAAATAATTCCCGATTATATAACTACAAGAAAATCATTTATTTTTCTCTCCTATCATATCAATGTATCAATGCAATTTCTGGTGGTCATATAACTGCCATTTTTGTCAAAATTTCATTAAACAAATTTTATTTTTCACTTCACAGAATTCGAGCGATAGAATTTATATACTAATGAGTAATGCATGGCTCTTTATCTGCTCATGAAGTGCGAAGGTGTTTATTTCAAAGTTTTGATGATTTCCAAGATCTAATTTCTTGTTCATTAGACTGCGATTTTGATTAGATTGGATTGGATGGGCTGTACGCTAGTGCTGCGCAATGGGCAATTGGCGACGACATAGAACTCACTTCTAGAGGTAGTTCGGAGACATTCCATCACAATTTTCATCTTCTATGGAAGGGACTGCAATTTTGAAAGAAATGGATACAAATATTTAAATTTGGGGACATTTAGTGTCCCCAAATAGTCAAAGAATATTGGGGACAAAAAATAAAAATAGTCAATATTCGAGGACAGTCCTCGAATTTCGAGGACGTATGGTCACCTTAGCTTACAGCAAAAAAATTCAGTATTATCAGCTTTAATTATTTAAAAATTAAATTAACAACCTTTGCTTGTTTCACATTATTTTTATTATTACAAATACTATGTAAAAAGAAGACAAAATAAAATTTTTATTTCAATGATCAATATGGTGCAGTAGTCAGATGTTTTTTTTTTTTTTTTTTTTTTTTTTTTAGGAAACACTTTATCTTTTTTTTTTTTTTTTTTTTTTTTAAGAACAGCAAAATATAGCTCTTGATATTTATTTTGCATATTCAAGGAAAACATGAAATGCACTACAAGACAAATTTTGCTTTTAACAGGCATGAGAATTTTCCGCGGATCCGCGATTTTCCGCTTTTTTGCCATTTTCGTTAATTCCGCTGTTTTTTGTTTTGTTAAAATCAAACTCCAATAACGATCAGTGTTCAAATGCTCCACGAAAAACTTTAGATTCTCAATCTTTTTCCATCTAAAATGTAAATGTCAATATTCATTTTAAACATGCTTTATCAGATTCTATAACATATAAAAGAACAGAATTATTCAGTATTTCTCACTCATGTAATTTTTTTTGTCCCCCCCCCCCCTTTTCATCTCTAACCATTGCCGATCAAATATACTGCGGGAAGCCTTTTATTTTTGAATATTTATCCACCATCCACAATAGTAATTTTAAACTTACTTTATGATATTCTAGAACCCATAAAGAAGTAGAATTCTGTTTAATATTTCTCTCATGAACTACTTTTTACTGTAGTATTTCTCACTCATGTAATTTTTTTTGTCCCCCCCCCCCCCTTTTCATCTCTAACCATTGCCGATCAAATATACTGCGGGAAGCCTTTTATTTTTGAATATTTATCCACCATCCACAATATTAATTTTAAACTTACTTTATGATATTCTAGAACCCATAAAGAAGTAGAATTCTGTTTAATATTTCTCTCATGAACTACTTTTTACTGCCCCCCCCCTCCTTCTTTCCCATTTTCCACCACCAGCCAATGATCAAATGTTGATTGCTAGCTTAATTTTTTTTTTTTTTTTTAAACACATGTTTTATTGTGTTGATGTGCATCATTCTTTTAGTTTAATTTGTCACTTTTAAAATATTTGTATAGTTTTTCCTGTGAGCATTATTTTTCATTTGAAATAATTTTATGAACGTACATTTGTATAGTTTTCCCCGTGCGTGTTACTTTTCTTTTAAAATTAATTTTATGAACACGCGTGTTTCCTCTTTTTTTAATTTTCTGCACTCTCATACCTGTTTTAAGAACTATGTAAGTCATGAGTTTTTGTATGAAGATTCTTAAATTATCATTGTTATTGTTTTAGGAAGAAAGAGGTACAAATGAAATATCCAGTTCTGATAGTGCAGCATTTGAAAACCAAACCTATTACGTTGGAGATTTTGTATATGTTGAACCAAGGTATTTTTTTTTTAAATAATGTTTGTTATTCTATTTCTCTGAATATATAAAACCTGATTTTAATTAGTCATAAAAAATTACTTAAAACTGTAACCTATTTTCAAAGTTTTTGATTGTTTATACTTAAAAAAAAAAGAAAAAAAAAAGTAATTTTTTATTTTAGTAAACAGATTCATCTTAATTATTTTCTAAAGTATGATTTGCTGAATATCTATTTGGTGCAAGTATAATAATTTAAAAAATAATATTTATTTGATATTTGAATATTCATTTTATATGTGGTTAATTTCAGGAATTTTGATAATTAGACATAGTGGCTGTGAAAAAATTTTTTGTATTGAATTTTTCATTGCATTGAAAACACCGTTTTACATGTGATTGAGCGGAAATGAAATTAAAATATTGACATCTTGATCAGAAATAAATAAAATAGATGAGATAATGTTTGACTTACCAAATTACTTTTATTCATGATGTAAGCACATATCCAATAATGAAAAAGGGTAGCTACCAAATTTGTATGAAATTTAAATGTTCAGTTGAAAGCTTGATGTGTGTGCTTATATATGCATATTGGGAAAACAGAGTGAAATTACCCAGCAGGTTTCTAGAAAAATAGAATGAAATTTCCCAACATATATAGGAAAAAATAAAGCAATTTAGTGTGCTAATTTTCTTTCCCATCTACCAAACAGATTTAGCTCTGATTTTAAACAAAACAATCACAAATAAAGTGAGTTTTTCAAAAGAATGTGTTTCTGCCAATTGGTAAGGTATAGTTTTACTGATGAAAATTAATGTTTAAATTTTATGGTTTAACACTTGCATAATTCCACACTTCTGCATACTTAAATTTCCTAAATTTTTGTAGGCATATTTTTTGATTTTTATTTATTTATTTTTATTGAAAGTCAGAGCATTATCCCAAACTGCAGTTCAAAGTTTGATTATGACTAAAATCCACTTCCTATCATTCAACTGAGCTGAAATTTTAGGGGAAAGAGGAACTGGGCCCAAAACTTTTGTTCAAAATTTAACAATACAGTGTGAAAGTGTTTTCAGAGTCCTATTTCTTTGTGCAGGTTCCAGGAAAAAAAAAAAAAATCACTGCCTGTATCAAATTATGAGATTACGTTTTAATCCATTTCTGCTGAATTGGAGTTCTTAGTACATTTCAAAATAAAAACATGTTAAATTTAAAACATTTTAAAATATACAACCTTTTTAATTCTTTATGTCACTTGCCGACTAGTTTCGCATGGGGCGCCCCAGCTTGTTCTCCGGCGGTACGGTGTTCAAAGTTAGTTGAAACTGACGTTTCACTACCTCTTCTTCTCTTTTAAAGACTCGGCGCCACTGTCGGTCGAGTAGTGCCCCATCGTTGCCATTGCAATAGTCGGCAAGTGACATGAAGAATTAAAAAGGTTGTATATTTTAAAATGTTTTAAATTTAGATGTTTACTTCATGGTTTAGTTTTTTTATAAAGTAAAAACATGTTGCTAAATTTTTTTAATTTATGCAGCATTTTTGTATAAGAGTAATAATATATATATATATATTTATTTAATATAATTTAATATTTTCAGGGAGAAAGGAATGGAGCCTCATATTATGCATGTTGAAAAATTATGGCGAGACAGTCAAGGTGAACAGTGGCTATATGGATGTTGGTTTTATCGTCCTAATGAAACATTTCACTTAGCAACTCGAAAATTCTTAGAAAAGGTTTTGTAAAATTGAATATTTTCACATTCTTTTGATAGTTAAAATCATAATACAAAAAGATTTGTTTAATAAAAAATATCATGTAAAATCTTAACTTCTAATTAAATAGAAAATATCTCATAATATTGCAAAATAACCTCTATATGGTGATATTTTTTTTTCTTATTTAAATATTTTAACAATGTTATGAAATTTCTAGTAATGGTAATATACACTATTTTATCTCGTTTTGCTTACTTCTATATTCAATGGAAGAAAATATTTCTAAAGAAATATATAGAAGAAAATTTTCTATAGATTTAAATGCTTTAAGAGATCAAGAACACAATGTGACTATTTAAAAAAAAAAAAAAAAAAAAAAAAAACCTACCTTAGGAACTTACTAATGTACAGAATTCCACAAAAGTTTATAGTTGTACCATGACATAAATTAGAGTCTATCAGCTTTCATTACAAATCACTCTACAGGTGGCATTGCTATGCTACAATTCCACCAATTTACAGATAGGTATATCCCAGCTTCTATTGCATCAAACTTGATATATGAGATGGTTTTAATGAAAAACTATGTTGATTCAATTTAGGTGCCATATTAGCCAACAAATGACACTACATTTCAGCATTTGATGCATTCATTGCACCAAATTGCATATGTAAAGGTTTTATTGTAAGAAGCTATGATTAAATTTTTGTGCACGTTAACTAGCACCAAATATGTGCTGTTATATAGAATGATACAAAAGAAAGTTTTATGGTGGCTACAAGTTTTGCATTTAAAAAACGGTATCACTTCCAATCAACGTTTAAAATTGAATACCCAAATTTAGATAGTTTCAAAACTAATATTTTAAACAGGATTTGAATATGTGCCAAAATTTATTTCTTCTCTCTATTGCCAATTTGTGACAAACTGTCATTTTATTTCTTGATGGGGAAACATGTAATGAAAGTGATGAATAACTTTAAACACAATAATTGGAGCAGTTTCTAGTAGACATAAATAGAGGAAAGTGAGTCCTCCTCTCATTTTACTATACTAAGCAAATGACTAACATAATTTTATTAATTAATTAATCAATGTATGAATGTGCATATGCTTATGAATAATATATACTTTATTATTTTTTTCCCTTTAAGTATTTTATTTTATTATTATTATTATTTTTTTTTTTTACAGGAAGTATTCAAAAGTGATAATTATAATAGTGCACCATTAAATCAAGTTATTGGAAAATGCTATGTTATGTTTGTCAAGGAATACTTTAAGTACCGACCAACTGTAAGATTTTTATTGACTTAAATTTACAGTATTCAGTGTGTGTATTTCTTTGTTTTATGTATTATTTTTTCTTGCTTAGGAGTTTGAATTTAAAGATGTTTATGTTTGTGAATCTCGCTATTCTGCAAAAGCCAAAGCTTTTAAAAAAATCAAAGTAAGTTTTCTGAAATGTTCTTTAGATACTACTTTATCATTTACATTAAGTAAAGTAAACACTGATTTTGTTAATTAACTGTTAAAGGATTATTTTTGCTGCTGTTTGTTTCAATTTCTGGTTTTTGTTTCCATTACCCAACTATGGTAGGTAATGGAAGTATTGTATTCACTCAAAAAAATAGGCATTGGATATTCACCCGATTTACATGTTAAAGTCTCCTAAGTCCAAAAGGAAGGTTTTGGCAATTTTTCAGTGTGTATGTATGGAGAATCGTCTAATTATTATATCTTCAAAATGAATAAAGATTGAATGATAAAACTTCAGAATTAAGACAGGTTTAGTGTACAGGTGATTTTTCCAAATTTTATTAAAAATGGAAAAACCAGAATTGCGACTGTAAGTCTGTATGTCAAAAATGGCTCTAATGATTTTCTTCAAATTTGCTTTCTTAACACCCTATTAGATGTCTTTTCATTTGTATTAGTTGGTTAGTTCAGAAAAATTTATAGACTCCTGTATAAGTAGATCAATTTTAGGTCTTGCAAGTGCTTTTTTTTATAAATTATTCTGCATATTTTCTTAAAACCTGCCATATTAATTCCCTTTTAAATATCGTCATATATTTCATATGTAATGGTTGGTTTCTGGTGAACAGATGAGTTTGCCAAGTTTCAATGAAAATCAGAATTAGGACTGAAGGTCAGTTTTTCAAAAATGGCCCTAATGATTTTCTTTAAATTTGCTACATAAACATTTTTTTAGATGTCCTTTTACATGTATTACTTGGTCATTACAGAAAAATCGACAGTTGTTTTGATTATGTAGGTCACTTTTAGATCTCGAAAATTGGTAAAAATCGCTATTAATCCCTTTGCATGGCCTTACGATGTATGTGTTAATTTTTTATTACAGGAAAACTGTTAGATGTCTGATTTGTTAAGTCAATTTTATGTCTGCTGATCACACATTATCCAAAAAGATTTCAGGATTTGCTACGGTACCTAGAATTCAGGGAAAACCTGGAAAACTCAAAGAATTTGAAAAACTATTAAAAAACAGGGAAAACTCAGAGAATTTTTGAATTTTCTGGAGAAACAATAGAAATTTTTTTTTTTTTGAGAAAATCTTTTTTAAAATTTTAGTGATTTATAATTAAGCAGAAAAAAGTCAATTGTATTACTTTTGCTTAGCTGTAGTAAGTTAATAAAATTACTATACTCTGGTATGTTCAATTGTGGCTTGTAAACATGCTGGAATCTAATCCTACATTATTACGTGTCATCTATTTTATCTTTACAAGAGACAGGGAAAACTCAGGGAATTTTTTCTCTTGATTTGTTTTCTTTTCTTTCTTATTACCTTTGCTATTCGATTTTCAGTATTTTATTTATTTATTTACATAGAAATTACTGAACATTTCAAATAAATTTTTCTGATTTAATTTAGAAATTTATTTATCAACCTTGAAAGTTCATACAGAAAATTTTGGAGTGGAAGGCTGATTTTTTATACCAAATATGTGAAAAATACCAGAGCTTCACATAGTATTTTTAACATAGTTGGTATAAAAAATCAGCCTTCCACTCCAAAATTTTCTGTATGAACTTTCAAGGTTGATAAATAAATTTCTAAATTAAATTAAAAAATTCCGTGGTCTATTGGAGTTGTGCCATGAATATTAATGTCACTTGATATAGCTGTGTTTACAGACTCGGTGACTTTGCCAACGAATGTTATGTGAGAAATGCCTAGCTGGTAATCAGCCAGGGTAGCTCAATGGTTTGAGCATCCGCACGTAAAGCGGAAGGCCCGGGTTCGATTCCCGGCTCTGGTATTTTTAACATAGTTGGTATAAAAAATCAGCCTTCCACTCCAAAATTTTCTGTATAAATTTTTCTGTTTAGAATTTCATTTAACTGTTAATGTAAAAGTTGGATTTAAAAATAGAGAGTTTGTAAATCTAATCTTTAGAAATACATTGGTGATTTGTTTTCTCCTATTTAAGGGTGATTTTGATAAAAGCTTGCTTTTAATGTCTAATGGAAATACTTTAATGTATAGTAATAAGATTTTATTGAAAATCAAGACAAAACACACATATTTCATGTGTAGTTCAGAAAATTTTGGTTTACCCAGAATCAGGCCTGCTCCTAAACATTACCAATGCTGCCAAGTGAAAATTGTAAAATAATAAATGAAAATACTGTTTTAGAATGTGATAATGCAGCATGTAACCCCCCCCCCCCTATATTTTCCTGTTATTAAGTTTTGATAGTGATATCTCCAAAATTTAGCAAACATTAAAAAATAAAAATGAAAACAAAGACAATCTGGAAACAATGAAAAATAATTTGTGAAACATTTCAAACTGATCTAATCCATTTTAAATATTTATTGTATTTTAAAAAATCTATTTTTTCCCTTCTTCCTTATTCATTTTCTTCTTTCTTCTAAATAAATACAGGAGAAAAGTTGTTATGTTCATCAAAATCGTACTCATAAATTATTTATTAAAAATTCATATTAAACATATAGTTTTTCCTTTCATGTGTGAAATTTTGTAAAAATATATTTTTAATGACAAAAAATATTTAATGTTTGAAACAGTTATTTATATAGAATTTTGCTATCACTGTGGCAAAATTTCTATAAATTAAGAGAGGGGAGGGAACTCTCTCTCTCTCTCTCTCTCTCTTTTTTTTAAAAAATTTATTTTATTATTTTATTTATACTTTTTTATTTTATTTTATTTTATTTTTAAATTAATTTTATTATTTTATTTATGCTTTTTTTTATGGCAGTGATGTCATAATTTATTGAGACAAAGAGTATAAATTATTCATCACTTGATAGGGCTTTAAAATTAATGTTCTTCATCTATTTATGTGGTAACATGTTAAAACAGATTTTCTAACTCCAAAAAAAAAAAAAAAAAAAAAAAAAAAAGGCATAATTATATATATATAAGCAGCATTTTCTTTTTCTTTCTTTCTCTTTCCTGCTTTTGTTATGATGATGTTTTTATGTCATAGTCATTTAAAAAAAAAATTACTGTTCTAGGAAAACCATAATTTATTGGCTTAAAAGGAATAAATATTTCATCACTTGGGAAAAATTAATGCTGTGTGTTTACCTTATAATACATTAATATTATATTGTGTGCATTTTTAAAATTTATGATCTATAAAGTGATTTATATTTATAGATCTTGTAGTGTATATATTGTTTGTTGTTAATATTATTATATTATTATTTCAGAGGGGATGTAATAATGATTTTTTATGGATAAGAAGATGACAAGGAATAATCTAAATACTTATATTTAACATACACAAACATCAACCAGTCTCAATTATATATATTAGAAACAAAAACTATTTTATTTACCAGACAAAACTTAAGTTAAAATACATTTAAAAACAAAATATACATATAAAAATAATTAAAATCTAGATGTTTGGAAACTTGTCCGGGTTTCCTCATCAGTATCAATTACAACATAATATGCAAGCATTACATGAATACCCAAGGAATTTATAGAAGTACAGAATATTGAGGAGTCAGTGTGCATGCTTCATTGATAGTGTGGAGATGGCTGGCAGTGTGCCAGCTCTTAAGGAAAGGAAAATACATGATTTATAATTATCAAAACCAGAATTTAGAACTTTTATATTATCAAAGTCAGGAATATGATCAGTTTCTATTGAATGGATTACAATTTTAGAATTTTGGTTGTGCACTGGCTCCTCAATATTCTGTACTTCTATAAATTTCTTGAGTATTCATGTAATGCTTGCATATTATATTGTAATTGATACTGATAAGGAAACCCGCATGGGTTTCGAAACGTCTAGATTTTAATTATTTTTATATGTATATTTTGTTTTTAAATGTATTTTAAATTAAGTTTTGTCTCGTAAATAAAATAATTTTTGTTTTTAATAAATACATATATAGTTACTTTTTTTCTTAATTTAATCTAATAATAACAACAACAAAATAGTGTTGGAAGAAAAATTAAACATATGAAATTTTTGTTTAAAATAGTTACCTAATTAATATATCATCATTTAAAAAATTTCAGATTCAGTTTATTTGAATAAAGATCTTGTTATTAATCAAAAGTAATTTAGATTTTTCTTATATATTTTCCCCATATTTGTTATTCATTGAAAAAGAATTAAATTATTTTTAAGTAAAGTGCCAATCTCTGATTTTCCATGGTGTGGAAATGCAGATTTATGCAGCAATTCTGATGCCATATTTATTTTACTTATGAATCTGCAGCTTTGCAGACTTTTCTATCACTAAGTTGTCCATCCCATAGGAATTTTATTTTACATTGAAAAAGGTCAAACTGGGTCCATATCTAAATTTTAAACATTTTTTATTTGAAATAAAATAAAATAAAATGTACTTCTAATTTAGACCAGTTCAATTTCTATTGCCACTAGTGGGTGTTCCAGCTTTTATAGCGGACGGTAAGGGTTTGTCCAACACAAAAATATTTTTCTCTTCTTTTCTTTTTTTTTCTCTATTTTTTAAATTTAATTGACATTTTAAAAACATCGTAATGGAAAAATGCTTTATTATTACCTGCTTTAACTTCTCTATAACCCTGTTTCATACATTTTATAAATTTACTTCCCTACTTTATAAATCACCATTTTTGTGGAACTGGTGGACAGTTAGAAAATTTTACTTCTAATAGGCATACAAAATTTGCTGGTAGGCTAAAAATGGTTGACTACCCCTGATTTAGATCATGGAAATTCATTGTGCTCATTGGAGTTAAGATTTAAATAAAATGTATTTTAACATATCAGTTAAAAAATCATCAAATATAAAAAGAGGAGAAAAAGTAATACTTGACAAGATTTTCTCCTTTGCTGTAAGTGATTAACTAACAAATGCAATGAACTTTTGAAGAATAGGAATATAAACTAATATTATAAATTATAAAATACATCTCATTGTGGTTCAATTCCATTTATAGTGGTGTAATTCAATACATAATGTTTGTTTACAAAGTTCTTATTTTTCATCATTCTTTTTATGCATTTTGCTGTAATAAATGTTTGTTTTACTCTAATATGCATATTTAGCTAATTTTTTTCCACTTTGATATTTAAAGTTATTTCATCTATTCTAATTAATGTTACACGTAATATTATTTATTTCTGGAGTAAAAACTATTAAGCATGTAAAGGTGTTTATTATGAACTATACTGGCAATATTGAATCTTGGTACTAGTAAAAGGTTGACTGACACCACCAAAATTCTACCAAGGTTAAACAAATATTGCTGTAACTTTATATATATGGTGGTGTATACTCATGCATACACCACCATATATGTATAAAGTTGCAGCATATAATATACTTGTTTCTTCCGCTCCCAAAAGCTTGATTGGTCAGTTAAGCAAAAGTTGTTTAACGTCATATCGATTTTAAATAGAAATTAATAAAAATTAGAGAATTCATGACAAGGTAAGCTTGATTTTGATGACAAATGTAGGTATATTTTCCAAGCATTATTAATCAGTGTGGTACAATTGTGTATATTATTATATGTGTACATTTACAAGTGCTTCTATGTGTGAATATATATATCTAATAAAATGCTAGACATTCATTATTTCAGTGTTTTGTATTATCATGAATATAATTAGATTATTATTATGATATAAACATTTAAAAATGCAGGAACTTTGTCTTATGTTGCATATTAACATTTTATTTAACCCTACAGATTTGGAATTTTACACCCAATACTCATGTTAATCTTGTACAGCGTGATGAGCCAATAGATCCTGTTCGAGTTCCATCTGTATTCAAAGATGGCAATCAGAAAATTAAAGATGATTCTGATGATGATCCTGATTTAGAAGTGTCAATTAAGCCTCGTCCCGTGAGTTGCTCTATTTATTTGTGAGATTTTGAATTCTAAATCTTGTGAATGTAAAACGCTTATGTTAGTGGTATTAATTTATTATTTAATTTATCTGTATTGACCTAGCATGATTTAAATTTTCAGAGTAATATTTGGTTTTAGTTCATTTTTAATACGAATCAATTATCAGTGTGTATATTAGGTAAATAAAATGGCATGTATTAATATGGCATTTATTTATAAGAGAAAATCCCTAATATTTCAGTAGGTATATACAGAATAATTTTATTTTAATGATGAATTTAGTTGTGTTGTATTTATGTTAATGCGATTAAAGAAAAAAGAAAATTAATCTGCATAATATTTGTAGTGCAAAGGGAAAGTAATAAATTCAAAAGATGCTAAAATGTTAATGTACCTTTGTGAAATTTTGCATATAGATCTAATGTTATTTGAATTCTTTTGTATGCTCCTATACACAAACTGATTCTCTGATTATGCACAAGCTAATTCTCTGATCCCAATAAAAGGTTTCAAGTCTTATCCCCATGTGATGCAGAATAAGAATATCAAATTTTTATTGCCTGCTAATATCTGTTTTTGAATTATTTTGTTAACAGTCACACAGACATACCATTAAAAACCTAATTTTTGTATTCTGGGATTCCCAAATGTGCAATTATAGCAAAAACTCAGTTTAGAAAATTTAGTCCCAATACTCTCTTTACCATATATGGATAAGAGAAAGTAAAAATTCAATAGAAGTTTTTCTTCTCTCCATATTTTAGAATTTTTAAAAGGAAAAAGATTCTACTTTTTTATGATTTTAATTTTGCTGTCTATGGTCATAATTAATAAATATTAGTATCAATATTCATATGTTGGGATTCTGAGAAGTTAAAAATAAGCAAATAAATAAATAATAACAATGTGTATGGTAAATAATGAATAATACAAAATTTGGTTTTGATGGCGGTGAATTTTGTCCTAACTTTGTTGGCAACACTTTGTTTCTATAAATGAAATCTGTTATAGTTAAGTTTTTCCTAGTACAAAGTTCATATTGAAAATGGTTGATACCTGTAGGAATTATAATTTGCAAATAATTTAAACACAGGATTAATAAACATTAAGAATACCAAAGGAAATAATTAAATAACAGACAGCTGTTTCAGTAGCATTCATCATACCGCCATTAGTGCATAAAGGAAATGCATCGAATGTGCTCCTTATATATGTTTCCTTTCTGCACTGATAGTGTTATGTTAAATGCTACCAAAATAGCTATCTGCTTGTTAATTTTTTTTTTTTTGACGTTCCCGACATTATTTATTATTCATGTGTCTATTTATGTAGCACCAAGTCTCCTGTCAATATTATGCAAATAATTAATTTTTTTATTTTAACACATCGTGGAACATCTGAGTGAAAATTTTCAATGTAAATGCCAGTTCTTTAAAACCATTTTAAGTTATGGCACAAAAAAATTCTGGCACTATGTGTGATACACATAAAGCAATATAAAAGCAATTTTAAGATGCAAAATCTACATAAAATATTTTATTAAATTGTGTAGGAGTATCTGTAAAGCTGAAATTATTATCTAAAAAATTCCATAATGTAAAACTAATATTTATAGCTAGGGTTTTCTCTTTTTCTTTCTTTTCTTTTTTTTTTTTTTTTTTTTTTTTTAGTTCAAAAATTTTTATATTTACTTGTATACTTGAACCTGTATCTCACATAATTGAAATAAATAAATTTTTATTATAGAATGTTATCTGTGAAGTGCAAAATCCAGAAGAAGGTGCAACCTATTATGAACAGTATACTATTCCTTCTGGTACTTATAAATTAGGTAAGCATCTCTCTTATTTTTATATGTATATATATAATTAGACTACTTATTTGAAAAATATTTTTATTTTGTTTAAAATTAAGATATATTTTTTACAAAGTTTATCCTTTAATGTAGTCCAAAAATCTGATGAAACTTAATATGTTTTTAAAATGTAATGTAGTATGTTATACAAATGACAGTATTTGGATAATAAAGCAAAACAAGTTTTGTAAATTGAAGTTTATTTTACTGTTATTATTTTTTAGGTGACTGTTGTTATGTGCGTACTGAGCATAACAAAACTCTCATTGGCCGAATTGATAGAATATGGATTGATAAAACGTAAATAATGTTTATATTTTGTATATTTTTCTAATACATTCAGTTATATTTAAGGGATGAATTCTTTTTTAAGTATTGTTGTTATTTTTTATCAAAATTCGAATATTTGGCCGTATTTTTTAAAAACATTTGACAATGCAGAAAATTACAAATCAAAAACAAACATGGTTTATTTATAAAGACAAAAAATAAAATTTTTAAGTTTCAATTAAATTCAAAGATATTATTTTATTTTTATGTTTGCAAGCTTTGCTGATCACTATACTTAAATGAATTCTCAAAATTCCATATCATTATTAATACTACAAAAATATCTCACAAAAAAAAAAAAAATATTGAAATTAGTTGAAATCTGAATTAAAATTACTGCTGCCTTTCATAGTGATTTTCCCGCCTGTAACATAACAAATCCAGATCCAGACTGCCTTCAGCAACACCTTACCCACTTTTTACTCCCTCCTTCCTGCGGGTAAGGTTAGACATTTTGCAAAATCCTATAAAAGTGCATATTGTATACACTTAACAAACACCCATACACCAAAACTCCCCGTTCTGAGATTATTTGTAGCAGAGTTACACTCTAAAATGCATTTTTTGCCCTGCCCACTTCAGTGTGTGTGTGTGCGTGTAATTTTGCAAAATCGTTTTATAATGCGTGTTGTGTGTACATAACCAACCGACACATAAAAAAACACCTTCCTGCGATAATTTAAAGTAGTTAGGTTTTAAAGTATGTTTTTTGCCTCCCCCCCCTTTTAAATGGGGAAAGGGTGTAGAATTTCACAAAATCTCATATTACATGTTAGATACATATAATCAAACCATACCTCAAAGATCACCTTTCTAAGATAATTTGGAGCACAGTTGTGCATGGAAACATGTTTTTTACTCTCTTGCCCCTAAGGAGGTCGGGGGGAATCTAGAGAGGAATTTTGCAAAATCCCGTCTTAGTGGGTTCAGGGTCTTAAAACCAATTTAACACCAAAATTTGTGTGTCTGTCTGTCTTAGAATCGCCATGACTGTGCTGAGTCAGTGAATGAATGAGTGTACTCTCTTATGAAATTTTTGTGATAAGTTCAGATAGTAGCAATTTGTTCATTAATCTCTTATTTTATTATTATTTTATAAAAATGCTGATTATAGAATCAATTTTCTTCCTTTCATATATTTATCAATCTATTTATTTAGTAAATGATATCTAATACTATTCTGAATCATATTTATTGATATAAGATGCTTTCATACATAAAAACAGCATTTCTAATAATAAAAATGGATTTTTTTTTTCTTCTTAAAATTGCATTAAAATAAATTCCAGATTATTTCAATTTATTTTTTAATGACATTTGGTTCTAAGAAATTATGGCATTTATTTTTTATATATCTGTTTAACCAACTTTGTTAAAAAAATGCATTTATTTATTTATTTATATTTTAGGAACAATCCTTTTTTTCATGGTCCATGGTTTGTAACACCTCAGGAGGTTCAACATCCCCCTACTCGTTTATTTTTCAAACAAGAAGTTTTTCTTAGTTCGATTGAAGATACTAATCCTTTACTAAGTGTTATAGGGCGCTGTGCTGTTTTAGAATATAAAGACTATTGTACTAGTATGTATAAACCTTCCTTTGTTTAGTGTTTTTTTTTTTTTTTTGCAGGATACTTCAAATATTTTATACACATTCTCTTTTTGTAGATTTTTTTATGTTGGACATTAAAATATTCTATAAATAAAATTTTGGTAGATTTCTTTTGTGTGAACATAGTAAATTCAGAATGTTCTTAAATATCATTAAAAAAATTTAATATTTTTTAAATCAACTTACGTAATTAAGTCTTATTTTATCATGTTAAAGTATATCTTTGAAACTGAGAGTATATATATAAAGAAACTAACTTAACCAAAACATAGATTTCAGGGAAATGTGATAATCTTACAAGAACATTATGAAAAAAAAAAGTAATTATTATTCAGTTTTTATTCATTTCAGCTGTCATTTCTGTCTAAAAATAATTCATATTGGAAAGTTTTATACAGTCAACTCTGTGAAATCTGCACAAGTTGGGACAGAGGCTATCGTAGATTATAAAATTATCCAAATTATAGATCCCTGTTTCATTTGCATATTCTTCTCACTTCTTTATAGATAAATATGTAATATTTATGTATAAATTATAATGTAAATTATAAAAGATAAGTAATTGATCTATAAAAAGTATATTTAAAACAAAATTTTACACATAAATTAATCAATGATAAAAATAAAAAATACACTGTGAAAAATCAATCATAAAATTCCTCTTCCTTACTTACAGTTGACTCCACTTAAACTTTCATTCAGTGTTTTTGTTTTATCTTGTTGCTCCACCACCAGAGGCACAATGAAAAATTCATGAATATTATGACCAATGAGCTCAAATTATTTGAAGTGCAATAGCGTTAAATTAAACAACTTACTATATGGAGAAAAATACTCATACACCCTATTAGATTTTCTCTTTTGTTTCTTTAATGATTTCTCTTACTTTAATTTATTTATACAACCATTAATTATTTAATGTTCGGAAAGTCGACTAAACTCACTTCTGATTTTTATTTATTTATTTATAATTTTTATATAGAACATGTACTATTAAGGGGAAAAAATCTGAAAATTAGCGATAGCTCTCTTCACTCTTCATTTAAATATTACAAAATAAGTTGTTTGAACGAATGTTTTTTGTATATATTACTTTACATTTCTAAAATATTTATTGTTCTGAAAAAATGTCTACATGTGTATTTTTGTACTAATTTTGAATTTTTCCAGTAAAAATGTGTTGTGTTTATGCTTCTTTAGTATTTGTCTTGCTCCATTTGTCTTTAATATAAATTTCTATTTTGGAAAACTTGTTGAACATGAGCTAAAATATTTTTGGATAGACTATAGTTATTTAAAAGTGGAAAAAAAAAAAAAAAAAAAATATTTTTATTAAAATAACTCTGTATCCATTATTTTAAACTGAGAATATGGTTTATCTTGCAATCTAAAAATACTAAATTGCTCGTCAGTGATTTACATGTTTGATTTGATGGGAGATGCATTTTCATTTTGAATCTAAAGTATAATTGGTAACATTATCTGTTTGCTAATTTTATATCTTTGTTCATAACTTGTCAGGAGTTATTGTGTTTCAGACTAACATGGATTTCTGGGTTATCATCAGGAAACATAAAACAGATCATTCACAAAAATTGTATGTTTAATAATAATTATTATTATTATTTTCCATTTATAATATTTATTTATTTCATCAATCGGACACTCAAAAAACAGGAATTTCACTAATTTGTGGCTAAACATTTGTATATAATATTTATGGCATGTTTATGAAATCATCATTTGAGAAATAGTGTGAATTTTGTCGATTAGTTGCACAATAATTATCTATTTTAACAATTAGTGGTGAAAATAAAGTCATGGATTTAAGTAATTAGCTGTGATTAAATGTAAATTTTTGTTGATCTGCAGAGAAACGATCCTGCTTTTCTAAAACCCATTGTAAAAAATATCATGCATTTCGGCAGTCATACACCAAAAAAGAATAAATTTTGTTGATTTGAAAGGAAATAATCACTTATTGTAATAATTGCCTAATTTAGCAATTTATGGTGGTAGTGGTGGGGGAGGGGAATCATGTATTTCACTTTCAGCAGTAAGCTGAGATTAAATGTAAATTGTACTCTGCATTTCGATAGTTAATCATTAGAATTTTGTGTATTTTGACTTCCAGACACCAAAAATTCACTAGAATCTATGGTTGAAAAAGAGTGAAGTTTGTCTGTTAATAGTAAAATAATAGCTTATTTCACCCATTCATTAATTTGAGTGACACGAGTTTGACAGATAATGAAAGTTGCGGATAAACCGCAAAAATGTTGGAAATAAGAGATAAATGACATAAAAAATATTCTAACTCAAAAACGCAAATATATTGTATATAAAACCATAATACAAATAATGAAAAATATTCACAGTTAGTAAAAATATTTATATTGTATATATTCTCTCTATAGGATGTAAAAACAATATAAACAATAAAGTGTACTTACACTGTAAAAAATATGTCCTGTTTGCTGCCAGAAATTCTCTGTAATTTGAGAAAATACATTCTGACAATGTAATTTTTTCGTAAATTACACGTATTTTCTCAAATTACAGAGAATTTCTGGCAGCATATAAGACATATTTTTTACAGTACAATGAAGGCAAAGTACAATCTGTAAGCTGATTTATGCACTAAAATAACGAGTACTGCAGACATGCCAGCATTTTAATTCATTCCGAAGCATTGCAAATATAGCCCCTTATATACACAACTTTATTTGTAGTGAAATTTTCTCCAATATGTAATTACATTTAAGTAAGAAGAGAAATACTCATCAAGAAAAGTGGTATTGGCGAAAAAAAAAAAAAAAAAAAACAGCGCATACTAAAATGCTCTGCAATAAATTAAAATGTTCGCATGTCTGGTAGCGCACTATACTGTAAAAAAAATAAAACTAAAGCAACATAGTCCTTTTCATTTAATTTTTTTTCTTTAAGAAAAGCAATCATTTTTTGTTTGTTTTTTTCTTACTGAGAAAACCCTTTGTCTTGATCCTGCCCTTTTCCTGCACTCATGGATAACCCACAATGTGGTAATCAGGAGTTTACTGTATTAGTCGAAAATTGCTTGCTTGGAAAAAAAGAAAAATGTTTTTTTCTGTCTTTATTTATTTATACATTTATTTTATAAACTTAAAAAAGAAAAAAAAATAATAATAATCTCAACTTTATTTGTAGAAAGACCAACAGAAATATTGGAGAGGGATATTTACATTTGTGATTCTCGATATTTAGAAGCTGAAAGGCAAATACGAAAACTAACTAAAGGTTTGAAGGTAAAAATGCTGCTTGATCATTTGCTTAAAAGAAACTTATTTATTTTGTTATTAACTTTAGAAGTAATAAGATATTTTGCTGTAGTAAATATTTGTGTGATACATTTTGCCAATTTTATTAGATATTTTAAAATTTTTGTACTATTTCTTTTCAGAAAATACCATTAAGTTCTGATGTTACTGAAGATGAATATTACTTTTTCCGTAAGCCTATTAATCCACAAAAGGTGAATATTTAATATCAGTAGTTTAATCCAAGAAAAGTTTTTATTTATTTAAACATTCATATAATATGAATAATTAAAAAAAAAAAAAAAAGGAAAGAAAGAGGCGGGTTTATTTTTATTAAAAATATCTTTGTATGTTATAGTGTTTTTCTTAGTTAAGCATATATTCTTTGATATTCTATTGTAAAAAGTATTTTTATTTGATGTTCGAATATTTAAAAATGCTTATTATATTCAGTGTATTCAATTATATTCATATATTTTCAATGTTTATTATATGTGAACAATATTTCTATTTACTTTATATTTTATGCATGTTTTGTGTATTCTATTAAAGCATGGTTTTTCCTTTTCTTTTAATGATAATTTCAAATGCATACATACATTTTTTGTAAATCTGTTTTATCCTTATAGTTGGAAACAATAAAAGTAAATAAGATTCAAAATAAATAAATAAATGTATGCATGCTAAATTCTAATTAAATATTTTCTTATGCAACAAATAAACTTTACTACCCTCGTAACAGCAGATCTCGGGAACTTGGGGGGGAGGGGGGCGGGATAGGAATGGGAAATTAAGAAAATCTAGAAAAATCAATGTTTAAAATAAAAAAATAAGTAAAAATAATAAACTGGCAGGCACTAACACTACTTTCTCTTACTCTACATTAATCTAGGCATATTATTATAATTTTAGGTAGAAGATAAGTGGTATACTGTATTAAAACATTTCTGATGTATGTTAAAAACAATTCAAAATAGTTTTAAAAACAGTTTTATTTGACATACATTTCTGTGTGAGGGGAACTACTGCCCCGCAACATCTTGTTTAAATATAGTAGCTATATTCATAAAGCATTTAAGGTTGTGATTAAATTAAATATATATAGAGAGAATTTCCACTTCCACAACACTCATTCAAATAAGTTAACTAACTCAGATTGTCTATAAATTGAATATGTACCAACAAACTACTGTAGTTAAATTTAGTACATACAGAAAAAAAAAAAAGTCATTACACAACTGCAAAACCAATTTTCAGCTGTAGCCCGTATTTATCAGAAATGTTTTGTGTGGTCCTGTAAATGAAAGATGAATATATTAATATAATTAAACATAGTTTATGTGTCTCCCTTTTGCATAAAATTAAAAAGCTTTTAAAATGAGATAACTAAATACATTAAAAATATAAAAACAAACTTTATTTTTAAAAAAAACATGAAACAGAAGACAAGCATTTTGGCTAAAAATTAGCCCTCTTCAGACACATCAAATGCATAAAAGTTAAAAATTAGCAATAAAACATCAAAATTAAATACTTAGGAGAAACTGTTATAGCCTTGTTTAAAGGAGAGGGTTGTAACCTCATGAACACGTCCTCTAGAAAGATTTGAGAGTCGTAGTTCTTTACATCTTAAGCTAGGACCTTAATGTTAAATTTAAAATTTAATTACAAATTAAATAAAGGTGTCGTTTTGAAAAAAAAAAAAAAATAATTCTGAAGACATTAAAAAAATTTATTCTGAAGTAATGACAAATTTCGAATTTTTCTCATAAGAGCTAAAATAAAAAAGTAAAAAATGATTTCTTTCTTTCTTTCTTTTTTTTTTTTTTTTTTTTTTTTTTAAATTTAAAGTTAAGGCTTCAAGTGATCGTTATTTTTATTAAAAAAATAGTGGAGTACCAAAATAAGAAAATCGTTGTGATCTGGAATAATTTAGCTAAAATAAATATTTCTTGAATGAAAATACATGCACAACACAAAAAGGAGAAAATGACTTACCACTTAGTTGTGAAGAAACCTTTTTTTATTTAGTAAGAAAAAACGATGTAATCGAAACAAAGGGGCTAGTGGTACCACTTCTCTATAAAGGAACACATACTTTCACATTAACAAAATTTTCTTGACTAGTGAATAGAAAAACACACATATTTCACACTTAAAACGCCGAAATCGTGTTATTGATTGTATAGAACAGGGGTGGCTAACCCGCGGCCCGCGGGCCGCATGCGGCCCACCGCGTGGTTTCTTGCGGCCCGCGAGGAGACTAACGATATTTAAAGTTTGACAACTTTGATTATAACGAATCAAAAATTAATAAATACGTTCTGACTTTTCGAAGTGAAAATACCTTTCAACGATTATGGTAGATAAGGAACTGTTGTAATGGAATGTTATTAGATCCATTATTCATTCTTTTTATTATAGTTTTAATATATAGTCGTAATTTTTTTTTTTTTACAATTCTATTGTTAATTTATGAATGAAAATAATTTAAATTAATGTATTCTTCTGCGAATTTTCACCCTGCCCTTCTCCGAAAAAAGTATATACATACATTAATCATATACTCACAAACATATATACACATATGCATATGTACAGTCATAAAATAATAATAATAATAGTAATAATTTCCTCCCCGACTAATTTCGCCGTAAATTATCGTAGAAACTAGCAGCTGATGCCTAACGATTAGAAATGACAGCTAATTTTTAATCCAAAAAGCTTGTCAAAATTGCGGGTTGCCTTAAAAAAAAAAAAAAAAAAAAAAATAGTTGATGCCAGTTTTAATATGTATACATCTCTTAAGCAAACTCTAACTAAACCGTCTAAACTAGGCCTTATTACTAATCGATTAGCACCAATCGCAAGTCTCTACATTAATTTACGGCGGAATTAGTCGGTAAAACAGGGGGGGGAGGGGTTATGACTGTACATACAGTGTGGCCCGAATGAATAAAATATATTTCTAATGCGGCCCACCAAGTGTTTTGGGTTGGACAGGCCTGGTATAGAAATTACGAAAATAAGTTCAGTCGGTATTCAGACGTTTTTAGGATCATCGTAGGATGCACAGATAAAAAGTTCCTTTGGAAAAATATAAGTCCTTAGTCGTTATATATTTTAAGTATCTTGAAGATTAGCTAAAGGATTTCTTGTTCAGGTCCCTTTGAAGAAAATTCTGAATTATTAGCGTTTTCATCATGTCGCAACATCGATGCGTAATTTTAGTTGTATGCCTGTAGGTTCTATTTCTGCACAAACGTAATTTTATCGCTTTGAAGAAAATTACAAATTATTATGCATTTTAGTTATCTCACAACATCGATGCGTAACTTTAGTTGTAAGCCAGTAGGTTCTATTTCTGCACAAACGTAATTTCATCCCTTTAAACAAAGTTCCAAATTATTATGCATTTTAGTTATCTCGCAACATCGATGCGTAACTTTAGTTGTAAGCCAGTAGGTTGTCTCAGCACCGGACTTTTTCTTTTAATCTTTGCCGAGCGACGTTGGAAGGGATCAGAGACTTTGTAAGGTTAAGACATGGCTAGCAGCCACTTGGCACATATGAGAAACTTGGTGAAGCTCAGCTTATATTGACACAGTTTTTAAATTGAGAATGTGAAAAAAATATATCACTTTCAAAGGACTGTTGCTGCTTCTATAACATAACTTATATTTGAAGCAAAATTAACATGGAACGCTGATATGTTTCCAAACGCGAGAAAGATTCCATATTTCTTCTGTACCAAGCTTCGGCACAGGAAGGAATCCTGGCCTCCGCTGGCACAAAGCTACCACACTCATTGAGGTTTCCTGCTGTTCTGCACGAAAGCGATCGGAAGTTTGCTCTCTTCACGAAGCTAGCCAATGAACGCTCTCGAAAGGGATGCTATCGACGTCAGAGGTGACGCTATCTACGTCATGGGGAAAAATCCGGAAGCTTCTAGAAGGAATTTCCCCTCTGAAAGCACTGAAAAGTTCGAAAGCTTTAAGAAAACATGGCTGACTTCCGATTTTAAGAACTTAGTGAATAAAAAAAGCTGTTTTTGAACTTAGGATTTTTGGAAAGGAAAACTATTAAATTTTAAGCTATTTTTATGAGTGATCACTTAAATTAAATTAAATTTAATAAGCAATCACATGAAATCAGAATTACATGGAAATGAAACTTAGAATAATTTTAAATACAAAAATCAGAACACTGACTGCTGACAAGATAACTTTGGATTTTTTTTTTTTTTTTTTTTTTTTTTGAAATGCTAATTTTCAGAGTGAAAACAGAAATATTTTAAATAATTAAATCGTTATCGATTTTCATTAAAATTTGCAGAGTATCAAATTCAATTCTGAATGAGAAAGCTTTTTAAATTAAAAAAAAAAAAAACTGAAAACCTATAATTTTAAATAAAATAGTGTTAAACTATTTGAAACATAGAATAAAATAGTGTTATGCTTTTTAAGGCATAACACTTAACATTAAAGAAATCTGTAATATGATTATGTCTGATGAATGATTTACTTATTTAGATTTAAAATCACCAGATTTATACAAACATTTGTGTTCTTTAAAATGATGAATATGTTTAATCTTTGAAAATATTATCAAAATCAGTTGGCAGTTAGAATTTGAGTTAATAAATTTCAAATCTTGCCTTTTTTTTTTTTTTTGTTTGTTTGTTTGTGTATCTTTCCATTTATTGGTTTTGAATATGCATGAACTGTTTTTTTTTTTTTTTTTTTTTTTTTCAAATTTTGCTTTGTGCAGTGTAATTTTTATTCTATTTTTACCTTTCTAAGAATAGTGATTTTTCTATTAATTAGTATAGCAATGCTTCTTATTTTGCTGCAAATTTCAATTTTTAAAAGTTTTATTTCTTGTTACTACTTATTGTACCTAATATATTACCCACTAATTGTTGTAAGACTGAAGATAAATTTATTAACTACGTGGATTATTATTATTATTATTATTTTCTTTTTATTCACATCAATATTTCAGCGATGTTGTGATATTTTCAAAATAAATGTTATGCATGTATTATATTCTCAACCTTATTGCAATATTTTAATTCTGCCTGCTATGTCCTATCAAATAATTTGTAGCAGAAATGAAAGAAACCAGAAATGTACAAGATTATGTTAATTGTATTAATTTAAACCAAAACTGCATGAAGCAGATTCAACCAAGTATAGATTATGTGTTCATTTAATAAAACCTAGTATATTGTAACCACTAGTATGTGTCTGCAAAATTCCCTTGTATATTGTTCTAACAGTGTCATCTACTGATTAACACATACATAAATTTAATCATAGCTTTTTACAATGAATATATTACACATGTGGTTTTGGGCAATTTTAAGTAATAGATGCTAAGATATTGTTGCGTACTTGGGAGTTTGTGAATTGTCCGAGAATGAAAGGCCAAACGTACAAAAATACAGGTCGATAAACCAAGTATCAGCTTCAATTCAACCAGTAAACACAGCTTAAACAACAGCTGTCAATAGCAAATTCACAGTACAAACTGTATAGCAAGAACACTTGAAGCAAGTCTCTTTCAAAGAGGCTCAAAACAATGCAAGCATTAGTGAAGCTGGCTGAGAGCACTTGCCTTGGCGAGAAAGCACCCTTATATACCCCTGTAGAAAAGTGTGGAAAGTTCCGGAAATTTACGTGTCTCATCAGCCAATGAGATTAGAGCTTCCATATTTGGTATATCCCTTATAAGGATTTTTCTCGCCAATGTCGCCAAAAAAATCGCAAAGGTGGGAAAATGTCACCAAGTTTGGCGCCAAATCCATTACCTGCCTTATTGGGGCTTTTTAATGTGTTTTTAAGGGAAAATTAGGCTATTTTAATGCTAAAACGACTAGAAATGCACAAAATTAGCACTTTCTCAACTTACTAAGCCTCTTTGAAAGAATTTATACAAAAATAAACACAGTTATTTACAATTTTGTAACAATATAGCCACCTGAAAAATTGCAGAAAGTAAATAACAGCTGCGTCACCTGTGGTCCTGTATACATCCAAATTAAATAAGCATATTTTTCTTAATATCTGTTTCACAGACCATGTTTGGTGCATTCATATGTTATATGCTAAGATATAGTCTTCCCATAAAATTGCAACACCACTTGTCAATCAATATGCATTGTTCCCCCTTTCATGATGGCCCTGTCACATTTTCCCCCCTCAATTATATGCTATTAAACTAAGGTATAGTATTTCCATGAATAAAAGAAATCACAGCATAGCAGAACTACCTGTTGGGTGATATGCACCAAAAATTGATAACCACCAATTTATATTAAAATGCAACTAAATATAATTTTTTATGAAATTTTCTGCGTTAATTTTTGATCTAGAAATGCCAAATTTTTTTTATCACACATAGACAGAAGAATAAATGGTCAAATTGCATTCAAGAGATCTTGAAATGTGTAAAGCCATCAAATGCTGGAAATTGAAATTTTTTTTTAATTAAAATTTATTATATATATGCATGTAGAAGAAAGTAATAATTCAGTAAAGTATAATACAGCATGATAAATAAGTATGTCACATAAATATCTTGTTTCTAATCTGTATTTAGTTTTAGTAACTTTCCCTTTATACTGACTTTAAATATTACCTAGACATACATAGCATGTGAAATGTTAGTTTTGCACTTTATCACTGTTGTCATGCTTTCGAATTTTATCCCTCTTCTTTTTATCTTGTAGCATGTTTTTACTGCACTTTTTGCATGAACTCCACCAATTTTTATTTCAGACTGAAGTAATAAGTACACCTAATATAATCAAGAAGATTTTACCTCCTTCCTCCGTCCCTGTGAGTAATGTTGCATGATTTGTGATTTTTATTCGTTATTTTGTATTTATTTTATTATTATTATTATTATTATTATACTAATATTATTTCTTTGTTTTAGCAGAAATATGTTTCCAGCTGAATAAATTTATTTATGTTTTATTTTATTATTTATTAGAAAATATACATCCAAAGATAATTAGGCTTCTTTTTAGTCCAACATATGTTAGTGGAATCTCATTATAGTGAACTGTCTTTGAGCCTAATATATAATTTGCTACAACTGGAGGTTCTCTAGATACAATTTTGTTAAAATATTGAAATTTTCATAGAATTTAATTATTCCCTTTGACATCCATTGTTCTCACTGCGGGGATGCAATTACCATTTTCCAACTGCAATAATCCATACCAGAATTTATTTTTTCAAGTTTTACTTTGATAATTTAGTAGAAAAAATCCTTTATTTCTTTTCTTTTAACTATGTTCATAAAGTCTGATGTTTGTTGATATTAAATTAGTTTAATTACCTTACCCTTCAAAAGGTTAATATTTGTTAATGTTTTTCACCTTAGTTTTAATGGAATAAAACTTAAGAAAAATTTCTGTAGTCTATTTAGTATTTATTTAGTTCCATAAATTTATAGACTCTCTTCATACTAATAATAGTTATTATTTAAATGGATAATCTTAAATTTTCTAAGCTTTAAATACCTGCTATGGGCTTGAAATGGTAAACTAAAAATTACTGTTTGTTCAATATATACATATATCAAATCACAAAATAAGAATGAAGTAATAACTGTCTGTATTTATACATGAAAGTATTTTATTATACATAAAATTAACTAAATGTATTAAAATTTATCCATTACTTCGAACTGGTTTGAAATTTTTTCATAATTTCTTATTTTAAAGTTTTATAATTTATTCTTAAATATTTATAATTATACATTATTTTTTATAAAACTTAGATGATGGTTTCTAAAATGTTTTTACCCCTTATTTTGAATAAAAAATTAAATGATTGTAAATAATTTAGTAATATAGTAGAAAATTGTGTATTTAAAGTGGAGTTAAAAATATAAAACTTTCCCTTATAAACATGAGTCCGTGGTTCACAAATAGGTATTTTGTTTGCATGGTTCGCACTTGGTTATTGAAATAGTGTTTGGATGACTCAATAGCGCATTTTTAGTCCCTTTTGTTGGCTTTTTAGTTGATGGGTAGGTATGGTTGGCCACCATAAAAAACAACATTATGAGTTCAACAGTAATTGTTGTGTTTGATTTCAATAAAATGGTTCATTTCTAACCTTTGCATAATTTCAAAGAGAATGTAATTTTTTTACATGCACTAAAATACAACAAAGATTTTTTTTTTTTTTTTTTTTTTGTGCAAAAGTATAAAATTAGCAAATATTAAATGCCAAAATGTAATTGTCTGTGCAAAATGCTGCACATAGGCCAACAGTTTGTCAACATAAAAATAAGTGTAAGCACTACTGGTTTCGAAAGGGTATGACCTTTCTTCTTCTGGTGCAGTCTCGCTTTTGCATCAAGGTAGTAGCACATTTTTTTTTTTTTTTCCCGCAACTGAATTTTTTTTCAGGCCATGTCTTTCGAAACCGGTAGTGCTTACATTTATTTTTATGGTGTGTGAAGAAGTTTTTCAGCAGTCAAGCCATCAGTCCAGGCTAACTGTTAGCCAACAAGTATCCCTGCAGAAATAACTACTGTTTCAATATTGGCCATTATAAACTTTGATTGAGTCAGCCTTTCCTGACATTGTATTTTATGTTGATA
Organism: Salticus scenicus; assembly: GCA_963930645.1. Lineage (NCBI taxonomy): Eukaryota > Metazoa > Arthropoda > Arachnida > Araneae > Salticidae > Salticus > Salticus scenicus. The sequence goes on from OZ005656.1 coordinate 113,791,482, forward strand.
TTACTTTTCTATATTTTCAGGAATTATCACCACTAATGTCTCAACCTGTTGTAGAGACTGATAATGAAGAATCCAATGATGTCAGCACACCATTGCCTGTTACTGACTCTGACATAGTTACTCCTGTCTCAGTAACTTCAAAAAAGGTAGTTTTTCTCTATTATTTTTTGTATGGTGTTGATTTTTAATTTCTTGCTTTTAATTACTAACAAATTAGTTTTGTTAAAATTTAAATACATATTTTTTTACTCTTTCTTCAAATAATTGCTCCTTTATTTCCTTTTGGTAAAGTAACATTAGTTAAAGTTGTTCTTTTTCTTCCTCTCTTTTGAGTTTTTTCAGCACATAGATGAACTTGAATTTTAAATCTAAAATAGCTTTTACTTGATTTTTTTTTTGTTAGCATTATTATTTTATCACTATTAATTGAATATATTTTATTATTATTATTATTATTGATTTTTTTATTAGATTATTTTCACCAAAAAGATGTTAAATGACTAATTTAAAAATATCAATTATGATACTGGCATCAACATCATTAATTGTGAACATTGTATTTAGAAATTTTTTAAGTTATTCAAAATTTGTGATTTTATTAAAGGACTAAATGTCATATAAACATCTGTTATGAGGAAAATTTTCATACTAAATAAGGCAGATTAGTTTTAAAATATCATTTATGATATTGCTATATGGAATTTATTGAAATCAACATTCTATTTTTAAGTCTTCTCATATTGTTAAAAAATAAAGATTTTCATAACATGGCAGAATTGGGCAATATTTTACATAAACTTGCGTTATGGGGATTATTGCTTTGGATATAGTATGGAATTGTATGAAAACTAAAATATGAGACTAACTTAAAATTAATCATCAAATTAGGATACAGTAAATATTTCCAAGCAGAAGAAGGATAGGGTTGCCTAGTGAGTTACTTATCATACTGTCCCTGATCATACTGAATGATTACCCTAGTTAATTTTTTCTTAACATGAATCTAGTATCTCTTGGTGTAAAAATTTATGGGAACAAATATATAATGGGGAGCAGAGTCTATTTATGCCAACTATTTTAAAAATTATTTGGGAGGTAATGAATTAGACAGTAAATACTTTTCATTTGTTCTTTCAATAATATATGCATCAGAAAAACGCATGAATTAACAGTTTTGATAAACTGAAAATTCCTGAAAACCTCTCCAATTTGATTGTTATTAAATAGTCCTAAAAACTAACAAAAAAGGCTTTTTTTTTTTTACTGTTATAATCTTTCTTTTTCGTTATTATTTAGTTACTTGTTTCTTTATTTTTTCCTTTTTCTGTTCAATGTTTGGTTTTTCAAATGCGGAAAAGCCAGTATATTTAGAAATCTAAAATAATGTAAATCTCATCGTAGTGCTTTATGCATTTTGATTTTGTCTAGAAGAACTCCAAAAGAATTGTAACTGGTTATATTTTGTTTGCAAGTGAAGTAAGAAGGTCTGTTATTGCAGCTAATCCTGATAGATCTTTTGGTGATATTAGTCGTTTAATTGGAACAGAGGTGAGTTTGAAATACTTATTGAAAATTTTAAAATTTAATTTAATAAGAATTTATGGTTTATCCGTAGCATTTTAAAAATTTTCATGTTCTTTATTTTCTGCTTTTAAACTCTTTGCTTATCACATTTTTTTTTAAAGGTTTTTATATATATTTTTTTTATTTTGGTGTTACAAAGGCTCAAAGAGTAATTTTAATATTTTAGAAAAAAAAAAAAAAAATTGTGGATGCAACGTCCAAAATTCATTTTTTGGGCTTAAATGTCAAGTTGTAAAAATTATTAAGTATTAAATAAATGCAGTAGACTCTTGATTAACCAGGATGGTAGGGAAATGCCTGGTCACAGATAAAAATGCAAATTTTGATGAATTTATAATATTAAAAAATGATACAAAATGTAAAATGTTTATATAATAAGAAATTAATAATTTAATTAATACAGAAGGAAGATAATGAACATAAATTTTAATGTTATGTATTTTTATAATTACTACAATAAAAAATAAAAAAGAAGAAGAAGAAAAGAAATGCAGGTACTTCACTATTTTGGAAAGAAGGAAATGATGGAAATGCGTTTTTCATCTACTCTTCTAGAAATTTTTCTATGCAAATTTCTCAACATTTTTTCAGCTGGTGTGCTTTCATTTTCTTGTTAGAAGTAATGCCTCAGTGTGTACTAATGCATGATCATGACTTAATTTTTCATAAGAGATTTTCTTCAGCTCATCCAGGACATTCTTTGAAATTCCTTGTTTCTTCTGTACCACATGCGGCACACAACACAATTTAATCTTCACTTAAAACTTTATAATATTCATATTTTGAATCTTTGTTAATCAGTTGTTGCACTGCTTCTCTGACCACCTTTTTAGGACAGTCTAACTTTATCAAATATTCTAAGATTTTCTTTGCAAATCAGCACTACTATTGTCGTCTTCGGCAGCAATATTATTTTCTTCATCCAATAAAATTGTCCTCCATGATTTCTTAACTGTGATGTATTTTACTAATTTTCATGCAGCTTCTTCAATATAATAAATTGCATCCAAACTGTGTGATTTTTCTAAAAAGAAAGCAAATTATTGTATCCCTTACGGAACAAATTTCTATGGTATATTTTCTTAAGGTTTTAAGTGACACTTCCGTATTTTACTTTTTTATATGTGAAAGGATAGAAAGAATAAAGATTTTAAATTATTATTTTATTATTTTAAATTAATTTTGTATGATAATCTAAACAAAATTTTATTCAAAATTCCTGACTTGAAATTGATTCGGAAGTTTTCCCTGTAAAGTTAGTTTCGCGATAAAGCACTTTCATAACACAAAAGTCAGAAAATAGTACCACTTTTAGAATAAAAGTTGCTGAGTTTCTGCAACTGTACTTTTCTTGCGGTTAAATAAGGCATATTATAACCCTCTATGCATTTGAACCGGATTTTTGTAACTCATATAGACACCTTTGAAATGATTTGAGACTAGTTTGCATGAAGCAAGAAATCTCTCTCCAAATCTTACGAGACGTAAAATTGTAACTGAAAATCATGAAGCTAGAGAAGTCAATAAGATTATTTTTTTAGACAGTACAATTATATTTCAGAAAATTATGGATTGGAAGGCTGATTTTTTATACCAACTATGTGAAAAATACCAGAGCTGTGAATCGAACCTGGGCCTTCAGCTTTATGTGCAGATGCTCAAACCATCAAGCTACCCTGGCTGATTACCAGCTAGGCATTTCTCACATAACATTCGTTGGCAAAGTCACCGAGTCTGCAAACACAGCTGTATCAAGTGACATTATTAATCATGGCACTACTCCAATAGTTTTCAATTTAATTTAGAAATTTTTTCATCAAGCCTGAAAGTTCATTACAGAAAATTATGGATCACATAGTTGGTATAAAAAATCAGCCTTCCAATCCATAATTATCTGAAATGAACTTTCAGGCTTGATGAAAAAATTTCTAAATTAAAGTAAAATTATATTTTAAGTAGAAATCAATGTCTTTTGAGGCTACACGCTGAGATGGTTAATTAATCCTAGATATGGGGATCTGAGCTAAACTGTCAATCTTTAAGTTAATAACCAATGAAATAGTGAAGGAGAAGATTACCGCAAAAATTGGCACCTTTTTTGTGTGTTGTTTCTGTTTAAATAAACTCCACTCAAACATCACCCGGGGAACAGGTTTCAGACTGTGATTCCGAGATGAGGTCATAAAAAAGATGGCATCGTCTTCATTTGGCTACCAGTTGAATGTCCAGCGTCCTTGGATCTGATTAAGTGAATTAAGTGTAATATGTCCAAGAGCACTCTATAAATGATTGTGTGAAACAATTGTCTCTTTATTTAAGAGACAACCCATCAACACTACAGGTATATTGTGTCAGTAGTAAATAATAGGAATATTGTGACATTCTAAAAAGAAAGCAAATTATTGTGTCACAAGGAGCAAATTTCTATGGTATATTCTCTTAACATTTTAAATGACATTTCCATATATATATATATATATATATATATATATATTTTTTTAAATTAAAATCACACAATCAACTATGGTAGAAAATCATATGATCAGAAGAAAATCATTGTTTCTGCCTAAAGGTTATGCTGACTGGTTGTCGACCTGGATATCTCAATTGGTAGAGCCTTGACCTTGTAAGTCAAAGATCCAGGGTTCGACTCCCGGTCCAGGCATTATTTTCACTCAGTCGGAAAAATAAAATTTCAATAGACATTTCCATATGTTACACTTTTATAAATATATATATTTCAGCCACTTCAGATAACACACAAGGTAGATAATTCAATCTTGGTTAATCGAGGGTTTACTGTATATAAAGTTTAAGTTGTTAAATTTTTTTTAATATATTATTTTAAAAATTTTTGTTTTGTACAGTAATGTTACATGGATATGCATTTGATATACATTTTATAATAAAAATACTTTGTAGTAACAGAAATGTCTATTTAGTTTCCATAATAGTTATAATATTTTCTCAGTAACATTTAAAAACTTGTGTTAATTTAGCATTATTAATTCTATTCTAATTATCCCATTACATGTATAAGTGCATCATTAATGGACAAACAATAAATTGTGTTGGATATTAAGAGTTTAAGCACTTGATATATGTAAAGATTATTTAATTAGCTTAGCATTAAAAATTATAATACTTTTCAAAATTAATTTTTGTTATTATAAAATGAATAAACCTTCAATTATTTTGAAGTAAATTGTTTAAAATTTGTTTTATTGACAGTCTCAATGAGAAAAATTACCAAAACAATTAATTGCTTCATTTAAAATTTTATTTGTATAACCTTTCTTTATTCTCAATTGATTCAAATTATGTAATTTTAAATTTTTTGATTGGGTGTGTTAATGTTAGCACTTATGTTTTTCTATAAAAATTATTCATCATTCGCAATTATAGCCAAGACGATTTATTTGACTTTTTTTTTTTTATTAATTTGAGCTCAATGTTTTGAGAAGGAAATACACACACACATACAGTGGAGTGATCAAATTTTTAGAATTTTTTTTTATTTTGACATTTTTTCAATTTTTTAATATTTTTTTGCTTATAACTAGAACAGATTTCCATAAAATTTTACAAAACTTGTAGAAAAATTGATGAAACATTAGAGAAACATTATTCTGAAACATAAAATTCACATGTGTAATATTCGCTGAGATATGATCGTTTATAGTAAATATTTTTTTACTGGAAAGATAGAAAAAATTTTATTATGTAGGTTGAAAGCTATATATTGGGCAACTTCTGTCAGAAGTTCGTTTGAATAAAGTAAAAATTAAGCAAATTGTTGAAAAAAGAATAAGCTTGATTTTAGATATTTTCTAGAGTTGGAGTTTCATAAGATTGCTTTTCACATGCCGCATTATTAATTTGAAGATCCAATTATTTTAACCATGTTGTAAAAATTCTTTTTTGTGAAAAACCTCTTAAAGGCTTGTAACTCTAACATATTTTTATTTATTTTTTAAGATTTGGGGAGTTTTTCACAAAAAAAAAAAAGAACTTTTGCAACGAGGTTGAAATAATTGGATCTTCAAATTAAATATGCAGCATGTGAAAAACTTCTTATAAAATTTCAACTCTGAAAAATACCTTAACACTAGCTCATTCTTTTGTCGTTAATTTGCTTAATTTTTACTCTATTCAAATGAACTTTCGACAGAAGTTGCCCTATATATCTAGCTTTCAACCCATGTAATAAAAAAATTTCTGTATTTCATACATGCACAGTGGAAAAAAAAAGGAAATACAATAAATGCTCATATCTCAGTGAATAGGAATTTTATGTTTCAGAATAATGTTTCTCCAATATTTTGTCAATTTTTCTGCGAATTTTGTAAAATTTCATGAAAATCCATTCTAGTTATAAGCAAAAAAAAAACCTCCAAAAAAATTAATAATTTTGAAAAAATATTTTTATCTACCTAAATAATTATGTAGTTACCACAACTAAACATACAAATAATGTACATAGTATGCTTTTTGTGATACAAAGTGATCCAAAATATTTGCACTTTTCTTCAATTTGTGGTTGATCCCCTAGTTGCACTATGGACTAAATCAGTAGTGTATAAAATGTAAGTTTTTAAATGTTCTTTGCATGTCTGAAGTTCCAGACCATTTCCTTTTGTATTTTTTTTTTTTTTATAAAACAGAAAAAAAAAATAAATAAATAAAATTCTATTAATTTGATCACACCACTGTATATGTTTTTGTTTTATTTATTATAAAATGAACATTTAAAATAACTAACCAAACATTATAATTTGCAAAGAATTAAAAAAAAAAAAAAAAAGAAAAGAAAAGAAAAAATATATATTCTCTATAATAAATTCTCTAAAAAAATATTCTCTATATCTAGATATATCTCTTTCTCTTTATTAACTATTAATTTAAGCAGGCTTATATTATCTGGGTTTTGTTTTAATCTGATTATATTTTATTTTTTATCAGAACCAGTTGTATCTGAATGTGAATGAAGGAAATGATTGGGTTCGAGCCCAACATAAGTAAATTTTTTAGATAAATGTATATATTTTAAAATTGATATATCTTGTTTATTTTGGCCTAGTTTATGGATTTTATTTTTATAAGTTCTATCTGATAACCTTTTGTATATATAAATTGTGATTTATTCCAATGGAGTTTTAATTCATTCTAATTTTCAATACTTATTTTTCACCCATTGAACATTATCCAATATTGGCTATTTCAGTTTGTTTTATTCGTTAGTTATACATGAGTAGGTACATACATATCTTCGTTTTTAGAAGTTGTATCTAAACTTCAGCATTAGTTACTTTTTTTTTTGTATATCCTCTCTACTGATTAATGTAATTTTATCTTTCAAAAATTTCAATTAACTAGTGGCGTAATCTTCCTGCTGTTAAGAAAACTGATTATGAAGAACGAGCACAAAAACAAAATGAAGAAAATCAAGCACAGTTTCTTAGTGAAAGTATGCCTCAGTCACCTGCATCCAATCATGGTAGTGTATCTGATAAAAATGAAAATATTTTGTATGAGTGTATGTGGGATGGCTGTGATCACCAATTTGAAGATCAATCTGATTTATTGGAGCATTTAGCTGTGGAACCAGCCGGTCATATTCAACAGACCTTGAGAAATAGAGGTATTAAATACATTCTATTTATTATTTGTTTGTCATTGAATTTAACATATTTGTGACTCACCAACAATATGAAATTTGCCCCCCCCCCTTTTTTTTTTGTTCGTTAAAAAACAGTAATAATTTATAGATATAAAAGGTGCTTTGTAGATACATTATTATACAGATTGTTTTTTACATAATAAAAATTGATAAAACTAGTTTTAAAGTACTTAAGTTTTATCCGGTTTTCCTTATAATAAATATTTTTAAATATTTATATATTTTTAAATATTTTTAAATATTTATAGCAAATTTAACAATTGTATTAAATTATTATTTTTGAACTAGTTAATGATTATTAATTAAACTGTTGTTTTAACTGTTGTTTATCCTTAAAAACAGTAAAATCTCGATCCATCGTTTTCACAGGGTGCATGAAAAAAACAACGAAAGCAGGGAAGCGACGAATGTGGGTTAAAGTCAAACACAAATTTTTATGAATTAATACACACAATGCATACAGTATGCTACTAATAAAAACTAGTTTGTTATTTTCCAAACTCTCAAAGAAATAAATCAAGGTTGTAGAACATTAAGTAAATTTTTTTTTTTTTTTTTTAAATCAGTTATTTTATGTTGGGTTTTTCATTCATTTTGTAAATTAAATGGGAATTTTTCCAGATTCACATTTTTCTGGTCCTTTTCTGTAAATTTGTTTTTATATAAAAGTTTGTGCACTTTCAAACACCATAATTACATCATCAGCTTGAAAATTATCCTCTGTTTCTACAACATTATTTTGATTTTTTGAAATCACAATTCTTCTATGCTTTAGGATACCACATGTCGCAACATCTTGATTAATGCAAATGTTATCACTAAATTTTGTATCTGAAGCATCCTTTGCTACACGCAACCACTCTTCATCTACATTATCAGCATCATTGTCATCATTTTCTTGCTCTTCTGTTTGGTATTCTTCATCATTTTTTCCATGTAACCACATTTCACGAAACAATTTTCTGGATCACTGAAGAGATTACTTCCTGCCATGCTGAAATTGCAAAATGAATAGATGGCCCGGAGACATGGTATCACCATTTTGATCTACCATGAAGTGGGGAAAAGAGTTTTTTTAGGATGAAAGATGGAACTGCTTGACCTTTAGGAGAAAATTTTTACAAGGCTAGGAGAAAAATTTTACAATGATGAATGCAGGAAAATGACTTTTTGAAGCATGATACATCTGGGTTTCGTTAACATGATTTAAATACAATTTGTGCAGGGACCATTGAAATAAAACTATCAATGTGGGAAAATGATGGATGCGGGAACAATAGATCAGGGTTTCACTGTAATAACAAATAAAATAAATAAAAAACTGATAGATTACAAAAATTACGTAAAATATAAATAGTTGTTAAAAGCAAAAAAAAAAAAAAAACTGATTGAAAAAAAATCGAAATGTGAACAGATGTAAAAATATCGAAAAAGATAAAATCAATGAGCTGACTATCAAAATCAAAATTTTATATTTATTCTGTTTCATATTTGGAAAATTCTCAGTTAAATTTGTTTTTGTTTTCCAAAAGTTTATTTTTTAAATTTTAGTATTTAATTTGAAAACTATAAAATAAGAAGAAATTAATTGAAAGCATTTTTTTTAGCTTAAAAATAAAATAGAATTAATTTTTGGAATATTCTATTTCTGTTTGAAGTTAAAAAAGGCTCTTGTATATTTATATACAGTATATATATTTCATCTTAGATTTGTCTCATAAGAATGGCTCTTGAATTGAAAAATAGTTTTCTTTTAACTGCTATTTTATTTGAAAAATGAAATAACACTTTTTTTTCTGTCTTTTGTGGGTACATGATGAACAGTTCACTATTTAGGAAATGTAATCAATATTAGAATTTTATTATAATTAATGTTACTGATTCAACTATTAAAACTTATTTGAATTAATTATTGAAAATTAGAAAAAAAAAATCATTTTTTGTTATTTATTTTAATTATTATTTTTTTCTTTTTTTTAGAACCTGGGAGTGATATTCAATGTCTGTGGCATAATTGCCAAAGAATTAAAAAGAACATTCCGTATGTATTATAAAATTTTGCTTAAAAACTATTTGTTTTCCATGTTTTTTAAAATTATTTTTTCATGTTAATTTGCTATACATTCTTGCTGCTATTCATGTGTATTCATTTTTTGAATTTCTAGACCATTTCCTAATGTTCCAAGATTGATAAGACATGTTAAAGAAGTTCATTTGAAAACTTCTGTTAAGAATGTTTTACCAGAAAATCGAAACAGGTGAGTTATTTATTTTTGTTACTTTTCTTTCTTTCTTTCATTAAAATGAAATCATATTTGCCATATATAGGATTTGCCTGAAAAAAAAAAAAAAAAAAAAAAAAAAAAATAAATATAAATAAATAATAAATATAAAAATAAATGAATATAACTGTAGTGGCATATGCTTATTTTAACCATAAACACATATGTAAAATTGTTCACAGATCTTTTGTCTTATTATTATTATTATTTTTCTTTGTGTCAATTTGTAATGATGCTAAATCAGGTTAAATATATATTTAACTTTTATTTTCTTTTTTAGGAATTATACTCCATCCAAGAGAAATTTAACTGCCAATATTGGAATGAACTCAGCCAGCAATTCTAGTAAAATATTTTATTTTTTTAATGTCTTTTATTTTGAATAGTAATGGATAGTATGTAGTCTAAGGTAATAAAAGGATTGCAAAATTTATTTTTATGACTAAAATCTTAATCCTAATGAAGCTAATGCAATGGTAGCATGCTGCATTTTATTTATTATGACTAGTGCATTTTACTTTTGCAATGTTGTTTTTCATAGAATTTTGTTTTTACCTTATTTTTTGATTTTTGTTCTTTTGTTTGCATGCCCCTTTTTTTAGTTTTGTTTTTTGCATGCTTATTATTGCAGGCTCCTCGTTTGCTACCCCTTTTAAAAATTCACCATATAATGGAAATGTTCAATCTCCCTTTGCTTCTGGTGCACAATACAATATGTTTAACCAGAACACACCTCGGCAAGGTAAGGATTGCAATAATTTTATTTTTTATGTATTTTTGACACTTTCATAGTAATTGATTGATATATTTTAATAAAGTATTTTGTTGGTGTTTTTTTTTTTTTTTTTTTTTTTTAAATTACTGTTGATGTTTTTTAGATTTTCTATAATGTCATACATTATTTTGCTTATTTTACAAAATAGATATTTTATGTGGGCTTCACCTTCTTTTTTAACAAAATTTTTCAGATTTTTACTTGATAATATGTGCAGAAGGTTGTCACATGTTATGGAAACGAATTTAGTAGTTGAGTTTTATAATTGCTGTATTTTATGCATCTATTTGCTTCTTTCTGGTAGCCATGGTTCTTGACAATAGCTCTAGCTCGAATTTTCTATGATAGCAAACTTTTTCTTAGTACTGCATGTTAATTTTAACCCATTCCTCTTGTACCGTTTTCCAAAGTCCTTTCAATGTTCGTGGATGCTGTTTTCTCAAGACTCATTTTCTCACAAACCAAAAGCTTTTAAAAGTCCATTGGAGAAGCGTCAGGTAATTTTAAAGGTATTTCATTAAATGGAATACATTTTATTCCTTGTTTCTGATTATTTCTTTGCAAACAACAGTATATTTCTTTGCAAACAACAGATTATTTCTTTATAAGCAACAGTTGATTCAGACATGTGACTAGAGGCTATCCATATGAAGCTTAAATTTATCAATGTCCTTTCCATATAAGGCTGAAATTTCTTCTTCGAAAATTGGTTCTAAAATATTCTGCTAATAGTAGAGTGAATTAATTTTGGCTTTACTTGAGAATTTTTTTAATTTCCCGTTGCAACAAAATCCTGCAGCTATCATGATTCCCTTTGGGACCTTTTCTGTACACTGACAAAGCCATTTCATATGGTCATTCCCATCAGCTGAGCAATAGAAAATTTATCTTTTTTTGGATAACAGTCACTTAACCACTTCACCGGCCATCCCGAGATAACTCGGGATAAATGTAGCCTTCCACACACTATAGTAGCCGGTGATGTGGTTAAATATGCCCATGTCGAGTGTTACTACAAATTTCTATTTTTCAGCAACTAGGTGTTTTTCACATAATTTTCTACAATTTGTTTTTCTTTCAGCAATATGCTTTGTCATAAACAGATGAACTTTAGGTTCAAACATCTTTTTTAACTTCAAATCTTTATGAATTATTTTACTTACAGTGCCAGAAGACATTCCTAGTTTTGATGCAATGGATCTTTGAGTCAGTGGATTTTCTTTTAGGATCAGGGACTTCACTTTCTTGATATTTACCTGCAACAGTCTTAGGATGAAGTTTCGCGATCATGTTTTCATTTTTACTTTCACTGAGATGTTTTTTTCTTTCATATTTAAGGTGTTATAAATACCATTTTTAGAAATGCAATAACTGTGATTTTTACACCATTTTATGATTTGGTGATACGAATATTTCTCCTGTGAAAGTGCAGTTACATAATCTTCGAGCTATCTATTTCCATCTATCAATTTTAGGAGCTATTTTCAAAATAAATCTTTTATTTTTACATTCCAGTCAAAAGATAAGAGTAGGAGACAATTATTCTAAAATTGCAAAATTTTTATCTCAAACTGCAAAAACGAAAAATAAATTAAAGAATCATTTCCATAAATGTCCAAATCCTTTGGTGGTTTGCTGATTCAAGACCGCCAAAAATTAGTCAGAACAACAGTGAGTATAATATGGTAATTTGTGTGACCTGTAGCCAAAGCTTTATTTTTGCTTATTTTTATCTTTAGGTTGAGTAAATATAATTTCTCAGTCTTCCATAGACTTGCAAAGCAATTGCTGCAAGAATATGGATTATTTAAATGCACCTTTATTCTTAAAGATTATAATTTTGCATTAAAGTTGCTGTTTGTTAAAGACAGTAAACTGTTTTGGCTGCCTATGAGAATAGGTATTATATTCTCTTAAATCTCTACAATGCCCCTCTTTATTTAAAGAAATGACACTTTTTTAAAATTTATTTATTTTATTTTATTTATTTATTTTTAATTTATTTAACTTATTTTTTAGGTCTTGGTCCTTCTTCACTTGCATCTAAAACCTTGGAACCAATGTTTGTGTCTGCTCCCCCAAGAACCCAACGTCTATTACATTCAAATGTGTATATTAAGTAAGGAATTGCTAATTCTGTTTCTATCTGTTTAAAAAAGATTAGGTATTTACCTATATAAGTGTACTGAGTTTTCTTATTAAGCTAAAATAAGTTTTTTTTTTTTTTTTTAAGAACAAAAAAGTTGTTTAAATTTTTATATATTATTATTATTATTATTATTGTAATGTATTAATTTTTGTAGAAAAAATTTCAAAAAGTGTTTGCCTAATTAAAAGAAAAAATATATAAATTAATGTGAATATATTTATTGAATGGCAGATGGTGGTCGTGGTTTCATAACATTTAATGTTATACAGGTGTGAAAGAAAGTCTGAAGAAGCCCTCAAAAAAAAAAAAAAAAAAAAAAAAAAAGAAAAGAAAAATGAAATAAAAATGAAATTATAAATAGGTTTTTCTTTACAAGATTTGATTGTGCTACAAAATCGATTAAGCCTAACTTTTTATTTTATTTTTGAGTTATGTTTTCCAATTTCACAAATTTTTGTTAGGTTTATGAAAGTAATATTACCATTATGATGCAATATGTATCTGTATATGAAAAATATTTAATGAATTTCATGAAATATGTGATTTTAGATTTTTCACAATATTACAAATTAATAAAAAATGATGTGGTTAAGAGGCAAATTTATGCATGAAAAATGAACATGAAAAAATATTTTGTAAAATTAGGTTATGTAGTAATAATAATAATGATTTAAAAAAAAAAAAAAAATGCATTTGTCTGCATTTATTTATTTTTAAAGATATTTACAACAAAAATTTTATTGATTATAAATAATTTGTTTGTACTTATAATATTTTTATTCAAGCAGCAAATGAACCTAATATTTAGTACAACACAACAGGTTGAGGGCACCAGTAAACAGAAGTTTGCAAGATCAGATTTTTCATGAAACTCAAATAGGTTGGTGGTGTCTGACAAGGGGCGAGGGTGCCATAGGCAACCTGTAAGTGGGAGTTTGCCATAGTCAAGATTTTCATTGGTCGCAAATAGGACTGGGCGATGTATCAATTCATTGAGAAATATTGATTTAATGTTTATATGACTAAATCGATTTAAGCTTAGACTGATACTTGCTAATATTGATTTTACACCTATATCGCAAAATCGATTTAAGCGTATGCCAATTTTTACTAATATCGATTTTACATCTATATCACTAAATCACGATTCTTGCTAACATCGATTTTCCATCTGTATTTTGCTAAATCGATTTAAACTTACATCAATTCTTGACTTTTTCAATTTTGCATCTATATTGCTAAATCGATTTATGTTTAGCCAGTTTTTGATGGCTGTGGAGGTAACATTTGTGCCATGCATCATATAAAAAACAACAGTGATTTATACAAACATCGACATCGATTTATCTTAATTGCTGATGTTCTGACAGAAAGTTGATATGATCCTTACCAAATTTTGAATTAATACTTAGTTAGGTGTTAGTACGACAAAGACTGCACTGTTGGAAGGAGGGGTAGGGTCTTACCCCCTATGGGTGCCTTATCTCGAAAAATTATGTTCCCAAATTTACGAAATTTTAAATTTGGATTTCAATGGGTGTTAGTTCTCGAAAAATCATGGTCTGAACTTTATGAAATTATAAATTTAGAGTTGAATGGGTGTTAAGTATGACAAAGACTGCACTGTTGAAAGGGGGGAGAGTCTTATCCCCTCTTATTCCCCCTCCCTCACGGTGCCGAAAAATTATGGTCACAACATTAAGGAATTTGAAATTTGGAATGAAATATGTGCTAGTATGAAAGTCTGCACTGTTGGAAGAGGGAAGGATCTTACCTCCTCTTAACCACCCCACAGTGCCTTATCTCAAAAAATCATAGTCTGAACTTTACGAAATTTTAAATTTGGAGTTGAATGGGTGTCAATATGACAAAAACTACACTGTTGAAAGGGGGGAAGGCCTTACCCCTCTTACACTCAATGTTGCATTATCTAAAAAAATTGTCGTCTGTACTTTATGAAAATTTAAATTTGGAATTGTATAGGTGCTAGTATGACAAAGACTGCACCATTAAAAAAGTAGGGGGGGGGAAATCTTACCTTCTCTTAACCAACCACAGTGCTTTATCTCGAAAAAGCATAGTTTAAATTTTACAAAATTTTTAATTTGGAATTGAATGGGTTTTTGCATGACAAAGCCTGCACCGTTGAAAGGGGTAAAGGTCCTATTCCCCATGGTACCTTATCTCGAAAAATTATGATCCAAATGTTACGAAATTTTAAATTTAGAGTTGAATAGGTGTTAGTATGACAAAGATTGCACTGTTGAAAGGAAGGAAGGTCTTATCTCCACTTACCCCCCATGGTGTCTTATCATGAAAAATTATCCTCCAAACTTTACGAATTTTTTAATTTGGAGTTGAATAGGTGCTAGTATGACAAAGACTCCACCGTTAAAAAGGGAAAGGGTCTTACCCCTTTTAAACCCCATGGTGCTTTATCTCAAAAAATAATAGTCTAAATTTTATGAAATTTTAAATTTGGAGTTGAATGGGTGTTAGTATGACAAAGACTTCGAAAGGGGTTAGGCTCGGTCTTATCCCCATGGTACTTTATCTCGAAAAGTTATGGGCCGAACTTTATGAAATTTTAAATTTAGAGTTGAATAGGTGTTAGTATGACAAAGGCTGTTAAAAATTTTTACTTTCTTCTATATTCAATAGAAGAAAGTGTTGGATTCGTAAAAATTTTCGACCTCGGGTTTTTGATGGATTTGCACGTTTTGAGAGCTGTAGAACACAATTTGACCATTTTTAGAAAATGTCTGTCTATGTGTGTGTGTGTGTGTGTGTGTGACAAAATTTTGTGGCAACTGTACAGAATTTCATACAAGTTGGTATGTAGTTGCACCTTGACATAAATTAGTGCCTATCAACTTTTGGTAAAAATTGTCTTACAGGTTCCGTTGCCATCCCGCTTTTTCTAAATTTTTAACATGGTGATATAGGACAAAATTTTGTATAAATGTGCATAAAGAGATTTATTTTTTAGTAATCATTATGAAATTTACAAGAATTATTTATAATAGAGATAGTCAACTGGGAAAAAAACTTTTTATGTGTAGGAGCCTCGCCACCCCCCCTGGGGGGATGTCCCTCCTCGAGGGGAGTAAATTTTCAAGATGGGTATCTTTCGAAAGGTCTCGTCAATGCCTTTAAAACAAATGATTGAACTATAAATCTGTGATAATTTAAAACAAAGTTATCGTATTTTTTTTACTTTTAACAAAAAAAAAAAAACTTGGTATTTAGTTGGCCCCTGACATAAACTGGTGCTGATTAGATTTGGGGATCAATTGCTCAACAGGTGGCGCTGTGATTGCATTTTTTCTATATTTTTAACATGGCAGTATAGTACAAAATTCCGTATAAATGTACATAATGAGAGTTATTTTTAACCTGTGATTGTAAAATTAATATGAATTATTGATAATAGTAGTAGTTAATTAGTAAAAAAAAATTGTGCATGTGGGGGCATCGATGTGTGGGGGAATGTCGATGTGTATAACTTATTCACTGTTGTCATTTGAAATAGCCATTTCGGAATAACTTTTCCGATAAAATCGTTGCTTACAAATCATTACAAGTGCAAATTATTGGCGTTTCAGTAAAAAACTGGAAAATATGAACTGTTTTTTGATCATTATTCAGCAAAATAAACATAGGCAGTAATTTTAAAAGGGCTCGTGCTCATGACAATATCGCATAGGCAAATTTTCACATATCTCTTCTCCCGGATAGTGGGCGACAGGCAAAGAGGCTCTCTGCTCGTCTATTCTCACTCTGCTTGGAGAAATAACAGTAGGAGAAACTAAACAACCGAAGACATCAAAACTTTTATGTATGCACTAAGCATTTTTCCTTTCCCAGGCTGGGGCGATCTCGGGCCGCGCATATACACAGACTCCACTCTCCAAGAATCTAAAAGGGAGAGGTTAAATATGAGGTTATAAGATGGCAAGATTTTGCCATATTTAAATCTATAAAAAGAATGTTTTCCGTCACCGTATCGTGTAAGAATTCCATCTATATGTAGACCAAATTTTTACTCACCACAGTAAAAAATCCCACTCGCCAATGGCGAGCTGGCGAGCGGAAATTTCGCACCCTGTAACAAGTATTTTCATAGTTAGCTGGTTAAAAAAAAAAAATTCACAATCATGAATTTTCCGGAAAATCTGCATGGGCTATATTTATTTATTTAAATAATTATTGATATTTCAAGTAGGAAGTGAATCTATCAAATGACAACTTATTTCGATTTTTGAGTTTCATTAGAAAGATTTATTTAAGTAGTTTTTAATAATTTTATAGACTATATATTTTTTAATCAAAGTAAAACATTTTTGTAAAATTGTGCTGCTAAAATATTTATTTAAACATACTTTATAATGTTATAAGCATTAAAGTAAAAACATTCCTAAAATGTTAATAAATTTTCTGATATCGATATGTCGTTAAATCGCGATATTAAGCTAGTTATATATCACTATGTAGGATTTTCAAAATCGCCCAGTCCTAGTCACAAACAACCTGCAGTGTGCCACAGTTAGAATTGTTTAAAGCAACACATTGCATTGAGGGTGTCAAACCCCTGAAGCATTCTCAATCTTACATCAAACCACCCTCAACAATCCCTGAGCACCTACAACTGTAGTAAACTCCCTTTACCAAATGGGAGTTTACTTATGGTTAGATATTTTAGGGGTTATAAGTACAAAACTTTGAATAAGCATCATAAAATCCAAGAACTCTCAGCAATTATTTCAGGTTGAAAAAAAAAATGACCCTTCATCAGGCGAACAAAGTAGGCACGAGTGCTGCAAACACAGCAGTAATTCATTAGTACTTGTGATTATTTTGTTCACCTGATTGAAAGGTCTTATTTTTTTTTTTTTTTCATCCCGAAACAATTATTGCAAGTTCTTGCATTTTACGATGTTTATTTAAAGGGTATTTATAGTGCTTATTACTTTTAAATGCCAATTCTGTGGTGCTTTATTAATTTTAGGGGTGGGAAACTAGTTGGTCACTGGAAATGGGCTAGCATAAAATTGTTATTCTATGTACATTTTCGCAGTCTTATAGTCTCTCTGATAACACATTGATCCGCCATTACATATAATTTTAGAAATGCTTTTTTACTATTTTATCACAATTGAAGGTTTATTAAGTGATATATTCCTTTTATTTATTTATTTTAAAGGTACATTGAAGGTCTGCAGGCTGAATGTCATTATATTAGTAACTGGGATTCTCATCTTAAAGCTACACCAGAGACAACTCATCCTCCTGATCCTCATAGACTGCCTACTCATTGGTTAAGCAACAGTGTAGAGAATCATGGAAGTGCACTGAATGCACTCTGGGCACTTCGGAATTATATGCTAAAAGATGCTCTAAACGTATCCAGGATCTCATAACAAGCATTTATTTTACATCATGTACATTTTTATGCATGACAGAATGAATTTTAAAGTCACCATCATATGTGTATTTATATAAAAACTTTGCATTTCTCAAAATATTTCTTACTCTTATTTATGTCATTCAACTTTATCCTTTTGATATACATATATATTTATGAAAATCAATTTTATTTTAAAAGAGTCATTTATGTCTCAGTGTTTCATATAGAGACATTTGAAAAATAAAAAGGATTTTTATATATAATGTTTTACTGTGTTTTTATTTGAAGTTTGTTTTTAATTATTTTCCTTTTACAGATTCATAAGATATTCACATCGAAAAGGCCTGCATGTTTACTTATTATTGAATATATTTTCAAAAGACAAATATATGTAACATTTTATGGGGTTCTTTGAAATAGCAAGATTTTTTTAAATGGAAAGTAAGATCCTTTATTGAAAGTATGATTGCATCATAGCCAATATTAAGCACCCTATACTCAGGACAAAGCTAACTTGAGAACACTGTCAAAGGCTAAGGCTGTATAATTCTGCTAGTGATATATAGTTTCTTTTATATGCTCATTTGTAGTATTAAAAATAAATTTAATTTAAAGGAAAATATCTGTATTATATTTGGTAATATTTATTAAATCTATCTACTCAACTTAAAGTGAAGGTTTTAACGATTTAGAAAATGTTTTTGGAAATAATAAATGCTAGTCACGATGTATTTATCCAGTTACAAACTTCCTTTCTTTAGCAATTTACTGAAAAGTAAAAACTTCTGGCAACCCTCAGCCTCTAGGATCTTCTGGCCATTCATTATTCAGACACTATGCTTTCCTTCCACCCCCTTTCTTTATTCACTGTAGCAATAAAACTTCTTTTCTTATCTATCAATCAATAACCTCTTCTTGAAATGAATTTTTGCTTAATTTTCTACCTCACAGAAAAGTAAGTTTTAAGCTCGAAGGATGTAATCCCATGAAATTTGATAAAAAGAATTTCTAAAAAAAAAAAAAAAAAAAACAATACATTTTTCTTTTCACAAAATTGATGCATCATTTGCTGAATTTCATATCTTATCCTAATTTTCAGATGTCAGAAAGCTAATTAAATAAATAAATAATAATTTTCTTAATTTCAAAAGAAATAATTTATATAATTTGGAATAGTTCAAGATTTTATAACTTTTTCATTATTATTTAATTTAAAATATATTGAATTAAACTTTTAAAATAAAGTAAAAAAAAAAAAGAAAAAAAAAATACATGTTTGATAAAAAAAATGTTTGAATAAGTTACTATTAATTAAATCTTATAGAGATAATTAAATAAATAAATTCAAAATATATTTGTTGGAAGGTAAGACTTATAATAATAATAATTTCTTCACTTACCTTCTATGCAGCAGTTTCAACGCTCGTCTCACAACAAAGTAATATCCGAATATCCGTTGGGTTTCAGATCTGTAGATCCATTTATCTAAAATGCGTTATACCAGAAGAGGTTGAATGATCCACCCTAAATGCTAAACGAGTATTTTTATATGTATTAGAAATAAATCATTCGAGATTTAATTTTAACTTAGTATTTATTTTTAATTTGGGATGCATCTTATCGTGCATCCTCTTAATGTGAAATCAAAGAGAGAAGTGAAGGAGATTACAAACTGAAAAATATAATTGGATATAATAAAATAATAAAAAGTTAATTAATGATTATAAAAAGCGTAGAACAGTCAATACGTATTTCTAATGCAAGTCCTTGAGGAACGGCGAGCAATCCACATTAATGTTAGTCATGGGATGATCAGAAATCACGAGCATAGAAGAAAATGCAGTCCAGATTTTTATTCAGGCTTAATTGACAGCTTGTGAGTAAGTGAAGACTTATTTCAGTTTTTGGAATAGGTCTTAATTAGATGAAGTGTTCATCGATGATAATATGTCATTTCCCCCTTCATCGGGATACACTTCTTAAACCTCTGTGGTTAAGTTCAATTTCCTTCGGTGAATTTCAAAAATGGGTTTTGCTAGAGGCTTGGTTAGGACGTCGGCGATCATTTTTTCACTTGGGCAATATTGCATATCAAGTATTTCTTTCTCTTTCAAGTCCTTTAAATAATTATACTTAATGTCGATATGTTTCAACTTGGCAGAATATTCACAATTTATTGACTTAATGCAACTGATATTATCTTCAAATAGTGTGATGGGTGTATCTTGCTGTAGATGCAGATCGCTTAATAATTTGATTAACCAAGTGATTTCCTTAGCAGCATTAGTTGCAGAAATGAACTCCGCTTCTGCAGAAGACAGTGCCACGGAAGTTTGCTTTTTAGTTGTCCATAGAATGGGATTATTTCCTAGCATGAAAATATTTCCTGAAGTTGACTTCCTATTTGTTTTATCGCCTGCCCAATCGGCATCAGCGAAAGCTGTTAGTTTGGTGTCTTGGTTTGCGCTAATTATGAAATTTAAGTCTTTTGTGGTGTTTAGGTAACGCACAACCCTTTTAGCTGCTTCCCAATCTTTTTTCCGTGGATTCGAATTTCTCCTGCTTAAAATATTTACAGCTGCCAAAATATCTGGCCGACTAACTGTACCCAAATATAATAAACTTCCAATTACTTGTTGATATTTAATGTTATTTTCTAGCAGATTATCGTTATCATCAAATTTGAGATAATTAGGCTCCATTGGAATGTTTGTAGGTTTGGAGCACTCAAGATTCAATTTTTTTACTAACTCTGCTATTTTTAATTTTTGGTTTATTACAAAATCACCTTTTTTATTTCTAGTTATTTGCATACCTAGATAAAAGCTTACTTCTCCTAAATCTTTTATTTCAAATTGTTTGTTTAATTCCTTTGTGATTTTGTTTATTTGGTTTTCGTCTCCGGCGACTAAAATGTCGTCGACATACACGATAATGAATGAAGTTATGTTTGGATCATTATGAATGTATAAACACGAGTCTGCTGAGCTTTCTTTATAATTTAAGGTTTTTAGAAAATCTCCTATTCTCATGTGCCAGGCTCTCGCGGCCTGTTTCAATCCATAGATGGACTTATTTAATTTACATACTTTGTTTTCATTGCCCTTATCTATGAACCCTTCAGGTTGTCGCATATAGATATCCTCATCTAAATTTCCATATAAGAACGCGGTCTTAATATCTATATGTTTTACATTCAGTTTGTGATGAGCTGCGGAATTTAGAAAAGCTCTGATTGTTGTGTACGAAACTACTGGTGCAAAAGTTGCATCGTAATCTTCTCCAAACTTTTGGAGAAAACCTTGGGCGACTAAACGTGCTTTGTATTTTTGTAGTTTACCCGTATCATCGTATTTAGTTTTTAAAGTCCATTTAGAATCGATAACTTTTTTCCCTACTGGAGGATCGACTAAGGTCCATGTGTTATGCTCGTTTAACGACTGTATTTCATCTTCCGCGGCTTTAATCCAGTTATTCTTTTCAACAGGATGTGTCATATTTTGTATCTCGGACCAACTTTTTGGTTCATGTACTAAACCATGTTTAGCTAAATAGATTAAACGGTCCGGAGGAACACCTAGGTTAGATCTCGATGATCTTCTGAGCTGAATTTCTGAATCATGTGTTTGCTCAGAATCGTTCTGTGTTTGCTCAGAGTTATCATTAAATTCAATATTTACAGTCTGCGTTTGATTATTATCATTAGTCGGTTCCTTTTGCGATGAATGTTCACAATTTTGATTTTCTAAAAACTTTACTGTTCGCGCGATAATGATATTTTTTCCCCCTGTATAAATTCGATATCCTTTGGATCGGTAATCATAGCCAACAAAGATTCCCTCTTGGGCCTTGTTATCAAGTTTTTTTCTATTATGTATATCAATATAAGCGAAAGCTTTAGATCCGAATACTCTCAAATGCGAGCGGTTAGGTTTAACTTTGTTCCAAAGCTCATAGGGAGTCTTGTCATTAGATTTTGTGGGGAGCCTGTTTAGTAAATAGTTTGCGGTATGGATTGCTTCCCCCCAAAATTTATGAGTTAATTTTGCTTCAGATAACATACTTTTGGCCATTTCTACAAGGGTTCTATTCTTTCTTTCGGCAACCCCGTTTTGAGGTGGACAATAAGGAACAGTGAGTTCATGTCTGATTCCGTTTTGTTCAAGAAAATTCTCTATGTCGTTGCCTACATATTCTCTACCATTATCTGATCTAATTCTTTTAGGTAGCCTGCCAAATTTATTCTTGACTAACGCTATGTAAGTTTTTAATTTTTGCAATACTTCACTTTTATGTGTTAAGATGTAAATAATTGTAAACCTGCTATAATCATCAATAAGGGTAAGGAAATAGGTTTTTCCCCCTATAGAGGGTGTCTGAAACGGTCCGCAGATATCAGTATGAATTAGTTCAAGTACTCTATTTGCACGGTACTTAGATTGCTTAGGATACGGCATATCTGTTAATTTAGTCTTTATGCACGTTTCACACGTTTTATCGTGTTTACAAAAATTTATGTCAAGTCCTAAAGCTAATTGCTTATCTATGATTTCTTTAATATCTGCGAAATTTCTATGACCTAGACGTTTGTGCCATAACGTAATACATTTCTTATTATTACAATTAGATATTAATCTAACTTGTTCATTTGCATCATATTTCGGTTGTATTACTTCATAAAGATTTCCTTTTATTTCCCCCTCAAGGAAAGTTTTCCCATATTTTTGCAACTGACATTTATTTTTCTCGAAGATCAGTGTGCAACCACTTTTAGTGGCTTTACTAACAGAGAGTAAGTTTGTTTCAATATCTGGTACGAAAAGGACATCTAATAACTTTATTTCATTTACTTCCCCGTTTTCAGTTTCAGTTTTAATTATTATGTCACCCGAACCTTGCGAGGTTAAGACATTTCCATTAGCGATAACTACGTTTGAAACACCAGTGTCTTTAATTTTTTCAAATAGATTCTTATTATTCGTGATATGTGCTGAACAGCCACTGTCGACTATCCAACTAGATTTGTGTTCGTCACTGGCAATGAACGCTAAATTTTTTATTTTGTTTACAGTTGTCCCGACCTCTCATCAGAATTATTCAACTCTCTGGTGGAGTGTTCCCCTTTTATACGTTGGGATTTGGTCTCAAAACATAATGAAGAATTAAATTTTCTATTTTTGAAACCCTTATCATAATTTCCTGACGCGTTGTTCGGTTTTTTATTTTTTTGATACCAACATTCACTGGTATTGTGACTTTTTGAATTACAATATGTACAAAATTTGTTAGGGCGTTTTTTGAAATTGTATTTATTGTTGTTAACCCTGTACGCCGTGGCATTATCTTCCGAATGGGAGTTTGATTTTTTGTTGCAGGATCTTCGATTATATTCATCAATAATTTTATTTTGAATATAAGTCGGGTTTAGATCTTGTTCATCCCTGCCTTCTAAGGCAGTAATTAAAGGATCATAAGAGGGAGGCAGAGAACATAAAAGCAGTGCGGACAGGTGAGCATCATCGATTATTTCCCCAATTGCAGACAGTTTTTGTTTGAGTTCCAATATTTTAGTGATGTGAGTGTTCACATTTTCCCCCTCGGACAATTTGCAACTGTATAATTTTTTTAATAAATACAGTTTGTTTGAGAGATTTGGGCGTTCGTGAATACTCTTTAATTTCTGCCAAATCTCTCTAGCACTAGTTAAATACTTAATATGGGGAATTTGGGAATCAGTTATTGATAGGTTTATCAGAGCCTTTGCCTTGTTATTCTTTTTCGACCAGTCAGTAGTCAGTGGTTCTGGTGGAGCTTCAGTTATGACTTCAAATAAATCTTCTTTGGTCAAAAGCATTTCAGCTTTAAATGACCAAGTAGTATAATTTGAATTGTCAAGTTTATCGATTGTTATATTTTCTTTTAATGCCATTTTGGCTATTTATTTATTATAATATAAAACTATGGATATTCGTTTTATTTTAGTTAGAGACTTTCTTCAGTCTCATAATCATGATAAAAAAAATGTTTGAATAAGTTACTATTAATTAAATCTTATAGAGATAATTAAATAAATAAATTCAAAATATATTTGTTGGAAGGTAAGACTTATAATAATAATAATTTCTTCACTTACCTTCTATGCAGCAGTTTCAACGCTCGTCTCACAACAAAGTAATATCCGAATATCCGTTGGGTTTCAGATCTGTAGATCCATTTATCTAAAATGCGTTATACCAGAAGAGGTTGAATGATCCACCCTAAATGCTAAACGAGTATTTTTATATGTATTAGAAATAAATCATTCGAGATTTAATTTTAACTTAGTATTTATTTTTAATTTGGGATGCATCTTATCGTGCATCCTCTTAATGTGAAATCGAAGAGAGAAGTGAAGGAGATTACAAACTGAAAAATATAATTGGATATAATAAAATAATAAAAAGTTAATTAATGTTTATAAAAAGCGTAGAACAGTCAATACGTATTTCTAATGCAAGTCCTTGAGGAACGGCGAGCAATCCTCATTAATGTTAGTCATGGGATGATCAGAAATCACAAGCATAGAAGAAAATGCAGTCCAGATTTTTATTCAGGCTTAATTGACAGCTCGTGAGTAAGTGAAGACTTATTTCAGTTTTTGGAATAGGTCTTAATTAGATGAAGTGTTCATCGATGATAATATGTCAATGTTTTTATATTTTTATATGTAATAAAAATATCATTTATCATGAATTTCATCTTAGGGGAGGAGGAATTACATTACTTTATCTATAAAGCAAGGAAGAAAATTCGTGCAGTTCTTATAAATGATGCAACATTTTTCAACTGTATTTTCCTGTTAAATCATGTAACCAGCAGTGTATTTATTTTAACAAAGTGGTAGTACTTCAAAATATATTTTATTTTCAACTATTTTCCAAAGAAGTTAAAAAGTGTTCATGACTTCAATTTGTCTGTCCACACTCTGATTTCTGTAAATATTGTTAAAATACCTTAAAAGTGATATATGCTATTCAAGTTCACTATTGGAATTCCAATAAAACGCAATAAAAATATATATCAACTCATAAGAAATGACAAAGTTAAAATAGAGCCGCTAGAAACCTCAGGTGCTTATGAAATTCCTTTCGAAAAAGCAGACCGCTCTGTTAAAAGTTATATAGGAATGACAAAGCAAAAAATTAAAAATAGAATAAAAGAACACATTTTGTGGGCATGGTAAAATAACCACAATCCTTTGCAAAACCCACGCAGCTAAAAATATTAAAGTAGATTTTGACAAAGTTCGCAAATTAGCTAATTGCAATAACCAAACATATGAAATTCACCATGAAACAGTTGAAATTCTAAATAATTTATCTTCATGTAATGGCAAATAGCCAGTGCAAAACATTGATCGTAAGTGGCACTGCTTTTTAAAGCACAGGCCAGAAGAAGTTAGTCGCAGGGAAAGCTTCCACTGAAGCATCATTATGATATCTTTTAGAACAAGTTTAGCTCTGTACTCAGGGACAGCACTGACATATATATATATATATGATAAATTATTTTCTATGCAACTGACTGTGTAGGCTAAAAGTGCACATGGAATTTTCATTCTTTTAAATAATATATCTGAACATAATTTTATAGATAATTTTAATCTTTATTTATTTTGCTTACTCATGAACAAACAAGCAAGACCTGATTATACTCTGGTGAAATCAACAGGAGCCTTAAATTAAGCAACATTTATGGGGCATAGCATAATTAATACATTTCCTATTCGCTCCATTCAAAATCAAAACAGTATTCCCTATTCACATCAGAGAGGCAAAAAAAAAAAAAAAAAAAAAAAAAAAAATGAGTGCATGAAAAATAAGCAAAAAATTAAAAAAATAAATAAAAATTAAAAAAAGCAATATTGCTGTTGATTCTACAATTTATGGAGTTACTAAGATAATAACACTCCTGATGCCAGTTACATACAAGTTCAGTCCCCTACCATACATCAAAGGCTGAAAAAGGGGTCATGTGCAAATATAATTGAAAATGATTTATATTAGTGTTGAATAAATAATGTTTGGGAGTAATGAGATGATAAATATAATGCATCATTCCTGATGCTGTTTAAGTACCAGTTTAGCTTCTAGTCAGGGACTGAATTAAGAATTAACCCTTTGCCGTTCAGTGTTCCACTACATGGAACACCTAAATTCGCTAGCTTCTCCAACCGTTAAATTCAATTGCAAATGCATAAAAATAGGTTTATTTTTTACTTTTTCCCTTTTCATCCATAGATGGCATCACTACACAAGGCAATCCATGATATTTAGCTGGGACACGTTATTTTAAATCCTCGTATTTACAAGAGATTTTGTATATTTTTTTTGCAATACAAAAAAGATTGCTTGAAAAAAGATTTCTATGTTATATCGTTGGCTGTACTCTAAATTATTTATTCTATATTATTTTTAATTTTTTATACAGGAAACATAAGAGGAATCGTTGAATAAAATAAGGTGTTCCATCTCCTGGAACACTGCGACACTAGCACTTTTTATATTATGATTATGCAACCGAAAACAATGATGAGAGAAGACAGCAGTGTTTACGTGCTCTGTTTTCCTCTGTTTGGAGGGAATGATGTCAAACTATCAGATGCTGTGAGGGAGGGTTGGTTGTTTATTAAAAAAAAAAAAAAAATGCACAAAACTAGTTTCATGTGCAAAACCTGCAATGTTGGTTTGTGCTTCTACCAAAAGAGTGTGACATGCTTCCAAAAAATTTTATGAAGCTAAAAAATAGACTAATTGTAAATATTTTTGCACATAGGACTTGTATATATGTATACTAACTGTAAATATCAAATTATTTCATAAAAAATCATATAACCAAGTTTTTTTTTTTTTTGGGGGGGGGGGGATGGGGTGTAGAGTAGCAGGCCTGCCCGTGATGCACCATGGATCATGCTAAATCTACTACACAGGTATAATACAGTGTTTTTTAATTCATATACAAAATCGTCTACTCATTTACGTGCTTCACTGCGATGCTCTTACACGCACTTTTCAGAGCTCTAGTGGCGCAGTGTTCCTGCTGATGGAACACCCACAGATTCAAAACGGTAGGTACTATCTTTACAAAATTATACCTGTGTACTCCTTTAGACCTAAGTAGATAGCCTACAACTTTTTTTGTTGAAATTCCAACTTTAAAGGATAGTGCGCTGTAAAGGGTTAAGATGTAAATATGATCAATCATTTCTCAGAGTGCGCAGACAAAAATTGATCATGCATAGAGCATGAATAGGTAAAAGGATTTTGTACATGTCAATATGGTTTTAACAAATAATATTTCAAATTTTATATATTTTATGCACTAAAGTGTATAATCTGCAGCATGTATGGAAAAGTCGCTCGCTCTCTCTATATATATTCTTTTAGAGAGAAGAATTTTAAACACCTTTTTATCTGATACTTTTAATCTTTCCCTCCTCCCTGGCATTCCTTACAATTTGATAAACTGATGAAGCCTTATAATTGTACACTGCCAATGACAGTGGTAACTTTGAACTGACAAGACTGTCTATAGCAGTGGATCTGAAGTCAGGGTGAAGTCATGTCCCACAAATAAAAGTTGGTGCACTATATACAAGTTTCTAAGAAATATGTTAAATAATTAAGTTAAATATTTGAAATGCAAGCTCTTTTCCACATCAAAACATAGAAAAATTCTATCTTTTTACACTTCATTGTGGTGAGAAAAGAAAATCCTAATTCCAACAAACATGATGTTGCAAATAACTTTGCATCATCATATTATTTAGAAATTTTAAAATCCATGCAAATTCACTTTAGTTAAATTTGGTGTTAATTTTTATACCAACTATGTGAAAAATGCCAAAGCCAGGAATCAAATCTAGGCTCTCTCTGCTTAATATTAAGCAGAGAGCCCGGGTTTGATTCCTAGCTCTGGTATTTTTCACATAGTTGGTATAAAAACTAACCTTACACTACAATTTAACTGAATTAAGTGGAGAACCCAGGGTGTGATTCACGGCTCTGGCATTTTTCACATAGTTGGTATAAAAATCAACCTTATACTCCAATATAACTGAAATAAATTTTCATGGTTGATGAATTAATGATTAAAATTTCTAAATAGAAGTTTCATGTTCTATTGAAGTTGTGCCACAAATAATATTCTCACATGTTATATCTGCGTTTGTAGACACAGTGACCTTGCCAATGGATATTATGTGGGGAATGCCGAGGGTAGCTCAGTGGTAGAGCAGCCACACGTTAAGCAGAGAGCCCAGGTTTTATTCCTGGCTCTGGCATTTCTCATATAGTTAGTACAAAAATCAACCTTACACTCCAGTCTAACTAAAAGGAATTTTCATGGTTGATAAATGAATAATTAAAATTTCTACATAGGAATTTCGGGGTCTATTAAAGTTGTGCCACGAATAATATTTTTACCTGTTATATCTGCATTTGCAGACACAATGATCTTGCCAATGGATATTCTGTGGGAAATGCTGAGGGTAGCTCAGTGGTAGAACAGCCACACGTTAAGCAGAGAGCCCAGGTTTTATTCCTGGCTCTGGCATTTTTCATATAGTTAGTACAAAAATCAACCTTACACCCCAGTCTAACTAAAAGGAATTTTCATGGTTGATAAATGAATAATTAAAATTTCTACATAGGAATTTCGGGGTCTATTAGAGTTGTGCCACGAATAATATTTTTACCTGTTATATCTGTATTTGCAGACACAGTGATCTTGCCAATGGATATTCTGTGGGAAATGCTGAGCTGGTCATCAGTCAGGGTAGCTCAGTGATAGAGCAGCCACACGTTAAATGGAGAACCCAGGTTCGATTCCTATGTCTGACATTTTCACATAGTTGGTATAAAAATCAACCTTGCACTTCAATCTAATGAAAACTTTCATTATATTACCAAATAGCCTGTCATTTTACTCTTTTGCTGGCAGTTAAGTTTTAATTCCACTGAATATACATTAATAAGTAAGGATTAACGAGTGTATGTATTCCAGTGACCAAACATTATTTGAATCATGTAAGAATCAGAACTTTTTCTGTGGTAACTACATTCTATGACTTAACAAATACTTTATGTTAGCTGGAAGCACAGGAATTTCTTTCACACTTGTTCATACATTTTACAGTTGCGTGCAGAAGTTTTGGGACAAACTATTTTTCATTAATAATTGTTGTATGAATAAAGACCAAAAAAACTAGTTGGCATAGGTGGACTCTGTCAGTTCCCCATCATATTTATTTTCTCATAAATTTCTAGTGCGAGACATAGTATAATCATGTTAAAAGAAATGAATTTGACCAAAGCTTGATACAGAGACAGAATGACATCCCCGCCTAATAGGCTATTGTAGTTCACATGCTATAATTGAAGCAATCTTCTTTGGATCTACAACTGCCTTTCTTTTAATAACTTTATCAACTGACTTAGATGTATTTCTGGGTTCTTTAAGTACTAGTTTGTCTACCATAGTGTTTGTTTCTTTCCTTTTTAGGACGAAGGACTATTAGTTTGAGTCCGGATTTTTTGTAGACCAGTTTTGTGTAACACCAAAGTAAATTAGAAATATCAATCTCCTATCATTACAAATTCAATACCAAATGAAAGGGGCGATTTTTCTGAATTCAAGGGTGCAAACAGTTTTTCGACACGAGAATTAGATTTTTAAAAATTAACTAAAGTATGAATTTAGGTGGCAACACTTCATTTTAATTCATTTCAGTCATTTTAAAAAGTATGTGGCCCAGTTTTATGGTCAAAAAATGAGATAAAAATAAATTAAAACTTTAAATTAAAAATTTTACTGAATTAATAGTTCTTCGTACTAAACTAAATTCTGTCTTTGACAGAATTTTTAATGTTTTTTAAAGTTTCCTTTCAAAACCTTGTGGATACTCAAATTTTATCATATTTAACAAATAAGCCGAATACATAAATCTTTAAAGGGCTTAACTCTCATTTTTTTTATTAATATTATTAACAGTTGTTTTCCAATAGATAATGTTGAAGCAATACCTGAGAAACTTTGTTATCTAGTTGTAATTTAATAGTATTTTTATGGATCTGCAAATGCATGTTCTTCAGTATCTTGACTTTATAGTAATGACACATAAGCATAAATGAACTCGAGCTTCTACTATTATAGGGTATGTCAATTTTTGCCGCAAATGGACCGATCAGGTCTGGGCAATATGTTACTGGGAACTTTTAATAGCTTGGCATGAAACTTTTGATGAATGGATTTGTATGTAATTTTATTTTACATTTTAATTACTTCATCGTAAAATTTTGCTAGTTATATATTTCGGATGCATGTTTAATAAAGTTTACGAGACAATACTTTTTTTTTTTTTTTAAATCTTTTTTTATTTAAAAACTATTGGTGAAAATTAGTTTGGCCTGAAAATTTTGCACACAACTGTATATTTAAAAAAAAATCAATACACTAGGGAGAAGCTATCTAAAGGTAATGAAAATTGATAAAGGTGATGTACATTTGTTGAATATGGAACACTAACACTATCATGATAATTGAATGTTTTTTTATATATATATATATATAAAAAAAAAAATACATTTTAAAAATAAATTGGAGTGTAAAGGTTGATTTTTTTTATATACCAACTATGTGAAAAATACCAGAGCCGGTAATCGAACCTGGGCACCTCTGCTTAACGCACGGATGCTCTACCACTGAGCTACCCTGGCAGGTAACCAGCTAGACATTTCTCACATAATATTCGTTGGCAAAGTCACAGAGTCTGCAAACACAGATATAGCAGGTGAGACAATATTAATCGTAGCACAACTCCATAGATCACAGTTGATGAATTCATGAATAAAAATTTTCTAAAAAAAATATATGTATATATATATATATATATAGCTACAAGAGCAAGAAAATCATTGTGTTGCCTCCCACCCTTCTCTGACTCTGATGTAATTTGTATTCAGTTGTATTTGCAATCTTGCAGAGATGGAAAATATCCTCTTTTAAGATTACTTGCTATACATGTTTAAATTGGTGAGTTTGATTTGCATGATCTATTATAAAAGACTGTTTATCAGAGCCAAGATGTGTTCCTCTGAGGAAAAACCTGGTGATCGGAAGTGTTGGACAAACATAATAACAATCTGCAGGAAGATGTGAGGTCTGACACTGGGCATTATTCTGTTGCAACATAAGTGCAGCAGTTCATTAAAGGAAGGCAAAATAATAAGTCATAAGTAGGAAATTTGGTCATTGATTATGAATAACAGTGGTTTATAGTGGACTCAAACTATAAATCTTAATATTTTATTTATTTATGTTGCTAGTTGGGAAAAAAATCCCTGGTAACAATCCACTGAGGCAGGACTCATGAATGGGAAAAGTTGGCAAGCACATGGAAGGTCCATGTGCGTACATGTTGTTTTTAAATCCGGGAGAGTTATATTTTAAAATAACTGGGATAGTCACATAGTTAAAATAATGTTCTATATGTGCTTAATGAACTTAAGATGTTCAATGCTTTCCTTTGCTAAGATCACATAGTGTGTAGATAAAAAGTCTCTTGCAAAAATGTCAGGAACTGCTGAATTGAGCCCGCTATTTGCCATGGACTTATTACGATGCCAAAAGGAAATAAACTGTTTGGATCTTACCAAAAAAAATGAAGACAGAGACCGATGATTCAGTAATAAAAAAATTATCTTTCTTGCTACAGAAGTGGGATGATGGCGGAGACATCTGGGTAGCTGCAGCAACATGACTTAGGATGCCAGTAAATGCAATCTATTTGCATCGGATTAATGAGTCACAATCTTGAGAAATTAAATTAATCATTCATATTGAAATACGTTAATTAAAAGATACGTTAGTTAAAATTAATAGTAGTTAATACGTTAGTTAAAATTAATAGTTTCATATTGAAATATGTTATTAATAGTTTTCCATTTGTTCCCATATGCTTATGAGAGTGGCGTGGGTCTTCTTTTATTGCTCAGTGGTGATTTGAGGAAGATTCAAAATGTTTCAATGGTATAAACCAACGGATAATTCTAGAAAAGCTCAGGAACTTCATTCCTAGATAGATCCTCAGGTTTTGACAACCGTAGACTACCAAAGAAAAATATCGCAAAAAAACATAATATCGCAAAAACATTTCCCATATTTAGTGTGATTCTTTTCTGAGATGAAAATCGTTTCATTATGGAAGATAATTTTATAAGTCATTTATACTGCATAGAAAAATACAGAAGAAAGTTTTGTGATGGCCAAATCATACCAGTTTCCATTTTCTTTTTCTCAGTATTTCAATTATTATTTGAAGTATTTGGGGTGCTTACAGCTTTTGCTTCTTTCCTGTGTAGTAATATGCAAATAAGAAACCTGCTGATTCCTCAACATCATCTTTCAGTATTTTATTCAAATTTTGTTATCAACTGAATGCAAGAGAAATCTAGAAACTGTATAAAAATGGCCCATAAGTTATAAGAATGAAATATAATAGGTACAAAATATAAAATAATTTAAATCTTCGTGGTAATAAAGAGAATCAAATGTTCGTGCAGCAAAATTCCTCCTCAGTATCCC
Source organism: Salticus scenicus (assembly GCA_963930645.1). Lineage (NCBI taxonomy): Eukaryota > Metazoa > Arthropoda > Arachnida > Araneae > Salticidae > Salticus > Salticus scenicus. The sequence goes on from OZ005656.1 coordinate 113,823,981, forward strand.
CTACGCATGGATCGGGGCACGATGTTCCCCTCATGCCAATTTCGATGTTTGTTGTTCATTGCTGTTATAAATAAAAGAATGAAGATTTTTTTCAATGATTAAAGTAAAAAAAAAAAACATAATACACGTCTATGCGACATTTCGCCCTATTCTAATATGTTAAGAAGATGTTACATTTCAAATACCTTACGAAGTTTAATGTTGAAATTTAATAGGATAAATGGTATTTTAAAATTAATTTGACCTCTTGATGACGAAATAATCTATAGTGCACTGTTTATGCGAAATTCTATTCTTCATCGTTCTATTAAAAAAACTTTCAATTTTGTGTAACTGATGAAGTTTACAAAATAGAATCTTGAAATTCAATACTATTTTTGCTGTTATATATAATAAACAGGGTGTCGGTCGAAATTTTCCCCCTGATTCTTCCACCAGTATATTTCTATAATAATTGTTTACTTAATTGATCGTGCAAACTTACTACTAAAAATTCTGAAAGAAAATACTGGTGGAAGAATCAGGGAAAAAAGTTTGACTGTCCACATCCTGATAAATACTTTAAAACTGGTACGACTTCTTTACGATCATTCATTCTCGAGATAATATTTCACAGACTAACAAACAAACAAAAAGCAACGAAGCAGTTTGATCATACAGATGGACAAATCATCGATTTTGTCTTTTTAGGATTTCTCACACCTCAAAACATGCCAAAATATCAAAAAAAAAAAGTCGGAAATTTTCACGAATTTCAAACTTCCTTTTACTTTGTATGACGAGGAATTAAAAATGTGTGTAATAAGCAAATTTACTTTATCCATAATTACCAACATTCTAACATAGAGAGGGGAGGACGGGATCACAAAAAAACATTGTATACATTATACATACTTAATTACATTCAGGGTTTAAACTGCCATTAGTTTTTTTAGCATTTTGCTAGAAGGTATCATATTTTGCTAAAACAAGTCGGTCAGAATTTCGCTAAAAAGCTAAAACTGGATAACTGTATAAAATATCTCTATATAATAATTCAGATTTTTTTTTTTTTTTTTTGTAATATTTGCAGGCAAAAACAACGAAAGGACTGAAATTTTTGGGAATCTTTATTTATATAGTAATTTAGATTTATTTTTAATTTTCAATGATTGAATTTAAATGCAAAAATATTTAAAAGTATGTTAGAATTCGGAATTTGCTTCATAGAAGCATTTTTAGCACTAGTATTTCACGATTATCTACCACTACACTTTACTTGATTTTTAAATTGCTTTTTCATTTTACACATATGATATGAATACCTCTTTTTCTATTGATAAAATCAAAACATAGTTTCCCTGATTCATATTTTTAAAGTCACAAATTTGGATGCTTGGTTAAAAAAAATCATCAATGAACAATAGGAATAGAAAACAAAACTGAGGATAACAAAGCTAAGTAAAAGAAATCAATGGTATCCAAAGAATTAACTTTCGAAAAAGCTAAAATAGTGCTTGCCTATTTTCGCTAAAATGCTAAAGTAATTCTTTTGCCAGATTAAACCCTGACATTCTACTAGCAAACACGTGCGAAATTTTCACACTTTTTTTTTAAATTATTTTTTTCTTTTTTATATTTAAAACTTGAAACTCCTAAATCTTATACCAATTTCCCCACCCAATTTGAATTGTAATTCACCAGAAATCAAATTATTGTTAGAACCAATTTAATATTGGGCGATATTGAAAACAAAACCATTCGAAGAAAGGTTTAAAAATAAAATTCATGTTTGAAGACCTAATTTTCATAGTTGTGCAGGCAGAACAGTTTTAGTATAAGGCCCCCATGACAGCTTTTTTTAGTATAGGGCCCCATGGTGATTTTTGTTGCCATGATGGTGATGCTTTTTTACTTATTTATTTATTTTGACATAATTTTTTGCTTAAAAAATATTGGTACCTATTTTGATTATACTTCTGATTACTGCGTTTTTTAGTCAATGTCTGACACTAATTCATATTCTGTTTATATATTTAAAGTATTGCTAGCTTTAAAATGACGCATGCAAAGATTATAAAGATGCAACTTTTAAAATACATTTTCCTATAAAAGATTTCATCAGACAAATGTCGTCATTTTTCTGATTACATGATTGAAGTAAGTCCGCGTGCTTAAATATTGCCGATAAATATTATTTTTTAGCCTCGCGAATTTTATTAAATATGTCTCTATTGTATCGCTTCAACAAAACTTAATCGGAACTGGACCATGTTAGAGAAATATTATATAGATTATTGACTACCGTGCTTGATAGTTTTCACTGTTTATTTGCTGATTATAATAAAGTAAAATTCATTTTACTTTTGCAAAAGCATTCTTAAAGTTTTTAAATAAGCAGTTATTCTTAAAAAAAAAAAAAATAAAAATAAATAAATTACTTTTGTTTTCACACTTAATGAAAGATTTTTTTTTTTTTTTTTTTAATTGCTTCGCCCTTTCTTTGTTTGGTAGGACATGCATTCACCATTTTTAATAAGATTAATTTACACAATTTAATGTGCAATAATGAAATAGATATTAACTTAAAACTAGTATGTTGTGACCTTCGCAAGACTTCCTTCTACACAGAAGTGCAAATTATTTATAAAAATTATTTTCCATGATGATTGCAGACACTTTTCATCTCCGAGAAGCATGACACTAACTAAATGTCTAAAGAAAGTCAATTTTGTGCCAACATCTGAGGAAATACTTTTTTTTTTTTTTTTTTTTTTAATAATAATTATTATTTTTAAAAAAATCGATAACTTTGTTTTAAATTATCACAGATCTGTGATTCAACCATTCGTTTTAAAGGCATTGGCGAGTTCTTTTGTAAGATACACATATTGAAAATTTACACCCCTTGGAGGGATACTTTCCTCCGAGCCTCTATCGTGTTTAGGACATCCCAAAATTTGTAAATCCTACATAAACATTTTTTTTTTTTTTTTTTTTTTTTGTTTGTTTGTTTGTTTCGCTATTACTATCATAAATACATTTTGCTTAATTTCATATTGAAAAGTCAAAAATAATTCTCACTATGTACATTTATGCGAAATTTTGTCCTATTCTGCCATGTTAAAAATCTTGAAAAAAGGGTATGATAGCGCTACCCGTTGAGTGATTGATCCCGAAATGTAATAAGCACCAGTTTAGGTCAACTAAATACGTTTGTTTAAATTTCGTTCATTGGTTTGTAAGATACAGAGTCCACAATATTTTTGATATACTCAATACACACAGAAAGACAGATACTATGGTCAAATCGTGTTCAGGACATCCGAATACGTGTAAATGTATCGAAAACCGGAAGTCGAAAATTTTCACAAATCCAATACCTTCTTATATATATATTTATATGTTAAATGCAAAGTAATAAATATGAATAGTTTTAAATGTGCATACTATATTATTCTGTTCTTGGGTAAAAACCATTCTAAAAAAGATAGTTTTTTTCCCCCTCCGTTAAAAAAAAAAAAAGAAGAAAAAGAAAAGAAACTGCCAAAGAAAAAGTTTCTTTTTCTTTGTCACGAGTTGCTTAATAGAATGCATCCAAAAAAGAATTCCTGAAAGATTTTGAGTTTTCGCCATTTTCTTTCTTTATTTTTCCCTCTTCCTTTTTTCTAATCTCGAATTCCTTTAAAAATTAATGAACTGTAATCCCTTTAATGGCTGTACGTATCAATTCTTCAAGATTCCTTTCTATCTGTATTAAAAGATTGATCTAGGTAAACTTTAAAATTTTTCATAATTTACGTAAATATTTAATTTATATCTAAAATTAAAATTATAAACAATACCAAGGCGACAAATACAAAATATACAATACCTAATGAAAAAAAAAAAGTCTTTTTGTAATAAGGGAATTTGTACGCCAATGCTGGATAATTAAAAAACGGCAAACAGTAAAATATATAATATTAAACAGTTTTCTAACAAAATTTAAACAAGATAAAAAATGACAAGTAAATCGTATATTTTTACAATCCATAAAATGTGTACCAAAAGGGGAAAAGAAAAATAGTTTGTTGTGGCCATTACAAAAACCTTCTTTTATATTTTTAATACAAATTCACGCAGTGCAAATTAAAATTATTTTTAATAATGAATGCAGGCGTTTTTCATTCTTGTGAAATATAACATTAAATGTCAAAATAAAGTCAATTTAATACCCTACCAATCACATCTGAAAAAATGTATTTTTTCAGATATCGTTTTCTAAAAAATGTCACAGACATTTTCTAAAAAATAGTCAAATCAAGTTGTGAACCTCTCAAAATGTGTAAATCCATTGAAAATCGGATGTCTAAAATTTTTAAGAATCCAATACTCTTTTCTGTTTTGAATATTGAATACTAGCAAACCCATGCGAAATTTTCGATTTTTATTTCTTTTCTTATTTCTTTTTAAAATTTGAAATTCATAAATATTATACCAATTTCACCAACTCATTAAATTTTTAATTTACCAGACGCCAAATTATTATTAGAACCAAATTAATATTGTGCAATAGTGAAATCAAAATCTTTCAAAATGAAATTCATGTTTGACGACCCCGTTTTCATACTTCCACAGGCAGTACAGTTTTAGTATAGGATCCCCAGGACTCCTTTAAAGTTTTTGTCGCCATATTGGCGATGACATTTTATTTATTTGTTTTGGCATACTTTTTTGTAAAAAAAAAAAAAAAAAAAATATATATATATATATATTTTGATTCCTATTTTGATTATACAGAGTGTCCTAAAAGTTCCAGTACTGACGCTGGTGTATTTTTTATTTACAAAACAAGAAACCTTAAAACGATTATTTTTATGCTAATGATAAAAGGCACATTTAAAATAATGGAGGAAAAATGACAGAACTTACATTTATAATAAATGTTCCAAATGTCCACCCTTTTCTAGGAGGCAAAGCTGAACTCGTTTGCGCACGTGTTTAGAAACGCGTTTTAACCAAACATGCTGGGAGTGACTTCTTGTAGAGAAACCTGTACACATCTGCACAGAACCTGTATTACGAAATTGCCGAACGAGATGGTATAGCATATTTTTACTCTGGATATTTATATCGTCTGGATATTTATATCGTCAAACATCTTTGCATCTTTCATACGATTTGCATTCAAAATTAACTTCAAACAGCGTAATTCTCTGAATGCGCGATAAACTCATTTCACTATGAAGAACAAAATAACATAAAACTTTATTCTCGCACAACTTGAGCGAGAAAAGAAACAAACGATAAGAATTCAGACATGCCAAGTCTCCTGCTTTTGGCAGGAGTCTCCTGCTTTTTGCTTGTTAGTGCTAGAGGCCTATTTCAGTCGGTACAGCGTTGTCGAATTTTTATACGTCACTCTTAATAGTGCTAAGGGCCTATTTCAGTCGGTTTATTGAATGGGGATTTATTGAATGAAGTCCCCCCAAGGCCCAACTTTGACATGAGTCCCCCCCCAGGCCCAACTTTGACATGAGTCCCCCCCCAGGCACAACTTTGACATGAGTCCCCCCCAAGGCACAACTTTGATATGAGTCCCCCCCAAGGCCCAACTTTGACATGAGTCCCCCCAAGGCCCAACTTTGACATGAGTCCCCCCCAAGGCACAACTTTGACATGAGTCCCCCCCAAGGTACAACTTTGACATGAGTCCCCCCAAGGCCCAACTTTGACATGAGTCCCCCCCCAGGCCCAACTTTGACATGAGTCCCCCCAAGGCCCAACTTTGACATGAGTCCCCCCCCAAGGTACAACTTTGACATGAGTCCCCCCCAAGGTACAACTTTGACATGAGTCCCCCCCCCAAGGCACACCTTTGACATGAGTCCCCCCCAAGGCACACCTCCCCCTCATTGGGAAAAAGAGAAAAAACGTTGTTTTGCGGCTATAAGACAGTTTGGACTTCCAACGTTATTTGTTACAGTATCTGCAGCTGAAACACATTGGTTTGATTTAATGAAAACTTTATCATGGAATTTAGATCGTCACGAATTAACTAAAGAAGAATTTGTCGATATTAACAAGTTTAGCAGTAGGCCTCTGGCACTAAATTAAAATCTGTCAATGTCAGATTTTCATGTTTTAAATAATGAAATAATGTCGTGTCTGTATATATATATATATACATATTTTCTATGCTCCTGCTTTTCCACTCATTTCTCCTGCTTTTCTGATGTAATTTTTATCTATCCCTCTTAGCATAATTTATGCTTAAAATTTGTGGGATTGGGTAAGAAATTTTGAAAGAAAATTGAAGTTTATCTTGCACTGCAATTTATCAAGTTCAGTTTGAATGTGAATTACTATACAATAATTTGAAACTAATTTCTGCTAAGAAACTAAGAATAAATTTTTAACTTTCATTTTTGCATAATGAAAAATCTTATTATTAAAAGATTTTTTTTTTTTTTATAAATACTATAACTATTGAAAACTTAAAGTATTCAAATTTCATTAGAATATAGCTGATATTTTCATTTCTTTATTACCTTTTCTTTTACAAAGATAATTAAGATTCTTATTGTTTTATATTAGGAGCAGAATGATCAAATCTGTCTATTTTGACTTAAATTTTAAATAACTGTATGTCTGAGGTTTTATTATTATTATTATTATTTTACTGCAAGAAACATATATTATTCATTTAATTTTAATACTGACTGATGCTTCGTAAATACCTCCTAAGCTTATAAAGCTTTACTTAAAATTAAATTTGCATTATTTTACTCATTTTTCTTGCAAACTTTCTTGTTGGAAAAAGTCTCGTGATTTCTGTTAAAAAATCTCCTATGCTTTTTTGTCGTTAGAAGTTGGCATCTCTGAGAATTAAAGAATTGATGCAATGATAAGCAGACGATAAAATTTAATATAAAAAAAAAAATTATCGACACAATGAGTTCTTTAAGTTGGAGTACTGGAACTTTTAGGACACACTGTACTTTTAATGAATACGTTTTTTAGTCAATTTATGATAATAATTCATATTCTGTATTTATCTTTAAAATACTGCTAGGTTTAAATGATGCTTGCAAAGATTCTGAAGAAGCAACCTTTAAAAATAAATTTGGTCTCGTAAGACAAATGTCGTTTAGTTTTTTCTTATTAGATCGTTAAGCTGAAACTGCGTGCTTAAATATTGTCCATTTATAAATATTATTATTATTATTATTTTATCCTTGCGTGTTTTATTAATTACATCACTATCGTATCGTTTCGACATAATATGATCGTAATTGGTCCACGTTAGAGAAATATTACATAGATAGAAGAGAGTTAAAAAAAAAAAAAAAAGATCGTAATAATAAATCTGGTGTGTAATAACCACACATGTTATATATACTCTTTTCGGGGATAATGTGGCTAGCAGGCATAAAATTGTCTGAACAAATAAGATACCTAACAATTTTCATGTACGATCAGACTAATACATACGTCGTAAAGATGTATGAAACAAAGTTTTGAAAAAACCAGTAGAGCCTTTCTTTGAAACACCAGTTTCCGAGATCTAAAACTGACCTATCTAATTGGGAGGTTTTTCAGTTTTCCTGTAAGAACCAAGTAATGCACACGAGACATCTAAAAAGGGGGTTTATGTAGCAAATTTGGAGAAAATTGTTAGAGATACTAATCGTTTTTAGATGCTAACTTTCTATCCCACATCTGATTTCTCCCAAAATTTAGAAAATTCATGTGTTCACTAGAAACCTGCAATTATATACGAAAGGACATCTAAAAAAAGTCAATAGGGCGAGTTTGAAGAAAATCCGTTGAGCCGTTTTTGAAGTGTCGTATTTGTGAGTTCTTAAATTCACCTATTTATACAGGGTGTCTATCAATTTTACTAAACTAACCAACTGATAGATATGAAAAGACGTCTAAAGGGTTGTTCAAGTAACAACTTTAAAGAAAATCGTTAAAGCCGTTTTTTAGATAAGGACTTACGGTCTTTCTTCCGGTTTCTGAACTTTTCATCAAAAATTGGCAAAATTATCTGTACACTAGATCTGTTTTAATTCTGAAGTTTCGTCATTCTATCAGTTTCAGAATTATGATAGTCAGGAGTTTCCCCACACGTATACATTCATACACTCTAACCAATTGCCGAAAATAACTTTTTTAAACTCAGGAGACCTTAAAAAATGTAAATCGGGTAAAAACTCGACATCGAATTTTTCGACCAAATACATCACTTCCACTTGCTAAGGTAGTCGGGTAATGGAAGTAAAAAAAAAAAAAAAAAAAAAAAAAAAAAAAAATATATATATATATATATATATATCTGTTGCGTTGTTTACATTACTTTCTCTTACACCACATTGTTATAAACATATTATGACTATTTTAGAAGTAACATGTGAGGTGCCTGAACATTTCAAGTGTAATTTAAACAATAGCTTAAAGTAGTTCTAGAAACAATTTTTTTTTTTACAAAAATTTCTGTTTCCCCGTTTAATATTGTACTAAATATATTCATTGAAAAATTAAAAGCTGTTATTAAATTTTAAAATTTATTTCAAATGATTGAGAAATGTTACCCACATCACTCTTTAAAACCTATGGGACTAACTTTGAGTATTACCAATAAAGTTATAGAAAATCAGAGGTGAATATGGAATACCATTCCTATTTGAATTCGCTGTAATAAATTGAAATATTTTGGATCATTGTGGGTTCGACTGTAGTAAACTTTCAACTGTTGTTAATATGTTTTGGCGGTTTTTATCTCTATATATTAAAAAAAAAGTTACTGTCACTGGCATCAATTTTTTTTGTCTGCGACAGCATCTTCTAGCGGAGGACAGGGTCCTTCGTGTCATGAGAGGTATCAATGTGATCCGAATACTCCAAGGAAGACATTTCAGCTGCTTAGAAATTTCTATCATTTTAATTAAAAAAGTTATCAACTAAAAACGACAAGTTTATGAAGGTACTCTATTTGCCATTTTGAAAAAAGTTTCTCCCAGTGACGTTGTTCTTCTGTCATGAAGTCATTTTACACGGGAAAATTAAAATATATTCCATGGTTGCATGTAGGCAGGTAGGTTACATTTAACGTCGCACCAGTACTGCTATGGGTAATTGGCGACGGTCTGGGACGCATCCCTAGAGATGTTCCGGAGACATGTCATCACAATTTTGATCCTTCACGGAGGGAATGATCCCCCCACTTTGGTGATCCCCACAGGTATAGTGTGGATGGGAACATGGAGGACATTGCGGCCGCGACAGATTTTATGTGCACCAGCCACCATTAGTGTACACGATGGTCTTTGGCCGGCTCAAGTATCGAATCGGCAATCTTCCAATTTCGTGCTCGGCGCTTTACCGACTAGGGTACCGCGGTCCGAAACCATAGATGTAAAAAGAAAGAAAATAAATATCAACTTTTTTTTCCTCTAGTTTAAAAAAAAATAATTTTCTTACACGGGAAAATTAAAATATGATCCCTGGTTGTAGGTAAGTAGATAATTAGGTAGGTTGTGTTTGACGTCGCACCATTACTGCGCTATGGATAATTGACGACGGTCTGGGACGCACCCTACGGATGTTCCGGAGCCATGCCACCGCAGTTTTGGTCCTACACGAAGGGGATGGCTCCCACTCTTCGGTGGCTCCCAGAGATATAATTTTGATGGGAACATGGAGTATATTGCGGCCACGACATATTTTACGTGCACCAGCCACCATTAGTGTACACGACGGTCTTTGGCCGGCTCGAGAACCGAACCCGCAATCTTCCAATTACGAGCTCAGTGCTCTACCGACTGGGGTACCGCGGTCCGGGATCTAAGGTTGCAAAAAAGAAAAAGAAAAAGGGTCATACACTAAAGCTGTAATGCAAAATGGTCTAGATATTATGAATGTCTTTCTATTAAAAAAAAAAAAAAAAGCATAAATATTTCAATTTGACATTGAATATGAGGATTTCCAAAATATTTTTCTGCTTTTGTCTTGTAATGTACACTATTAATATTCCTTTTCAGTGAAAGAAAGCAGCGAATAGACGGGCAGAGCTCTGCATGTGTTAAAAAGTAAAGTGAGTCGGGGGGAGGCGAAGCCTCCCTCGGGGGTTTGTGAGCAGAGCGAGCAGGGGGCAGAGCCCCCTAGTGTTACAAACAATAGAATTTATATGCAAAAATTTTAATTAACAAAAATGAAAGCTTGTACGGTAATAGAAACCAAGTGAATAATATGGAATACTTATGAAAGGAGATGCTGAATACCCATTTTCTTGAAGGGTAATATGGAATAGGGTAGTATTTTTTATTTAAAATCACGAATACTTGCAATATAAACATTTTATTTTGAAATTATATTTAAAATAAATAATATCGAAAAATTATCAGCATTCAAGTCTTACAAAAATCGCAAATGGTATGGATTAGTTGATATTCCATATTTCTTGAATCGTTATCTTGGAGAATAGACCAACCTCAACCACATGTTGGTAAAAATAAGTTCATGGAAATCAGACTGCTAACTAACTTAACTCCCCTATCGGAAATGACACTAGTTTTTCACTCGATTTTACTGCTTTGTAAATAGATTACGGAATTCGCATTACTTACCTCCAAAAAGGCTTGAATTTTCATAAACCAAACAAATTTTCTGACGCAGAAACTAAATGACACAAAGTGAACTACCGACCGTTCATATTTGAAGCTTAATGAAGGGATTCAACGTGCTTCTTCTAGGTTGCAGCACCGTACAGGCGAGATATAAGACTATTCCATTTTACCTGACTAATAATAATAATAATAAAAATAATAAAACATAACACAACTTGAAATGCACTTCGAGCTATTTTTAAACGTGGCACACATTTATTTGAATTCTTTTGTGTGGCCCTGTAAAATTAGGATAAATATTTTTCACACCATATTTTATGTGAAACAAATTTTTGTACATAAAAAGTCAACTTCATAAAATGTCATACATAAAATGTCAACTTCATTTTGTTTACAGCAGTCTAAATAAGTTAGACAGTATTTACTAGAAATTTTTCCCGTAGACCTTATGTATTTGAATATTTCTTATATTCCTGTACACGAATTATTTATTAGTTTACAATAAAAAGTTTGATGGTGCACCCTCATATACTACAGATTTAAAATACTGAACTTTGAATTCTTCCTGATTATTTGAACTTGATTATGATGATAACAGACTTGCAGACAAACAAACTCATAGGCAGACACACAGACCAAATGCTATAAATCTGATTATCTGATTCGGGAAACCTCAAAAGGTGTAAATTCAGGAAAATGAAAATTTCGAGCATTTGATCCCAAAACAATATTTTCTCTACCCTATATGGGCAAATGAAAGATAGAGCCTTGAAAACTATTATTATTAGGTTATTGGGGGGCGAGTAGTCGTTTGCTGATATTTTCGAAAGGATAAAATTATTACTTAGCTGTACGTTGTACGTGTATATTATAAATAGAATATTATAGATTGTCCTAAATTAACTAAAAAACGCAATAGTAAAAAGTATAGGCATTGGAAAAAATAGGTGCTAAACTTTTTAAACAAGCAATTGTACCAAAAATTTCATCGCCAAATAGTGACAAAAATTTAAAATCGCCAAGAGCTCATATACTAAAGCTGTAAAGCTAAATGGTCTATATATTATAAATTCTTGTCTATTCTTAAAAAAAAAAAAAAAAAAAAAAAAAAAAGTTACTTATTTTTGGAACCTTATTTCGTAAAAAAAAAAAAAAAAAAAAAAAAAAAAAGATATAGTATTAAATATCGTGTAATTCAAAGTGATATCGAATATTGGGATTTTATAACATTCTTCTATTTTTGTATTGTGTCATGCACTATTAATATTCCTATTCAGTGAAAGGCAAAGATGCGAATGCGTGGGTAGAGCCCCACACGGGTTAATGAGGGAAGTGAGTCAGGGGGGAAGGAACCCTCCCTCGGGGTTCGATGATCGCAGCAAGCAGGGGGCAGAGCCCACTAATTTATTAAATTATTATTTATTAAAATCAGTAAAATACATTTAAAATACTGAATTTTGAATATGGCAGTAGGGGTATAAATCACAAAACGTTAATTTCATAGTGGGAGCCTGAAATTTGTCCAATATTGGTTCCATTTTGTACATTTTGAGGCATATTAAAAAGTTAGTGATATTTGTATAATAAAAAGCGCTAACTTTCTAACCACAAAAAAATTGTTTCTATGAACTACACAAGGATATAATTAATGATGGAAAAATAAATATAATTATATAGTATTGCTTAGTAGTTGAGATTTAATTAGCACTGGAAAATAAAAATAAGGGAATGAACTAAACTTATAATTGTGACGTCATATGTCTTTCGCTTATATCTTATCGTGTTTTAGTAACAAAATTGGTTTTATCTGAATAATATCCTTCCTGTCCACTCCATTTTGCAAAGTTCAAACACAGACGACTGCTCAATTGACGTTACATAGTTAATTGGATAATAGATGGCGTTTCGTTCAAATACACCGATTTTTCTCTTGTATTTTCAATTACTATAACATATTAATCGAATTTTTACAATATAATATGGTTGGAATATGTATGGTTGCAAACCTTACTAACCCAGATATGTGAATCATGAACGTCATAATTTTGTTAAATTTTGTTCAAAAGATGCACCTCCAAGACTAAAACTGAACTATAGGACTTTTTTTTTTAATGGTTATATGCATCAAGAATACCGATAAATTTAACGGTAAATAATTATTTTCTAAAATGATGGCTTTTCATTATATACATCAATTTTCAAAGATCTGGATGATCCATTTTTTATGAATTCGTTATACAATTCTTTAATTAACTATAAAAAATTACACTGATACAACTGACATTAATACTAATCTTTTGTAACAGAATTTTGTGTTTTTTAAGGTCTGATGACATATTTTTTCAAAGGCGATGATAAACATTAAATTCGTACAAAAAGAATTGACACCTTACCGAGATATGATTTCGAGGGAAAACACACACACACACATATTGAATTAACCTTATTTTGTAAGATTAGTTGTTAATTAATTATTCGATTATTAAAGAAAATAAGTATATTTCAGAGAGAAAAAATTTTCACAGGTATGATTCCTTTTTCCCATTTTATTGTTATTATTATTATTTCACAAAAATTTTTTTGTATGAACACTAGCAGGACTACACGGCGCTGTTCTGGTTGAAGTAATGCTTATAAAATTTTTGAATTAAAGAAAAAAAATATCAGGTGTGAAACAACCACACGACTTCCATTACCGACTATTACGCGTATTATATGCATTTTTTGGAGATAATGTGATCAAAAGACATAAAACTGACCTAACGAAGTAGACACCTAACAAATTTCCTGTAGTAGAATGCTAATATATGTACATATATAAACATGTAAAACAGAGTTTACAAAACGAGTTAAAAAATAAGAAAAAAAAATTGGCAGAGTTATTTTTTGAAGCACCAATTTCCGAGATCTAAAACGGACCTACCTATTCAGGATGACTGTTAATTTTCCTGTAATAATCTTGTAATACAGGAGAAAGAATATTTAAAATGGATTTATGTAACAATTTTCAAGAAAACCGTTAGAGCCGTTTTTGAGATACTAACTTTCACCTTTTCACCAAAACTTGGCATACTCAATTATTGACTGGAAAATGATAACTACATACAGAAGGATATTTAAAAGGGAGTTGATATAGCGAGTTTGAAAGAAATCCGCAGCCGTTTTTGAAGGAAAGCACTTGCGAGACCTAAAATTGAGCTGTTTTTACAGGGCGCCTATCAATTTTCCTGAACTAACCAACTATATCCTTCGAAAGGACATCTTATAGAGTGTTTATATAGCAACTTTGAAGAAAATCATTAGAGCCGTTTTCGGGATACGGACTTATCGTCCCATTTCTGTTTTCCGATGTCCCGCTTCCATTTTTCCAATTTTCACTAAAATTTGGAAAATTCGTCGGTGCACCAGACCTGTCTCAATTCTGAAGTTTCGTAGTTCTATCTTTATTAGTTTTGGAGATATGATATCCAGAATATTCCACACACACACACACTATGACCAATTGCTAAAAACTACATTTTTTGGACTCAGGAGACCTTAAAACGAGTAAATCCGGTGAAAACTTGATATCAAATTTTTGGACCGAATAACTTCCATTATCTACGGTAGTCGGGTAGTGGAAGTAACAAAGTAAAGAAGAGATGAGATGGAATTAAAATTAATTATAAAACAATATTAAACATAGGAATAAACGGAAGTTAATTTTTTATATGACCGTAGAGTTTTAGTTTCAAAATCATTTAAACGTTGAAATTGTGAGGAAAATTCAATGGAATAAAAAGAAAGTTGTAAGATAAATCATTATGTGTACTCTCTCGTACGAGTTTTAATTATAACAATTTGAGCTCATTCTGAGAACTTAAATAGAAAAAAAAAAAAGTGTTTTGAGGTTTATTTATTTATTTATTTTTATGACATAAAAATAATTTACTTACACGAAAATAATAAATTAAAAAACATCTTTTTTGTTTGCTTATGTGTCTGTGTATCTAAATAAATATATTTTCCTTTATGTCTGGAAAAAAATGAATCTATAATTTATTTATTTATTTTTGGCATTCATTTGTTTTTTCTTTTAAACAATTTTAAAGTTAAAATAGGATTTTTATTTAATATTTTTTGAACCAATTATCCTACTAAACTAAAAAATACGGCGTGAGCTAGATTTTGTCCTGATTAATAAGTGTACCAATTTTCGCAGCGATCGATTGAATGGGGTTAGCTTTCTATAGCGAACTGAAAATCCTGACAGATACAACGACAAACTTCCAGCTTTATATACATAGATACCTTGTTATATAATATTAATTGTTAGTTAATTATTGCATTAGTGAAAAATTTTAAGCATGCTTCAATATTTTCGCTGGTATAATAATATATTTCAGTCTTCTTATTTTCGTGTTTTGATGAATACTGTCATAATTGGTTCCATTCAAATTTTATTCTGACGCCATTTTTATAAGCAATGCCTCCCTTTTTTTGGGAATAGAGGCAAGGAAAAATTGTAAAAGCTTCCTGTGATAATTCATTTTCCTAAGCAATTTTATTATTATTATAATTATTATCTCACAAAAATCATTTTATGCAAATTCACTTTATTATGCAGACATATATTTTGAATTTAGCTTATTTCGTAATAATAATTGTTAGTCAATTGTTTCATTATTATTATTTTTTAAACAGAAACATACATTTCTAAGAATACCTTCATAGAATCATCCTAGCTGAAAGTTGCCAGTGAAACAACATTTTCTTTTCTTTTCTTTTTTCTTTTCTCTCTCTCTCTCTCTCTTTCTCTCTCTCTAATGTTTTGTTCATCGCATCGATTGTTATATTATGAACAAATATAGAATAGTATAATGCAAAAAGTCTGCATATTATATTATTGATAACAATTTTTCTTATCACTTCATTGATACAAATAATGGCAAGCAATGTGGTATTTATGGCTTCCTAAAAAAATAATTTTATTTTCAAAAAAAAAAAAAAAACCTAATGATTAATTGTCATAAATTTTTTTTTATTCAACGTTGTATTTTTCAAGGTTGCATTATACCTTTAACCTCTTCAGATCCGAGAAAAAACTAAACACTGTTTTTAAAAATTTCTAGTATTTTCTTGATTAAATATCAACATTAAAAGTGAAAAAAAGAGTAAAAAATACTTTTCAAAAATTTTTAATTAACTTAAAAGTAATTTTGTTTGCAATTAGCGTAATTGCGAACAAAATATTTTCAATTAAATACAATTTAAAACTCTTAAAATTACCTCTAATATAAAAATTATACGTTTCTTAATATAAAATAACGTCTAAAACATTCAAATTTCATTTATTTTATTAAAAAAATTTTAGATATATTTTTCTTTTGTAGATATATTCTATATCTATAGATATATCTCAGTTCTATAGCTATATTTTCCTCTTTGTCGACGTTTTTTGCATTTACACCATTTTATGTTATGATAAAGTTGAACGCTTCACGATATAATACTGCAATCGCTTAAAAAAAACTATTAAAACAGTTTCCCCCCCAATTGAATATCGTGGATTTAAATGCTGGTTTCATTTTACTCGCATTTTCGAAAGTATCCAGTTGGGTACCAAGGAACCCAAGAGAAAATGAAGTAATGCTATAACTCAAGACATAATCAGCACTAACTTTTCAAAAACTTCCGATTTCAGACGTTTTGACAAATATCTAAAAAAAAAATGTTGACGAATTATCCTGAAACTTTTTACATGTCATGTATTTTAGCAAAAGTTATGCTCCAAAAGCAAAAAAGGAAATTAGTGAAAAATTAAAGAAAAAACAAAATATTTTTAATCATCCTGTAAAAAGTAATGCATGGAATGCTTTCTGGTTGTAGTTTGTAATTATAAAGTTTCATTTAATTATCTTAAAAAAAGAAAGAAAAAAAAAATGTCGAAAACTTTCATGACAATATCATTACTGGCTTTATTATTAGCTTCTTTTCAAATCTCTAAGATGGTCGGTAATTATATATAATAACTAACAACTTTTTATTTTTGGTCATCATGGATATAATTTTCATAAATAATTCCAAAACGGAAAGTCACAGAAATACCAAATAGCGAGATGCACAACTAGATGTTATAACAAACCTGTATATCAATTTGCAATGTTCTACGTCCAACCATTTTTCAGCTATATGAGATACACACATACACACACATACGTACATACAGACGTCACAAAAAATCGTGTAAAGTCGTGCATATATCTCTAAAACGGGAGCTCCTATTAAGACCCTCTTCACTCAACGCCGCCGGAAGCCGAAGCTAATGTTATTCTGTGGGAAATTTTTCTTTACAAATAACTTATTAACTAATACATAGTTTTAAATTCTGTTTTCACATTCTGAAAATTTCCAGCTGTTAAATTGACGGACCTTTTTAAAAAAATTATTATTATTATTATTATTATATTTTATTTTGAAGCTGCAAAATACGAATTTTCAATATGTGAAATTTTTTCCTTTTGCAATTTCAAAAAAAAAAAAAAAAAAAAAAAATTAAAAAAGGTCCGTCAGTTTAAGAGTTGTGAATTTTCTGAATGTGAAAACAGAATTTAAAACTATGTGTTAGTTAATAAGTTATTTGTAAAGAAAATTTCCCTATAAAATAACATTGGCTAGGGCTTCCGGGGACGGAAAGTGAAGAGGGCCGTTAAGAACAAAGTTACAGGTGTACAACAGGACATCATGACAGTCAGAAATGTAATTTGAAAAATTCTAAGCTCATTCGTTTTTGAGCTATGATACAAAATCCATTTCGCTAATCGGGATTACAACACTTCCTTATACTTTGTATATAAGGAAGTAAAAAGAAAAAATCGTAGAGTTTATATTGCTATTTCTTTACAATCAACGAATACAATATTACCATATTTTTCTTGATTGAATCAAATAGACATTTAAGTAAAATCCCTTATATTTTCCCTTCTTTTAATTATTTATATTTATTTATTTTTAGAGGAATTGAAATTCAGTTTATTTTATTAACGATAATGTTTGAATTTTCAGGATATTTGCTTGAGATTTTCATATAAGTAGCTGAATACACTCTGTTAACAAATTATTCAAATGCAATTCCGTTAAAGCTTGTACATACACAGCTAAAAGTTATTTAGTATAAATACTCATATTTCATTTAATATTTTTATATTCTGATTACAGTATCATAGTTGCCGACTTTTCTAATTTTTAAATCAGATTTATCACCACAACACAACCTTTAAAAAGAAAAGTGTCACATGTATTTTTGATGACTAAATGAACGGAAAATAATTTATAAAAATCTGATGTGGGCACCACATGACTTCCTTATACACTTTTAGAAATATACATAATGTTAAAAAACATTGACATTGGACCCGAAACAGTTGTCTAAAAATATTTAAAAAAATGAATTATCACCGTGTTCTGAGCTTTTCTGGAAGTTAGTTAAAAACCGATTGCAAGATTTGTACTGGTAACGCTGCCGAAGGCAGCAGAGACGTGAAACAGTTGGCTAAAAGTATTAAAAAGATGCATATTAACCGTGTTCTGAACTATTCTGAAAGTTTCAAATGTCTAGCTAGTCGGGTAGTTAGTTAAATAAATTTTCTGTTGAACCCTGTAAACGCTGCCGAAGGCAGCAGTGACCCGAAACAATTGGCCAAAAATATTTAAAAAATGCATTGTCACCGTGTTCTGAGCTTTTCCGGAAGTTTTTAAATGTCTAGCTAGTCGGGAAGTTAGTTAAAAATCGATTCCAAGATTTGAACTGGTAACGCTGCCGAAGGCAGCAGGGACCCTACACAGTTGGCTAAAAAATATTTTAAAAATGCATTTTCACCGTGTTCTGATCTATTCTGAAAGTTTCAAATGTCTAGCTAGTCGGGAAGTTAGTTAAATAAATTTTCTGTTGAAGCGCATAAACGCTGCTGAAGGCAGCAGGTATCGGAAAGAGTTGGCTAAAAATATTTAAAAAATGCATTGTCAACGTGTTCTGAGCTTTTCTGAAAGTTTCAAATGTCTAGCTAGTCGGAAAGTCAGTTAAATTGCAAGATTTGTCTAAACTGTTTTTGAGTTATTACCGTTTTTTGATACATTATGGCCAAAATCTATGTATTTTTGTCATTATGAACCTAATTTTCCTAAATATCTCCAAAACGGAAAATCATAGAAAGTCCCAAAAGGGAGGTGCACAGCTAGATGTTATAACAAACCTATGTACCAATTCGCAACTTTCTACGTCCAACCGTTTTTGAGTTATGCGACATACACACACACAGACAGCCACACACACACACACACACACATACAGACGTCACGAAAAATTGTGTAAAATTCCTTATATCTCTAAAACGAGAGCTCCTGTTAAGACGACACTTGCAGGTGTACAACTAGACATCATAACAGTCACACGTATAAATTGGCAACATTCAGCGATCATTCGTTTTCGAGCAATGTGAAATACAATATCCATTTCGCAAATCAGGATTACTATACTTCCTTATACTTTGTGTAAGGAAGTAAAAAACTTTCCTGTATGAAGCCTCCCGTGAAAAACTGGATACTTGGCACCTGTACAGTATTTTTGATGTAATGTAATATGTCAAGAAAAAAAAAAAAAAAAAAGACTTTGCATCAGGTTTAATACTCTGCATGAAACAATACAAAAAGCATTTTTTTTTTTTTAAAACAATTTTTTATATCTCCATGAATATATGTGTCGGTCTTATATAAATGAATACAGATAATTAGAAGAAACCTCATATAATCACATGCTACAGTCAGAACGCATTTCAAACATTACTTTTTAAAGAGTGATACCAAACATTTTGTCTTTTCTTTAATTTTTTACTCGGGGCAAAACTTTTTCTAAAATGTATGAAGTATAACATATTCTTTCAAAGTTTCAGGATAAATCGTGAAGAAATGTTCTAGTTATTTCACAAAATATCTGAAATCAAATAATTATAAGATTAAAAAAAAAAAAAACTTTTATATATCATGTTTTTAAGTTTTCTGATGAATCATTAATAAAATACGCGAAGATAAAAAAATATTATTTAATCAATATTTAAGCACGCGGACTCAGTTCTGTGAAATAATAATAATAGTGAAAAAAAAGTTGGTTTTAAAAATAAAATATTACTTCTTTTAGAACAACGTATATTAGCATCGTGAACTATATTAGCACTTATCAATGCGTATAAAATGTTTAAAGTGATAATGACGTCAACTTTTGTGAGGTGCATAATTTAACTTTTTATAATTTTTTAACGTTCACGTTGAATTAAATGTATTTATTTTTATGTCAAAAGAAAATGAACTCGTAATTTTTTTTTTTTTTGGCAACAATTAAATTATAGCTAATATTTTAATGGCTATTTTATTGCTATTAAGAGGCCATTATTTTCCTATTTTAATTAATTAACAGAAAACTATTCGAAAATTCGAAAATCTGACTTCGCAGTATTGTGTTGTCACCGGGTTCTGAGCTACTGTGAAAGTTTCAAATGTCTAGCTATAGTAGGGAAGTTAGTTAAAAATAGATTGCAAGATTTGTACCGGACAAACAAACAAACAAGAATCGAAGTTAATAAAAACATGGTAAAATGTTTAGTTATTTATGGAAAGGCAGTATATTCCCTTATTATGAACATTTTAGATATCTTCTTATCATATGTGTTATTACTATTTATATGCAAATGTGAAAGTTTGATAGTTTGTTTTTTCGTGATTTAAATCCATAGCTTTTCACGGATTCCAAAGAAAATCAGCACAGTGCTCTTTACTACCTGGAAGGAGTCCCAACGCTATAAAAATATTTCCCTTTCCCTTCAAGGGGTTGTGGTGGAGGAGGAGAGGCGAAAAAGGTACGGCTTGAAAAAGAAACTTGACATTTGCAGAGCTGCCAACCTAATCCGGCAATTTGTCAGTAACGCCCCTTTTTCTACACCACTAAATTTTTAGAGTATTTGTTTTCTTCATTCATCGCAAGTATATTTGAAGAGAATTACTCTAAAAATTAAGTGGTGTAGGAAAAGGGGCGGTACTAACAATTTGCCGGATTTGGTTGGCAGCTCTGCATTTGGTATGCAAATCCTTTGTTCAAGTCCATATTCACTATGGCATTTAAAATTAGTGAACATTTTAAAGGAGACAGAAGTAAAATGGAGGTAGAAAGAAGAGATATGCAGTATAATATGGAAAGAGCTTGAATTAGAAACTTGATATTTGGTATAAAAATTCTTCATTCAGTCCACATTCAATTGCTATTAACTCTGTGAGGGATGGTGGGATGCATTACATTCCCTCTAATTTTAATTCCCAACTACAAAAATTCGTTTGGGAAATTTTTTTTTGTGAAATTTTACTTTTACAGTTTAGAGAAAAAACAAGTCGATCATTTATTTCTCCACTTTTAAAATTGTTTCTAAATTCTGGTGGCAGTTGTTTTAAATGAGCAAAATTACCTTACTCGCATATTACTTATTAAAATTACCTTGCCTCTGAGAAGGTTAAAAAGTTGCTCAATCCTCTCTTTTGTTATTACTGTTTTTTTTTTTTTTTTTCAAATGAGTTGAGAAATACCGGATATATGAAAAAATAATTCTTTGAATTTGTTCAATGTTATGGAAGAACCATTTTTGCTTTTTTGTTAGATTTCTAATTTACAAGCTTACTGTATACTATGATATTTTTCTTTCGTAAAGAAATGAAGAAAGTATTTTTTGACACGCAATAAATTTATACAACATTAAACTCGGAAAACAAATCTCTTTAAAAAGAAGAAAAAAAAGTCGCATAATGAAGCAGAAAGTAATCACGCGATCCACTTAGAAACGAAATATTGAAAATAACAACAATTACATCAATGCGAATTTGTTGAGTATCAGTTATATATGATACGATCAGTAAGTATTAGACCAGAATCTCACATATCATCATATTTTCCATCGAGATTAAGTGTGTCTGTTGTATTTTCTACTACTGTTGTCTTAGGAACTTCCACGTCGTTAGATAATGTTTTGAGAAAATTAAGAGACTCAGAAATTAAAGAGCAGTTTCTGGATCGATTACCTTCTAAAAATGGTTGTTGTTAGTAACTGGGTGAGCTTTATTGTTCACTGGTCACGGAAACTTTATTTTCTTGGAAACGCAGCAAATAAAGATGAGCTGTGTATCTGTCTGTATAGGAATTTCCCTTTTTTATTATTTGAAAGTACTTTTTTCTAATATGGGTATAGAATTTGCTATGATAACAAAGTGGATGATATCTGAGCAGGTATGTAGTTGAACATTAAATTTTTCGATTAAGTTTATTGGTGTTAATAACTTGTTGCATTTGTACAATGTTTAAGTAATTGTATAATTTCTGATTCTCTTTTCGGGTGTTTTTGGCTGAAAAAAAAAAAAATAAAAATAAATAAATAAACATACATTTTTATAAAAAAAAAAAAAAAAAAAAAAAAAAAATAGATATACATATAACATATTTTTGTCTTATTGACAGTTGTTATTTATACTTATGAATAAACTTAAAAAAAAAAGTAATATACATATATATATACCTGTAGCTAATTTTGTCAATTAAATCTAGGAATGCAGAGATTTGTTTTATTTTTATTTATTTATTTATTTATTTCCTTTGCATTAAGATTTTTAAGACACATTACTCTATTGAGATTAGTAAACTTTTTTAAATGGCAGCAATGTCTTAAAATAATAATAATAATAATAATAATCTTTGGTTAAAGTGTGTATTTGAGTTAAAGTTTGAATAGATTGATTTAAATACTACAAAAATCCTTAAGATAAAACGAGAATAATAATAATCTTCTGTCAATGTTTTTTGTCTCTTCTAGGGCACATTAGCTAAATTTTCATTTTCTAACTTTTTATTCAAGAAAAATAAGTTTTAATTACTATTAAAAAAATAAAAAATAAATAAAACTTTTAAATGTAATATTTTCAGCGACGAAATAACAAAAGCAAATTGTGAAAAATAAAAAGATAAATACAATATTATAAGTCAATTATACAACGTATCGTTTCTTAATTTTACTCAATAAAATTTTTGCCCAAACTATAAATAGAAAAATTAATAACTAAAAACGCTATTTAAGCTGATGATGTTTAGACATAGTCTATCTATATAAATTTATTTTCTTATATATTTTTATTTTATATAATAAAATATTATATATTAAAATGCTAATAATATACAACTTAACATGAATATTTTTGATTGTCTGTGGTTGATTGATAGTGTTGGTATTTATTCTTCCTGTTCTTATATACCTCAATAATTCAATATTATAAGTTCAGATATGCCAGGAATTTTGTTTATATTGTGCGAGTTAGTTTCTGGAGATATTCTACACAAAAGAAGCCTTTCATTCTTTTTCCTTTAGATTTCCTGTTTTGTATATGTTCATTCTTAACTTTATATAAATAGGGGAGACTGGGGCACAGTGGACCACTTTTACACTTATAAATTTTTTCCCCCAAAAATACAAAAAGCAAGGTACTTGAAAAAAAAAAAAAAAAAATAGCAAACATTCTTTAAACCTTTCTTGACATGTCCTAATTTTTTTTAATAACAATACTTCGAATACATTACGAATAAAAAAATAAATTGTGTGCACTCACAAAGTGGACCCCTGTGCCCCATCACCGGGGCACAGTGGTCCACAACCTGGGTTACAGTGGACCAACCTCTGTTGTTCATGTCCAATTAATATAAATTACTCATTTTTTCTTCTAAAATTAGTTTCTTATGCAATACTAGTCTAAATAATATAATTCGAAGATTTTCATGAAATAAAATTACCAAAATTTAAAGTAAATCAAAATAAATAAGAAATCAAATTAGAGGAAGATTCAGATTTCCTTTGTTTTTTCGTTTGATCCTATATCAGATTTCCTTTGTTTTTTCGTTCCATCACTAAAAACAATAAGATATATTTTTAATTTATTTATTAATGTTATATAGTTATAAAAATTATGAAATATATAATTAAACATTATATTACTATTCAAACATTTTTATTAATTATTTTGAGATATTAATATTTTACATTATATTTGTGAGATAAGTTTAACTAAAATTATTCTGCTTCTATCTTTTGCATGTTATTTCTAAAAACAACAACAATAAATTTATATAACCTACTATTTATTATATCACATAATAATTTTATTTATTTTTTTAATATTAAATAATTCAAATAGTTATTAAATTTAGTTATTCATAATTATTATACTACTATTCAACTATTTTCCTTTTTCAGAAATTTATTTTATTATATCATTAAGATTATTATTATTTTTGTTAATTATTTTGAGTCACATTATATTTGTATATGTAAATTTAACTAAAATAAATAAGGTATTAAATATAATTTGGACTTTTAGGCATAATGGAAGGCAATCCACTGTGCCCCATTTAGAGGTGGTCCACTGTGCCCCATGTCCAGATAAAACAAATAATAATATTAAAATTATATATAGACTATAAATATGCTAATAATTTTTATAAATTTAAAAACAACAATAGCTTACCTTTTCTTAACAACTATCCAATATTTGTAGTCAATAGTTAAGTCCTGATAAAATAAAAAAAACTTCAAGCTTGAAAAATTACTTTGAGCAGCTTAAAACATAAAAATTGTATAAAATGGCTACCTTAGCATTTACCATTTTGTTTTTTGGATGTATACAAGTAGTACCATGCTGCCATCTATGAGTCTCAATATAAACTAAAAGAGTTAAGCATTAAGAGATTTAAATAGGGGTGGTCCACTGTGCCCCAGTCTCCCCTATGTTTTGTGTTTTCATTGGAATTATTTTAAAGTTAGTATTCTTCTTCTGTTTTCAAATACAAATTAACCCTTAAATGCCTGATTATTTTAAAATCAATTTAAAAATGTTTTACTTCTTTTCTCTCTTAAATAAATCACGGGAAAAATACTTTAAAAAATCATACTTTATTTTAACTATGGTTTACAGCTCGAAAGCAAATTGTTGCCAATTGGCAAACATGAAGCATTAGAGCTTCAATATTATTCTAATAATACTTTTCAAGATAAAATTGGGTAGGTTGCCGAAACAGGGACCGATTTACTCACTTGGAGGCCCAGGGCACTCATGTTCAATGGCCCCCTTTTCCTCGTACTTTAATATTACAAAAAAAAAAAGGCATATTTTTGATTCATGCATCTAAAAATTCTCTTCACTTCACTTCACTTTTTGTTTTATTGGTAAGAGTAAATCTTAACTAGATCCGATGCTTGTCTATCGGATGAATGTACATTGCCCCTGTGTATCTGCTCTGCAGTGCGTGCCTCGGATTTAGTTAGCCTTAGTAAGAGTTTGGAATTCATTATTGGTAGTATGCAGTTGTATTTGCGTTTAGTGAAAATATTGCAATTTTTTTCGATGAGCTGATAGTTTCCTTGAAACATCATACCGCTGATTTATAAAACAGTGATCATTATAACAAATTTGGAAATTTTTCATTTTAACTATTTTTTTTACATGTATTATGGAATTTCTTGGAGGCCCCCCTCAGTGTGAGGGCCCAGGGCACATGCCCCGAATGCCCTGCCTTAAATCAGGCACTGTGCCGAAAGGCAACACTCGGCATTTAAGGGTTAAAAAACTCTGGTCAAATTATTTAAATAATTTAATTAAGTTAACTAGTTACCACGTTGGATTCTGTGGCTTGTTGTGGCAAACTATTCATCTGTTTATTTTCCGTTCTCATTCCTATTATTATCATAATATATAATATATATAGTTTATTTCTCGATGCTTCATATAGCATTTGATTGTTTGGTTCTATGTTTTCTGTTTGGTATATGTATTAATTACTGCGGCATTTCAAAGTAATTAAGAAACATTGTTAGCACTTATTGTAGACATCTTGATTATAGGTTTCAAAAGCTTTTTTCAGTGTTGTGTTGTGGTCTGAGTTAATGCCAATCATGTACATCATCGTGACCTTTCTAAAGGGGGGTGTCTTAGCCCGTATTTATGCTAGTTTCGTAGAAAAGTACGACGAGCGAATCCTGGGATTGATAATAGCACTCCTCCAGCTTCGAGAACAGAATTTCTCGGTTACTGTGGGGCGAAATTTTTTATTGCCTACATAAAGCTCATTTTATCAATACTTCTCAATCACCACATTTAATAATGAATAAAATTTTCTTGATATAAAAATTATTAATATATACTTCAATTGGTATCATAATTAAATTTAAGTTATAGATTTTCTTGTGATTTTTATTTAAATAGTTGATAATATTATTTATTACATGTGAATTATTTGTTATAATATTTTTCAGTAATTGATTATTTATATATCTTTGTTTATTTCAGTCTAATTGAATTATTTTTCCCGTATTAAGTAATAGCCAAAGTTTTTAATTAGCCTAAAAATGTTATAAATATTTTGTTACATCATTTAAATCTTCTAAATTAAATAAATTGCGGATATTCAAAATTTGTTATATTAATTATATAATTTAAAAAATTGTATTATTTGTGTAAATTTTTAATGACATATTGTTTTGTTAATATTGTTAATTATAACAACACAAACAAATCTGTATTAATTTCAAATCAGAAAGACAAATGTACCACCAATTTCTGGCCTAATGGTTGAAGAAAAAAATTCCCAGTAAATTATTTCACGTCAGTTCTCTAAACTGATTAAATACAAATATTCAAAATTTTTTGTATCAAGTACAGAGGCTGTTCGCACATTTTTTAGACGATTTTATTTCGCAGTAAGAAAAAATCATTTTCATGGAGAATTTTATTTTCACAACAGTTATATTTTTGGAAGTTTTATTTATCTTCTGATATTTAGAATTTTTGTTTAGATGCAAAAATGCGCTTTTAAAAAGGTAGTGGATGGAAAGATGCGTTTCCGCTCTTTCCAAAGTGAGTTTTTAGTGAAATCTTTATAAAAAGCATTTATCAGGAGAAAAATGGGAAAATGTCGCAACAGTAGATGAATCTTGGGTCTATTTAAGTGGTTGCAATAAAAGAAAGATCAATTTATTATCACAAAAGTGGAGAATTTTTTTTTCTACATGGTTCAAAGAATCAAAAGAAAGTTTTTCTAAAGGATTTATGATTGTCACTGGTTTTTCATACAAGCGCAAGATAAAAGCAAAAGAAATGTGACAAAAATGTCAAAATCAGCTCTAAATACTATCAAGAACATATTTTAATTCCAAGTTTTAAAAATGAAAATCCAGATTTTTATCCACAATGCTATCAATCGGTTGAACTGTATCAAGACAAAACAAGCAGCCACACATCACAATTGCTTTTCTAGAAAAAAATGGAACAAAAAACGGGAATTAAAACCATACCCTTCACTGATATTCCTGCTAAATCTCCTGATGTATCATTGTTGGATTTTTGTGTTTTTCGACTCTTAAAATCAGCATTATCCAAACAACGACCAACAACGCTTTGTGGACTTTGGAAAGCCGTTCAAGAGGAGTAGAAAAATATACTTCTTCCGATATTATAAAAAGCATTATTATCATAGAAATTACGGTGTAGAATGTTAGTTAAGAACAAGGGCTATCAAACTGAACAAATAAAACACGAAATATGAGTGAAATTGTTTCAGTACACTCCATCAAAATCGTCTAAAAAATGTGCGAACAGCCTCTGTAGATTTCTGTTTTGGACAAAATTTTATAACACGTTTTAAATGTATTACATGCTTAACATAATTAAAATAATTATACATATGTACGAGTACAAAGACCAAATAAATAAAACAGTCATCTATCTACGATATGATAGATTTTAGACTGATTATAGTATAAATAACTGCCATAAATACTTTATTAACCATATTTATAAAAATAAATGTAATTTACTAAAGAAAAAATTATAACTTCATTATTCAATAATAATTATCATTATACTAAAATTAAAAAGTTTCTAATTTAACGTTTTTATAAAAGTCTATGTGTAAATATTTATTTAAAATATTTATAAATTATAAAGTTATAAATATCAATCTGTGTATTTTCAATTATTTTTTTTATTTGTAGCATTTTTTAAAATGCATAACTGCCAAACTTAATTCTTTAAACTGCAATTGTTACCTTAACAAACGAGTTTTCGTTTGAGTCTTTATTTCATCTTAAGGCAATTTTCTTTGCATTAAATATTAAACCATCTATGGAATGTTTCCTATTTAAAATGATATAAAGAGCACAACTAGTTTGTGTACAGGAACATTCAAAAGTATGTCAATGAATTTTGCTTTATGAGAGGCATTTTTATAAATCATATTTAACCCTTTCATTCCCGGTGATGCCAATTGGAATTATAACATTTCAGATTTTCTTTCTCACCATCTAACATTCCCGCTGATTCAAAATGAACAATATTAAAATCTATATACATTTTTTTTTTCACCGAAAAATATACATTTCAGATATTTTCACTATTCTTGTTGATAATTGAAAGTATATTTTACTCTATTCTGATAATAATATCGGAATCAGTTTCCTGTTTTGGGGAATTTAAATAAATTAACCGTTTGAAATATTTTTTATTTTATTTTTTAACGTTTATAATTTATATTTTAATGAATTACATTATGTATGTCTTCCGAAATTTTGATATTTTTATTTATTGAAAAGTTATGATTTTAAATGACTTCAGTGGTTATATTAAACATAAATAAACACCTCTCAGTTGTTTTGTTAACTATATTATTACTCCTATTAAAAAAAATATATATATATATATATATATTTGTACATATTACCTTTGAAATAAATTTATGACTAAATATAAGATTTATTGTTTTATGGAGGGAAAAAATTGGGAATGAAAGGATTGAGTATCTTCGTACTGTACAAATCATAATGAAATTGACATCTATTGTTAATATGTTTTCTATAGAATATTGTGCATTTAGCCTTAAGATTTACAGAGATACACTAAAATACTCAGATACATTAAGAACAACAATTAGAAAATGCTGGAATTGCATTTTCATTCATGCTAAGAGTTTTTCACACTTTCCAACAATGATTATGAGTGATTATGAATCCAGTTAGTTTGTTTGTCTGTTTTTAAGTTCTTTTATCTTTCCCTTGAGTGATCACGTAGGAAAAGTACATTGAAAGTTAAAACGATATAACGAGTACGTATAGTTGGAAAGTGTTAATAATCTATACGAAATGCATGTTTTTTCGTTTTTGTTTAAACTGCAACTACTACCTTAATAGTTTTCATTTGAATTTTCATTGCACTTTAAAATGATTTTCTTTGCATTAGGTATTAAATCACCTTTATATTGTTCTTCTTTCATGTGCTTAAGCATTCTTCACTGCGAAATTTTAGCTTAATGTTTGCCCGTAATTTATAAGTAGATCATGTAATGCTGCACGTCAGTCAGGCTCCTTCATCCTTCCTTCCCATGTAATTCTGTGGGATTTTTGTGCCTTTGTATCATATGGATATCTCATTAAAAAACGAAATTTTTTAATTACATACTTTGAACATGATGCCTTTTATCTTAGAGATCAATTGTTTGAAAAAATAAATATTTTATTTCATTAAGTAAACTGAGGATTCTAATTTTCAACCTCTAAGAGAAATATTAAAATTTATTTTATTTTTTTTTTTTTTCAAAAAATTGTTTACTCAATTAAAAGGCGACATGTTCAAAGAGAAATATATATATATAAAAAAAAAAAAAAAAAAAAAGAAAAACTTCAATTTTGAATGGGATAGTCTTATAATACGAAGCAATAAAAGCCCCATAAGATTACATGGAAATGAAGAAAAGGGAAATCTGATTGAGGTGCACCTGTCAGTTAGCTTATATTCTCTTATTTAATTCCCTGATGAACTATTCAGAGAAGTAAGAAAGATGATTAACTTTTTATACCTTTTTATATTTTCAATATTTTATTAATTTTCCATATTTTATTTGTTTTTCAAATCTTGCTTATTCCATTTTTCCAAAGTTAATTTGGTGTTATTTTCAATTTAATTCAAGGATTAACATATATATTTATATCTGTCTAAGGATCAAAAATAGAATATTTTTAATAGCAAGATAAAGATGCGTTAAGTACAAGAATCATGGTAAGTATTATAACGAAAAACTTGTCGACTTTCTTGTGTGAGAAAGTAATTCGTAAAGAAACAGACAGGCTCTAGCCGATGAATGCAATTTTTTCTACGTCACTTTTCGAACCTGTACAACAAAACTGTTATTACAACGAATATTCTCGAAAAGAGTCCAACAGTACTGTTAATTCTTCGAATATTCTGGAAACTGACCAATGAAGCTGTCACTCGTACCGCAAAAGTCACTATTCGACGAATGTTCTAGAACAATCCAAGAAAACAGCCACTTGTTCCACAGGAGTAAAGAAAATAACATCAAATACTCCAGAGCATAAATTTTTCCTAGCTCACGAACCAAGATCAGTCGCTTAGAGTACAATCTCAAAAGTGCAATCGTTAGGAATAGGTCTCTAAACAACTTTGTATTACAGTGACTATACACTCTCTTCAGAAGTCAACTCACCCTATATTTATACCCTTTTGCGATGGGGCTTGGTGGTAATTATATCAAATATCTGAAGTAAAATTCTAGATCTTGGCTGCTATGTGTCGGAGAGCTTCGAAATTTCGGGAGCCTTAAACTAATATTTTTCGCCAAATTTGGTATTTTCGCCAAGTTTGTCGCCAAGTCTGATCTCACTGAAAGTGAATGAACTGCTGCGTTATTTTCACTTTGCCTGTAAAACTACTTTCACTGCAACAGAACAATTGATGCTGAGGAAAAGACTTAATTCATTGTAACAGTATAAAACAAATCACATAAATAAGATTCTGTGTTTCAAACTGTTAACGGTAGCTTATCGATTCGGATTAAATCATTTTAGTTTTCCATCCTACTTCAGACATGAGAAATTTTGATACTTGAGAATTTTTTAAAAAACATTTTTACACATTTTGAGGTGTGATGAATCCGAAAAAATTGCAAATTCGATGTGGTGTCCTTCTGTAGGTTAATTAGTCTGTCAGTTAATTAGTTTTTTAGTTTGCATGACCATTATCTAAAGTATAAATGATCGTGAAGAATCAGATTAGAATCCTGTATCGGGTCGGGTGCGAGTCAGACTTGTACTGGGTCTACCAGCAAAAATTTTGTTTTCTTCGAAGAATTTTTTCTGCTATTTTTTTACGAATATAACTTTTTGAATACAGAGATTGTAGGATATTCTCTTCCTCCATAATAATGTAATGATACATGACGGAAAACAGGAGTTCAATTCCAATTACGTAAATATTAAACTTAACGTTTACAACTTTTTAAGCAAAAAATATTTGTTATTCAATGTATATATGCTTCCGCATTTTACTTTCTTATCATACTGTCAAAATATTTGGAACTGTTGAATTTTTAAAAGTAAAGTTTATATATTTGGAAAAAAAAAAAAAAAAAAAAACTTATTGTTTACTGAAGTTTTGTTTTTAATTAGACATATAGTACAGTCGGTAACAAAAGTGTCCGAACACTAGCAAAAATTCCTATGTAAAAAAAGTACACTTCATACAGTTTTGTTAAATAAATCCTTGTCGAATCATGTTCTTAGTCAGTGTAAGAACACGATTCGATAAGGATTTATTTAACAAAACCGTATGAAGTGTACCTTTTTTACATAGGAATTTTTGCTAGTGTTCGGACACTTTTGTTACCGACTGTATATACAATCGAACCACGTTAACGTGAATCTCAAGGGGAATAAAATATTTATTCATGTTATCAGTAGCTCATGCTATCAGTAACTAATTTTCATATAACTAAACTAATCTTCATTTTGACGGGGATTGCGGAAGCAGTTCATTTTAAAAGTAATTCACATTAACAGTGTTCACATTAACGAGGTTCGACTGTATATATATATATATTTATACACACATACACTAAGCGACAAAAAAAAAAAAAAAAAAAAAAAAAGCCGCACTTGGATATTTCTCTTTTTCCTTTTTGCAACCGCCAATTTTATCATTTAAAAAGCAAATTTTTGAACAGATTTTATTACGTCGCCCTCCACGTACACTTTAGGATTGAGCCCAGTGTTAAAAATAAAATGCAACTGTCAGGAAAGTTATAATTTTAAAAAGTATTTCAAAAATGGCAAGTATAAGGTATTTAACGCTGCCACAATAAGTATTAATTTTAGAATGAAAGTCAAAAAATTATTTTAATACGTGAGATGGCAAATTAATTAAATGTTAACGAAATATTCCTGAGATAATTTTTAGGAACATATAAAATATTTTGCCTGTTTAAACGGAAAATGTGTCTTTAGGCGGCCATGTTGCCCATCCAAGCGAGATGATGGCAATTTAATAAACAAAAGTTAAAAAAAAAATCGATTTGTATATGATCATAACTTAGAAAAGATTAAAAAAAAGTGCACAGCGAAATAATTTCTTCAAAAACAGTGCGGAAACAATTAAACAAAGTTTTTAAAAACCAGAAGATCTGCATAACTAAGGAAAAGAATTAAAAAAAAAAAAAAAAAAAAAAAACAAGACTTCAGTTGACCAAAAATCTGAAAAAATTATAAGTTAATTATTAGGCCGAACTGGTTTTCTCTGATGAATCAAGTTTATTTTATTTCGGGCTGATAAATAAAACTAGTAAGATGAAAAAATGTGACCGAATTATTGAAAATTCCATTCATAAAACAGTGACACATTCTCCGTACATTATGGTACGGAGGTGCATAAATTTTCAATGAGTCGGGCAAGTTTTTATGCTCAAGGGATCAATTAACTCGAAATAAAACGCAGCTATTATAAAAACGGCGCCTGACCGACTATTTTGAATGTATCTCAGACTTTCCCGCAAACAGAATTTCAAGATGATATTGCACCATACTAAAGAGCGTCTGTGGTGCGTTTATTCGATTCAAATAGTTAAAACTACCAATCCTATTCCATGAGCACCTATAATTCTGTAATCAATCATATCTTAAGCTAAATCACACAAAAAATATCGTAGAATTTCTTTTTCATAAGACTTGGAAATGGCCCTACTCTCAACCCGCTCGAAAATGTTTAGTCTATAAAAAAGCGCGGAAAATGGGTGAGGATTAAAAAATTGCAGCCTACAACTCTGCAAGGGCTAGAAAAAAATATTTAAGATATTTGGCACAGAGAAATTTCTGATATTTATATTAAAACACTGCATAATACTATGTCATTGCGCATTAAAGCAGTAATTCCATGCAAAGGTGGAATAACTCAATGCAGAATACATATTTTTATTAAAAAATTGCTTAGATCTAACAAATAAATAGTTTTATTTCATGTATTAAAGTATAACTTGTTTATATCATATAATAAATCATAATACAGAACAAGGTAAGTGTTCATTATATTACGTTTAAAAAGAATGTTTTATGTAGATTTTTAATAATTACTCCGTAGAGTGTAATAAAGTGAATTATTAAATCAAAAATGAACATAGGTATCATTTCATCTCTTTGATATTATGCAAACACAGGGCCCGACTTAGACTACCTGGAGCCCCGAGGCAAACCTATTCTGGGGGGCCAGTGGCATAAGAGCTCTTTAGGTTGCAGAATTTCTGCATACGCCTGTAGGGGGGCCCCTTCCAGAAGGGGGGCCCAGGGCATTTGCCCCGTATGCCCTGCCGTTAGCCAGGGCCTGTGCAAACATAACACATAACAGTTTTATTTGTTTCAACCATTAGTTTTGAAGTTATTACAAATGAAAAAGGTATAAGTCAATTTTTCTGCAGTGCGGCTTTTTTTTTTTTTTTTTTTTTTTGTCGTTAGTGTATATGTACAGTCGGTAACAAAAGTGTACGAACACTAGCAAAAATTCCTATGTAAAAAAAATTCACTTCGTACGGTTTTGTGAAATAAATCCTTGTCGAATCCTGTTCTTAGTCAGTCTAAGAACATGATTCGACAAGGATTTATTTGACAAAACCGTATGAAGAATACTTTTTTTACATAGGAATTTTTGCTAGTGTTCGGTCACTTTTGTTACCGACTGCATATATATATATATATATATTAGTAATTCTTTATGTAGCATTTAATTTTCTGAAAGTTCTGTTGAATATCATAACTATATATTGTATAACAGAATTCCAATTCAGTGTATTAACATAAATTTAACATTACTTTATTACAAATCAGAGTATGTGGGTTCGGATCGGATTGCGGATCGAAAGTCATTTTGTGAGTCGGGTGCGGACCAGTTTACCCGACCCGAGCAGGACGCTAAATCAAACCAGTTTAAAAATACCATTTTTGATACTGACCAAAATCTTATATTGCATTTCAATATGCTTTTTTTTTTTTTTTTTTTTTTTTTTTAACTTCGTGATAATAGCTGAGTTTGGCACGTTTATAAATTGAAGTATTTCACTTATTAAATAAAATGTAGTAAATTGAAAAATTATTTATTTTTCTAAAATTTTTATCCTTTTATTTACGTACTTAATTTTAAAACGTGTGGATATAATAATATAGCGGAAATGTTACGTTAGTTTTATACAATGAATTATGCAGTGAATTTATGCAATTTTATAAAACCCCTTTTACTATTTTCCCTCTAGATTTTTAAAATATAAAATAGATTTTTAAGGTGAATTATTTATTTAAAAATTATATTATAAATTACAGTTGTGTTACATAATATTATTTCTTTACAGACATCTTTAAAAATATTTCTCACATTTTCTTTTTTCACACAAATTTTCAGCTTTTGTTAAACATTTGTTTTATTTATCGATATTCCCTTTATCTATTGTTACATTTTTCTTTTAACTGCACTGGTCTTTGTAAGCTTGGTAAATCTAAATATAATTTGCATGTCAAAAAGAAAAGAAAAAAAAAAAGTGTATATCTGCACATTTTATTGTTGAAAGAAATTCCCAACGTACATTCCACAAAATTTTAAGCTATAAATATTTACGAATTTTTGTTTTTCACTCCTCTTTTGTTGAAGCATTTTCTCACATTTTGTAAATATTTGAAAATATTCATATAAAGAAAAATTAAAACTGTTTAGATATCATCGTAAATAAAATTTATTATAATGACAAATTATCTATTATTATTATCGCTTGTTATTATTATTTCAAGTTGACATATGATTTAAGTTTTTTTAAAGCAATTTAAAATTTGTATAGTAATAAAATCAAAGATATTACCTCAAAAGTTATTTTAAAAAAGTGTTTTATTCATAAGTATACTTAAAAAACCTACACTGATGAAAAAAAAAAATCTCAACACCAAGAAAAAATTATTGTACAGTAATGAAATTTCAGCAATACATTTGTCTAGGTAACATATTTAATTGATTAAAGTTTCAAGATCACAGGTAGAGCCATTTCAAATGTGAAATGTTGGTACATTAGTAACCGATGTAACCGCCAGAATTTTGAATGCAAGCATGCAAACGTGCATGCATTGTGTCGTACAGGTGTCGGATATCAGTTTGTGGGATGGAGTTCCATGCCTGTTGCACTTGGGCGGTCAATGCAGGGACGGTTAATGCTGGTTGTGGATGACGCTGCAGTTGTCGTCCAATGATGTCCCATACGTGCTCGATTGGAGAAAGATCTGGTGATCTAGCAGGCCAAGGCAACATGTCGACACTCTGTAGAGCATGTTGGGTTACAACAGCGGTATGAGGGCGAGCGTTATCCTGTTGGAAAACACCCCCTTGAATGCTGTTCATGAATGGCAGCACAACAGGTTGTATCACTAGACTGACGTACAAATTTGCAGTCAGGGTGCGTGGGATAACCACGAGAGTGCTCCTGCTGTCATACGAAATTGCTCCCTAAACTATAACTCCAGGAGTAGGCCCTGTGTGTCTAGGCCGCAGACAGGTCGCTAGCAGGCGTTCACCTGGCCTCCTTCTAACCAACACACGGCTATCACTGCGACCAAGGCAGAACCGGCTTTCATCAGAAAACACAACAGATCTCCACGCCGTCCTCCAATGAGCTCTAGCTTGACACCACTCACGTCGCAAACGGCAGTGGTTTGGAGTCAGTGGAATGCACGCTACAGGGCGTCTGGCTCGGAGCTGTCCTTGAAGTAACCGATTTGTAACAGTTCGTTGTGTCACTGTGGTGCCAACTGCAGCTCGAATTTCAGCTGCAGACGCAGTACGATTAGCCACAGCCATACGCCGAACACGGCGGTCTTCCCTCTCAGTAGTGCCACGTGGCCACCCGGAACCCGGTCTTCTTGAGGCAGTACCTTCCCTTGACCACTGCTGCCAACCCTCATGCACAGTGGATACATTCCTGTCAAGTCTTTCTGCAATATCGCGGAAAGAAAACCCACCTTCTCGTAGCCCTACTACACGACCTCGTTCAAACTCAGTGAGCTGTTGATAATGGCTTCTTCGTCTTCTTAGAGGCATCCTTGACTAACATTAACCCACTACTTCAAATCTCAACTGTAAATAACGATCACGAACCTTACAGCACTTATTTAAAGCAAACCTCATTTGCATGTTCATATAGTGTCGCTACTAGCGCCACACTTATGCGCGTAGCTCGAAATTTGAATCGACGTCATCTTTCAGATGTATAAACACGCCTACCAAATTTCGTTTATCTAGCACAGCTCCTTCCTGGTGTTGGGATTTTTTTTTCCATCAGTGTATTTAAATGTTTATATTCGTTTGTGTACATATGTAAATATTAAAAAATCAGTATTGTCAAGTTGATTTATTGCCGTAGTGATCGTAAGAAATTTTAAACTAGAAAGGTTTCAAGAATGCAATCCACTGCAGTCATCAGGAAGTCTTTATTTTGTGAAAAATCTTCTAAAACATCATCAAGGATAATTATTCCTAGAATCTTAAAATACATAGCGTTGGTCATTATTTAAAACAAATTCAATAACCCTAGTGAAACGTTGAGATTGTCGCATAAGATGGGGGGGGGGGAGAGCGAATATAACTCAGTCTTTACTACTCTGGAGTAGTTCTTAGTTCCTTCAGTGATGCCAGATGGTCGAAAATTATTTCCCCAATTAATATTATAAACGATATAATATTAAATATTGTGTATTTCAATGCGATACCAAATATGGTGGATTTCTATAATATTGTTCAACTTTTCTCTTGTGTCATGTATTATTAATATTTCAATTCAATGAAAGGCAAAGTTGCGAATAGTCGGGTAGAATCCCGCAGGGATTAATGGGCGAAGCGAGTCTGGGGGAGGCGAAGCTTTCCTCGGGGGTTGGTGCGCGGAGCGAGCAGGGGGCAGAGCCCCCTAGTGATATTAAAAGCAAATTTGTATTGTTCATTTTTATGAATTTAAAGAACTGATATTAATAAAAGTGAGCTTCTCAGATAATTTCGAATTCATTAAGTAACATAATTGCGAATTAGATTTAAATTAAATTTATTTATTTGATTATTTAACTGATAATTTGATACTAAATAAATTTAAAATAAAATTAGATGTATTTGAATAATATGTGATTATTTTCCTCACAAGTATCAGTAAATAATCAAATTTGAAAAGTATAATAAGAGGCATACCGGGTAAAATTATAATTTATTCCGGAGTACTGACAGTCCCGCCCTTTTTTCACACCATTCTGATTTTAGAGAAAAAATTTTCAATATGTAATTGGGATACTAAGATAAGAAGAAAAATGCTTTTCAAATATACTGGTGTGGGAAAAAGGGCGGGGTTAACTGTATTCCTGAATAAATTATAAATGTTGCCAGGTGTTTAAGAGGTTTGAATATTTTTCCTTATGTTCGAATATTTGTACTATAGATGGTGATGTATTCGAATTCTGTTTAGCATCCCTGTAAAAAAAAAAAAAAAAAAAAATCAATGGTAAGCAGGCAATTTTCAGTAATGATCATTCTGCAGCAACATACACACACATTTGTACTTAGGGGAAAAAAAAAGCCTCACTTCGACAGTTCATTTTCATTTTCCCTTTGAATAACGCCCAACTTAACCATTTAAAAAAAAGGGATGAAATGAATAGTGATTTTGCTGGATATCGCATATCCGTATCCAGCAGATATTAGTGTTTCAGATATTCGATATCCGGTAAAATCCCTGTCTGTTACATCCCTAGATTTAAATAGGTTTTTCAATAGAAAAATAAAAGTATCAAGGTGCGGCATTTTTTATCCCTTAGTGTATACTATCCAAAACATATACCAATTTCAGAATCTTTTGAATGATTTAATAAGCTTTAGATAATTATCCCTAATAGGATGTTATGTGACTAAATTTAAATATTTTCATACTACCTTCTAAATTATAAGTACTACGTACATTATTTCTTGCAATAATCATTTAAAATGCAAAGCAATGTTACATATATTAGTTTTTCCCATTTTAAAAATTTAACATCTCAAACAAATTTCAGTTAATTTGAGTTTACAGACCGCAATGTAGCCCGGCGGCGGTATTATACAAACTCAAACACAAATTGCATATAGCGTATTTTCCTTTCATCTGTTTTTACGTAGTCATCTACGAAGTTGCCAGAAAATCTTGACTTATAAAGACTGCAAACATTGAAGTTTATTTCCTGTTAAAGCTCTGTCTCTAATTTATTTTGTTTGTTATTAGTTAAAACCCTCTGAGACGAGTAATTACATCAAAAATTATTAATTTAAAATTTAATTAATTTGTAAATTATCGACTTTTTTGCTCGAATCTATTAATATCGGGGCTTGGGACAAAACCTTTAACGACCTCTACAATATTTATTTTCACAGGAAGGAAAAGTTCTAGTTTAAAACGTGCGTTATGGATTGTTTTAGTCCCACAGGGAATTAGTAATTTAGTTCGGTTTCCATTATAACAAGCGAAAATGCCTGTGGTCAGTGCAGGGAAGAGGATTCATGGTGTTACGCTGTAGACCTGAAAAACTCCGCTAGTAACATGGCAACTGAAGAAAATAAAGTGACGACTAAAAATGATTAAATATCTCGCCACTTTGTTTTTCCTGTGACCTTCGTAAACGTAAATTTCATTATTTGACACAGTAAAAATTGCATTTTTCCACAATCAGAACATAATTTATGTCAAACTGCGTCAAAGTGATAATCCTGCATTTCGAAAATCAGCCTTAGAAATATGGCATATTTTAAAAAGTAGACACACACAAAAAAAAAACAGGAATTTTCTTTATTTGTGGTGAAATGATCACGTATTTTGGGAATCAGCTCTGAAAAAAAAGAGAGAATTCTGTCTATTAGTGGTGAATATGTATTCAACCGAAAATTTTGCTTAAAGTGGCTATTAAGCTAAAAGGATCTAATATAGGGCCGCGGGCAAATAACATAAAATTTAAACTTTCAAGGTGGTGTCTGATCTTTATTAATCTATATTGTGCCGTCAAGTGCTCAACTTCTCGCGGAGGTTGTCGGGTTGTCAAATCGGGCAAGCCATCAACTGCGTTGAGAATCAAAATTGGGATGAGATGTCTCCATATCACCCTCAGAGATGACCCAAACCATGATATCCCAATGTACAGTTCTACTGTAATGTTAATCGAACAACTAACAGACCAACTGAATTTCTTTTGTTACATTAGTAAATTATTGCAAAATTAATCACTTAAGTATATATCACAAAATTGCTAATATTTCCTCTTTATTTTTTACAATTTAGGCACCTTGACAAAGTAAATAATTAATAACGAAATGCCCGATTCAGAAGAGCAGCAGCTACCTCAAGCTCAAAGATCATGTGGGAAGATCATATTGCGTCTTCTCTTCTCACATGTTGGCCTTTTCGTACTAGTCATTTTGTACGCAGGTTTTGGTGCCTGGATCTTTCTCAATATTGAGTACGAATATGAAACCAAATTACTTGAAGAACGGATGATTCGTTCCATTGATGTGAATGATTCTTTAGATTACCTGACAGCTCTTTTCTTCTACTGGAGAAATAAAGAAATGAATTACACAGAATGGTCTCAAAAGGTATACACAGAGCTGAAGCAACTGGACCTTTTTATAGTAAATGTAGTGAAAAATTTTAATTATGATGGAACAATGAATGAAGAAGAATGGGACAGGGAATGGACTTTTGGAAACGGACTGCTGTATACAGTGACCATTTTGACTACTATAGGTAAGTGAAATAAGCTACAAGTAAAGTAATTGAAACTTATGTAACGCAATATTACATAATTTTATTGCAACAATCATTTTTGGTCCCCATATATCATGACCAATTTTATTAAAAAAAATATTTATATGTTTTTTGCTTTACAATGTACTTTGAAATTGGCCAAAACATATGGTCATAATACTAAATCTTATATAAACCTTTCTTTGAAAAGTGATGTTTACACATATCATTACTCGAAGCTCATAAATATCACTTCAAACAATGTGATTTTTCCCATTAGTGTATTACAAATAGCAGTATGTATATATAAATGTGAAAGTCCGTTTGTTTATTTGTTTGGTACAGAAATTCGACGCACGTGTTTCTTAGCTCCTGGAAGGAGCAAGTAAGCTATTCAAAAGTTGCCTCCATTCTAAAGGGGAGAAAAAGGTAGGCTGTTCACTTTGGGAATCGCTTGAGCTAGAAAATTGATGTTTGACATGAAAATTCTCCATTGTAGCTACTATTCACTATGGTATTAAAAAGTTGCTTCTTCGTAAAGGCGGCTGAAACGAGAGTAAAATCTTGGGTATACTGTGCTATTCGGAAACAACTTGATACGCTATTAAAAAGTTATTCAACCCCATTAAAAGTGAAAGCTGAAATAGGGGTAAAAAGAGGAGATACAATGCTCCATTGACATAGTGCTCTCGAGTTAATGTAGATAGCGAGAAGTATTCTCGAAATAATGAGAAGCAAGTAAAAATGATCGATTTCGGTAAATTCCCGATTTGGAAATGTTATATCTCTATATAAATATGAAAGTATGTTTGTTTACTCGCTGTAGAAAACTACACCCTTTGGTGGATTTAAATGAATTGACACATATGTCCCTTAGAACCTTGAAGACATAACTACGCTATTAAAAAGTTGCTTTTTCCCCTCCAAGCGGAAGGGAAGGAGATATATGTTGTGCAATTTTGGTAGCTCTTGAGTTAGAAATTTGATAATATGGTATAAAAATTTTCATTCATGATCATTTTCTCTACGCTATTAAAAGGTTGATCAATCCCTCTAAAAGAGTGGTGAAATGAGGGTAAAAAACGGGATATGCTATTCAGTTTAAAAACCGCTTGAGCTAGAAACTTGATATTTAATATGAAATTTTTTTATTCAAGTTCATATTCTCTACGCTTTTAAAAAGCTGCTCAATTCCTTCAATACAGGTGAAATTGGAGTAATAAAATATGTGGCATGTTGTGCGATTTGGAACCTACTTAAGTTAGGAACTTGATATTTGCTATGAAATTTGAGAGATTACAGGCCGTAATGTATGATAGTTCTGTGTCATATACCTGGAAAAAAAAACTACTAAAATCTATACTAATAAAAGTTTATATAACTTTTGCAGTGATGACTTATAAAATACCGACCTAATTTTACCTTAATCGAATGTAGTGTTTATACAATAGTGCACGTTAAATAATTTGAGTCTACAGGCATTAATGATAAAGATGTTTTTTTCCTGTCCTGTAAAAGAACTATTAAATCATACACTCATCGGAGTGTGCACAAATCGTGTGACCGTGATCTATAACATACCTAAAATTTTAACTCAATATAATAAAGTGTTTAGACGTTATTGCACTTAGTAAAATAATTCAAGTCCATGGACCATATCGATGAATAATTTTTCTTTATATCTTTGTAAAAGAATTAAAAGTCTTACAGTCATCCAAATCTATACAGGCCATGTGACGGGGACCTCTAACATATTTATCAGTTTTTAACTCAATAGAATGAAGTGTTTAAACGTTATCGTGTTCACTCACACTCTTTCATACACACGTACACAAATACACATATACACAAACCACCGTAAAAATAGCAAAAATGAATTCATGGGACTTCAAAACGTATGGTTACACCAAATTCTCAAAGACAAATTTATTATGACTGCAAAATTTTCTTTAAATTGTATATATTCGGAAAATAATAATAATTTATTATGTTATTTTTTTATTCATAATTTTACTGTTTACCTAGAAAATAACAGAACTATCATAAATTTGCAAAAATTTCGCTTAATCAAAGGTTATGTTTAATAATTTTCACGAATTTGGTAAATAATTGTAATTTTCTCTTTCTTTTAACTAATAACAAGACCATCAAGACCTCTGTCTACAATATTCATATTATGATTAAGAAACTGTTTTTTATAAATAAAATTGAAAGTTTGGATAATTCGCTGCATTTAAAACGACTGTTTCTCACAGTAAAAGTTTTTAAAATGTATGGTAGCGTATGTTTTCTCTAATTAAAGTTTTTTTTTTTTTTTTTATCATTAAAAAGAACTATAGAATTTTTTTTCTGTTAAAGAAATAGAGAGAGATAAGTGTTCCATTATTACAAGGCACAATTCACCCGTAAATGCTTTATCGTGAATTCTTAACTAAAGCCCACTGTATTCGTAATAGAGAAATTTACTTTCGTTTTAGTGAACATATGTTTCTGTTTTAAAGTCAAAGGCTGTCTAGAAAAGATATACATTCACAACATTCGATAAAATTAAGCAAGATTTTGCAAAGAAAGGAAAATTTTCGTATCATAAGATACATTTAAAAATGTATTTTAAAATTGAAAGAAAAGTTTAAAACAATGCATTGATGATAGGTTATGAATTTGCATATGCGATGAATGTATCGAAATACGGCATTTATTAAATCGGGTTAAAATAAAATATATGTTTAATCTAGCTAATTCATATTTTTGCTATTGCTGTTGAGCAAATTCTGGATCATTAAAAACTATTTTCACTTGTAAAATATTAGTTGAGTATTCTTTTACATAAATTAAAAACCTAATAAATCGAAATTCGATTTATTTGAAAGGTTCTATTATTGCTTTTATTTAAAATATGAATTCTGATCATAATTTCAATCTAAATAATATTTAATCAAATCCAAATTAATATACAGATCACTTTTGAAATATACGCAAAATATAATTAGAGGACATACATGTAAAATTTTTAATACTTACTTATAAAAACAACTAATTTGTTTTTCTTCTTAATGTTTTTATTGCTTTTACTTAA
The DNA here is from genome assembly GCA_963930645.1 of Salticus scenicus. Lineage (NCBI taxonomy): Eukaryota > Metazoa > Arthropoda > Arachnida > Araneae > Salticidae > Salticus > Salticus scenicus. The sequence goes on from OZ005656.1 coordinate 113,866,864, forward strand.
AAATGTGTTTATATTTTTTTCAGGCTATGGTCACATTGCACCAAATACTCAACTCGGCAAAATTGTGACTATCTTATATGCATTAGTTGGAATACCTTTAACTCTCGTCTTTTTGGCAAACATCGGTGATCTTATGGCATCCATGTTCCGGTACATGTACAGTCGACTATGTTGCAGGTGGTGTAGAGGAGCCAGGAGAAGGAACGAATATGACAGAGAAACCCTGATAAAAATGGGTGGCAGGCTACCCCCTCTATCATCTGATGAAGTTGGAAGTGAAGAATACATGCCAACAGAAAAGGTAAGAAATTAAAGGTTAAAACGATACAACCGCATGGTTTATTTCGAATTTCAGAATTTCAGACTTATCCATTGGTGTTCATTTGGATCTATACTGGTAATATATAGTTCCAAAGAAATTAAATGTTGGTATTAAAGGAATATATAACACAAAAATACTGAAATTTTGATTCAGATAATTAAGCAACATAAAACAAATGCGATTAAAGAGGCAATTATCTATGAACTATCCAAACGTCAACCTCAAAATATTCTTTTTAATGTTGACTGTCATTTTGTGGGTTAAAATGTATTGGTGGCTATCCAGGAACAGAACTTTTTAAAAAGATGCTAAACTTACCATTAAAAACAGTTTTGATGGTCAAAACGGGTAATATATATTATTAAACTGGATCCCTTCACATTTTTACAAATTGTCACAATGATTGGCGTCGCTAAATTTTAAGGAGTATCTTAAGCCCAAATTATATTTCAAATGTCTGTAATTTAGTTACATCATTAATTTTTCTTTATCAGATTAAATTTTCTGCTTCAAGTGTAGTTAGGAGGGTCACAAAGCTAATAATTGTACTGAATAAATTGCTGGATGTAAACATTGCGAAGACGTTGATAGAAAAAAAGGGGTTTTCTAAGCAGTTTTTGGTCATTCAGCTAATTTTAAAAAGTTCTTTTTCTGTTTAGAAGTAAAAAAAAAAAATGAGGAATTTATTAATTATAGTTAAAATTTCTTTTTTTGCGTGTTTTGTTGTGGGCTTTTTTTTTTTTGGCTGGTTGTTTCCTTATTGTATTAATTAATCTGATTAAAATAAATATATTTATTGCTTTGTTTTACCTTTTATGGCGATTTGCTTTCTCTGTACTCTTCATTATTCCCATTTTTGATGTAATGTCATTTACGGCTGTGTTCTATTAACTCCCATATTATGATGGCGTAAATAATTTTTTTTTCTTTCGCTCTTTCCTTTCCTTTATTTTAATTATTTATTTATTTTGATGAGGTAATTCATCCCTTGAATTTTTCGTTGGCGGTGATGATTTTTCAGTTCGTTTTCAGTCTTCTGACAATACGTCCAGTATTTTGAAGGTAGTATGCTTTCTATAAGCTTATCCATTGGATATGGCGTTTAGTGCCTGAGTTTTTCTATAGTACTGCTGAACTTCAGAATTTATCATGTTAGATACAGACTAGGCAGATAATCACAACCTCTAATGCTTGATATTACCTAAACGAGATTGCAAAACAAAGTTTCCTAATTATTTTTTTCCCACAAGAAAAAATTAAATACCGTCTCTCTATTACAGCAATGCAGTTAAAAAATAGTGTATATAATTTAAAAAGTGTTACCACCACCAGTATTTTAGTGCTATTATTTTGTCGATTATTATCTCCGACAAAATAAGACATAAATAAGTAAATAAACGAAAAGAAAAATTATTCATTTCGTTTCTGCTGCCCATTAATAATAATAATAATAAAAAAAAATAATAAAACAGTTTGCCTTTGTATTTTATCACCTATTTCAAATATGTGATAACGGAGAATTTTATCAGAACAAAATGAATTTCAATAAAGAACATAAAAAACACACAATTGCTCTTTTCATTCTTTTGTTTCTGCTATTCTCTACTAGCACCGTGACACACAAAAAAAAAAAAAAAGAAATCTGGGTGTCACTCGCACGACTTTCTCTTACCTTGAAATTTAATACTATAAATACAGATTGTAGATTAAGGGGTAAGAAAACGAGTACTGTTATGTAAACTTATGTTAAACTCATTCAAATTAGGCTTCGAAACAGCTTTATTTGAGAAATAATTCTGTGTGAGGGGGACCCTCAGCCCCCCGTTTCATTATTGTACCTACATTTATATCGAATTCAAATTTGTTTTAAATACAAAAGTTCATTTAAAATTATCCAGACAACATCCACACACGACATTCTTTGAAATTTTTCAATCTTGACCAATCTTTCCTAGTAATAAACGTAGTAACTTCAAAATACAACATTTGGATCGCCTGAAATTATTTGTGGTGATTTACGCTAAGAGACACAGACAAAGATCAAACGTTAAAAATTTGAATTATAAAATATTATAGTAAAGCACTTTCACTTACAATATAAAATAATGTTATAGCTTAAATATTGGCAGCTTTGTATATCTTCTGAAGGTTATGTACATAACACGTGGTGTATATAAATATAATCCTATATTAATAATGCATGGCACAAACTGAAATACACTTTCACCAATTTTCAAGCATTGTCGCACTATAATCTAGTTCTTTTGTGTAGCCCTGTAAACGAACAGTGATAGATTTCCATACCATATTCTACTCGAAACATGTTTTTACGCAGAATATATATATATATATATATATATATATATATATATACATATTCGTTTGATTTGGTGTAGTGCAGTCTATAGGTGTGAAACTTTACTTACCTGCGATTTCTCCCATAGGCGTAATGTATTTGAATTCTCTTGGGTGTCCCTGTACACGAACCATTTGCTTCATCTCAACGAAAAGTTTAGTGTAGAATCCCTATATCATACTCATTTAGAATAGCAAGTTTGGACTTTCTGCTATTATTTGTGCTTGAGATCTGCTGTTAACAGACAGACAGACACACACACACAGACAAACCACTAAAAACATGTTTTGTTTTGTTTTTTATTCGGGGGACTTAGAAACGTGTAAATATAAGAAAAACTTAATTTCGAAAATTTGACCCAAAAACAATACTTTCATTACAATATACAGTCGAACCTCGTTAACGTGAACACTGTTAACGTGAATTACTTTTAACATGAACTGTTTTTTACAGTCCCCGTCAAAATGTAGATAAGTTTAGTTATTTGAAGATTAGTTACTGATAACGATAACATGAACTACTGATAACATGAACACGTTTTTTATCCCCCTTGAGATTCACGTTAACGAGGTTCAACTGTATATGGGGCGGATTTGGTTGATCCGTAGAACAGAGGTTCACTTTCTGCTTGGCGAACTTCCGTAGCGAGAAACTGCCTATCCTTGTAAACATAACTTAACTATTCTATTATGACGCAGTATGGAGAGATTTGATTGGTTCATTTGTTTTTTATTGATTTAAGTGTATTTTACATTGCACTAGAGCTACATTATGGGTAATTAGGCTATATTTAATTGGTTCATTTGTTTTGAGTATATTTTACGTTGCACTAGAGCTAGATTACAGGAAATTAGGCGACATTTGATTGGTTCATTTGTTTTGAGTGTATTTTACGTTGCACTAGAGCTACATTATGGGAAATTAGGCGATTTTTGATTGGTTCATTTGTTTTCAGCGTATTTTGCGTTGCACTAGAGCTACATATGGGAAATTAAGCGATATTTGATTGGTTCATTTGTTTTCAGCGCATTTTACGTTGCACTAGAGCTACATTATGGGAAATTTTGGTCTTAACATGCGCGATAGTGATTGCCGCGGAGCCGAGTTACGTGCGTTTTCAGATTCATAGCTTTATACAGCCATGTTTCTTTGTTGGTTCATATACCTTAGGGGTATGTCCCAATTCATCCTCCGTCGTTACAGTGGCCGGATCCGTGAACTTTTAAAACAGAGAAGCTTTAAATTGCGACAATTAACTAATTATGCATGCATTTTTTTTTTTTTAATTTAATTAATAAGCACTAAAAATAAAATTTGAATATTAAATAGTTTACTTTCTATATTTTTTTAAAAAAATTATAATAATGCGAATAAAGTAAACGTTGTCTGTAGAAAATGGGGATATTTGGTTGCCGTACTCATTGCCAACAACGTAGCACTAGTTCGACGTAAAACTCACTCACTCAATCACTTGTTGGTCAAGTTTATGAAATCTAGGGAATTTTCCCCTCCGCTGAAATGTAAGTGTTAATGAAAAATTGGAAACGATATGTGTCTGGAGAAATGGAAGCGTATCATTTGATAACTTGAAAATATGTTTTTTATTTTATTTGTATATTCTCATAATTTTTATACCGATGTGTTTCGATTCATTTGAATGCGGTTTTAGAATCCTCGAATGTTACGAATTAACTGAGCGCGAAGTGAAATATTTGATATGTGATTTACGTATTATGGAGTCAACAGAAATTTCAAAATGGAAAAAAATAAATAAATAAAAATAAATAAATAAATAAAAATAAATAAAATTCATGTTGCATATATTGTAAGTTTTCATGCTTTTTTAATTACCTTTAAAGTTATATTTTTATTCTGAATTTTCATTTATTTAATTACAATTATTGTGTTGTTGAAATTAATTTGCTCTTAAAACTTCGATGACAAAACGTGCATTTTGTTAAGTGTTTTTGTTAAACGTGTATTCTTATTTATTAAAATATTGTAGTTAAAAAGTTAATTAACCATCACCATTTTATGAAATTTCTTCGATAATTTTATTTAATTACGTTAAATAGTCGTCTGCATTAATATTTCTTTCATTTCGAACGTAAACAAACGTTTTGTAAGGTTGCCATAAGATAAATTCATTTCCTTGGTTCGTTGGTGCACGGATAATATCGCCAAAATGTAAACAATCACCAGTGAACCTCTGTTCTACAGATCTGCCGCGGATTTTTGTTGGAGAATACCGATTTTTGTATGATCAAGCGATTACCACTGATCCGAGGTTTAATCTGAGTGTTAAGAAGTTGGTGAATACGGCCCTTAGTGTCTTCACAAGATGTGAAAATTAAATAAAACCGATGTCATAATGGTATATTTTTATTAAACAATATAGTGTTTTTATTTTTATTTTTATTAAGATTACTATGAAAGTGATGAACTAAAAAATAAATTAGATAAATAAATACAGGAAGTTAACGAGTAGAAATAGCAACAACAACAACAGAATATTCTTTAATCACGCATTTTGTGACCAATGGATTCTCTGGCGCAAGGGCTGATTCAAGAAGCCCAGTGTTAAAATAAAGGTGAACATCCTTGTGGTTGAGAGAAAATAAGCGATAAGGGAACACTGAATGACAGTATGTTTACCAAATCCGATCGCCTTCAATGCAAGGCGTAGGGAATGTGATTGTACTATAGTAATAATTTAGGTAAACAGACAAGAAAGTTAATGAGTACAGTGCGGCCACATATCCTAAAACTAGCAGTGAGGACGCGTCCAAAATGTTGGAGGGATGCCAGCTTGAAATTTGGAAAACATCCAGAAATTCCGCACTCTGTTATTGCTCATTTTCTCTGAGTTAGATGACTGTCACCCCTATTTTAGCATTGGACTCGGTAAGCTAGCACATGCGCAGATGCTTTCACGGTTTCATGAAATGTGGTCGAAGAATAAAAAGAAAAAATTCATATAGGTAATAAGCATATTCTTTGTCGCAAATTAATCCAGCCTGAGATTTTTTTACTTCCATTACCCTACTACCGTAGGTAATGGAAGTATTGTATTCGGTCTGAAAATTCGATATCGGGTTTTCACCTGATTTACACGTTTTAAGGTCCCCTGAGTCCAAAAACGTGGTTTTTGGCAATTGGTCAGTGTGTATGTATGTGTGTGTGTGTGTATGTATGTGGAGAATCTTCTGGCTATTATAGCTCAGAAACTAATAAAGATAGAGCTACGAAACTTTAGAATTGAAATACGTCTGGTGTACAGATGAAATTTCCAAATTATGGTGAAAATTGAAAAACCGGAAGTGGGACATCGGAAACCGGAAGTGGGACCGTAAGTCCGTATCTCAAAAACGGCTCTAACGATTTTCTTCAAACTTGCTATATAAACACTCTATTAGATGTCCTTTCGAATGATATAGTTGGTTAGTTCAGAAAAATTGATAGGCGTCCTGTATAAATAGCTCAATTTCAGGCCTCGCAATGGCGCTCCTTTAAAAACGGTTGTACAGATTTTTTTCAAACTCGCCTTTTTAACTCACTTTTAAATATGCTTTTGTATGTAATTATTGTTTTCCTGTCAATAATTGAGTTTAACCGGAAGGGGGACATCGGAAACCGAAAGTGGGACCGTAAGTCCGTATCTCAAAAACGGCACTAACGATTTTCTTCAAATTTGCTATATAAACACTCTATTAGATGTCCTTTCCAATGATATAGTTGGTTAGTTCTGGAAAATTGATAGGTTTCCTGTATAAGTAGTTCAATTTCAGGTCTTCTAAGCGCGTTCCTTTAAAAACGGCTGTACGGATTTTTTTTTTTTTTTTTAACTCACCCTATTAACTCACTTTTAAATATCCTTTTGTATGTAATTATTGTTTTCTGGTCAATAATTGATTTTTTGTAAAAATTGGTATCTCAAAAACGGCTCTAACGATTTTCTCTTTAAGTCACTTTTATGTTTTCTGATCACATTATCTCTCAAAAATGCCTATAATACGTGTAATAGTGGGTAATGGAAGTCGTGTGGTTGTTTCACACCAGATTTTTTTTCTTATTTTTAACCATATACTAATATTTTTCAAAGATATATATATATACTGATATGTTTTGGTTGTTTGGACTGGCATGTGTATGTATAATTAATCCTGTTTCGATCTGGCGATATGTCATGCGAGTTGCGAAATTAGTTTTAAAATAATTTTTAACTAGTTATACACATTCTGCAAGCAATTTCATGACACAACTGCTCTTTCATAATAAAATTTATTGAAGTATGATATGTTGAACATACTGCACAAACATTTGTATGTGCATTTGTATTGCCTTGGTATGCATTATGTAAAATTTATTATTATTATTATTATCATTATTATTCTTTTTTTCATGAGCCTATTATAATACTGAAATGCGTAAATGTATGAGTTTTTTTATTATAGAAATATTCATTTTAGAAAGAATATTTAGGGAATTTAGCAAGCTTTAAAATTTTTATTTTATTTTTTCCATTTTTCAGGCTCAAGTTCCAATCATCCTGAATCTTGTTCTTATTTCTCTATTCATTCTTCTGGGTGCTTGTATCTTCGCTTTCCTGGAAGAATGGGATTTGCTCAGTTCAGGATATTTCACTTTCATCACCCTGACAACTATCGGATTCGGAGATTATTACCCGGGAAAAGCTTTTAAGGGATACAAAGGAAGCATTAGTAAGTGTTTATTCATCGCCAGAAGCTGAAAGGATTTTTTTATTTCTCAGATAATTATTATTATTTTTTAAAAAAAATTTTGAAAGAAAATCATATTTTAAATTTTAATGAGTATGTTTTGTTTGGTTTATCTGGAATCATTTTTTCTTTTAGAGATTTTTTATTGAAATAGAGAATTCTAATGTCAGCTACTAATAGCGATAATAATTTTTCTACAATCATACTGCTAATATCTATTTCATTTTCTTATACTATTTAGTTTAATACATGTGAAATGCATGTTATAAATAAATCAATATATGTGTGCGTGTATGTTTATATATATATATATGTGTGTGTGTATACTTTTGTGTGAGTGTGTTTATATGTAAGTTTGTGTGTATGTGTTGTAGGCATGTGTGTATGCGTATGTGCATATGTGTGCGTATGATTTTCCGTGTATGTGCGTGTATGCGTATGTGATGTGTGTGTAATTTGTCAAAAAAGTGTAACAATTAAATTTAACTAATCTGCTTTATTGAGCTCCTTCCTTATTAGAATTTTAATTTGAAAATAATAACAAAAAACGAAAATGGAACATTTTTACGACTTATACTACCATTCGCAGAAGTAATGCCAGTTTAAAATATCAATTCCTTCGGCTATTTTGTTTATTTGCTTTCGAGATTTTTTTTTAAATTTTCAACTGAATTGAGTATTTATAAAATAACTCATAATAAACATAATAGTGTCATTAATACAATTGACGATTATTGTTTTCATCCATAGCCAAATCTCTAACCCTCATTGGAACTTGCTTCTATATGATGTTAGGAATGGCTCTAGTCAGCATGTGCATCAATTTGATGCAAGAGCAGCTCACGACAAAAGCGAAGTGGTTTGCTACAGAGGTCGGCCTCATCAAGCAACCGGACATTGAAGATACAGATGAATCCGAAAAACCTTTGTCTGTCATTAGAGAACATTCTGCAGCGAAGGAGATGCCTGATGCATAAAAGTGTGAAGCATTTAATGACTGTTACTAAGCATGTGTGATTCTAGTCAGCACTGTAATATTTTAACAAACATGTAAAATAATAAAACTTTATAATAATTCTTTTGTTTTTATATATTATGCGAAAAAGACAGAAGAGAGGCCAAAAATTCAAGCAAATGGAAATCAAAGATACAGAAGTATCAGAAAAAAATTTGTCTACACTGAGAAAAAAAAAATATACCGCCTTCATCTAGAATGAATAAGTGGCCATTTTCTATATCCTTTAACTAGAAATATGGATTTCCGAGCTATGCGCATAAGGCCCGCCAATAAACTGAATAGACGAAATGATCTAGAATTTCTAGTCTACACATTTCTAGATGGTGAAACAATATTCTGAATCTTTTGTATCGCGAGAAACTCTCGCTTGATTATCTAGAATTGGGTCATAAACCAAGATTATATAATTGCTAAAACCCGCCTCTTGTGTTCGCATTTATTTGGAGATATTTTCAAATAGGTTTGACCTCGACAATATAGACAAACTCTCTAGAATTCTAATAGGGGTTCCTAGAACTCCCTTTCAAAGAGGACTAGAATTTATAAGGATGACATGGAACTATTTTTTCTAAGCCACAATTTAGATTCTATTCTAGATGTCAGTTAGAGAACTTTTTTCTCAATGTATTATCAGAGAAGAGAGGCGCTGCATCTACAGGAATGATTATCGTAAAAAGGGTACAGTACTGAAGGGCTGTTTTTGAACATGTGCAATTCTAGTCAGAATGGTAATGTTTTCACAAACATGTAAGACAAATAAACTTTGCTACTTTTTTCTTAAAATTTTAGACTAATATAAAATAACACGGATCTACTTCTAAAATTTTGATTTGATAATTTTGGCCGATCTTTAAGTTTTTTAGTTGCTGAAACCGAAAACGAAGCCAGTTTTTCTCTATTACGTATAGATTTTTGTCAATACAGGGTGCCAACCGACACAATTTCTTCCATGATTCTTCCACCAATATAATTATATGGTAACTTTTACAGTATGTTTCGTAATTTAATTATATAGGTGTCGCAGCGTTCTTATATTTTTACGATCATTTTATCGTATTCTCACCACAATTTTTAAAAAGAAAATTTACCTAATGGTTTTATTTTCTGTTTAAACAGCATACAAACCTTCAAGAAAATTTTCTTTCTGAAAATTGTGATACGAGTATATTAAAACGATCGTTAATATATAAAAACGTTGCGACCTCTGATTATAATTAATCATATAGACATACTGTAAGAAAAGGAAAAGGGAAGAAATTGTGTCTGTAGATACATTGTATTGACAAAAATTTATACGTGATTGAGAAAAAATGGCTTTATTTTCGGTTTCTGCGCACCAAAAATCATATGTATCTCTAAAATTATCAAATCAAATTTTGACAACATTACTTTTGTAGACTATATAATTTGCGTCCAAAGTTATTCAGAAATGTACAGAGTGATTATAATTAAACTTTCTCTATAGACAGCATCCCGCCTAGTGGTGCAATGGTTACCGCTCTGCCTTTCAGATAAATCATAATACACAGTCTTCAGAAACAGAATACTGTCTTTAATTTCTAATTAAAACATTAACTACAATGAAATTTTTACTTTTGGTTGCATGCGTTTTGGTTGCATGCCATTTTGGCTGCATGCATTTTGGCTTCATGACCTGGTCCATTCAAACGGAGTATGAAAAAGAAAGGGAAAAAAAAAGTAAATCTGCGCACCTATCAATGCGACATTTTGATTGGCGAATTGTTTTGGTGAGTTCGAAGAAGTTCGTAAAAGTTAGGAGTGACAATAAAATTAATTTTTCTTTTCTTTTTTGAGATTTATTTAAAAAATTCAAACTCTCTTTATTTCATAATAATTAGGAAGCGAATATTTGCATACGTTTAGCAATTAGACTATATCTTTTTTTTTTTTTTTATGTTTGCACTCCATGGTGTATCATTTTTGAAAAACGTCATTAAAAAATTAAATAGGAAATAAAATAAAATAAAATAAAAAACCTGCGTACTAATTATGATTATGATTATTATTTTGTATTTTTGCCTAAACCTATATAATAATCTTCATATTATAGATTTTTAAAAAATCATGCATTTAAGGAATGAGGCTCCTCTCTCCGGTCATCAAATTCCATGCAACTCCATGGGGAAATTTATGTATAGAATTACTCATCACTTAATGTACTTTTTTTTATATTCTCTTTTCACATTCAGAAAATTTCCGACCGTAAAATTAGTGTACCTGTTTTCCAAAGATTTATTATTTATAAATTTTATATTTTATTTTACAGCTAAAAAGAGGAGAAAAAGCACTTACAAGGAAACATTCAAAAGGTGTCGTCTTCAAAAAATATTGAAAAAAAAAAAATATATATATATATATGTGATTCTACTCTTCCTAAAATACTAGGAAGTGAAAAAAATATCGGCTGAAATGAATTACAGCGACCACAAAAAATTATTAAAATTAAGCATATTTGGCGATTTTACATTGTTAGGCGATTGATTTTGAGTACTTGGCGGAGAAACAAAATACGGTTCTGTTCGTGTTCGTACACGGCAATCTCGGTGCGAGCGAACTGAACGCCTAATAACGCTAAATCGCCAAATATGCTTAATTTTGATAAGTTTTTGTGGTCGCTGTAATTCATTTCAGCCGATAATCTTTTCACTTCCTGGTGCTTCATGAAGAGTAGAATCACATATATTTTTTTCAATATTTTTTGAAGACGACACCTTTTGAATGTTTCCTTGTTAACTATTTCATTTTATAATTTTTAGGAAATGAGTACAAATTTTACGTTGTGAATTTTTAGAATGTGAAAACCGAATTAAAAAATAAATAATAATTAAAAAATAAATAAAAAAGATGTATTAGGCAATAAGAAAGTCTTTCTCCAAAGAATCATTAATAGTGGATTAAGGTTCACGTAGTGGTTCTGACATGGATGTTTCTAGTTGTTTTGAATTCTCTTTAAGCAGTAGATTCCGGTAGCCCCAAAAAGCAAAAAATACATACCAGATTTTTATAAACAGCATCCTACAGCTAATTTGTCTGTAGTAAAATACAGGGTGCTTCTGAAATCCATGTACAAACTTGGAGGGGAGGTAGAAAACATCAATAGGAATCAGAATCACATGGAAAAGTAAGACCCCAAATGCCGCTCTCAAGTGATACAGAGTCATAATGGCAAAGAGGCCTCAATACAGAATACAGTATTAAGCGCTTTATTACGCAAAATAATAATAATAATGCAATAGTTAGAAAAAATATCAATAGATGATCGAAATTCTCAACCTTCGGTATTCATGCACGATTGACATCTATGACATGTATACAATGTATTGGCAAATATTTTCAAAAATACCGAAAATTTCGTAGCGGTGGCAATTCTTGAAACAAAATCCATTTCAGAATCTTGCGGCGTTTCGTAGACAATGGCCTTCATAGTACTCCACTTATAAAAATTAAGAGGTGATAAATCGGGTGATCTTGGGGGCCATACGGGTCATTTAACCGCCACCGGATACAACGATCAATGTGTGCGTGTTGACCTTGGGAGCTCGATTGCAGCGCTACCTATCCATTTGTAACTTTGCTTTCGTGTGTGATTCTAATTCCTATTGATGTTTCCTTCCTCCAGTCCAAGTTTGAACGTGGAGTTCTGAAACGCTCTGTATATATAATTAACTCAAAGCTAGGTTGGAATTAATTTTAAAATAATGTTATATTAGTTAATCCCAAGGAACAGTGAACACGAAAATATACTAGTCAAAATTTGTTATCGGTCTTTTTTTTTCCACCTCTAGACAAAATCTTCACGGAAATATATGTGGGAATGCATATTCTTTACACCAATGTAGCTCAAAGAGAATTGATCAATTTATTCTCTAGGTATTCGAGAAAATGTCTAATTTCAAAGGTGTCGCATTTATTTTGCCACTCATCTGTATGTAAGAATAAAATGCAGGATTGTCTTTAATGAAGAAACAGGTTTATCGAAATTAAATGTCTTTATTCAAAATGTATATTTCAGCCATATCGGATAGATATAAATACAATGCTATAGAGTGTCAAAGTTGCGCTCTGGCACTTTATTGTTGTATATTATATGGTCATATGTACCATGGACTGGTACATATAACCGATTGGTACATGGTAAAAGTGTGCTCCTGCTAATTAGAAACCCATTTTATATTAGTGGTGATTCTGGGGGTGATTACCCACTATGAGTAATCACCTTATGAGGAATTTAAGAGTTCTGTCGGTGAATACATTTTGATTTAAATCTGTGCTGAATTAAAGAATGTCTTGGATTTTAATTTTATAGATTTAGTGGCATAAAGAAATTGCAGATTATATTTATTCAGCTTTTTTTACTTTTAAAAGCTGTGACATTTTAAAAGTTTCCGGATATAAAGTGTTGTGCTGTAAAAGTTAGATTAGAGAAGAATTGCATTACAGAGGCAATGATACATTAAGAATTACTCTCTGTAAATTTTAAATAGGGTTTTCATTTAAAAAATATTATTATTTTTTTTTATATATCAGTTAATAAAATAGTTATTAATCATCCATAATATTTGTAATCCTGTTTATATAGGATAATAAAGAGTGGATCAAACTTTCTGATATATTTAAAACTTTAATATAAAATCAAGTAGGTGATATACGAGAGTGCGATGTGCCCTACAATGGTTCTCAGAGTGAAAAGTTTGTTTAAGCAAATAAAAATATTAGTTCTAAATTTTTCCCTCATAAGGTGCCACTTGTCTTCCTGTTACACCTATGTAGTTTTTCTTAGTCATTTCGATATCCAGACTTAAATCTTTTTGATTTCTTTTGGTGGGACTATATAAAAGACAAAGTGTATGCAAAGTGTACAGCAGGCATTGAAGTATTAAAGAAGATAATAGCGCTTCTAGCAGACTTTTACAATAAATGTTAGCGAACACGTAAGTTGAATTCGATTTCTATTTGGATATGGTTCGAACTATAAAAGGAGTTCGTGTAGAAATATTGTAAAGAATTGAACAAAATAAATGCTCTTTAATTACTTTCCTTCTTTTTTTAATAATTTTTCTTGCCGATTTTTAGGTGCAGAGCCATCTATGAACAAAATTTGGAATGAATTTTGGAACTGATATATATATATATATTTTTTTTTTTTCTGAAACAATACTTTTCAATGTAAGAAACTCTGTAGTACAAACCGCTCGATAGTACATTAATTTATTGATTTTATATTAAAGCTTAAATAGTGTCAGGGAATTTTTGGCCCACTTCATATAATAAGAATATTCAAAAACCTGAAAATCGATAGCAGAGTGATCTATAAATTCGCAAAAATTAACTAAGTTTTACAAAAGATTTCTAGCATATTTCAATATAATGTGAAACCATAAGAAAAAAAAAAAAAAAAAAAAAAAACTGAAAAAGAAAATATTTAAACCTTTAATTTTGGGAACGTCACAAAGTTTTTGTGAATAACTTTAGATTATATTTCACGACAAAAAATAATAAATTACAAATGTCAGTTTCGACCTAAGAAAATGAAAAAAATTCAAGTGAACTTAGTTTCCCTCATAACGAGCTAATTTAGTTAATTACATGTTTAAACATAATATAATATTTGAATAATTATGTCATGGGACGTTAATGAGACAAATAAGAGAAAAATGTGTTTTGTTTTATAAAACAAAAGACCTTTAACAAAAATAAAATGTCTTTAGATAATTAAAAATAATGATGAAAATGTTTTTCTTTAAGATTTGTTATTAGAAAGGATATACAAATGCAGAGTTGAATAGAAAATGGTAATATTAATATAAAGGATGTTAATGGATAGGTTTTATGACTAAGAAAAACAAGTTGAATTATCTTAAATAATGTAATTCAAATGCAGGATACGATATGTATAGTCAAGAGAAAAAAAAAAAAAAAAAAAAAAAAAAAAAAATTGCCGTACTCCCTGCTTTTTTTTTTTTTTTGTTAATTTGTTGTTAATTTATGTTCACACTGTAAAACATTTTGTGTAAGATTACACAATAATATTGAGGCAGCTTACTTGCCACGACTACGTAGAGAAATGTTAACAGTTGTTGTACGGTTAACTGCGTAACTGTAGCATGTTATACAGTTACAGCTCGCAACATTTCTCTATACCTTTGTTGCAAGTAAGCTGCTTCAATATTGTAGTGTAATCTTTCATAAAAATTTTTACAGTGCGAAGATACAATGTATTTTCGCAAGAAGGAAAAGAAATGCCAGTTCAAAGATATATTCTGTTTTATTTGTAAACAAACATGAATAAACACAAATTTTTTATCACATCTATTCATAAAATATACTACATAAATACAAAGTATATCTACATAGTAATGAGCAAACACGAAATTGTAAAACACATTATATATCTGACAAATAAAATGCAAAACAGTTACGAAATTTTCTATAATAAAAACTGCAAAAAAGTCATCGCTTAAAATTCTTAAGTAAAATCTTATATAGCTGTTTCATGCTAAGAAATCCAATTACAGAAATACGGAAAAAAGTTATGTAAAAATCTGGTGCAAAATAGACCTGTAACAGTGCAAAATTTCTTAAAAAATATTTCGAAATCTCAGATAATCGAGCCCGCTTATAAGAATTGCTATTTTATCCGTAGAGCACCGTGACTAAAATGCAAATATTTCCGTAGCATGAAAGGTGAATTGTATTCAGTTTACTATGACATGGTATATTTCAATTTTGTGACACGTTGCAATTGGAGAAAAAATGTAAGAAATTTATTACAACAATGTTTAACTACTAGCAAGACCGCGCGAAATTTTCGCACTTTATTTCTTTTCTTATTTACTTTTAAAATTCGATACTCATAAATATTATACCAATTTCACCATCTAATTAAAATTTTAATTTTCCAGAAGCCAAATTATTATTAGAACCGAATTAATATTGTGCAATAGTGGAACAAAAATTATTCAACAAAAGTTTTCAATAAAATTCATGGTTGACGACCCAGTTTATATACTTCGCACCCAGTACAGTTTTACTATAGGACCCCATGAATCCTTTTAAATTTTTCTCGCCATATTGGGAAACCACGCATATTGGGGAAACCATAGCTGAAACCGCGTGCTTAAATATTGTCCGTTTAGAAATATTATTTTTTTTTCTTTGTGTATTTTATTAATTACATCACTATCGTATCGTTTCATGAAAATGTAATCGTAATTGGTCCACGTTAGAGAAATATTATATAGATTCTTATGACATTTTTTTTGAATTGTAATGTGCATTATATGAGGCTTCATCGTAATACCATACAATAAATAGTGAAGGATAAATGGTATTTCTCTCTAGGGTCATCAAGTGAGGATCATATAAAAGTCATTATATGTATGTAGCCAAATAAAAAATAGTCAAAAAGAACAACGATTCGTGTATGGCAGGTACCGCTCAAATATTTGTCAAATTACTCTCAACAGAAAGAATTACTGAAATTACTCTCAACTACAGAAATAAATAACACGTAAAAATGTTTTAATCGTAAACAGCCGAATCATGTGCATAAAATAAGTGACATGCAAATAATTTAAATATGGATAATCCATATAATCTACAATTAACCAAAATTAAATAAATGATTTGTGTAACTAGTCCATTAGATAATTCATAATTACTTAATAGTCCTCGCTAAATGAATCAAAATATTTAACATTAAAAAAAAAATTAAATGTACAGTTTTAATTATTGCATTGTAACTGTTCTTAACTGTTCTCATATTTGTAAAAGATTTTATAGAAACCATCTTAAATCTATCTAAATTAGGTGGATCATGAGAATAGTTGGTTTGTAAAGGGATTATTTGATTAACATAGCTGTTATTTGTAAATGGTGTTTTGAGATCGTTTCGGTTCTCGCTTAGGCTGCGAGTTTGTTTTATATCACAGCTTTATTGAAATAATTATTTTATTCTGTTTAAGCATGAAATATTAGGCTTATCGGAAAATTACGTACGTTTGATTCAATTTAACAATGTTTATACGATTCTTGACCAAATATCGTTTTTAGTATTATATAACTGTCACCATAAAAAAAAAAGAAAAAAAAAAAGTTTTATTTTTTAACAACACTAAATTTTTAGAGTACCAATCTATTGGTTCATGCACTCGATTTAGTTTTTGTATAAATCTTTTATATAAAATTATTAGTGGTGTTAAAAAATAAAATTACAATATTCACGAGGCCTCACTTTAAAGGGGAAGCAAATTGTTCTCCAGTGGGTGCCCGGCCATCGTGGCCTTTGGGGCAATGAACAAGCGGACTTCCTTGCAAGAAGAGGTGCCAGCTTATTACAACATCCTAATACAGTAATTTCTTAATGGAGGATTAAACTATTTTTTATTTATCTACATCTAATGCTTTACGAGATTTTGAGAATCGTACAGCTCTAAAGAACTGGAAGAATTTAAGTCCTCTTATTCCTGATAAACCAAGACGTAAGGCAGTCGCGACTTTCCGCCTATCTACAGGACACGACTGCCTTGCCGCTCATTTGAAGCACATAGGTATCTTAAGCGATTCAACTTGTCCACTTTGTGATTCTGGGGAATTAATGGACAGGGACCATCTGCTCCGTTTTGGGGCTCTTCGATGTTCTACAGAAGAGTAGAGATATTGGGATGCAAGATCGCTCCTTAGGCAATGACTTCAGTGTTTTGTTCTATGTGTTATATTGTTTATAATTTGTTTTGTAACTTTTACCTAGCCATTGGAACAATATATATATATATATATATGTAAAGTATCGTACAACGCGAGTACAAGTTTGCCTCATATATATATGAGGCCAACTTGTACTCGCGTTGTACGAGACTTTACTGTATATTTCATTAACTCAAAACTGACATTTTTTTTTTTTTTCATATACATAAGGAAATTGCATCTTAAATAGGAAGACCGTACTGTTACTAATTCGTGCGATTGTGTCAACGCGTTTTTCCATGTTGAAAAAATTCCATTATAGACTGCGAGAACAAAGAATCCAAATATAATCTATGCAAACCAAATATGTTATATTTTGATCATGATTTGTTAAATTTATGATTATATGTAATGTAATTTTTATTTCAAATTGAATAATAGTGATTTAAGGTTTGCCAAATAAATTATGCGATAAGATAAAAATTGTATTAGACAAGTTCAGTTTTTTATTTATTTTTTTAAAAGAACAATTAAACCAATTAAATTACAAAATAACTTAAAACTTGAAAACTTGCATTATTTTTTGGATGCAAGTTAAATAAGAGGCAATATTATTTAACGCAATGTCGATAAATTACCCAGAAAACGACGGAAAATATACACTGTTACATTTTATTATTATTATTATTATTACTATTTTAACGGAAATAAATAAATAAACTTTAGTTGTATTTTGCATAACACCAGTGCATCAAGTAATTTTGTATGAGTGAGTGGACTTTTAAGTTACACTAAATAGTTATGCATTGGGAAATTGGTAACGATCTAGGTCTCATCCCTAGGGGTGTTCCAAAGGCATTTTATGCACAATTTCGATCCTCAATTTCGTTTTAGCTTTATAATTTGGACAAAATTATTGATGAAAATACTTCAACTTTCACCTATAAAGCTTAAAAAATTAACTTTTAAAACGAAATTATGTCATTGAGAAAATACTCTATATATTTAAATATATAATATCATTTACACAGAAATTTTAAATTTCTATATTAAATGCCTATTAAAAATAAAAAATAAAAAGGTCGAATTTCGACCACTGGCGATACCAGTAACTTTAAATACGTAATTGTTCCAACGGAGTTTGCCAGAATAAACTGAATCATGAAGGTTTGAAATGTCGTAATACGCCATTAAGCGGGACTGTTTCGACGACAGAAATCAGATTAAGCAGGCTCGATTGAGTACTGAATCTATAAAATTATTATTTTATGAGACCAACAGTAGCATTTCTTTCTCGTTAAAGAGTTTGATATAAAAGAATAACATACAGTCCGCATGCTCAAATACATTCTTGCTAACTTATTAACACTTTCGCGACCGCTGACGTAGATTCATGTCATTTGAAAATCTGTAACTCTACCAGTGGGCGTTTCTTTTGCAATTTGTATGTCATTTATTTCTTAAAAATATACCCAATATTCATACAACCAATATACTATGGATATAAATACTTTGATTAGAAAGAATATAACTATATTTATAATGCATATCCATTTGTAATATGAATCTGAATATAGAATTTTTTTTTCTGAAATATTGTAATTTGGGAGAATAACGCCCACAGGCGGACCTTACAGTAAAAAGGAAAAAAAAAAAAAAAAAAAAAAAAACATGCGGTCACGAAAGTGTTAATTAATATTCTGGAAAATTCTTAGAACCCGCCCCTTTTTCCACACCCTTTTATTTTTAAATAAAATTTCTTCAAACGTAATGACGATTAAATAAGAAGAAAAATACTCTTAAAAAAGTTTGGTGTTAAAAAAAAGGGCAGGTGCTGACAGTCTTCCGGATATTAATTGGTATGTTGGCAGGTATGTCAAATACTTAATTTTGTTAAGGATTGCTGTATACTAACTGATATAGTAGTCGTTTAAGGCTGATTTATTATAATGTAGAAAAAATATGTTATTAATCATGCTTCACATGTACACATTTTACATTTTTTAAAAAATTATAGAGGAAAAATTCACTTTTGTTATAAAATGAATGATGAAAAGAATGAAATATTTATACAAAGCAGCAACAGTTTATACAATAGCAAACGGGGAAAAAAAAATCTATATATATAGAATGCTAGTTAATCGTAGATTCAAAACAAAAAGTGATTTGCATCAATCTAACTATCTTAAAGGAAAAGAATTATCTGAGCACAACAAATATTATTTTAACTATTAAAATAGCACAAACATGGTCATTAATGAATTGAATGGCATATAATTCAGCAACTTTCATTTAAAACATGATGTTGTTAAAAAAAAGCTGCAAATTTTCGTAGCAAAAAATTCACATCAAAGTAGCTGCAATCAAAGTTTTATAAATTTAATGCAAAAATTTTACCTTATATAATATATATATATAATATCAGTTATAATATCAGTTATATAATATCAGATATAATATCAGTTAGATTGGATTAAATTAATGGTGAAATTATTAAGAAACTTTTAAAAGCAATATGGTGAAATAATTATCTTACTTTCGTCAGCCCTTTACATTAACGAAACATTTTAGTAAAATGTCGAACCTCCACTTTAACACTTTCACGACCGTTGACGTGAATTCACGTCATTTGAAAATCTGTAACTCCGCCAGTGGGCGTTTCTTTAGGTTACATTATTTCTCAACATTATACCCAATATTCATATTTGCGCAATCAGTGCATTATGGATTCAAATACTTTGATTAGAAAGAGTATAATCGTAATGTATATTAATTTATATTTTCAATATGAATACAGAAAACATTGATTTAAAATATTGTAATATAAAAGAATAACGCCCACAGGTGAAGTTTATTGTCAGAAAAATAAAAACATGCAGTCGCGAAAGTGTTAATGCTACATAGCATAGAGGTGAGGACTGATCTCGTATTTTAAACAGGGTCGTTTGTATTATTTTGTTCTTAAACTTTTCAACAAATTAGGTTTTTCTTAATTTATACAGGTTTTATTTGTCAATAGAATTGTATAGTTAAGTTTGTAATGATTACATGTTTTTTTAAATTAGCTTGAAAAAGTTAATGAATCATATGGTTTTTCTTTGTTTACTTATTATTATAAAAAAGAAAAAAATCTCTATAAATAATCTGAGGTAAAAGGTAGTTATTTCTGGATATTTTACAAATATCTGTATAAAATAGAGTAAATCGTAATCATCTCTGAAAAAATAATACAGGTACTTAGTAATTTTTATTTCATCTTTGAAAATTAAGTTGCAAACTATGCGTTTGATTTTTATAAAAAAAAAAAAAAAAAAAAAAAAAAAATGCAAAAAGATAACAAGAAAAAATAATAAATTAAGCAGCATGGACATTTAGGTAGAAATACAGGATGATAGAAAAATAATTTACAGTTCAAATGAGAGTACATGCAAAATGACGAACAGTAAATACCATTCTTAATTATCGTGCCTAGTAATGCCAAATTAGGATATAGATTTCATTGTGACCGTTTGCATAAAAAGCCAACAAGAAGATCAAATTTTATTCCTAAATAGCCTTTTTTTTTTTTTTTTTAAGTGGAATTAAGTTGAGAATGATATATATTCCGCTAAAAGTTACAGCCGACTCATGCATTAAAAAAAAAAAAAAAAAAAAAAAAAAAATGTTTAATGTTGTGTAGCATATTCTGTATGAACTAATAATGATCATCATTAGCTGCCCCAGATATGAGCTATAAATGTTAGTTTTGATGGGGCTATTAAAAAAAAAAAAAAAAAAAAAAAAAAAGCATAATTCACATTTCTTTCTTTTTTTTTTTTTAATTCATGGAAAGATTTCGAAAAATACATATCATTCTGTATGCACCTTAAATACACCCATAAGTGTACCATTCTTTTTAGTATAATTCACCATCATCGAACTAAATATTAAATAAGAGAATTCTAATATGTTGAACTACGAATTAACTTCTTAAGGACGCATGGTTGCCAAGATTTTTTTTTTTTTTTATAAAATTATCTTTTATTCGTTTTAAAATATAAATAATACATAACAATTGTAATTTATTTAGTTTAAAAATAAACCAACTACCTCTCATTATAAATTTATTAGGTTGATGCTAACACCTAGAATACAAAACGAACAAATTATGATCATAGAATATGGATTATATTTTATATTTTTGTTACATCATTTTTGAAAGCTTCAGACCGGAAATATAACGGGAGCAAGAAATAGAGAGCAAAATCCCCCCTCACTTGTGATTTTGAAGAATTGTAAAGGAAGGTATTTAAAAAAAAGTGACTTAGGTTAATAATAGGTTTGAATATTTTCCCAAATCGCAAATTTTTGGGAATTGGTGATAATTTTGCCTTGTTACAGCAAAATTGTTTTCGCTATTTGTTTTGATTTGTTGTGAAATATCGCAAGCTTGACGGCAATTTGGCACGCGTGTAAATTTAAATGCACGACATAATTACATGCTACTTTAGAACCTTATATTTCGCATATTGCAGTCATTTCTGCATCTTAACCAATAAAAAAACATCAGTTGTTGCAGAACTTCATGACATAACAACAAAAATGTAACGATAACTCGTTATTAGACTTTTATTATAGTTATGTTTCTAACGGCTGTATTCATCAATACCTTCAACTTCCGGTTAAACACGAAATCTCCAAATGCGTATTAACGGCCCTCTTCACTCACTGTCGCCGGAAGCCCGAGCCAATGTTATTCAATGGGGAAATTTTCTTTACAAATAACTTATTAACTAATACATATTTTTAAATTCTGTTTTCACATTCAGAAAATTCCCAACTGTTCAATTGACGGACCTTTTTTAAAAATGTAATTTTTTAATTTTTAATATTTTATTTCGAAATTGCAAAATGAAAAAATTTCACATATTGAAAATTCGTATTTTGCAGCTTCAAAATAAAATATAAAAAATTAAAAAATAATATTTTAAAAAAAGTGCGTCAATTTAACAGCTGGGAACTTTCAGAATGTGAAAACAGAATTTAAAAATATGTATTAGTTAATAAGTTATTTGTAAAGAAAATTTTCCCATTGAATAACATTAGTTTCGGCTTCCGGCGGCGGTGAGTGAAGAGGGCCCTAAGTCGGGGTTCAACTTTTCAGAAAAAAATTGACGCGTTGCTTTTGCTATCTAGCGGCATTGCTATTTTCAGATTTTTTTATCTGAAAAAAACCCAATCAAAGATTATATGAAATCTTCGACGCTAGATGGCAGACACAGAGCGTCAAATTTTGTTGGAAAGCTGCACCCTGATTTTAGACGCTTTTCAAGTTTTTGCGTCGATCCGGGAGTTGAAGTTAATGGTGAATACGGCCCTAAGATTATTTTTCTTTCATCCTGTATCACACAGAAGTAATAAACATATGTATATTGAAATATTCTACAGTTACATTGATATGGGAAACATGAGTATTAAAAAAGTTCTGAATAAAATAAAATTAAGAACACGTTTTCTTTTATAAACGACCATGATATGAAACTGAAGTTTGAGTAACCTACTAAATGCGACGTTTGTTGTAATGAGCAAACACTGCCACAGAAATTTGCAACAATTATTTCTTCTTGACATTCAAAACACTATTCTAATGAAAACAAAAGACATTGATATATATTGTATTGATCAACACATCGTCATTTACCGCAATTAGCAGCAAATTTTTCTCTTTTTTGTATTTCAAAATGAATTCCATTCTCAGGAAAAGAAAGAAAAAAAAAATTAAACACATACATCATCAGTGTATTTAGAAACAATTTTATAATTCTCCCTGGGTCTTGTAAAATATCATAATCACAAAAACCTAAAACAAAAATATTCTTTATAATGAGCAACGTATGACAGTCACTTTTCAGTGTCAACATATGTGTTTTTTCCAACCTTGTCAAATGCTGTATCTTCATACAAAACAAAAAGTGTGATAGAATCCATATTGTTAGATATTGTTCCTTTGAAAGAATTAAATGACTATGATCAATACAAAATTTGTATCAATTTATAAATACTAGTCTGAGCTTGTCTATATGAATAAATAAAATTTTATGCGTCAGATTAAATAATAAAGTGATGAAAATAGATTTGAAAACTTTGAGATATGAGCAAATGATTATTCCAAAGGTAAAATATCTAATCTGTTCTGAACGTGTTGCTGTTACTTGCAAAAATCCTTTTACAAGAATCCAATAATGCTTATATACACCTACAAATCCAGTCCCTATTAAAATAGTCATAAAGTTCTTATCCAATCCTTTCAAAATTTATTTTATTTCATGCAGAAACCATCGCATCTTTTTCAAAATTATTCCTAAAGATCAACATGTAAGAAAGTTTTAATAAATGTTTCAAAATAGTAAAATATTGCATTTATATAAATCCACCATTTTGTAGAATCTTTCCTTTTAAATAATAAGGAAGCTCTTCTTGAGTGAATTTTCTCTTCTAATGTAAAAGCAGAAAATTACTTGAACTTTCTAAATCAGTTCATAAAATTTGTAACATCCATTTTCCAATGCATTTTGGAAGTACGAACTTCTGCATTATAAAATGCAGACAACATCAAAACAGGAAACAACATTTTTGCATAGTACACATATTTTTCGACGATAGATACATGCATCCTGCGTGTATTTGTCGATCCCCCAGGTCCAGTATCAACTCTTACGTCAGTCGTCGATATACAGATTAATGCGAACATGGCCGACGTACATTGAGATATAGAAATGGACACATGAAAATACGGTTATTATTAATTGTTGAGGGGGACTTGCAATAAATTGGCGTTTTGAAGAAGAAAGAAACAATGGAACATCTGAAGTTCATTCCAATTAAACCCAGGTTCAGGAATCTGTGCGCCGAGGTGTGCAAAAACAAGCTGTGCGAAGTAATCTGATAAGTGCCTCCCTAGCTCTGATGTACCATGGTCCGGAGGTCTTCATCAAGTCTACATCTTCTGGAAAATATAACAAAGCATTATAATCTTATATTTTAGCTATGGACAACAATGAGAATTAGTTGTTAAAAAATTAGCAATGAAATATTTATTAATACTAAAAATGACTTTAAGAGAACCGCGTATATGTTTATAAGCCAAGCAAACTCTCGAACGGTAAATTTTCTTCCTTTTTTTATGAAAACCTTTAAACATACTTGCCAGCCATCTCATTATGAACCGTACACACTGTTAAAAATTTCAACAGAAAACTCTGTGTAATCTATTATCTTAAGTCTTACGTAAAATTACACAGAAAAATAAACGGGGATGTTAAAAAACTTTATACATTTATTTTAATAACTAATATTAATTTAATTAATTATTGGTGAGAATATATTTCGGACTTGGAATGCTTTTTCTACAGTAGAAACAATCATTTTTAATTTTAATTCAAAAATCAAATAATAAAATTAGGTAAAAATACAGAATAAAGATTGAGAATCTCGATTATTCACTTTTAACTAAGAATTACTGTAAATTTACAGAGACTCTGGATAAATATTTACATTAAATTTACAGAAATGTTTAACAGTGCAACTTTTAGTACCCGCCATTTTTTTTTCACACTAGTCATTTTTTAGATTTTATTATTATTTAATCGTAACAATATTTGGAGAGAATTACTATAAAAATAAAGTGGTATGAAAAAAGGGGCGTTTTTTCAAGGGTTGTTAACAATATTGTACGGTTATTAACGAGATGGTTGGCAAGTATGCTTTAAGTCAAGAAAACGACAAATTACTTTATGGTCAAAGTTATCCCCCCTAATAAAGGATTTTTATTAAAACAATTAGAGCTGTTTTTGAAGCACATGGAAATATTTAAAACAATTTTTTAAGACCTTAACAGACTGATGTCTAGACTAAAGAAATCTCTAATCTAGGGGGTGCAAGAGTTTCCATCTCAAAACGGAAAACTTACACCAGCGTATTTTTATCAATAATTTGTATCATATATGTGCCTGAATTTATTGCGACTGATCATAATAAAAATTATCGATAACGAGTGCTGGTGAGAGTCTTTTATTTTGAGACTGAAATTCTTGCACCCCTGCTCTAATCTGTGGTTATTTTTATCGAAATGATTAGAGCCGCACTTAAAATCGAATTTTTCTTATGATGAGACAGACAAAAAATCCCTTTCTTTACCCTTAAAATTCTACAATTCAATATTTTTATCGAAATCATTTTACTCGTTTAAGAGAATGAAAGTAAATACTTACAATAATTGCGTACAGTATTACATTATAAAAACAACTGCTTTTGTAAATATTAAATTTACATTTTTCATATTTTCATGCACAATATTTGCTAAGCATTTTACATATTCTTTAATAAATTCTCCGGAATGTAGTTACATTAATATCCCATACAATACACCTTCTTCCTAGAATATTCTCTGAATATCCTAGGAAGTACAGGACATTTCTAGAACTTCCTTAGTATGTCATGTGGTAAAGATGTACTATATGAGATAATATTTAACATTTTCGGTCTGAAAATTAATTCTAAAAATTGGCTTGAAGATACAAAATAAATGTTTTCATAAATTGTTGCAATAAGCTGTTTGTTTTAACTAATTCAACATATTTAAATATACTTATAAATATAACATACTTACCAAAATTAAATGGCACAGTCGGCACAGACTTCTGTAAATAAATGAAAATTGTTATGAAAAATAAATAAATAAACAACAACAACAACAATAATAATAATAAGAAAAACAATGTAAATAAGAAAAATAATGCTAATACATAAATTACAGTACATGGATAATAACAACTACATTAAATTGATCAGATCACAGTATTTGTAGAATAATAATAATAATAAAGAAAATTCGGAATAATTCTTTTTCAGTTGAGGAAAGCGATACCAAAAAACTTTATTTTTAGAATATATATGCTTTAAAAATGAGACTTGTACTTAGAAAATGAAAACGTATTATCACCTTGTATTAGTACATACCATTGAGACTGTTTAGATAATTTTTTTTCAATCAGGTTATAGGTTTCCAACAAACACTTCAACACATATTTATAAATAACATATTATGAAATTATTATTAGAATTTGTAAATCTCTTGTTAATTTTATTATTTATCTATCTATCAATGTCTAAACGTATATTCTTACTTTCTTCTATATTCAATAGAAGAAAGTATTGGATTCGTAAAAATTTTCGACCTCGGTTTTTTGATGGATTTACGCGTTTTGTACTGTAGAACACGATTTGACCATTTTTAGAAAATGTCTGTCTGTCTGTCTGTCTGTGTGTGTGTGACAAAATTTTGTGGCAACTGTATCTCAGGAACTACTGCACAGAATTTCATACAAATTGGTATGCAATTGCACCTTGACATAAATTAGTGCCTATCAACTTTTGGTAAAAAATGTCTTACAGGTTGTGTTGCCATCCCGCTTTTTCTAAATTTTTAACATGGTGGTATAAGACAAAATTTTGTATAAATATGCATAAAGAGAATTATTTTTTAGTAATCCTTATGAAATTTACAAGAATTATTTATAATAGAGATAGTCAACTGGGAAATTTTTTTTTGTATATGTAGGAGCCTCGCCACCCCCCCCCCCCCCCCTAGGAGGGGAAGTCCCTCCTCGAGGGGAGTAAATTTTCAAGATGGTATCTTTCGAAAGGTCTCGTCAATACCTTTAAGACGAATGGTTGAACTATAAATCTGTGATAATTTAAAACAAAGTTATCGATTTTTTTTTTTTTTTTTTTTTTTTTTTTTTACTTTTAACGAAAAAAAAAAAAAAAAAAAAAAAACGTAATTTTATTTTATTTTATTTTATTTTTTCTTTAACGAAATTTAACCAAACTTGGTATTTAGTTGGCCCGACATAAAATGGTGCTGATTAGATTTGGGGATCAATCGCTCAACAGGTGGCGCTGTGATCGTATTTTTTCTAAACTTTTAACATGGGAGTATAGGAAAAAATTTCGTATAAATGTACATATTGAGAGTTATTCTTAACCTGTGATTGTAAAATTAATATGAATTATTGATAATAGTAGTAGTTAATTAGCAAAAAAAAAATGTGCATGTGGGGGCATCGCTTCCCACCCTGGGGGGGGGGGGGGGAGGTAAATTTTCACGATGGGTATCTTTTGAAAGGTCTCGTCAATGCCTTTAAAACGAATGGTTGAACTATAAATATGTGATAATTAACAAATTATCGATTTTTTTTACTTTTACAAAAAATAACTTCGAAAAAAAATCGTAATTTTTTTTTTTTTTTTTTTAATTATTATTACTGAGTGAATTTGTATAGGAAAATATAATAGAAAGTCTTGTGGTGGCCACAACATACTAGTTTTTATAGATATCAGTATCGGAGCCTAATCAAGCGAAAATAGAGCTCAGGGCCAATTACTCATTCAGAATCTTTCTTTTTATACCATCAGAAAAAGAAAAGCATTTTTGAAGAATGCAGATATAGACATAAATATATATTCAATGTTAAAAATGGTTTCTCAAAAATGAGCAAAATTGTCTCAAAATAGCTCCGAAACAATATATACTTAAATTTCAAAATCCCATGTACTCATTTTTGAGTATATTGACATGCTCAAAAATGGGGTTGACCACTAAGAATCCCAATATTCCCACTTTTGAGCATGTTGATATACTCAAAAATGAGTACATGGGTTTTCAAATTTAAGTACATATTGTTTCGGAGCTATTTTGAGACAATTTTGCTCATTTTTGAGAAACCATTTTTAACAGTGTTTAGATGAGTACATTTATTCTTTATTTTTAACGACGTTATATTTTAGGAGTGCAAAACATTGACAATCATCTGTAGAAAAACAAGATTCATAAAAAAAATTCAGCACTAATCTTTAATTAAATATTAAAATAATTATTTTCTACTTGAGAAATAACAATAATATTAAAGTTTTTTTTTTTTTTTTTTTTTTTTTTTAATTAAAGATGTTCTAATTAATGCCTTATATTCTAAAATGTTTAAAGTTAGTCCTTTTTCATTGTAAGTGCTATATCAACAAGTATTTTTTTTTTACACATGAGTCAGATTAAGTGTGTTTAAGTATACATGACAAATAATTGCTGCTTTTCTATTAAAGAATCGTTTTACATATTTTTCAAAAGCATCTTCTAATTGTTTCTGGTGTTTTGAAGTATCATACATTAATGAAAGTGCTTGTTTATATAGGTTAAAGTGTGTGGACAATGGCAGCTTAAGACAAAGCACTGATGCAACTTAAGCCTCCTTAAGTGGTGATTCAAACACTTACTTCCTCGGCCATGGCAACTGCTTTTCCAACAATTTCTTTCACGAAACTCGCTGCCACTTCTTTAACTTCTTCTGGGGCTTCATCGAATGTTATCTGTGATAAAAAATAGTATAATTATTATTTTAAAATGTCATTTTTTTTTTTTTTTTTTTTTTTTTTTTTTTAAAGAAAGAAATTACAACATTAAAATTTAATTATTAGTTTCGTATGCGGTACCGTTCGTTATCTTAAGTAACATTTTAATGAATTAAAACGCAAGCGAAGTGATGACGTCACTGGCCGCCAGTGGATTTAAGAAAAAGATTTCCTATGTTAATCGCCCATTGGATTTCTTGCGAAAAAATATTAAAAATCGAGGAAAATTATTTCCCGATTTTAATCCCCATATTTGGATATAGATATGTATTAGTTATCGTGTGCATGTGCTAGATTGAGTTGTTTTTGCGGTAAAATTAATAAAATTTCAATTTTAAATTTCAAAACTCTAGAAAAGAAAATGGCAAACTTCCATATTCGATTGAAAACATAAACATTTCATTTCAAAGGATGATATTTACACAATAAATATCCAACTAATATACTAATTAAAAGGAAAATGATAAATATTCTATCATAATTTGAAGCCAAATTTGTTTTCAAATGTCTAAATAAAGTGTCTGATTTAAGATACTCATAATGTTGCAGCGGAATAGATTTCATATCTGTCATCCTTGGCGGAAAAAAAAAAAAAAAAAAAAAAAAAAATATATATATATATATCGCCAAATTATCTGGAGAACACATTTAATTCCTTTCAAAAATCATGGTTATTTTAACCACTTATATTAAGAGAGTAACGAATAATATAAAACAATATTTCGTACAATACATATTACGAAAACATACATCTGGCATGTATATTTTCGTATTACGTTTTTGATCGCCAAATACAGAAAACTCCAAGGGTGACAGTTTTGAAATTTAAAATTAAAATTTTGTCAATTTGACAGCAAAATAACTTAATCTAACACATGCATACGATAACTAATACACATCTATACCCAAATACGGGGATTGAAATCGGGAAATAATTTCCTCGATTTTTAATAATTTTTTACAAAAAATCCAATGGGCGATTAACATGGGAAATCTTTTTCTTGCATCCACGGGCTGTCAGTGACGTCACACTTCGCTTGCGTATAGTAAAGAGATAAGGGGGTGGGGGAGAGGATTTATTAAACATCGAATATAAAATTTATCCTTTCTTTGAAAGTGCCTTCAGATGTAATCGTTTAATTTTAAATAGTGAAGTTTTACATCTTTATGTCCTTATTTAATTTATGTATGTATACAGTCGGTGTGAAAAAAGCAACACCCTAGGTTATTTCATTGTTAATTGACGCAAAAAAATCTAATAGATATCATTCAACAGGAAATTAAGTGTACTTTTTGAAAATGACGCGAAATTTTGAATTAGGGATCATCTATATGTTAAAATGAGCGTCAAGTTTGTTCAATAGCAATACCATATTTTGACTTTAAATTTGAATTTCTGAGAGCAAGATAGTGCAGAAAGGTATGTAATTTATATACTTTTTCTTTAGTATTCATAGAATTATAACAGAAAGAGTGTTAGGGGGTTTTCCGAAAAACTTGAAAAATAAAATTAAGATCATACAAGAAAACGAACACAATTATATTACTTATAATATGAAATGTTATATATATATATATATATAATACAGGACCCGAAATTTCAACTCAAATTACACTCGCCGAAAAAAATGTTTTACTCGCCACAAAATAATAGAGTTGTCATTTTTTTTTTCTGTTTTACACATTTTGGGGTATTTTTATTTTGCCTAACTATGTGAATTCTTTTACAAATATGCTTAAAATTATATATATTAAAAGTGTATCGTATATCATCCTGTCTCATAATCATCTATAATTAAAAATCATTATAATGTATTGTATTTGAGATTTGAAAAAGATTAAAATATTTAATAACATAAATGCAAAGAGTCATTAAAGAAAAAAAAAAACCCTTTGCTAAACAATATCCTGTGAAAATATTTTTATTATGAAAGATTAAGCTTCCTTATTTACCTATTTGTTTAACATATTACATCACAAATGTCTTTTTCGTCCATTTTATTTTTGTAATCAAGACGGTAAGTCGATGTGTATAACTTGTTCATTGTTGTCATTTGAAATAGCTATTTCAGAATAACTTTTTCGATAAAATCGTTGTTTACATGTCTACAAATCATTACAAACGCAAATCCTTGGCGTTTCAGTAAAAAAATGGAAAACGTCAACTGTTTTTTGATCATTATTCAACAAAAATAACATAGGAAATATCTTTAAAAGGGCTCAAGTTCATTTTCATGCGCCAATATCGCATAGGCAAACTTTCACATTTCTCTTCTCTCAGATAGTCGGCGACGGGCAAAGGGTTTTTCTTCTCGTCTAATCTCACTGTGCTTGGAGAAATCACAGTTTGAGAAACATAATTGCCGAAGAGATTAAAACTTTTATGTATGCACTAAGCATTTTCCCTTTCCCAGCCTGGTGTTAAATATGAGGCTATAAGATTGCAAGGTTTTGCCCTATTTAAATCTAAAAAAAGAAGGTTTTCTGTCACCATATCATGTAAGAATTATATGTATAATTAGGCCAAATTTTTACTCGCCACAGTAAAAATTCCACTCGCCAATGGCGAGCTGGCGAGCGGAAATTTCGCGCCCTGTATATATATATGAATATTAAAAAAAGAAATATGATACATGCATAATCATCTTCAGCACCTTTGCTTTGCCTCATTTCAATTTATTAAGTATACTTAAATTAATAATTAGATAATGACGTTAAAATAAAATATATAATTTAAAATAATACGTATTAGATACATTTTAACAAATTACACCTAAGATTGATCAGACAATGTCATTTGAAAATTGAGCGATATATTTCAATTAAAAAGACTCTAACGTGGGAATATTGACCAGCTATACAAACTTAACTTTTCTTTCACTTTAATAAAAAATCATTTATTTTATGTTGTAGTCGTAACATAATGTACAAAATGCAATATGATATATATATATATGTATATATATACATGTACATACATAAATGTTTACCAAAATTGATATTAATCAATGGTGTTGCATGATGATGAATAATCTTTTCAGATAAATTATGGGAATGTATCGTTTTAACACTTCTTACTTTTATGAAGTACCTGTATCTTAAACACTTTAATGGTAGTACTTAGTTTAGCTGTGTGAAACTTGTATGATTTGTTTTATAATTTCCCAGAAAATATAGTTTTTTTTAATTAAAATATTTATAAAACTATTTTTTAAGACTAAAGTACGCTTAACCCTTCAACATTCATTGGTTTCGCAGCGAAACCAAACTTTTGACATCATTTAACGATTGTTATGTAGCAATTTTTTAACATTTCCCCTTTGTTTTAATCAGTTTTTAAACCTTTGTTCCTTTTCTGCTTAGTAGATAGCAGCACTATTGCAAAATTTAACAAAGAATGCTTCAAAGGAAGCTAAATGCATAAGCCACTTGATGTTTCTTAGTGGGCGAGAGTGCAAATTGCTGGTTTGATGATGCACTCATGTCTAGTTTTTTTCCTTTAATGAAGAGCTGGACTATTATTTTTACCTGAAACAACTTTTAAGAGTTTTTGTAGCCGACAATGTTTACTTAGAAGAGTTTTATTTATTAAATTAAATAATATTTGAATTTAATAAGATTAACATATAGATGTTTCAAACCAAAAATTTATCGAAAAGGGATAATGCTAATTTTTTATTTTTTAAATATTTATGATCAGCAATGTGTCTAAAAACCATTTTTAAAATTAGTTTAGTAATTTTTAAAATACATTAAGTAGTGAACGTTAAAAGGTTAAAATAATAATAAAATAAATGAGTACTATATGAACTAAATTATTAGCCTTTTAACTTACGACGGTCGTCAAGAAGCTACTAACAAGTCTACTTTGCATTCCAGTGGTTGTCAATAGACATTTTTTTTTTTTAATAATCGATGCGGTAAATGCCACTGGCGTATATTTTTGCCAACGTAAATTTAGGAGTAAAACACGACTATGCAAATTCACATTTTCTTTTCTTTTTCTTTATTGCGTTGTTTTAGATGAACGCTGAAAGGCTGGGCTTATTTTCTTTACTAAACAAGAATTTCCGTTTACTAACACCAAACATCTTTTTTTTTTTTCGTTTGACGTTGTTGTAGTATTAGTCCGGTCAATTTGGACAATTGAAATAAAGAAAATTCCGACAGAGCCAAATTTCCGTAGAGACCTTAGGTTCACCACAAAGAATAAGGTGTCAAAAGTCCCCATCGGTCCCATATGTGCTAAGGGACTTATTCGGGCCCCAAGGTCAAAATTTTGGGTTTTTTGGATTTTTCTCGAAAACGGTAAGTTTTATCGAAAAAGTACCTCAGAGTAAAGTTGTAGATCTCAAAATTCTCTATAAAAATGGTCCTTATGATTTTTTCTCTAAGACCCACCATTTCTACATGTGTGCTAAGGGACTTATTCGGGCCCCAAGGTAAAAATTTTGGGGTTTTTGGATTTTTCTCGAAAACGGTAAGTTTTATCGAAAAAGTACCTCAGAGTAAAGTTGTAGATCTCAAAATTCTCTATAAAAATGGTCCTTATGATTTTTTCTCTAAGACCCACCATTTCTACATGTGTGCTAAGGGACTTATTCGGGCCCCAAGGTCAAAATTTTGGGGTTTTTGGATTTTTCTCGAAAACGGTAAGTTTTATCGAAAAAGTACCTCAGAGTAAAGTTGTAGATCTCAAAATTCTCTATAAAAATGGTCCATATGATTTTTTCTCTAAGACCCACCATTTCTACATGTGTGCTAAGGGACTTATTCGGGCCCCAAGGTCAAAATTTTGGGGTTTTTGGATTTTTCTCGAAAACGGTAAGTTTTATCGAAAAAGTACCTCAGAGTAAAGTTGTAGATCTCAAAATTCTCTATAAAAATGGTCCTTGTGATTTTTTCTCTAAGACCCACCATTTCTACATGTGTGCTAAGGGACTTATTCGGGCCCCAAGGTCAAAATTTTGGGTTTTTTGGATTTTTCTCGAAAACGGTAAGTTTTATCGAAAAAGTACCTCAGAGTAAAGTTGTAGATCTCAAAATTCTCTATAAAATTGGTCCTTATGATTTTTTCTCTAAGACCCACCATTTCCCAGATATTGCGCTTGTAAGAATCACGTTCTACATAATATGCACACATTTCCACACCACCTGTGAGGTAGTGTACTCGGCGCGTTTTTTTTAACGTGGTTTCCCTGGTAGGCCTATTCCACGAACCTGTATGACGTTATTTTCAGGAAAAATAGTTATTTAATAGTATGAAGATTATTGATATTGGTTATTGAGTTTAACTGTCGTTCGAATGTTTTTTTGTTACTTTAATCTGACTCATACTCTTCATACTCAACTTCAACAATCATGTTTTCTTCTTCTTCTTCTTTTTCTTCTTCTTCCTGTTGCTGAATGTTCAAAAATTGTTCAAATGAAGATGAATCAGTTGTCTCTTCATCAAAATCACATGAATCTTCCTCTCTTGTATTTAATTGAACATTCGAACACGATAGACCTTGGCAATTGGTACACGCTGGAGAACACTGCAACCCTATTTTTTTACAGCCACATTTGGCATTACAACCTTTCTTGCACTTGCAAAAAATAGAGTTAAGAAGTTTTTCTGGAGCAGGGGGCAGTAAAGTTTTAATCGGTTCCAAAGTATTATTTATTAATTTCCAACCCCAGTCTTCAGGGTTCAGTTGATTGCCTTGCCATGTCTGAACTTGATAGTATACTCGAAACAAATGTTGAATAGCAGATGCCGATGTTGGAGGAAGACAAGATAGTTGTACTTGCTTTTTGTTTCGTGTATTTTTTACAAATGTTAAATATCTGTACTTATCTATGCAATCAATTTTTTTTGGAGCTCCATAAACCTCAAGAAGAAACCGAATTCCTTCAGTAATTAGTATTTGAGGTGGAGAATTAATTTCTGTAAATACTTTTGCGCAGTCAATCAAATCTTTTTTTTTCAAATGATTTTAATACTGAATTTTTGCCCCTTCTGAACATTGCTGACGTAGTATCGCAGCCGGTTATCGCATGTAAAAATAAAATATAGTTTTGGCATTTTGGATAAGCTGATAAACTTTTAGAAGAATATATTTCTGTGCGTTGTTGCGCCTTCCCAGGTTTCAGAAAGTAAATAATTTTATCAGATGGAGTCCTTGCAGTGAGTAGTACTAACAAATCAACATCTTCGCCCACTACAATAGTTGTGTTTCTTGCATTAAATATTTCTATTGCTTTTTCAATTATGAGGACATCGGCGTCATTCGGAGCTTGTTTCACGGCAATATTTTCAGCAGTTAATTTGTTACTCAACATAGAAATAAATCGAGATTTATTATTAATGTTTGCAAAAAATTGTTGTTGGTTTACTGGAACTGTCATAAATTCATCAAACATTATGTCGGAACCTGAGGATGTTTTTGTAGTACGACGACGTTGTTCTGCAGCTTTTATGTTCTTTGTTGTGTCACTTTCAGGACGGCCAATTTTACCGCCAGTATTAGGTCTCAGGAAGGTTTTGTAACAACTGTCATGGTATTTAGCGTCAGCAGCGACTAAATCATACTCAAAGTTAATACGTGCAAAGACAGCTTTTGACACATCATCAGAACGGTCTTTAGTTAATTTTAAAATGGAATCTTTGAATGTAAGTGTGGAAACTTTATAAATTATTCGGCGACAATTCTGCGCTTTCTTCTTCTCTGCTCCTTCATCCGCTTCATCACCACAAAATAAGCAGTGTTTTTTAAAACAAAATCTGGATTCACTTACTCGCGCTCTAGTATGAGGTGGACTTACTTTTGAAGTACAGGCTTGTTCTTCCTCACGTTTTCTCTTGGCTGCAGAGATTGAAGTTTTCCGGGTGTATGATTTTCTGCAATCCACGTGAATTGTAACGGACTTTTGACTTCTTAAATAATCAGCAAACTCATCATTTCTCGCGACACTTGCATCG
Organism: Salticus scenicus; assembly: GCA_963930645.1. Lineage (NCBI taxonomy): Eukaryota > Metazoa > Arthropoda > Arachnida > Araneae > Salticidae > Salticus > Salticus scenicus. The sequence goes on from OZ005656.1 coordinate 113,902,411, forward strand.
ATTAAAGTTGGCATTCCACGACTGACCACAACAGTTTCATCTTCAGTCAAAAGTTTATTACAAATAAAGCAAAATCGTGACATTTTTTTTAAATATTGATCAGCACAAACTACAATAGTAGACGCTTGTAATAAATACGTATATTCACTCGAACTGCACGTTTAACACTAAAAGAAACAGGTACGTGAACGACACCACACGGACAAAAGAATAGCCAGATGTTATTCAAGGCCATACAAGTAGAGGGGATACTGTCAGGGACTGGCGGTCTTTTGAGAGTATATTTTCTTAGAATAGTATAATGTATACATGAAAGAGACACAAGTAGGCCTTTTTACTTGCTTGAGTACCTGAATATGTATATACGTGGCATATGTGTGCATATTATGTAGAACGTGATTCTTACAAGCGCAATATCTGGGAAATGGTGGGTCTTAGAGAAAAAATCATAAGGACCATTTTTATAGAGAATTTTGAAATCTACAACTTTACTCTGAGGTACGTTTTCGATAAAACTTACCGTTTTCGAGAAAAATCCAAAAAACCCAAAATTTTGACCTTGGGGCCCGAATAAGTCCCTTAGCACACATGTAGAAATGGTGGGTCTTAGAGAAAAAATCATAAGGACCATTTTTATAGAGAATTTTGAGATCTACAACTTTACTCTGAGGTACTTTTTCGATAAAACTTACCGTTTTCGAGAAAAATCCAAAAAACCCAAAATTTTGACCTTGGGGCCCGAATAAGTCCCTTAGCACACATGTATAAATGGTGGGTCTTAGAGAAAAAATCATAAGGACCATTTTATAGAGAATTTTGAGATCTACAACTTTACTCTGAGGTATTTTTTCGATAAAACTTACCGTTTTCGAGAAAAATCCAAAAAACCCAAAATTTTGACCTTGGGGCCCGAATAAGTCCCTTAGCACACATGGGACCGATGGGGACTTTTGACACCTTATTCTTTGTGGTGAACCTAAGGTCTCTACGGAAATTTGGCTCTGTCGGAATTTTCTTTATTTGATCACTATTTTTATGTCTAAATTGACCGGACTATATATAGTTTAACCCGTAATTAAAAATTGAACATATTTTGTTTAATTTTCTCTGTTACTTCTTAAGATTTTATTCGTTACCTCATGCTAAAGTTTATAAGAGATGGCCTCCTATAGCCGCTTCGAGAGAATGGATTTTCTATATCTCGAAAACTAAATAATTGGAATAAACTGCAAATTTGTACACCCATATTTATAAGCATTAGGATTAATCTTATGTAAAAATTAATCTTAATGCTTAATTAAGTTAATGAATAATGGATTAATTTTATGTAAAAATTAATACAGGTCATAATTCAGATTTTTTTTAAAATATGGATTTATTAATATTTTTCATATTTAAAAATATTTCTCTGAATCAAAATCTACCATTGATTAGTTTGGGTTTCTTCATTGTATCATAAATATATCAATATCAAGTTATTTTATGTGATGTTATAAATAAATATTTGCAACATTATTTTAACATTAGTGTTAAAACTGAGCCATTTTCGATTTCAGTGTATAAATTTGTTTATTATTTATCCTCTATTTTTTGTAAGTTCACGTGCTGAACAATATGTCAAAGAAAAAAAGAGTTAAATGAATTTAATGCTTTTAATTTTTATGTAAAATATGAGCGCGTGCTATCTTCAAAATTTGTTAAAATGTAAAGATTATGTGATGCGTGTGGCATCCACAGTTTTGTTTTTTAATTCAAGAAATAGAACAGAATAAAGTCAGCAACGATGTTAGTTGCATTTTTTCATATAGTTTGAGTTCTTAATTTTAGTGAACTACTTTTTACCGTAGGAATAATTTTACTATGTTTAATGTTATAGGGAATTATTATACGAGCATAAGTGATGCTACTTTAATAATTTTAAAGTGTAAATAAGTAGTATTGGCGTCCGCTTTTATACAGTTTAATTTAGTAAGAGAAAAGCTAGGAATTTGCGGTGCTTATTCCGTTGCTTTACATAAAAATACTGGCGTCACTGCGACAGGACCTTTCAAGTGAAGTAAAATTATTTTGATTATATTAAGATTAAAAAGATGTTTAAAACCGTTAAAGGATTTAAAAAAGAAGATTTGAAATGGGTAGCCGAAGAAATTGGAGAGACTTTGCCTTCGACGTTCACAATAGCAAGCTTAAAAGAGCTGATTTTAAATAGTAAAGAGTATGAAAAGGATCCCGAATTTGTGAAAGATATCTTAGAAAATGCTATAGCGGAAAGAAAATTGAAAGAAGAAAAACAAGATTTGAAAGAAGAAAAACAAGAACAAGCTTTGAAAGAAGAAAAACAAGCTGAAAAAGAAAAAGAACTCGAGAAGTTAAAGCTAGAAAAAGAAGCTGAGGCATTAAAGCTAGAAAAAGAAGCAGAACTGGAGAAAGAGAAATTAAGATTGAATCATGATTTAGAATTGGCGAGAATACAATCATATGGGCAAATTCAAACTGATGCTATTTTAAGTAATTATGAAAATAGTACTATGAGACGAAAATTTACTTTGCCTAAGCTGGAATTCAGGAAATTTGGCGGGGAAATTAAGGATTGGTTGCCTTTTTGGAGCCAATTTGAACAAATCGATAAAGATGATGAGATTGCCCCAGAGGACAAGTTCCAGTATTTAGTACAAGCAACAATCGCTGGTTCACGCGCAAGAGAAGTTGTTGAAAGTTTCCCGCCAACTGGCGCCAATTATTCAAAGGCAGTGGAAAGTTTAAAGGCTCGTTTTGGCAGGGAAGATATTCTAGTAGAAGTGTATGTACGAGAGTTATTGAAATTGATAATATCTGTGCAAACAAAAGGCAGATTTGCATTAACTTCATTATATGATAAGCTTGAGTCATATTTACGGGCGCTAGAAACATTAGGTGTTACACTGATAAATATGCCTCCATTTTATACCCTATGGTTGAGTCTTGTTTCCCAGCAGACTTTTTGAAGGCCTGGAATCGCTCGAATCTCTCTTCTTCTAATACAGATGCTAAAGGAAGGTTGAATAATCTGATGCATTTTTTGAAAACGGAAGTAGAAGGTGAAGAGAGAATATCTTTAGCTGTAGCGGGCTTCGGTTTGACAAAGCGTGAAGATAATAAATATTCTAAAAGGAAAAACAGTGCAAGTGCAGACTATATGCGAAATAAGATATCGACAGCTGCAGGTTTATTGACAACGTCTTCTGCTTTAGATTTCAAAAGGGTATGCATTTTTTGCCAAGGCAAACATTTGAGCTCTGAATGCTTTTCAGCTCGAAAATTGAGTTTAACGGAGATACAAAAGATTGTAAAGGATAAAAATTGCTGCTTCGCTTGTTTGTTACCTAATCATACAGTGAAAAAATGTCGAGCAGTTTTAAGATGCATTATCTGTTCTAAGAAGAATGTGCCTTTGATGTGCGATTTGCGTGATTCTCAAGGTAAAACTGCACAAGTAAAGGTTGAAGAAAATTCAGTCAGTAGTGAAATAAACATGACAAATTTTAATAAGCAAAGAAATAAAGTATTCCTTCAAACCTTAAAAGTGAAACTCATCTCCGAAAACAAGCAAAAAACAGTTCGTTTATTGTTAGATTCAGTATCCCAAAAATCTTATATTTTGAAAAGTATAGCAGAAGAGATGAATTATACTCCCATTCGTCAAGAAAAAATGATGCATTCATTGTTTGGCGGAGTTACAACAAAGGAATGCCAACATAATTGTTATAGAATAAAGGTTAAGGATATGAAGGAGAAGTTCACCTGTAATTTTGAAGTGATGGATCAAATTACTATATGTGAAAACATTCAACCCGTCACTAATGGTCCGTGGATTAAAGAGTTGAAAGAATATGGAATCGAATTATCTGATGTAAGTCATTGCCGTGAAGTTATCGAAAGATTGATTGGTGCTGATATTATGGGAAAGATGTTAACTGGCAAAAGAAAAGTATTGACATCTGGTCTTGTTGCCATAGAAACATACCTTGGTTGGACATTGATGGGCAAAGCGCCTCACACCGGAGTCTCAACAGATAATTTAGCAATGATGGTGACGTCTTTGCTTGTAAATGAAGCTGATATCTCAAACTTATGGAGATTGGACTTGATCGGAATAACAGATACAATAGAAAAGAAATCTAAAAGTGAGATTGACCGTCAAACAAAGGAACATTTCTTAGAGACAGTAAAAATTAACAAGAATGGTCGTTACGAAATTTGTCTTCCTTGGGATGACGACACATCTGCATTACCAGATAACTTGAGTTTGGCTGTAAGACGTTTGGAAAGTACAACTTCTAAGTTATTATCTAAGAACATGTACGGAAAATATGAAAATATATTTATGGACTGGTTGAATGAGGGGATCATAGAAGAAGTTCCTGCTACCAAAGTGAACTCTTATGGTAATTATTTACCTCATCACCCAGTTATTAAAGAGGCCAGTAGTACAACACCTATCCGTCCGGTTTTCGATGCTTCAGCAAAGTTGGCTAACCATCCATCTTTAAATCAGTGTCTGCAGTGTGGCCCAAATTTGATTGAGCTTATCCCAGATATTCTCCTACGTTTCAGAGAAAGAAAATTCGGTGTAACCGCTGATATTAGAAAAGCGTTTCTTCAAATTAGCATTTGTGAAAAGGATAGAGATTTTCTGCGATTTCTATGGTGGAAAGATCTAAAAGAGAAGAAACTTAGAGTATTTAGGCATGCACGAGTCGTTTTCGGTGTAAAGTGTAGCCCTTTTCTTTTATCATCAGTAATTGAATATCACATCAAAAATAGTGCAAATTTTGAGGAAAGTTTCAAGCAAAGGCTTTTGCACAGTTTTTATGTAGACAATGTCGCCACTAGTGTGCACAGTGAAGAAGATCTAAAGAAATTTATCTCGGACTCAAAGAAAATAATGGCAAATGGTGGTTTTGATTTAAGACAGTGGGAATACACTGGTGATCACGATGAAACGTCGAACCAGAAGGAAACTCAAGTATTGGGTCTGATTTGGGATAAGGTTTCCGATACATTAAAGATCAACATGAAATGGCTAAACGATTTCAACACAGAAAGGATTACCAAGCGAAGTATGTTATCGGCAGTTCATAAAATTTTTGATCCTTTTGGTTTTACTGCTCCGGTGATGCTTTATCCTAAATTGATGTTACAGAGAGCTTGGAAATTAGGAATTAATTGGGATGACGAAATAACTGGTGATTTACAAAAATAATTCCTATTATGGTTTCAAGAACTTAAATATTTAAATGATGTTAAGATACCAAGACATATCCAGATCACTCCAGAAAACTTACATGCATGCACAATTCATACTTTCGTTGATGGTAGTAAAGATGCTTACGCAGCAGTAGTATTTTTGAGGATAGAAAAAGAAGATCAAGGGGAAATAATTCTGCTTGCTGCCAAGTCCCGAGTTGCGCCTTTAAAGAATACGACTGTACCAAGGATGGAGCTATTAGCAGCTACTATTGGCGCTCGTTTGGCGAAAACTGTTGTGGACGCTTTGGGTTGGCAGGAAATGAAGAGATATTACTGGAGCGATTCCTCAACAGTGCTTGCTTGGATATCAAGAAATGAGAGCTGGTCTGTGTTTGTCCGAAATCGGGTTCAAGAGATTCAGAAATTAAGCAGTCCTTCATCATGGAAACATATACCAAGTGAGAAGAATCCAGCAGACTTTGCCGTCTAGAGGCTGTAAGGCTAAGCAATTAGCTTTAATCAGATGGTGGGAGGGCCCACATTGGATGAAAGATTCAGCAGAATTTAGAAACCACATGAACACTTCCGATGAAGATTGGAATGAGGAAGAAATTCAGAAAGAAAGGTCAAAGTCTACTTGTATGTTGACGAAACCTGAATTTCCATCCAACAATAACTGGTATTACCGCTACTTTTCAAGTTATGAAAAAATCATACGTTTAGTTGCTTGGATTCTTCGCTTTAAGCATAATTGTTTAAATCCTGATAAGAAGAGTAAAGGCGAATTGACGGCTACTGAATTTCGGGAAGCTGAGATAAACACTCTACGTATGGTTCAAAAAGAATCTTTCTCTTCGGAAAGTGATGAAAGATTGAAGAAATTACGAACCTGTAAGGATGAGTAAGATGTCATTCGTTTGAAAACTAAAATAACTTACAGGAAAGATAGTGAAGATTTTCTCCATCCCATAATTCTCCCTTCAAAGCATGAAGTTGTTAAGCGACTTATTTTTTATATTCATGTAAAGAACTGTCATGCGGGGTTACAAATCCTCTTAAATTTGCTTAGAGAAAGGTATTGGATCCTCAACGGAAGAAAGAGTGTAAAGCTTGTGTTAGCCAGCTGTGTGATTTGTAAAAGGTTTAATTCAAGGGCTTTATGGACATCTAGTGCTCCTCTACCTGAAAACCGAGTAAAAGATTCTGCCGTATTTCAAGTTACAGGCATAGATATGGCTGGTCCTTTGTTGTACCTTAAGAACGATAAGAAGAGTTGGATTTTGATTTTCACATGTGCTATATATACAGCTGTTCATCTAGAGCTAGTGACCTCTGCTTCCACAGATGCATTTTTGATGGGTTTGAGAAGATTTGTGGCTCGCAGAGGAAGATGCTCTGTTATCTACTGTGATAACGGAACAAACTTTGTTGGCGCAGCTAATTATTTGAGAAGCTTAGATTGGCAATGTATACAAAAATATGGGTCTGTCAACTCCATAGACTGGAAGTTTAACCCGCCAACGGCGGCGTGGTGGGGTGGCTTCTGGGAGAAGCTGATTAGGGTAATAAAAGATCTTCTTAAAAGAGTCTTAGGACGCGCCTGTCTTACGTACGAAGAAATGACAACTCTTTTAGCTGATGTTGAAAGTGTAGTGAATTCAAGGCCTCTAACATACCTTTCTGAAGATGCGACTGTAAAGCCTATCTCCCCATCTATGTTTCTTCAAGATGTTCACGAAAATCAGCTTCCAGATGTTGATGCAGTTGAACAAAATTCTTTATCAAAGAGGCTCAGATACAGGCAGTCCCTACTCAGAGCTTTGAGAGATCGATTCAGATCCGAATATTTGGGTGCTCTCATACAGCGAGAAAATAGAAAAGAGTCAGAAAAGGGTATCGCTGTCGGAGATATTGTATTAATTGGATCTGACAACAAGAAACGAATCCACTGGCCACTAGGCCGTATCACAGAACTTATTCCTGGCAAAGATAAGAAAGTTCGACTTGTAAAGGTTCAAACTTCGCAACATGAACTTTTACGACCTATTCAAAGATTATATCCTTTAGAAGTAACATCATCAAATAATAGTTCAAAACTGAAAGAAGCATACCATTCAAAGGAAACCTCTGCTCAAACTGTTAAACCCGTTGTAACTTCAGAAGAGGAACCAGTCAGATATAGCAAAGCGGGAAGGAGAATTAAAGACCCTGAAAGACTAATGTATTGAGAACTACACCTGCAACATTTGGTTTTGATTATAACCTATAATCAAAAGGTGGGAGGATGTTATAACTGAGCCATTTTCGATTTCAGTGTATAAATTTGTTTATTATTTATCCTCTATTTTTTGTAAGTTCACGTGCTGAACAATATGTCAAAGAAAAAAAGAGTTAAATGAATTTAATGCTTTTAATTTTCATGTAAAATATGAGCGCGTGCTATCTTCAAAATTTGTTAAAATGTAAAGATTATGTGATGCGTGTGGCATCCACAGTTTTGTTTTTTAATTCAAGAAATAGAACAGAATAAAGTCAGCAACGATGTTAGTTGCATTTTTTCATATAGTTTGAGTTCTTAATTTTAGTGAACTACTTTTTACCGTAGGAATAATTTTACTATGTTTAATGTTATAGGGAATTATTATACGAGCATAAGTGATGCTACTTTAATAATTTTAAAGTGTAAATAAGTAGTATTGGCGTCCGCTTTTATACAGTTTAATTTAGTAAGAGAAAAGCTAGGAATTTGCGGTGCTTATTCCGTTGCTTTACATAAATGCTTTACATGCTTTAGGAATTCAAATATAAAATCAAAATAGGGCATTATCATTGAAACAATCAAAATGTCTTTCATCTTCTAAAAGTATATACATTTTCCAGTCGAATGATACCTATTCTCTGCATCGATTTGTAAAAAAAAAATAAAAAAAAAAATAACACCAAATGCTTTTTTTTCCCCAGCTGTACATACATACATATTCAAATATATATCTGTTCGAGTTTAGACGTTTTGTCAAACATCTAATGCATAGCTGCCAAATTTTCCCTATTTTCGGGAAGACTTTACACCAGAATTTTATGATAGTAAACTTCGAGATATTAAATTTTCGAAAATTATTAAAAGAAGTTTCTCTAAAAATATGGTGGTGATGATCTCCTTATTTTAAAATTGTATAAGTTGGCAACTATGCTAATGAATTTGTTTACTCGATGGATTCTCAGAGGTGTACAGAATATGTCTGGCCACGTATATTTTAGCGAATGTTTGTACCGAAAGCAAAAAGATGATCAGAGTAAATTAAAGAAAAAGTGATGTTTGAGATCACACTGTACAGGGTTGCCAGTTGAATAGTACAATTTTATTTTTTAACACCACTAATTTTTTATCGAATTAATCGTTTTATACATAAACTATATCGGGTGTAATCGGACCAATAGATTGGTGCTTTGAAAATTTAGTGGTGTTAAAAAATAAAATTTTAGTATTCATCTGGCAACCCTAACTGTAAAAAATAATGCGTAACATGTTCTGTAACTGTAGTATATGGTTATGATCAAGATGTCAACATTTTAATTTATTCCGGAGCATTTTTAGCCCCGCCTTTATTTCGCACCACTTTGTTTTTAGAATAGTTTTTTTTTTTCAATACATAACTATCATAGTTGCCAACTTTTACAGTTTTAAAATAAGGATAATCACCAACATATTTTTAGAGAAACATCTTATAATAATTTTCGAAGAATTAATATCTCAATGTTCACTATAATAAAATTCTGGTGAACAGTCTTCCCGAAAATCGGAAAAATTTGGCAGCTATGATAACTACGGTAAAATAAGAAAAAGAAATATTCTTAAATAAAAAGTTATATGAAATAAAGGCGGGGCTAAAAGTGCTCCAGAATAAATTAAAATGTTGGCATATCTGTTATGACTTTTTTTTTTTTTTTTTTTTTTTTAAATTATTTAAACCTATTCATTTGTATAAGAATATCATCTCAAGGATACATAAAGGTTTCTTTAAGAACATCGTCTATTTTTTGTACGTTTTTTGTTTCTAGCACATGCAGAGTTTTCAAATTAATGTAATTTTATTTTTAGGAAACTTCATTATTTGTTACAGTACAGACAACTTACAGGAATCAGAATGTACAAATATTAAGTTAATGAAATGTGAACATTTTACTAAAGATTATTTAACGGCGCATACGCATGCATCATCAAAATTTTCAAAAAGTTCTGCAGTAAAATTTCTGTTTCTCACAAAAAGAAAAAAAATCTGGTGTGAAGCAACCACACAAATTCCATTACCCACTGTTACACATATTAATATGCATTTTTTGAAGATAATGTGATCAGAAGATATAAAATTGACCTAACGAGGTAACACATATATTTTTTTTTGGTAAGAGAAACTTGATACACGTGTAAAGATATATAAAACTGAGATTATATAGCGAGTTAAGAAAAATGGGGGGAAAAAATGGTAGAGTTATTTTTTGAAACACGAATTTCCGAAATCTAAAACTGACCTGCGTAATCAGGATAACTGTAAATTTTCCTGTAATAAACGCGTAATAAGTAAGAGAGGATATCTAAAATGGATTTATCAAACAATTTTCAAGAAAATCGTTAGAGCCGTTTTTGAGATGCCAACCAAAACTTGGCATACTCAGTCGTTGACCGGAAAACAATAATTACATGAAAAAGGATATTTAAAAGGGAGTTAATATGGCGAGTTTGAAAAAAGTCCGTACAGCCACTTTTAAAGGAACGCACATGCGAGACCTGCAATTGAACTATTTATACTGGGCGCCTATCAATTTTTCTGAACTAACCAACAATACCACTCGAAAGGACATCTATTACAGTGTTTATACAGCAATTTTTAAGAAAATCGTTACAGACGTTTCTGAGATAAGGATTTAGGACCCCACTTCCAGTTTCTGATGTCCCCCTTCTGGTTTTCTGATTTTTACCAAAATTTGAAAAGTCCATCTGTACACCAGACCTGTTTTAGTTCTGAAGTTTCGTAGTTCTATCTTTATTAGTTTCGGAGATATCATAGTCAGAAGATTCCCATACACACACTGAACAATTTCCTAAAACTACTTTTTTTACTCAGGAGATCTTAAAATATGTAAATCGGCGATACATCATTCATCGTCTGGAATCTCTGCTGCCGGGCTTTGCCCGTAATTTTACTGCAGCATTTTTTACAGAGTATTGCCTCTTTTTACCATGTTTTTATTAACTTCGATTCTTGTGTGTTTGTGTGTTTGTGTGTTTGTCAGGGACAAATCTTGCAATCGATTTTTAACTAACTTCCCGACTAGCTAGATATTTGAAATTTTCAGGACAGCTCACAACACGGTGACAATACATTTTTCTAATAATTTTAGTCAACTGCTTCAAGTTCCGCTGCCTTCGGCAGCGTTTATATGATTCGGCAGAAAATTTATTTAACTAACTTCCCGACTAGCTAGACATTTGAAACTTCCAGAATAGTTCAGAATAAGGTTAAAATGCATATTTTTAATACCTTTAGCCAACTGTTTCGGGTTCCCGCTGCCTTCGGCAGCGTTATCAGTACAAAGATTGCAATCGATTTTTTCCTAACTTTCCGACTAGCTAGACATTTGAAACTTTCAGGATAGCTCAGAATACAGTGACAATACATATTTTTTTTTATGGTTTTAGTCAACTGTTTCAGGTCCCTACTGCCTTCAGCAGCGTTTATATGATTCAACAGAAAATTTATTTAACTAACTTCCCGACTAGCTAGACATGGGAAACTTTCAGAATAGTTCAGAACACGGTGAAATGCATTTTTTAAATATTTTTAACCAACTACTCCGGGTTCCTGCTGCCTTCGGCAGCGTTACCAGTACAAAGCTTGTAATCGATTTTTCACTAACTTCTCGACTAGCTAGACATTTGAAAACTTCAGGATAGCTCAGAATACAGTGACAATACATTTTTTTTATACTTTTAGTCAACTGATTCAGGTCCCTACTGCCTTCGGCAGCGTTTATATGATTCGAACGAAAATTAATTTAACAAACTTCCCCACTAGCTAGACATTTGAAACTTTCAGAATAGTTCGGAATACGGTTAAAATGCATTTTTTTAATACCTTTAGTCAAATGTTTCGGGTTCCTGCTGCCTTCGGCGGCGTTATCAGTACAAAGATTGCAATCGATTTTTCCGTAACTTCTCGACTAGCTAGACATTTGAAACTTTCAGGATAGCTCAGAATACAGTGACAATACATATTTTTTTTATGGTTTTAATCAACTGTTTCAGGTCCCTACTGCCTTCAGCAGCGTTTATATGATTCAACAGAAAATTTATTTAACTAACTTCCTGACTAGCTAGACATTTGAAACTTTCAGAATAGTTCAGAATACGGTTAAAATGCATTTTTTTAATACCTTTAGCCAAATGTTTCGGGTTCCTGCTGCCTTCGGCAGCGTTACCAGTACAAAGCTTGCAATCGATTTTTCACTAACTTCCCAACTAGCTAGACATTTGAAACTTTTATAATAGCTCAAAACACGAGAGCAATGAATTTTTTTAAAAATTTATCCAATTGCTCCGGGTTTCCGCTGCCTTCGGTAGCGTTTATATGATTGAACAGAAAATTTAAAAACATGGTATATAAAAAGATCTTTTTATCTTGTAATTATTTTAAGTTCAAAAGCTATTTTTAGTTTGGTATATTATGCACCAAAAACTGATGCCAACTAGACAAATTGAATTTCAACCAATATTCTGGTGATAAGTTCCACGATTTTAATGATGCTTGCTACTAAAATGGCATTATAAGAATAGTGAAATATAGTGCACCCCCCCTTTTTTTTTAAATATTGGTTGCAGCAGATAAATTAGAACCAAATTTCTTGAGAAGGTAATACTTTATTTTTAACTGTGTGCATTATATAAAGCCTTAAATGAGTTTAAAACATTCATGTTTTTTACGTATTAAAAATGAAAAATAAAATTAATTCCCTTTAGGGTAGATGCTGCAGTGATTGGCATGCTCCAGTAATTGACATCTATCCCGAAATAATTAATAAATAAGAAAAATAATAAAATCATATATTTTACATATAAGAACTTTAACATTTTATGTCAAACACTGGAGCATAGGATGCTAATAATTGGTAAAATGAATAACTAGCAGTGTCAAACACTGGAACATAGGGGGCCAATTACTGATAAAATGAAAAACTGGGAGTGTCAATTACTGGAACATTGAGTGGGTGTCAAATAAAAATCGATAAAAAAAAATTGTTATCAAATGTATATATTTTAACATATATGTGGTTCTGAATGTCTTTCATGCCATATGTACTAACTTAAGATTTCTAAAAATATTTTCTGATGACTAGAACATTAAAAATATCAGATATTGCTCTAAAAATGTCAATCACTGGTGCAATTACTCTATAACAGCAAAATGTTTTAGAGCATTTATGTTAAGTAGGATTTATTTTTTTTTTTCTTTATATTTTGTAGACAACTGACAAAGTATATTAAAATGACATTTGGAATACGACTGATGCATGTTTTATTTACACCATCAAGATGTAATTCATTCTGGTATTGTTAAAACAAAGAAAGGGAAAAATAAAATGATTTAATACGAAAAATGATCCAAGATTCCATTAAATTCAACTTCTTCACTATTTACTCAAGCAAGAACAAATAAAATTTCAACATTTATTAAGGCGAAAAAATATTATAAAATAATAAAATCTACAAAGGGCATTCCATAAAAACTGAGAGTTATTTTTTTACGTAGTGGCAACACCATGAAACTAAAAAATAGAAGTGTAGGCGATTTTTTCAAACTGTTTGTTAACTGTACGTTTATACAAAATTCTAAACGAAGCAGACGATTTTATTTTTCTATTTCCATGTTTGTTTAAAGAACTGTTTTATTTGCCCTACAGAAATGGAGATGAGTGATTCAGAGTTAAAAAACGAAATGCGTTGTCCCATAAAATTTTGCTACCGTTTGGGCAAAACAGCTCCAGAAACAGTTAAGTTAATGAAAGAAGCTTACAAAGGCAAATGTTTTTGTAAGTCTACGATTTTTAGATGGCATGGTGATTTCAAGAAAGGCCGTTTGTCTGCAGAACTGGCTCCTAGGCCTGGGCAACCAAAAAGTGTTGTGAATGATCGAAATGTTAACACTGTGTTGTGGGTAATCCTTCAAGAAAATCGGCGAATGACATGTGAGGAGATAGCGGCATCAACAAACATTTCGAAAACGTCGATATTTCGCATTCTACGCAACAATTTACAGCTTCGCTATGTTTGTTCCAGATGGGTCTCTCATCACCTTACTAAAGAACAAATGAAAACAAGAATTCACCGATGTTGTGAATGGAAACAGATGCTTCAAAATGATTCAAATCTCCTAAAGACTGCAATAAGAGGTGATGAAACTTGGGTGCATCATTATGATCCCCGTACCAAGTCCGCAACAAGTGTATGGAAACATACTGATTCTCCGCCTCCGAAAAAAAATCCGACAAACCAAATCTGCTGGAAAGGTCATGATGATTATTTTCTTTGATCATAAAGGTGTAATCTATCAGCATGCTGTGCCTCCAAAAACTACTGTGAATGGGGAATATTATGTTTCAGTTTTGAAAATTTTGCGACAACACATATCGAGAAAGCGTCATGAACTGGTAGGTTATTGGACATTACATCACGATAATGTTCGCCCACATGTCGCTACTTCTGTTCAGCAATATCTTAGTAAATGCAATATTAAAGTCATGCCACATCCCCCTTACAATCCAGATCTCGCACCATGCGATTTCTGGCTGTTTCCGACGTTGAAGGAGAAGCTCCACGGCAGAAAATTTAATACAGATTCTGAAGTTATTTGAACAGTGGAGGGTTCTTTAAAGCAGCTTCCGGAAAAGGGCTTCTCTACTTGTTTTGAAAAGTGGGTTGAACGATGGGACCGTTGCATATCATCTGACGGAAGGTATTTTGAAAAAGAATGATGCATTTTTTGCTGTAAATATATTTCTTGATTTTTTATGATTTTACTCTCAGTTTTTATGGAATGCCCTTTGTAAAATCGTCAAAACAGGTGAAGGTTAAATAAAAACCTATTCTTTAACCACGTTTCTTGGAACCATGGAAGCTTCTGCGCAAGTGGTGACTCAAGAAGTCCAGTGTTAAAATAGGGACAGTAATCATTTTGATTGAGAGGAAATAGCGATAAGGGAACGCCAAATGACTGAATGTTTACAACATCTGTTGGTCAATATGGCACCCCTCCAAGCCTTTGGAGTCGTCCTTAAAGCTAGGCGCAAGAAACGTGGTTACACTGTAGTTTTCTGTTTTCAATGATTGCATAGCTGAAAAACAAGCATTTGAATACTTTTTGACTTTTTAAAAGCTGTAATAAATAGCATTTTCTTTTCAAAAGTAGGACTTTAAAAATTTAAAAATGAAGTGGAAAAATTGACATTATATACAATGCTAACAATAACTTAAATAATGCATTATTATTGCTTTATTAAATAAAATAAGGAAATAAATTGCTCATCACAACATGCAGTTCCTTATCTCTAAAATGCTTAGTTCATTAATGATTTTCTAAAACACTGAATTTGCAATAAATATTTTGAGCGACTCAAAGGAAAAAATATTTTTTTATATGCAGTTCCACAGCAGCACTCTTTATATTATGAAAGTTCCTCAAAACATAAGCATATAAAGTACATTTTAAGTGACACCACTTTACTTATAGCATTAAGAAAAACATTATCATAGCTGCCAACATTTTAATTTATTCCGGAGTATTTTTAGCCCCGCCTTTATTTCGAACCACTTTATTTATAGAAAGAATTTTTCCAATATATAACTTCGATAAAATAAGAAAAAACTACTCTTAAAAAATAAGTGGTATGAAATAACGGCAGGGTTAAAACCACTCCGGAATAAATTAAAATGTTGGCAACTATGCATTATACTATATCTTTTTTTTTTTTTTTTTAAGTTACATGTTCTTAATGCAAATAGTCACTGATATAGAACAAGTTGAAATTTTTAGAGTTTCTGTTTAAATTGTTCCGAGTCATCTCCGATAAAAGAGCAAAAACAATTAAGTTCCAGCTTAAAAGAATTCTCATGGTATTCGATTGCCCGTTTCAGCCAATTTATGAATGATTCTAGTTTAACTTTCTTTCTTTACAGTGCTATGTAACGTTATTATTGTAATGTTTATTGAACAACTATAAGGTTAAAAATAAATAAATAAACAAAATCGTGGCGATCAGTTTTACTATGAAACGGACTGATAAACTTGAGCTAGATAAAACCAGCCCTTGTACAGAAGTCAAAGTGTTGTATAATTTGAATATCATATTTTTTTTCATAGTAATTTTTTGTTTATATAATCGCGAAATTTTTGTGATTAAATAAAGAAAAAAAAATAATAGCATAAAATATATAGGATATTCCGAGTCCTGTTTTATACCTGTAAACCATGAAACTAATTTTTAACGGTATCTAGCTTTTGTGGTACATCGTCGGTGTTTGAAACAATGAAGGAGCAATTCCCGAACAAATACCAGATCCTTTGCCCTACTATGATTTAAATAAGCTTGGAGTATGAATTTTACAGCCTCGAAAATGAATAAAGAAGTTTTTTTGAAAGCATTTTATGATAAACGAATGCTTTCTGAAAAAGTTAAAATATATTTAACTATATCATAATTTATTTGTCTTAATATTAAAGTATCTTAAATAAATACGGAAAAATATTTATTTCAATGGACAAAGCAATAACAGCATCCATATTTCTGTATATAAAAGTGGAATTAGCGTAAGATGTAAGCAAATATGCCCAGGATTTTAACTTCTGTATTATTACCACTTACTGTGTGAAATTACTACAACTTTATATTTTAAAGTCTTTTTTATTACCACCAAATTCATTTGAGGTGCATTTTGTATTATTTTCTATAATGACTGTAGTTTTACCATTTCTTTACTTCTGAACATGAATTTTAAGTTTGTTTACCATCTAGAAATGTTTTCACAAAAATTTTAATTTTTGATCTAAAAATATAATTCTTTTATTGCTCAATTTTAAATAAACTTTTACATATTTAAAATAAAAAAGAACATTATAACACTTAAAACATCTATTTTAAGTGAAATCATTATTTCCTTTTAAAAAGGGGGAGTAGGGCAACAGTCCAGTTTTTCATCCTACGGTACAATATTAGCCAATGCCTGCAGTTATGATTTTTAGCTTAATTATACTGAACCCAGATGTTATTTTGAAGATAAATTATTTAAAATTATTACAGAATAGCCGTGATTAACAACTACTAAACGTCACTGTATAGATTTCTCAACAACATTAAAAGTAAATCTTATTTAGAACAACGATTACTACAAGAGGGAAAAGAACTAATTCCTATCAAGGAAAAAAAAATTGAAAGGAAACAAGTAGATTTGGGCTCTGATTGTGATGAAGTAGACTTTGATTTAAAAGAAGAGTTTAACAGGGAGCTTAACAAGGACTGATTAGTGATTGAGGGACATCACAAATGCCCCACAAAAAATCATTAATGCTCCAGTTCTGGGACAAAATGTGACTTTTATTAGATTATTTTCAAAAAGTGTCTTATTTTCTATATCTTAATAATGCATGTAAAAACACTTTTGTTCTGCACAGAAATAGTATAATCATTTCATAGTTTTTATTTCAATCATTTGTTGTAAATAGTTTTCTAGTACAAAACAATCAAAGATCAACAATGAATTTTTCAGTCCCAAATGCCCCAGCTAACGCTATCTAAAGAAATTTTGACCTAAGTTCGTTTCTAAAACGACACACTCACTAAAATAGTAAAATTAATTTTGAAAGGTTCTTTAATTACAATTTATTTTTATCTTAAACGGAAAAATTTGCCTTGATTTGAATTTAATAAACACATATTCCCGAAAGCAGAAAATATTCGATGAGAACAAATGTAAAATTATATCTAATTTGTCTTTAAAAATAACACAAGATTTTTGAAGGCGTCTCTAAATTATACAGGAATGCAAAACGCATAAACATAGATTTTATACATTTTATATAAACTAAATGCGACGAAGAATACCATTGCTGGTTTTTCTATCTGTACATTCTTTTCACTGTCCGAGTCCTCTTCCATTTTAAAGGTCCATTTCTTTCTCGGCAACTGGATACGTTCTTCATCTTCCGGACTCGGAGGTGGGGACGATACTGCTGGCACATCGATCTGAATACTTGGAAGGCCCTATTAGAGTCCAAGTGTTTTTTTTTTCTTTCTTTTCACATGGTATTTTGAAGGTATAGAAACAGAAGAAACAGGCATGTATGGTGATACATTATGTAGGAGCAAACCCTTATCTTTCTATTATGGTTTCAAAACTTGTTGCTGTAGCGCAATATAAACTAGAAGCGCTAACATATAGTGTTCGTATTAAAAAGTGTTTAAAAACATGTGATTATTTAACTAAAATAGAAAAAGGTTGATGTGATGTATTGTCGATAATTAATTTATTTTAGATTTATAGAAAATCACATTTAAAATATTATCAGAAGAATGCAATTACTCATTTTTTGTATTTATTGAAGAATGTCAAAAATCGTTGATCAACCGAAATGAACGTTGATCTACAGTAGGTGATTAACAGGAAGAAAATAAAAAAAAACAAAAGAGTAGAAAGAAAAGAAGAAATTAAGGGGCTTTAATTATCATAATAATAAATATATAAACAAAACAAAAAAATGTGTAATTATTTCAGTATTTTGTGCATCTATTTATACTCAAGTTCATCTGTATCACCATACTAATAATTACTTTGATCACAATCTTAAATCTGTAACTGTAAGCTAGGTTTATGGATAATATTTCAAAGCAGGCATTACATATCAGCGTTTATGCTATTTGCTCATGCTCAATGCAGCTAGAATTTATCTTTTAGCATTTATTGAAAAATGTTAACAAAACAGCAAAATCAAATGCCACCCATTCACATAATGCAGAAATACAGTTTACAATTTTAAACACAAAAAGCCATTCAAGTAAAAATAATATAACCAGATAAATTCGACGTGATACGTGATCATTTGTATCCATGCACTTTTTCCTCTCAGTCCATTAACATGCCATTTGCGAATAATCAACACAAATACTTAAATGACGACAAAAATAAAGTAGCGTGTCGTAATAATAATAATGTAAATTAAGCATTTACGTATCCAAGAAAAAAAATTACTCAGCTGCTAAAAATAATATTCACAGAAAAAATCGGGCAAAACAAATAAACGATTATTTTTTTAAAAATACAACAGCTGTTAAAAATACCATAAAATCATAATAATTAAAAAAAAGTAATAATAATTATTTTTTATGCATGCATTTTTATTTACATATTCTAAACAAGATCATCAAATATATATTATACATCAAATGAAACATATGAAACACACACAAATATATAGATTAAAAAAAAAAAAATACAAAATATACAACTTTTCATAAATTTTTTTGAATAAGTTAAGAAATCATAACATTAAATGACTGTATCCGTAATAATCAGCACCGGTAAATAACCTTTAAATTAATTTAGATCGCAAAGTAAAGTCTTAATCTATTTTATCCCGAAGTAAATTGGTTGTGCAAAATGCTTCAAATAAATAAAATGAATAATAATAATACACTATTTTCCAAAATTTATAAGCAACAGCTTATTTTCAGTTTTCTTCTTTTGCGCATAACTCTTAGAATGAAATTTCAATAATACACTCATTATTAAATCATTGCTCGAATTGTATAATTACTTTGACACCAGAAGTAATTTTTAAACTGATATATATATATAATGTCAAAACTACTTTGAAATAAAATATATATGTGAATTTAGAAAATAAATGAATAAATAAATAAACTAAATGAGAGATAAAAATCAGGATCATTACAGATAGATAAATTGTACTGCCATCAAAAATTAAATAAAAACGTTCTTTTCTTTCTTTCTTTTTTTTTTTTTAATTAATTCTTTCTTTTCTTTTTTTGTAAGTTTTTTTTTTTTTTTTTTTTTTTTTTAAGCATACGAACATGAAATTTGGATACAATGTTCGTTATAAAATCATTTATTGTAATTTTTGTTATTTTAGCTATGCTCATAGTTTGCAAATTAATAAATATATTCTTCCAGAAAGTTATGGGAAAAAAAAAAAAGAAAATAAATACAAGGTTAATAAAAGAGAGAGAGAGAGAGAGAGAGAAAGTATAAATTTAACATTTGATGGAATAGGCATCTTTACCTAATTATAATGCATTCTCAATACTATCTTCCATTTAATTTATCTTTTAAAATTATTTTTTTATATAGAGTTTTGAAGAAAATAGAGTTAATGTAAGTTTAGATATTCCTCCGTATGTCATTAATAATGAATTCCATTAATAATACAATAACAAACATCTCAACCAAATTTTATATATAACTCTCTTAAAAAAAAAAAAAAAAAAACTAATTAATTTACTTTCTCAAACACGAGTTACATAATCGATTTAAATAAAAAGTACTTCTATTTGAGTTAAATAGTTGCTTTTCATTTTTCCCAGTTTGAATTGAGGATGTTTAATTAAACTTTTAGTTATTTCTGCTCATATATATGATTTACTGGTTGTGAAAAACAGTTTTCTGTGGTGCCTTCTATTGAGCATATTTTGAATATCACCGCATCATGATGTTAGAAATACAGACTTACACAGTTTATGTAAGTGTTTAACAAAATATATTGGAAATTTTGGAAGAATAGAAAAATAATGTGTTGAAGTTATAAAATATAATAAATTCTAATAAAACTTTTAGACAACACAGATATATGACTCTTTCTAATTACTAGCATTTTTCACGATTATTATTATTATTATTATTATTTTTGAATTAGTGAAAAGCCTTTAAAAAATAAGCTTATGCAATGTAAAGGTGGTGAAGTACAACGCATTTATGTAATGTGTAAATAAATTTAAATCAATAGGTACCATATATATGTTTATTATAATCATTACATTACATACACACATGAAAATATTTCAAAAAAGTTAGCTTAATAAAGAAATTAAAAAGGAGTCTATAATTTAATTCTATAGATAAATGAAGTAAAACTGATAAATATAATAATATTTATCCCGTCTGAAAAAAATTTAGAAAAGCTAACATATCAGTTGACATGGTGTAATAGTGGCATATTCATCCACAAACCACTCGATTCGAGTTCGAATCATGCCAGAGACAAAATTGCCTAATCATGTGTGATTTTTTTTTCTTTTTTTGCCCCAGAGTACTTTTAATTTTTTTCAACATGGAGTTATTAGCACAAATAACTCAAATTTGAGTGTATTGATTAAATTCAGCTCAAAATGTGTGGATCCGTTTTTTCTAGGAAAAGTGTTAAAAAATAAGTTAACTGAGTTAATTTTACTCTTTCATTTCAAGCGAGCACACGCTCGTTTGTTTAAGAAGTATACGCAAAAGAAGAAAACAAACAAACAAACAATACAAAAATGTTAATTAAATTTTGAAAATCAGGATAGTTACTCTACAATTGGAACGCTATTATTATTATTATTATTATTATTATTGTAAGTAGAGGGAGGGGGTTGAAGGTGGAAGAAACTAAAACAATAAAGATTTAAACTTAAAAACTTCTTCACACACCATAAAATAAATGTAAGCATTACTGGTTTCGAAAGGAAGTGGTCTTTTTTCTTCAGGTGCAAAAAGCACGTGCTACAACCTTGGAGGCAAAGGCAAGATCAATAGGAAGCAGCATGCAAATCCAAACAGAAGGAAACACACACACACACACACGCACACATGCACATAAAAAAAAGTGGAACAAACACACACACGCAAAAAAAAAAAAAAAAAAAAAAAAAAAAAAGGGGGGGGGAGGTAGGGGATTTTAAAAATATTTAATTATTTATTTTATATATTGTATAATAATATTATTTTTATTTATTTGCTTCCAAAATAATAGCACATGTTTTTTGCCCCTGAAGAAGAAAGCCCACGTCCTTTCGAAACCGGCAGTGCTTACATTCATTTTATGGTGCGTGAAGAAGTTTTTATGTTTAAATATTTATTGTACACCAGTTCTTTAATTTATTACTCTAAATAATAAGGAGAATAAAGGTAAAATATAATAAATGGCACGTAAAAAAAAAAAAAAAAAAAAGAAAAAGAAAAAGAAAAAGGAAAAGATAATATTTATAAATTATTCTTATGATCCATTTATGAGTTTCGATTCCCGCTAATATCTTTTGAAATATTATTTGTATAAGAGAACAAAAAATAAAAATAAAAAAATCGTTAAATCAACAAATCCAAAAATGTCTTTCCTCCAAGAAAATATTTATAGAATATCTGTTACACGAAATCATTTCTAAAAATTTAACACCAAGAGAAAAAAGAAATCTCAGTAAAAGTGCAAAAAGTAAAATCGATGTCAAAAATGAGAGAAATGCGAAAGACGAAATGTTAAAATAAAAAGCTATGAAAAGTACCGGAAAATTTAATCCTGCAACTCCGTTTTCCAATTTTTCAGCTGCCGTTTCAGATGCTTTTGTAATGACCTCCTGGACCACTTTCTCCGCCGTGGCTCGAATTTCGTTTTCGTCGATTTCCTCTTCCGCCTCCTCCTCAGCCTGTCTCGAGGAAGACTGAGTTGGTTCACACTCTTGCTCTTGTTCTTCCTCTTCTTCATCTTCTTCAGGAAGACCCGCAAATTGAATTCTCTGAAATAAAGAATTTCTTTTTATTAAAGCACTGATTTTTTAATATTACTTTAAACAGGTTTTTAAAATGTTTAAGCAAGTTTTGTATACATAATTTCGTTTGTATGTTAACTTGTTAATGCCCTAACTGAATATCAGATTGAGATTAAAAAATAAATAAATAAATAATAATAATAAAAAAATAATTATATAATCGAAAATTTATTTTTCCAACTGAGTGAAAATAATGCCGGGACCGGGAGTCGAACCCCGGATCTTTGACTTACAATATATTTTCACTCAGTTGGAAAAAATATATTTTCAGTAAATATGATTTTCTTTCCAATCTGTTGATTGTGTGATATTAATAAATGTATTTATTCCTCCCATTTTTTAATGGTGTTTTCCATTACCTGCGGCTTATTCTGTCGAGCTATCTACATGATAGACCAGTTTCTCTGCCTAAAGGTTGTCTGAGTGAGTAATGCCCACCGGTTGTCGGCCTGGATAGCTCAATTGGTAGAGCATTGACCTTGTAAGTCAACGATCCGGGGTTCGACTCCCGGTCCAAGCATTATTTTCACTAAGATGGAAAAATAAATTTTCAATAAATATGATTTTCTTCCCAATCTGTTGATTGTGTGATATTAATAAATATAATAATATAATCGTTAAGAGGTATACAGTATATATATATATATATATAAATATCTGTATAATAATACATTTAACTCAATTAGTCTACCATTTATTTTATTGATATTTTGAAAAGAAAATTATTATTACTAGCAAAACCATGCGAATTTTTCGCAATTTATTTCTTTTCTTATTTACATTCAAAATTTGAAATTCATAAATATTATATCAATTTCACCACCTAATTAAAATATTAATTTACCAGAAACCAAATTATTATAACCAAATAAATATTGTGCAATAGTTAAACAAGAATCATTCAAAGAAAAGTTTCAAAATAAAATTTCTGTTTGACGACCCAGTTTTCATACTTCCGCAGGCAGTACAGTTTTATTAAAGAACCCCCATGACGCCTTTTAAATTTTTATTGCCAATAGTGTGATGACATTTTATTTATTTTGGCATAATTTTTTGTTAAAAGAAAAAACAAATTCCTATTTTGATTATACTTTTTATGAATGCGTTTTTTAGTCAATTAATGATGATGATTCATCTTTTGTATATATCTTTAAAATAATGCTAGGTTTAAAATGACGCTTGCAAAGATTAGACGCAACTTTTAAAAATACATTTTTCCATAAAATAATGTCATCATACAAATGTCGTCAATTTTTCTTATTAATTCATTGAGCTGAGTCCACGTGCTAAAATATTATTTTTTTAATCCTCGCGTATTTTATTAATTTCACCACTATCGTATCGTTTCGACAAAACATAATTGTAACTGGTCCACATTAGAGAAATATTATATGGATACTAGCAGGCTTTGCCCGCTTCGCTGGTCATTATATTGAAATGAATCCACAAAACAGCATGTATAATAATAATAATAATAATAATAATAAAATATAATAATAATAATAATAAAATATCTTAAAAAAAAAAAAAAAACGTTAAAATCTAAGTTTAAGTTCGCGCTACTTTCTGTAACGGTATTCCCGCTCGCCACAGTCGAGTCTGGAGCCCCAATGCCTTCGGCAGTCTCCTACCTGATTTTTACTCCCCCTCCCTCGCGGTTAAATTTGAAAGTTTTGCAAAATATCATCAAAGTGCATATTGCGTACACTTAATCAATACCCACACACCAAAATTCGCCATTCTTAAGTAATTTGGACGGATTTAAAATCCAAATGCTCCGCCCGCTCCAAAAAGAGGGGGGGGGGGGCATAAATTCGCAAAATTACTTTATATTGCATGTTGCATACACATACCTAACCGACACATCAAAAAATCGAGATCCTGAAATTATTTAAAGCAAAGCTATGCTTTATTTTTTTTTTTTTTAAATCTCTCCCCGCTCTTAAAGAGAGGGGGGCGTATTTCACAAAATCTCTTCATACTATGAGTTAAATACATATAATCGTCCCACATATCAAAAATTTCCATCCTAAAATAATTTAGTGCATCGTTACCCATGAATACATGTTTTTGCCACCCATTCTCCAAAGGGCGGTGGGGTGGAATTTCACAAAATCCTTTTGTAATGTGTGTTGAGTTCGATTTTCTCGTGTGTTGAGTACCATTCTTCGAAAATCGTTTCCCTTCCCTTCCCCTTAAAAATCCCAAATTGCAGAAAATAATTTTTTTGTACTCAAGTCTGGTCTATCCATCTGCAATTTCTTCACCCTGAAGTAATTTGGAGTCGAGTTATGCTTATAAAGGTGTTTCTGCTTTCTGACCCCCAAGGGGAAAGGGGGGGTATTTTACAAAATCCCGTCTTAGTGTGTGTGTGTGTGTGGGGAGGGGGGGGGGGTCAGGCTCCGAAAACCAACCTGTTCACTAAGATTTGTGACTCTATTTCCCATAGAATCGTCATGGCAGTGTTGAGTCAGTGAATCAGTGAGTTTACTCTTTTATATGTACAAATTTGATTATATTTTTTATGGATTACTTGGCTTAAGATAGCTGTCAAAAAATAGAGTCCTTGGCAAACAATGTCCTATCTACTTCAGCATTAAATTGAAAAATATACCCAGAGTTATCAATAAATAAAGCTCTTTAATATAGACCTGAATTAGCTTTCATTACTTTCTTCTATATGTAATATAGAGAAAGTATTGGATTCGCGAAAATTTTCGACCTCCGTTTTTTGACGGATCTACACGTTTTGGGATGTCCTGAACACGAATTGATAGTTTTTAGAAAATGTCTGTCTGTGTGTCTGTCTGTCTGTCTGTCTGTCTGTGTGTCTGTCTGTCTGTATCATTTTTTTGTGGACGCTGTATCTCACGAACATATGAATGAAATTTAACCAAACTTGGTATTTAGTTGCACCCTAACATGAACTGGTGCCCATTAGATTTGGGGATCAATAGCTCAACAGGTGGCGCTGTAATCGCATTTTATGCAAATTTTTAACATGGCAGCATAGGACAAAATTCCGTATAAATGGGCATAATGAGAGATATTTTAAACTTGTGATTGTAAAATTAATTTGAATTATTGATGATAGTAGTAGTTAACTAGGAAAAAAAATTTGTGCATGGGGGGGCATCGGTTCCCCCCCTGGGGGGGAAGTACCCCCCCGGGGGGGTTAAAGTTTGAAGATGGGTATCATTCGAAAGATCTCGTCAATACCTTTAAAACGAATGGTTGAACCATAAATCTGTGATAATTTAAAACAAAGTTATCGATTTTTTTTACTTTTAACCAAAAAAAAAAAAAAAAAAAAAAAAAAACTTAGAAAAAAAAATTCGATTTTTTTTTTTTTATTATTATTGTTAGTGATTGAATATGTATTAATTTTCACAAAAAAAAAAAAAAAAGGAAAAAAAAAATTTTTTTTTTTTCTTTTTTTTTTATATTGTTACTGATTGAATATGTATAGGAAAATATAGAAGAAAGTCTTGTGGTGGCCACAACATACTAGTTTTATTACTATTTAATTTTGATAATGACGTTGTTTTATCATGTGCCTAAGCAAATTTACTATTTAATATATTTTTTTATTATTATTCGCATAAAAATATGTTTTATTATTCGTCGAAAAATAAATTAACTCGTAAACTTCTTTTGCAACAATTAAAAATTAAAATGAATTATTTTGAAGTTTTATTATAGAAGAAATATCTATATTATATAGAAGATTAATTAAAAATTTACATTTTTCCGGTATAAATAGTAACCTATGTCCTATTCCAGACTATTATCTATCTCTGTACCAAATTTCATTCAGATCCGTTTAGCCGTTGTGGCGTGATTGAGTAACAAACATCCATCCATTCAAACTTTCGCATTTATAATATTAGTATAGATTACCATTAAAATTTAGTTTATATTTTCCTCTGTGTTTAATAGAAGAAAGTATTGGATTCATAAAATTTTTGAATTCCGTTTCTTGACGGATTTAAACGTTTTGAAAGGCCTTGAACACAGTTTGACTGATTTTCAAATATATCTGTAGGCTTATCTGTTTATGTGTGACAAAAGTTTTGTAGTAACTCTAGCTCATGAACTAATACACAGAATTTCATACAAATTCATATGTAGTCTTCATACATTAGTGCTTCTGAACTTTTGATGAAAATCTTTCAACATATAACAGTGGTATCCCATTTTTCTTAACTTTTTATGTTTTAATATGGTAGCATAGGACAAAATTTCGTACGTGTGCGATGAGAATCATATTTAACCAGTCCAGTTGAAATTGAAAATTATTTTGATAATAGTAATAATCAGCTAGAAAAAATTTTGTATGTGTGGGAACATCGCTTCCCCTCCCCCTCCCCCAGGGAAAGAGTAACCTTCCGGAGATGTAAATTTTCCATATGAGTATTTTCCCAAAGGTCTCGTCAATACGTTAAAAATGAATGGTTGAACCACACATGCGTGATAATTTAAAACACAGTTATCGATATTTACCATAAGGGAAAAAAAAAAAAAATGCGGTGCAGGCATTGGGGACTGCCGATAGAAGTGAAAACTAAGTAACTTGTGAATTGTATCGTCGAGCTATTAGATTATTGTGAACACCGCACCTCTGATTTCGAGAGTATTAAAAAACAAGAACTGAAAAGTTTGTTACGAAAATGTGGCAACAGTGTGTGTGCGTATGTGAATCAAGATGGACTAACGTTCCATTCTACATGTTTTTTAGAAAATACTTTACTTGATGTTAATTTCTGTATTCGTTATGTATTTTATGTTTGTGCCGTAAGTAAATATACGTTTAAAAGTAAACCAAGTGTGATCAGTGTCTTGATGTGTCTCGAAATGAATTTACCGAAAGAAAAGAACCAGGTGCGAAAAAGCAGGCACCACAATTGGCGAAGTCGACAAGCATATGTGAAATAGCTATAGTACTCGTATGGATTTTTTTCATGATAGTGATGAAAAAAAAAAAAAGGGTATGTTTTTTTTTTATGTTCCATCAAGAGTCATATTTTGTATAAGTTTTAAATTAAATAATTCGGATTAAGCATTTAGATATTTTGTTCCGATTTTGTATTCCAACAAGGTAAAGAGTATGTAAATGAAAATTGAATATTTCGTAATGTTGAAATAATAATAATTCTAGTGTTTGAAAAATGAAAAATAGAAATATATTTGTTTATTTGTATTTAAAAAGCCGGAAAATAGTAAAAAGAATGATGAAAATAATATGTTTTTATGCTATTCAAGATAATTGTGATTAATTTCTGTGTGTTTTTTTTATTCTTCACGTGATTTAGAATAAATAAGATTTCATTAAAGCAGATAAAAAAAAAAAAAAAAGAGAGAGAGCTCTGTTTTGATTTATTTGTTCTGTTTTATCGAATGATTGTGTATTTGTTAGACCTTGATAATTATTTATATTTATTTATCTTTATTATTATTGGAATATTAATGAAATATCTCAGTAAAAAAAAAAAAAAAAAAAAACTAGTGAATTATTCTTGTGAACGTCCGGTTTTGTTTTTTTTTTTTACTTTGAGGAATGAATCGGAAATTGTTTTTTTTTTTTTTTTTCTGTTTAAAAGTAAGTTTGATTAAAGGTTGCTATGGTAACATTATTTCTAATTTATTGAAAGCTGGTTATGTAATAAAGTATATTCTGATTTATTTAATGAAAGAATTGATTGTGTTGCTATGGCAACATTATTTCTAATTTATTGAAAGCTGGTTATGTAATAAAGTATATTCTGATTTATTTAATGAAAGAGTTGATTGTGTAAACATTTTTCTTTTATTTGTTATTTCGATACATATTATTTTTTTTTTCTCTCCTTTTATGTATGCATTCCGACTTAATGATTATTTTATTTAATTTGGGAGAAAATGTTGTTTAAGATAAAAAATAAGATGTCAAATCTGGCGTTCTTAAGGGGTTTGTGATTATAAATATAAGAAAATTTATTTTATTCACGGAAAATTTGAACTTGATTTGATTTCATCCATCCGAAGATGGCATTTTTGGGTAAAGGGAATAAAAAAGATTTACAAGAAGTTGCTACGGAGCTTGGAGTGGAAGGAACTCAACATTTAAAGTTATATGAGTTAAGAGATGCTATTTTGGCTTCAAAGAATTACGATGAAGAATTTGTTAAAGAAATATTAGCGAACGTACTTGAAGCACGGAAGAGGAAAGAAGAGATGGAGGAACGCCTAAGAAGAGAAGAAATAGAGGAACGTAAGAGAAAAGAAGAGATGGAGGAACGCCTAAGAAGAGAAGAAATAGAGGAACGTAAGAGAAAAGAAGAGATGGAGGAACGCCTAAGAAGAGAAGAAATAGAATTGGAAAAAATGCGGTTGGAAAATGCAAGAATAGAACTTGAGAAGAAAGGAATTACAAATGAAACTTCTGAGAAAACGCGCGTAAAATTACATAACATCTTACAAAAATTTGATCCTAAAACATGCGAAATTAGCCTGTATTTAGTTCTTTTTGAGCGGCAGGCAAAACGTGCCGAAATTAAAAGAGATGATTGGGTTTCTCATCTCATTGGGCTACTGCCATACGAAATCGCGGAAGTTATAGCTCGGGAAGACGAAGAAATCACGAATGATTACGGAAAAGTAAAAGAGTTATTGTTAAAGAGATATAAACTTACTCCTGAAAGATTTCGACAACTTTTCAATAAGCATACTAAAAAAGCTGATATCACATGGAGAGATTTTGCTTACGAATTGAAAAACTATTTTACTGAATGGATTCGGGGATTAGAAGTTAACACATTTGAAGAATTATATGATTTGATTGTTACAGATCAAATTAAAAGGAAAGTACCTCCAGAAATTAAAGAACATTTCATCGATGAATGGTCATTGTTTAAGTCATCTGATATTATTTCCAGTAAATTAGATGATTATGAAAATGTCAAAATGACTTTCAATAAAAAACCGAAAGAAATTTCTCATAAAGAAAATTGGAATCTTCCATCCAAAGGGGCGAATTTCGGAAATAACAATAGAGATGAGAAAAGGGTTTTTACTAAGCCACAGCAAGAACAAAGAGACTTTCGTCCGAAATTCTCCTGCTATTTGTGTGGAAAGGAAGGCCATAGGAAAAAATCCTGCCCCAAATTGAATTCAGCAAGTACATCTTACGTGAAAACAAACAAAAAGAGTCAAGAAAGTAAGGGCCTTAATAAGGTCAGTGTTAATCTAAATAGCGCTTGTTTCGAGTGGGAATTTCCAGTCAACGAGAAAGATGGCGAGCTTCTGAAAGTGGATTTAGGAATCGGAGGTCAAAAATTTCAAGGCATCGTGGACAGTGGTGCAGAAATCACCGTACTACGAAAATCAGTTGTACCTGAGGAACACTTACAGTCAAGTGGGAAAATTCTTTTGAGACCTGCTATAGGTAATCCAGTGGAAGCACAACTTGTGTCAGTTCCGCTAAGTCTTCATACAGATGAAGAAATCATTCCATATGTTCAAGTGCATGCTGCAGTAGTAGAAGGGCTGCATGAGGAAGCTTTAATCACTCCCAGGGTATATGAATGGTTGAAGGAACAAAAGCGTTCTTATTTGGGAGATGATACAGGAATCACTTCAGTAAAAGAAGCTAATGAACAATCCTTGTTCAGTGTGGAGGGAAGGTCTCCCGAAAACATTTCTTTAGGGGATAAAGTGAATATCCCGAAGAAAGAAGTCGATGAACAATCTTTGTTCCATGTGAAAGTAAGAAATCCTGGAAATTCAGGGGTTGAGGTTAATATCACCCCAGTGAAAGAAAACAATGAACCGTCCTTGTTCAAAGTGGAGGGAAGGTCTCCCGGAAACTATTCTTCAGAAGAAGAGGTTGAAGTAATCACAATAAATGAAGTCGGTGAACAATCCTTGTTCAGTGTACCTGAGAATAATTCAAACGACAATTATCTTGGGAATGAGGCAATTAGTACCCCACTCACAGAAGATAATGAGAAGTGTATGTTCTGTATGGAGGGAGAAAGTCACGAGACTATTCGAAAGGCAAAGCTGAACAACAGCGAGTCGCATCATCCAGAAACCAAAGTCTTTAATAACTCAGTAGTTAAACAGACATTGACCGAAACCGATAGTAAGGATGAAAGAAATGAAAATATCCCTGTTCCACAAGCACAAGTGTTTAGGGATGAGCAGTTAGCCTGTCCTACATTGAAAAGGTGCTTCGAAGAAGCTAGACAACATAAAAATGGTTACTGGATTGAAAGAGGTTTATTATATCATATGGGTAAAGTAGGCGGACAGAAATATATTCAATTGGTCGTACCGGCAAGCAGAAGAAAGGACATTTTGAAATTAGCTCATGAAACTCCTACTGGTGGACATCTGGCAGCTAAGAAGACCAGAGACAGAATTGCAATGTCTTTCTGGTGGGAAGGAATGCCAAAAGAAGTCAAGCAATTATGTGCTTCGTGTCATGATTGTCAAATGCGCAGGAAAGGAAAAGTAAACGATAGAACACCTATCGAAGCTGTTGGAAGACCAGAACTCCCATTTCAAGTGGTCAATGCCGATATTTTAGGCCCAATAGAGCCAAAGTCATCACGTGGCCATCAGTATGTACTGTGCGTTATGGACCAGCATAGTCGTTGGCCGGAAGCAATACCTCTGAAGTCTTTAACAGCAAAGGCAGCCTGTGATGCATTTATAGAAATATTTGTACGAACTGGAATTCCTCGAGTAATTGCAATGGATAACGGAAGAAATTTTGCCGCACAGCTGACAAAAGAATTTTTAAAACGATTAGGATGTGTTCCTAAATTTTCCACTCCAGGTTATCCACAATCGAATGGTTTGGTTGAAAGATGGATAGGAACTATGAAATCCATGCTACATCATGCAATTAATTCACAAGGTCGAGGCTGGGATAAACAATTGCCATTCTTGTTATGGGCATACAGAGAAGTGCCTAACGCTACAACGGGTGTTGCCCCATTCCTACTAGTTCATGGGCGACCACCTGTAGGACCTCTAGCCATCCTCAAATCAAGTTGGGAAGATGAAGTCGTACTTCCTCAAGGGATTGGAGAATCTGTAGCTGACTACCTGTTGAAACTCCGGAAACGTTTAGAAGACGCGGCACAGTATGCGAATAGCATAGCTCAAGAACAGCAGCAGAAATATGTACATTACCATAATTTACGGTCAAAAGATACCGAATTTTCTGTTGGGGATGAAGTTGTAGTGTTAATCCCTGATTCAACAAATCGTCTTTGTTCAAAATGGAAAGGACCAGGAGAAATAGTAGAAAAGAAGTCTCCACATTCTTTTTATGTCAAACTACCTCATGGAAGTGTTCGACATCTTCATCAAAATAAATTGCGTAAATATATTCAACCTGTCAGAGCTGTAGGAATTATTTACGAAACAGATGAAGAGTTTGAAGATATACAACATGCGCCCGTAGAATCACGGCAAGTAACAGATGAAGAACTAAAAGCTGGTATAAAATCAAATTCGATATCAGCAAAGCAACATAAACAGCTGTTGAATCTGATTAAAGAATATCTAACAATATTTGATGTGGAATTAAAGAAAGCCAAAGTTCCTCCACATGTTATCCAGTTAAAGTCTGGAGTAGAGAGGAAACAACCTCATCTTTATAAAGTTCCAGAAACATTAAGATCTAATATAGAAAAACAGATAGCAGAATTATTGGAAAAAGACCTGATAGAACCCTCTTCAGCAAAAATAGCATATCCATTGGTATGTGTAGCCAAGAAAGATGGAACTGTCCGACTTTGCGTGGACTACAGAGAGCTGAACTCAGTTAGTAAAATTCCACCTTTTCCTATGCAGAATTCAGAAAATCTTAGATTTAAAGCTGGTGGAGCTCGTTACTTGACAACTTTAGATATCCTTAAGGGATATTGGGAAATACCCTTAGCAGAGCAAAGCCGAGAATTAACCAGTTTTGTATCTCCAAAGGGTCAGTATCAGTGGAGGGTGATGCCATTTGGGTTATCTGGAGCACCAGCAACATTCCAAAGAATAATGAATCAAGTATTACGACCTCATAGTGACTACGCCGAAAGTTTTCTTGATGATATTATCATATTTTCTTCAAACTGGGAAGATCATCTTAATCATATTAAATCCATTTTAGAAACTCTGAAAAAATTGAATTTTTCGGCAAATTTAAAGAAATGCTCGTTTGCGATGTCGAAAGTAAAATATTTAGGACATGTTGTAGGCTCAGGAGAGCACGGCCCAGATCCGGACAAGATATCAGTTATTAAAGATTTGAAAGCCCCTAAAACTAAGAAAACATTGAAGTCACTCCTAGGATTATTTAACTATTACAGAGACTATGTGCCTCGGTATGCCAATATAGCAAAACCTTTAACGGACTTAACTCGAAAAACTGTGCCAAACGACCTTCCATGGTCAGAAGAAGCCGAAAGCGCATTTAATTCGTTAAAGAATTGTTTGTGCTCTATAACCTCTCTGTATACACCTGATATGTCGAAACCTTTTGAAATCGATACTGATGCTTCAGTGACCGGAATTGGAGCCTGTCTAATGCAGAGAGATCAGCAGAATAAACTGAAACCAATAACTTTTGCAAGCCAAAAACTGACCCCTGCTCAATCAAAGTGGAGCACTATTGAAAGGGAAGCTTATGCTGTAATATGGGCATTAGGTAAATTCGAAATGTGGACTTATGGAGCCACTATTATCTTACACACGGACCATAACCCTTTAAAATATTTGACAGAAACAGTTCCTAAGAACGCCAGATTACAAAGATGGGCATTGGCTCTATCTCGCTATCAAGTGACTATTGCTCATAAGCCAGGAAGCAGTAATACTATTGCAGATGCTTTATCACGCATTCATGAATAAAGTCATAAGTTAGTTCAATATTGTATTTGTTATTACATATATATATATGTGTGTGTGTTTATTTTGTTTCTTATATTCAAGTATATTAATTCATTAAGATTATTTAAAGTGCATAAGAAAATCCATGTCAGGATAAATGTTTATTCATATATATTATATATATATTTTATTTCTATTATGTGTTTAAATGTTACTTATTTTATACCATAGAAAATATTTAAATATTAAGTGAAATATAAATGTTATTGCTCTTGATGGAACATCGGATATTAGGTCAAAGATGAGACAATAATTAACAATTTAAAAGGACAATTAGACTTTCATGAACAGTTATATAAATTATCACAAATATATAAGTTATTACAAATTTTGGTTAGTAGTTTCACTGTGAAGGCCATTGTCCCTCAAGTGAAACTGGAGGGAAGGTGTGAACACCGCACCTCTGATTTCGAGAGTATTAAAAAACAAGAACTGAAAAGTTTGTTACGAAAATGTGGCAACAGTGTGTGTGCGTATGTGAATCAAGATGGACTAACGTTCCATTCTACATGTTTTTTAGAAAATACTTTACTTGATGTTAATTTCTGTATTCGTTATGTATTTTATGTTTGTGCCGTAAGTAAATATACGTTTAAAAGTAAACCAAGTGTGATCAGTGTCTTGATGTGTCTCGAAATGAATTTACCGAAAGAAAAGAACCAGGTGCGAAAAAGCAGGCACCACAATTGGCATTTTTGAATTATTTTTGGTTTGTAAAGAAGTGTTAATGACCAATTTAAACTTTAATCATTTAAACTTTAAATTTATATTGAAAGCAAAACGAAGAAATAACAGTCTGTATAAAAACACGTGCTTGTACTTTGTGAACTATGTGTATACTGTGGAAAAAGTACATACATACATAGAGTATAAAACTAGAAAGAGACAGATGCCAGTAGCCAGTATACTACTCGTATTAGTATACATTTTATACATATATATGTATATGAGGTATGCTGCGCCGTGCGCTACATATATGGATATATATGTAGAGAGATATACTCTTTGTATATATATATAATGTATACTAATAACGCACGGAGGTATATCTATGTACATATATACACAGTTGTATACATATAGCTCATAGAAAGCGTTAGGTGACGATGACGCGAGTTCCATGATTTTTGTTCACTCAAAAGTGCTCAACACGCCTAAAGAAGTTTTCACTTCAAAAACATTTTCTCAGTTGCCGTCTGTGCAGCACGAAATTGACTTTATTTCGACATTTAGTGTTCTATAGGCGCAGTTGAAATTTTTTTAACTGTTTTGCAGTCAAACTACAGGCAGGTCGACCGAGAAGCTGTGTTGGTAGAGCTTTAGCACACTATACTAATGATCCAGGTCCGAATTCTGATCTGGTTATTTATTATTCGCTCTTATAGAAATTAATTTGGTTGTTCAGTTTAAATAACTGAGTTACATTTGGTAGAATTTATGAAATTAAATTATTCATTATTAAAAAAATAATTTTAAAATTTGGGTATTACATATTGATAAGCAATTCACTATTGAACTATTTAAGGATAATGGAATTATTCGCAAAAACTAATTTTCTTCCAAAAAGTTCAAATGAATATTCACTGTAGTGAAATATCTATGATTGCCATTTTACAGAAAATTTCAAAACGTCAATTTCTTGCAAATTTCATGCTTTTACAAATAAATAAATAAATGAATAAAATAAAATAATAATAAATTCAGTGTATGCCAAAAAGTAGGCATAAAAAATGAACTTAAAATGCTCATTTTTGATATTTTAAATAATATTTTGTAAGATGGAAAACTCTATTGGATTTTCTAGCAATCGAATTAAAATGGACTAAATTTTAAGCATTTATATATATATATATATAAAAAAAAAATAAATAAATAAATAAATAAATAAAATAAATAAATTGATTTAAATATAACTAAAACTACCTTAACAAATACTAAAAAATACATATACCTATTTTTGTTTTTCAGAGAAGTTATATAGCAAATTATGCAATCTTTTCGGAAAACTGATCTTTCGATAATGGGTTTACTTATTTATCTTTTGTTTTGTTCCTTTATTTGTTTTCACATAGCGCATTCATATTTAGTACCAAATTTATTGAGCGTAAAAACGAAATTATATTGTAAAATTGAAAGTTAAATGAAAAATACATACTTTTTCAGCTAACACCATAGCTTCTGATATAATTTCTTCTACATATGTTTTTACACGTTCTCTCAGATCTTCTGTGGAGTTGTCCGATTCCTAAAATAGGAGAAAAAATATTTAAGTATCATATTGCTATACTAATATCTCAATGATTAATTAGAGATTTCTTAAAACTCCCTAAAATCTAATACGCTGTAGCCTCTTTTATGATAATCATCATATATATAAAATTCGCTGTGATTCCATTTAAACTGAAGTTGAGATATAGGAATAACGGTATCTATAAAAAGTGCAGCATAGCAGCGCCACCTATTGAGCGGTGTGTAGAGAAACATAATAGTAAAACTTTTTGTTAGCTTTGCTAGTTTTTTAATTTGATAAGAAGTTTTCATTTCATAATGATTCGAGTTTAAAGGCTGTATGATTAACATTCAAGAAATTCGCTCGAAAGATAAAAGAAAATGTCCATTTGGAAAAATGCTGGCGAGATTTTATAAAGGCACATCACCAAATGGTTTATGTAAAAGGAAACTGACAAGAGTAGGAGCAGTTTTTTTTTGTTTTTTTTTTTGCGAAGTTCTGTTGCATTTTATAGGAATTTTGGGCTCTTATAGGATCCTATGTATATACTAAAATTTTGATGAAATAATTACCGTGACAAGTCAAAAGACTATTTCACGCGAATAAATCACATGAACCCCATTATCGGAACAAAATACGTCTCTGCTACTACTAATATTATTGTCTGTGTGCATTGTGAGTGTTTGAAATTGCGCTTTTATTCAAAAAGGGGTGATTTAGATCCATCAAGAGCTATTTTTTTTTTTTTTTTTTTTTTTTTTTTTTCAAGATCTGATCATGTACAAAACCGATTTGCGATTTAAATTATTAAAATTCTTTTACGGTTTCCAAAAATCTGCGGAAAATGACGTCATGATTAAGAGGCAACATTTATTTATATATAAAAAGAATGTTAATAAGCTTTATGCATAATTGACGTAACTGAAAAAAGTAAAAAAAAAAAAAAAAAATGTGTATTTGTTTGAGTTTATTTATTTTTAAACGATACATAGAACTGAAATTTTGGCGAAAATAAAAAAA
Organism: Salticus scenicus; assembly: GCA_963930645.1. Classification (NCBI taxonomy): domain Eukaryota; kingdom Metazoa; phylum Arthropoda; class Arachnida; order Araneae; family Salticidae; genus Salticus; species Salticus scenicus. The sequence goes on from OZ005656.1 coordinate 113,938,679, forward strand.
CTTATTTTTAATAAAATGAAGATGATATTGCAGTAATTTTCAATAATAGCCTCAAACGTATGCGGACGTTTTTGTTGTGGCCCTGTAAATCACAATTCTAACCATACTATATTCTTTTTCTTTTTTTTTTATGTGCATATGAATTGTAAGTGTCAACTTCATTCTAATTTGTGCAAAATAAAGGTATTGAAATACTTCTCATAGAACGCAATGTTTTCGAATTCTCTTGGGTCCCCTGCACATAAATCAGTGATGGTTATATACACTATTTTATATAAGGAACATCCCATAGTGAACTTGAATGGCATATTCCAATTTCAAGGAATTCCATGAACATTACGGGAGTTAGAGCGCAAACTGACGGATAGATAGACAGACAAACCGAAGTCACGTTGGAAAGTGCTAAATAAGCTTGTAAAACAGAAAAAATTCAGTAATAATAAATAAAATTTATTTATATGTTATTTTTCTAATTCTCTAAGGTACGTTATTACATTCCGGGTTATGTGTGATATAAATATGATATAAGACAGTTTTGGATACTACTGTAGTAATTATGTCCTACAAATCACAGCTAGGGCATTCAGAATACTTTTAAATGTATGATTTACTATCAAATATTTAGTCATAGTATCTATCATGGTTCCTAATGAATGACTTTTTTCTCTAGAAGAATTAAACTTGTGTCAAAGATAAATGCAATTATTAATTAACTTTCCATTTCAAATTTCAAAAATTAATATTAGTGCTGTGCAATAATAATTATTTAAAAATATTAAAAATAAAATTTAATCGTTAGTTTACAATATATATATATATATATATATAAAGGGTATATAGAATGGTGTACAAACTCATATTCATAAGCCTACTACTAATATTTTAACATTTTAAACCTTTCTTTTTTTTCCCCCTGATTGTAGCTTTTTTGCGAAAGGAATTTTGAACTCAGCTTAAATTCTGATTTCTGCGCTTTGCAGCTTTGAAAAATGAAACACACGGGAGAGCTAACAGAAAGTTAGCGTCACAATGAAAATCTAAACTTCATAAATGATACCCCACCAGTGGTCGAGCAGTTCTGCGCTCAATGGTGGCAGAAGGGAAATGTCGGGTTCGATCACCGGTCGCGCTCGTCGAGTTAGCCATTCGGAGTTTTCCGTGGTTTTCTTTGAAACTCGCGTAAATACGGGCTAGGACTCCTTAGAAAAATCTCCACGGAGGGCACACCACCTCAGGCTTAGGATTCTCGTGTAGTCAATCGATCTGAACCTCAAATACCTATGACACATAAATGATACATTTCTTTAACCGTATAATTTATTCCTTAGTTTCCCAATAATAGTTGTGGTCGCTGTTAGTTAAAATAATATGCATATGATATCCAAGTCCACCATAGAAAAAAACCGCCATGTAACACATTTATTTATTTATTTATTTTTATTTTATTAAAAAAAAAAAAAAAATGGTTACTTTAAAATAAATCTAATGTGTGTTGAATTCACTTAACCTTTTCCGACCCAGGCCGTACGATCGTGCGGGTTAGACATCTACGACATCCACTTACATTTTTGCATCTGGAACAGTCGTATGTAATAAAATCAGGAAATGAATGATCGAGCTAATTAGCAGAAAGTGTACAATTTTCTATCAAGAAATGTCGATTATAGTCTATATTTTCCTTCTGTTTGCAAAAAGAGAAGAATGTAATATTTAAGGTAAAAATGTTTCGAGTCGGAAAGGGATTTACAACCAATAAACTCTTTCTCTGTCAAGTACAGTTTTTATGAACTATGTTCATTAATTGTCGTGTTTTCTGGAAAATGTGAATAAGTGTATATACTGTGAAATTATTTGAAAAACTGATTTTTTTTTTATTTTTATATCTTCTTATTTTTTCACTTTTAGGTTAAAATATTGAAGAAAATTTCTAATTTATCTACAATTTCTTAATTTTTCATTGGAGTAATCAGTATGCTAAAATGATGAGCTTAAAAAAATCAAAGAAACGTATTTACAAGCCCATAAATTAAAAATTTTATAAGAAATACTTTAAAAGCTGCTCTTAAATACATTTTAAAGTGTGAGAAAAAATTATTATTATTTATAAATTCAAGTTAAAAAGGCTTTTAAAACAATATTTAATTACTTAGTAGACAAAATGTGTATTATACGAAATAGTTTATATTTTTCTGTGATTTTATTCACAGCATTAATAAGATTTTAGAATACTTTTGCAAAGTTGCGAGTAAACAAAATTCTCATTGTATGAATTTGAAAAAAAAAATCAATTATTTTTAAACATCAGAGACAGGTGCTAGTGTGGTCAAATTTTCCTTTGCATGCGAATTAATTATGTTATTTTGAAATAAAGTAATGAAAATCACAAAATATTATTACTGGGGAATTCCGAAGTTTTATTCTAGCTGTTATTAAAATCTGCAATACACAATTTCAAGTAATTAATACATAGCAGTAATGCTCAACTCGATTATTAATTTTGCATTTTATTCTTAAGAGAGAGAAAATTATATAATAATCTTTCAAAAAGAGAGAATTTCAGCTAGCAATTTGAAAATTTAATGCTTTACAAAAATCTGTTTTGATTGCCTTTTCAAAGACCTAGTACTTACTCCTTTGAATAACATTGTTTTAAAATTTGTATTGCTCAGTACAGTGAAGAAAAGTTTGTAAATTAACAAATTGATTCGTACCAAATAATATTCATTCATACAGTAGTCAACCTAGTTTAATTAAGAAGTAAAAATAGGTAATTATATTGAATATCTGAATATCAGTATGAAAGATTGTAGGAAAAACTTCGACCTATAGAAATTTCGAGAATAAGAAATAAGTCTTTATAGTTATGTATTTTGATAGTTGACTGCATAGACAAAAACCTAACACTCTTCAAAAACATATATATTTTTCCTAGAATAAATTAAATATAAAATACATAATCTGAAATTATGCTATTATATACATTCGCATAATTAGAAAGGTATAAAAAAAGAAAAGCCAAACAAACATACTTTCAAACAAAAAATCTCATTTTTTTTTTTTTATTATAAATGTATATAATTTTATAAATATTCTGTACTTTTAAAAATATGTTTGGTTAATTTCTCTTGTTTGATATTTTTTCTAACTGTGTACATCATTGATTTAAAAAAAAAAAAAAAAAAAAAAAAAAAGAGAGAGAGAGAGAGGGAGACTTTCTAATTTCTTCATGATGTATTGAAGACTTAATTTATAGGCTGAATGGGAAATTCAACGTAAAAAGGTTCATATTTACTAAGATTATCGGTTAAGCACAAAAGCAACAGAACATTTGATGCCTTGTTGCTTTCACGCTGTATTTACACCCTTTTTTTTTTTTTTTCACCTGCTGATGGGTCGTAGTTAATTATTCCGATTGGATTGGAGAAGCAATTGGTTCTTGGAATTTATATTGTCACAAATTTATTATGTATCGTCCAAAGACATTGTTGATAAAAAAAATTTTTACGTTTTAATTAATTATTTATTTATTTTAAACAGCATAGTATCTTCTATTTGCCGCTTTATTTGCAGCACTCACGCCTACTTCATTCGCCTGACGAAGGGTCGGGTTTTCTTTCAACCCGAAAGAATTGTTGCGAGTTCTTATATTTTATGGTGTTTATTCAAAGTTTTGTACGAATTAGCATGGCTCTTCTTAATAGTATCAAAGCTTTCCAGAGTAAGCTTGTTCACACAATGTGAAACACTTCACCGGCTATCCCGAGATAACTCGGGGGGAAGTGTAGCCTTCCACATACTACAGTGGCCGGTGAAGTGGAAAAATGTCGCAAAGGAAACTCGACGTTAGCGCTTCTCGTCGTGCAGTGGCTGCGGCACCCAAATAAAACCTGTGAAAAACCCGCCTCTATTGTTCTTTCTTTAAAAATGTTATCTCTTATGTTTTTAATGAAAACACGAATTAATTCTAGCCCTAAATGAACATTATAGATGTGATTATTTATTTGAAATTATTAGCGTATATTTGACTTTAAGTACGAAATATGTTAGATGTTCGCTAATAATCTCAGGTAAACAATCATATTATTATTAGATAACATCTAACATATTTTGTATTTAAAGTCAAATGTACGGTAATAATTTCAAGTAAATAATCCCATCTACAGTGTTCACTTAAGAGTCAGAATTAATTAGCGTAAAATATAATTTTTTAAATCGATCTTCTAATATTGTAAATTGTATTGTAAATACGAAAATAAATCATGCATTTCATCATTTCATGTAATTCATCATAATTCAAGAAGAAAATATTAGAGTAGTTTTCAAAATGAAAATTCGGGTAAAAAAAAAAAAAAAAAAATTAAAATTTTTGAAAAGGAATCGCTTATAAAAGATGACTTTATCATTATTTCTTTTATTAAAAAAAGCATTATGCCATGTTCCATAAAATCAATTAGACGCAGACGAAACCATTCGCAAAAATTTTATCATCTAAACAAAATATATTTGTAATCACTTTATAATCGAATCTCTAACTAAAATGACATTTAGGAATGATAAAATAACATTTAGGAATGAACAAATATAATATACACTAACTTGTTCTAATCTCATAACAAACCAAAGCAACCTAATTCAAAATTCCATAATTTTTCTCTTGATCCGTAATGAATGAAAAATTGAAGAGATTAAGATTTCAATAATTATATAAACTGTAAGAAGTATTCAAAAAGTACTTTTTAAAAATTAATTGTAAAATATATTACTTATCTTAAAATACGGGGAAATACAAGTTTAAAAATACATGAAATTTTTCGTTTAGATGTGAATTGAGAACTTTAATTTCCCACGCCATTCGACATCATGATGACAATTTTCTTTCATTTAACCTATAGGAGTCTTAATTTAGCCCACAAGTAATGGAATATAGCCAATCATAGCGCATTGTCCCCCCACAAACAATGGAAGCTCTCCTCCTCGTTCTAGTCGTCCATTCGTACAAACACAATTCTATTTTAATTTTAAATATGGAGCATCACAAAATTCTATTCGAGCATGTGCAGTTTCAACCTGAGTAATTCAGGTACCGCCAGCACCAGATGGCTTTGTCATCGATCAGTGACGTCACTATGACGTAACCATGATGTAGTACGCTACCCTAAAACTCCTATATGATAAGAGCTGGCGCAGTGTCCGCCATTTTCTATCCCGCCTGGGAAAGTGTTGGCGGTAGAAAAAGCTAGGTTACCTGATTAGCGTTGTTATCGCTTTTAAACTTCTATACAGATCAAGTGAGCTTGAACTTCTTATCACGAAACACACAAGTTGGCAATTTTAAGAACATTGCCAAAACTGCAACCCTTCACGTTAAACGAAATGTAATATTAAAGTTAATTTTAAAAGAATTTAAAACAATAACTTAAAAAAACAGTACATTCATGTTAAATTTGTCAAACAACTTTGAAAATAAAATGAAATAATTTGAAAATAAGGGAAATCTTACGCTACAAGGTTGTGCTCTTGCTCCGGGTATTCACGAGTTACATCTGCAATTTATAATCCACTTTTTCCTTCTTTCTGGATTAGAAGAAAATATAAACAGGCGGTGCCCTTTTCTGGAGTTATTCGTGCAATTTATTGCAGAAAAGCCACCAATAATAAATAGTCAGCCGGTCTTGTGGGATAGAAAATGGCGGATGCGTCAGCCTGTCTATGTAGGAGTTCTACGCTATCCTAAGACTCCTATATAGGAGGTATTATAGGAGCTCTACGCTACCCATTGCTCCATTATGGTGAATACGCTTACTCTGGAAAGCTTCGAATATTATGAAATCACGAATTTAAGTATTAAATTAGAAGACATTTACCTGATCGAGATCTAATAGAATATCACTTTCATCTAAAGGTTCAATTTCATTTCCTTCGTCTACAGGAGTCAGATCATCTGGACTTGGTGGAGGAGATGCAACTGTGTCGATTTGAATCGTAGGCAACCTCTGAACAATAAAAGAAAAAAAAGTTTTAGTAAAACAAATTACAGAAAACTAATGAAAGAATGATTTAATATAAGAATATGGTCTAAACATACGGTTTTAAATAAAAATATTCATATTTAGTAATGTTGATTTATTTAATACTAGCAGGCTACGCCTGCTTCGCTGGTCCCTAAATTTAAATGAATTTCCTAAAGAATTGAATCACTATTTATTTTTTATATCACAGTTTGGGCTTTGTAACATAATTAAAAATTCTTTTTAAGGTCAAAAAGTCAAAATAACATATTACGAATTAAACAAAATAAAATATTTCTTCCGTTCTGCACTCATTTTACGACAATGCTCTATGGTCTTATGTGAATGATTTTCAAGAACGAATCAATAATTGTTTACAAATTTAATGGATTATGTATGGGAAATAAGTACGCTGTAGATGTAATTTAAAAATTGCAGCTCTTAGAACTTCAAAATTGATAATTTTTAAAAAAGTTATTCATTATTCTTTAATATTGGACTGTTTTTTATTTAATATTAGACTCTAATTTTAAGATAAAAGCAATCGAATGATATCGCGTTGTGAAACATTGCACCGTAATATCTTTAAATCTAACAACTTGATGTATATAGTGTCCCCACAAAAAATGAACAGTTTTTAGAGCTCTTTTGAAAAAGTATAACATCTATGCAGCATCTTAAAAATTCATCAGTTTTTACTAAAAAAATGGCCGACTTTCATCAATAAAGTAGTTAAATCTAGACCAATCAAAAATAGGAGTGGTCTGCCCGGATGTGTTCCGGCGACAAAATCTTTGCTTTGTTTATATAGACAGTATCTTTTAAAAAAGTTCATCAGTTTTTACTAAAAACTAGACCAATCAAAAATAGGAGTGGTCTGCTCGGATGTGTTCCGCCGACAAATTCTTCGTTTTATTTATATAGATGTAAAGTTTCTCATGATAAATCCTCATTTGTAAGTGGATGCTAGTAAGTTTTTATCGACTAATTATTACACATATTTGTGCAAAATATGTTTTTATAAATTATTACATCTGAAATAGAAAGAGCATTTAAAAATTTAATATATATGTATATAGATAGATAGATAGCAGATAATGTTGATTATTTTAGCAAGTATAGATTTTCACGACAAAATATCACTTGAATCTTGATATAGGAAAACTTTTGTTTTACTAAAATACATAAATTACTGCAAAATGCATTTTTATAAGCGCACTGTAAATAGAAGCGTCTTAAATTCAGACAGAAGTGTGTCTGAAATGTCAATTCAGACACATAAATGTCTGAAACACTTACGCATGCAAAATTTCAGACGCATGTGCTGTCTTAAATTAAGACACGTAAGTGTCTTTTTTATAAATGAGCTCAGATAAGTGTCTGAATAAGGTCGATATGTCTGAAATTAAGTTAAGACATATAACATTTTTAGACACATAAAATTTCAGACATTTTACAATTTATGCACTTAAAAATTCAGACATTAGAAATTTCAGACACGTAGAAATTCAGACATTTGTATTAGTCAAGAAATTTTCCATATGGAATCTACTTTAAGCAGCATGCACATCCTGTTTAAAAAATTTTTTAAACAAATAAATTTGACATTATTTTATGTAATATAAGTAGTTAACTTATTTAAAATACTTAGACACGGATCTTATTCTGTTAAAAATTAAAAAACAAAGTTAATTTTTATTTAAAATTCTCACATGTAATAAATAAATAAAATTAAAAAATTAAGATAAACAAAGCATGTAACTTGCAGCTAAGAAAGCGAATTCGTAGCTAAACAAACTTAAATAATTTGTGCATAATTGATTTTTTTTTCGCGTTTAAAAAATTATTTTATGTTTCCCTACACTTCAAAATGTAAAAGAGCATTTTTTTTTTTTTTTTTGGTTTCATGTATATAGTTTGTTTTCTTGCAAATACCAGTTGAAAAAAAAAAAAATCGTTTAAAATCCATAGTCTACTATTTTTTCATATTTATTACGCATTTTACAAAAAAAAAAAAAAAAAAAAAAAAAAAAAAAACTCTAAGCCTCTACACATGAAATTTAAGATAATATGTATTAAGCTTTACTTCTTATGAAGAGTTTTATTGCAAAGACATAAAACTTCAATTTGTTTTACGGATGCTAGAATATATTTCGTTATACAAGCAGAGTACAGCGTGAGCACCGATGGCTTGTTTGGGAAGACACTCGACTCTAAATCCATAAGTTGTCAGTTCGATTCCCGCCGGGGCAACGGGGACTGTTATTGTAAAAATTATTAATATATATATTCTACGCTCTAGGAGATTCTAAAATCTATTTCTCACAGATAAACAGTATAAAACGCATCTTTTTATTTATGAAAAATATTCACTTCAGACAAGATCAAAGATGGCGGAATTTCAGACGTTTCGAGTGTGAAACGATGTGCCTTTTAAGACACTTTTTAGCATCTTAAAATTAAACACCCGTTTCAGACACAATTTTGTCTGAATTTCAGACACTTGTATTTACAGTGCGTTTGCTCCCGCATTCGGAAACGGATTAAAGAATAAATAAAATATAAATTAATAGTATTGTTTTAAAGCAATGGTTAATTTCTTTGGCGTGCATATTTATTACGAAAAATTATCATTTACAACATAAAATGGGTAAATTTGGTCTACAAAATACACATATTTGCGTTTTCTTTTCTTTCTTTTTTTTTTAAATTTTTAAATAAGTGATCGCATTTATGCTAGAAAAGAATAAATAACAATAATAATTAAACTCGTCTTGTGAAATTAATTAATTTGCCAGGGGTTTAAAAGTTCTGATGAGTTAAGTACAAATTAAGAAGTGTATATTAAAGAAGTATTTATCCATTTTACTCCAATTTCTTTCAGATTTTTTCCCTATCAACTGAAACACGGATTAGCTTCGAACACTTAGCAAAGTGGTTGGAAATCAATTGAAATGGACTTAGTCCAAGTAGTTTTTCTCTGTGATACAAAATACTTGGCATTGCTTCTGTCCGGGAAAGAAAAGGGTAAAAAAGAGCGGGTCAGCATTTACATTATGTAGGGAAAAATAAAGATACTTTGTAATTCCGAAAAGAAACTCTAATCAAACAACATGGATCTTTGAGGTTAAAATTACTTAAAACTTACACAAATATTTAAAAAATAGTTTTTTTTAATAATACTAGATTAAATAACTGATAATTATTTATATAAAACTATTAATTTACGAAATTTTGGAAAAAATTTGTTCTGTAATGCATAAAATAAAGTTAATATGGTATAGATGACGTATTTTTCTTCATTTAGAAATATGTATGAATATTTAAAGCATCATAACGTCTTTGTGTCTTTAAATGTAACCATATACTGACTTAAAACGAAAATAGCAATTTGTGACTCCTTATATATATATATATATATATATATATATATATATATATATATATATATATATATATATATATATGTATATATGTATATACCTATTTATTATCACGTTATGCAAAATTATTATTATTTTATCATTCGTATATTCGTAATTAAAACCCCAATCTAGCAAATGCTCATATTTCATAAGATATTTAATACGTTTGTATTGCATTTCTGAAAATATTGACTTATAATGTTTTCACAGTACTTTCTCAATTTATATTAAAATGCCGTTAAATTTCCTTGAATGCTCTACATATTATAAATAACTAAACAATTTGAATATTTTTGAAGTTTTGGTATGTTACATTCTTATACAAATACATCGAAAATTAGCTAAAGATACAGACTATTTGCCTCTGATGTGATACAGGGGGATTATAAATACTATTTATTTATTTTACTCCATTTTTTGCCGGATCTTTATCTATTATCGTAAGCTAATCTTTACTTAAAAAGATGAGGATGATTATGTTCTTTACATCTCCAAATTTTAAGAATATTTCATTAAAAAGGCAATTTTTAAATTGATGAAAAACATTCATTTATAAATCTTGCTAATATTTTGAGCATTATGTTACTTATCATAACTATACCACATACTCAGCTAATACAATTTTCTAATATTTTAATAAACTCAAAACTAGTTGGCATGGGTGGACTCAGCTGAGTTCCTCATCATATATTTGTTCTCATACATTTCTACTACAGGATATACTCTATTCATGTTAAGAGAAATAAATTTAACGGATTGCTCGACACAGTGACAGATTATGCCTCACTTAATAGTCTAGCTATGCACCATCCAGTTTGATAGTTTTGCCTTATCCGAACTCGTTAATTAATTTTATTGGTGTTAGTTTCATTTTTTATGTTTCATACAATTCCATATTATTTTCAATATAAAATCCACATAATGCAAGTTTATATGAAGTACTATTCTACTTCGAAAGAAATCTTAAATTTCGAATAACTTACGAAATTCTGAAATTAGAATATTCGAAGTCCATGATGGTCAAGTTAGTATCATAAATGATATTTTGAAAGCGGTCTAACATCTTTACGATGAAAATATCCCACGAAATAGACGTTTATGCAAAATTTTGCCCTATTCTCACATGTTAAGAAAATCGTAAATTTCGAATAACTTACGAAGTTTTTAAATTAGAATATTGTAAATCAAAAGGGTTATTGTGAGTGTTCTAAGTAATATTTTAAGGGGAGTGTTCACCTTTAAACTTAAAAAAAAAAAAAAATCGAATTTTCAGTTTTTGCATATTCATAATATTTTGAAGTAGCCAGTGAAGTAGACAGTAATTTTGAAGTAGCCAGTGAAGTAGACAGTAATTTTGAAGTAGACAGTGAAGTAGACAGTAATTTTGAAGTAGCCAGTGAAGTAGACGGTAATTTTGAAGTAGCCAGTGATAATTAAATAATGTTACAAGTAAGATTTTTACTTTAAACTCATTTTTCTGAAAACTGTATTTTTCTGGTTAGCGCGCAGTGTATACAAAGATATTTTGAACATATCCTTTTGTAATTTTCAGAGTAAGTATATAATGTTATTACCTACAAATTCCACCTAATTTTATATAAAAAGCTAATTTATAAATTTTGCATACAGTGTTTGAAATGAATTTTTTTGTGTGATATTTCCTAGTATTTAAACTTATAGTAGTTTGTAGAAAAGATATCTTAATGTATGGTAAAAGTAATAGGTGTAGATGCATATTTGATGCATTTATATTCTCAAAATGTCAAAATTTTAACTAAATATAAATTTTTATGTTTGTAAGGCTGCGTGGAGTAATTCAATAGAAATTTGAAATTTCCAAGAAGGTGTATTACATTTACTAACTGAAAATAAAGTTTTTCTTTTTTGATAAGAAAATAAATTTATAGACACAATACAAAATCTAAGACAAATTAACTCTGAAAACTTGGCCAAAAATTGATAATATTTAAAGAAACTGTAGCGAATCGAAAACAGGGTAAAATATGCTGGATTTTAGTACCTCAATGGTGAACACTTCCCTTAAAATTGGTCCTATTTCTCTGTGATCATTTGTTCTTGAGATATTGTGTACACACACTAAAAAATTAACAGACATCTTAGAGACGGACACAATATCAATTTTGTTGTTTTCGGATTTCTCAACATCTCAAAACGTGTAAAAAAAAAAAAAAAAAAAAAAAAGTGGTTGGCAATCTTCGTGATTATCTAAGTTCTCTAAACCTATAATATGATGGGGAACTACAAAAAAGTATGACAAAACGGAAAAAAAAAAAAAAAAAAAAAAAAAAAAAAAATCACTGTTTGTAACTTAACAACAGCTCTCAATATTGTTACAATGATTTCCATAAAAGAGAAAGCTTTAAGTAGATTACATTAAAGAAAATCACTTACCTAAAAATTTCTTACGGCCAATGTTACGAAGAAATATTTTATGGATGGCTCCAAAGAATATAAACATGATATTAAAATAATCCCGAATATCAAAATAATGCAGAAACAGTCTCGAGAAAGAGAATATAGTAAGGAAATACTCCACTCCTTCAAAAATTTCATCCAAGAATAAACAATCAGAACTAGAAAGTGACATGTATGACACCGCAGTTAAACAGAATCTTTCAACAAATGACATTCCTGGATAGTTCAGAAGATTACAGGATAGAAACCGATTTCAAAATTTTGTGCCTGTCTAGCTTCTGATAATTCGATTGATATGAAATCGAAAATACACATGTCAACAAGCGAATCGTAACTTTATCTAGGGATTTTACCAAGTTTCTTTTTGTTTTAGATGAAAGATTGAATTTACACATAAATAGAACAAGTTGTATCTCAGAATCTCTCATACACGTATTCACATTTCGAAAAGTAAAATGTATAATTTATTAAAATCACCAAAGACACCCCAATTAACTTTAATTAAGTTAAAGGTAAATTAAACAAAAAAAATTTTTTCAGCATATTTGATGAAAAATAATTTTAGTATGTTATACAAAAAAAAAAAAAATAAATAAATAAATAAATAAATAAATAAATAAAAATAAAATAAAGTGAAAAAATTATGGGTTTAATTAGAATTTGTGTAACAATGTTACATAAATGAATGTTTTGTAAGTTAATACCACAAATAAAAACATGCCTCAATTGTTTCGGATCGAAACAATAACGTACGATCTTTCATCAGACGAAAAAGAAAAATAATATATATATCTATATATATACACTCCTTCTCATAATTATAAGGATACTTTATGTTTTGAAATAACTAATGTCAAAATAATTGTGAACAAGATTATACTAAGTGCACTTAATATATCTAGTATTCTAAAAACCAAAACTGTTATAATTTTTTTAATATGAAACAAAATTAATAAAATATAGTGCAAAACATTTTTTTCTCCACGTTTTTAGATGTTCATAATTATTGGGACAATCAAGATTTTTTCGTTTTATTTAACTTACAAGCGGATAAATTACAGTTGAGATGCGAATTTGTTAACTACTGGGCTAGATTAATTTATATATAAGCCTTCAATTTTTCTTGGACGGACATTACTGATAATTCCTCCAAAAATAGAACGTTCATGTAGTGAAGTATTATAAATGTGTTTTTTAAGTGGAGGGATAATTTCAATCCGTCGTATTTCTAATGAAATTCGAAGATATAAAATTACTGAAGGAAATGTGATCAAACGTTGAACTGCTGGTTCGATAGGAGAGAGATCTGATGCAAAATCAGAGTTTTTTTTTTTTTTTTTTTTTTTTTTTTACAGAGATCGAAGACTCATAATTCCTCTTACTGTTCTACTCAAAATGACTGCTGCTGAATTTGCTCGTAATTTTTAACGAAAGGTTGGGGTTTAGATTTATGCGTGCTTAAAATAATTAATAATATGTTAAAATGAATGAAAAACCTGTAATAATCAATAAGCATTTAATGGAGGAAAGAACGTTTGTGTTAAAGTTGAATAAAGACAATATGAAATGGTAAAATCTTGCATTTTCGGATGAAAAACATTTTATTCTTGATCAACCAAATGGTTTTAACAGTTGCTGTCACGATCTGAAGATAACGAAAAACAGAGCAGATTTTTTAAAGGCAGATATGAATCGGGCATTTTAAAGGTGGATCTATGGTGCTCTGGGGAGCTGTTTCTACTGAAGGCAGAATGAATTTAGTATTTTTTCTATTATTATGAACATCTAGAGAATATCCGCAATTTTTAAACGTGGAATTTTCAGATTTTTGTTAGATTTTAGAGGTGTGTGTGTGTGTGGGGGGGGGGGGGGGGGGTAATAATTTTTTTTTCAACAAGACTTACAATTTTGCTCTACTTCTAAAGCAATAGGAAATAGTTTGAAGAAAGAAACCTCTGTATTATTGCTTTTCCCGTGGCCTAAAAGTTGAAAAAACCTTAACATATCATATTAGAAAAATGCATGCAAGTAGAAAGCAATTTTATATAGTTTAAATGTATTAAGAATATTATCTATGCTGTATGAAATGGTATTGAAACTGAATATTAATATATATATATATATATACCAGAGAGAATATCTGACTGTTTCACCCTAAAAAGAGACCCCATAAAATATTAATTTAAAGAATAACTGAAAAAAAAAAAAAAAAAAAAAAAATACTAAGATTCGAGCTGTCCTTATAATTGTGAACACCAGAAAAATCATTTTTTTTTTGACCGTATTTAAAGTTTTTTAAGATAGAAAAACGATAAAACTTTTTAAATATCGTCCATTAATGAAATTCAAATTAATAAAACATATATTTTTTTAAATAATAGTGTTCAGTGTTTAGTTAATGTAGAAAAACGGGTGTTCTTATAATTATGAGAGCCAGTGTATATATATATATATAGGCGCACGTACAGCATGAGCGTAATGTTATAACCCCTACTTTTATGTTTCGGAATAATATTAAAGGAACAGAAAACTTTGAAATTACCAAAAATCGATCAATAAAATATGTTATAATTTAAGAAACATATTTTAAAAATGTGTTGAGCAATTTACAGTTATCAAAGGGGGGAGTATTTACACAACTTTCTCTTAACCTGCATTTGAATACTATAAAGATACTTTCAAAATATACGTTCAGTATACTTTTAGAAACAGATTTATTTGAACAATATTTCTATGTGAGAGGGGCTATAGCTCTTACAAACCCCTTATGGAACATTGTTCATACACTCATAAAATAAAATAGAATAAAATAAAACAAGGGCGTTGTTAAATGTAAAAGTTTACTCCAAATTATTCAGGCAAATTTCCCCCGCACCACACTCTTACTGATTTTTGTCAAAATTTTCAAGTGTGAACTTCATATATGATCCTCAGAATATCAATTTAAATTTCTTGTAATTACTTGTCTATTTTAAGTTGTGTTAATAACAACTATATACACAGACCCATTGCTAAAAAATCGATTTTCATATTCAAAGAACTTCAAAACTCCTAATTATATCAAAAAATCTGCCTTGAAATTTGAAATCCAATCTAGTACTGTATTTACCATGTGGGTTTGGAAATTATCATTCCTAAACAATTTTTCTGGACTTGGTAAAGTTTAGTAAAACACCTTGTTCAATTTCCTTCATAAGAGGAGAATGTATTAACTTAATTTTGGATCGGTCTTACTCCCAAAACACAAACACAAACACAAACACCTGAATAATAATTAATTAAAGGTTGTTTAAATAAATTAAAATAAGAGAAATCGTCATAAATAAACAAAAGAGAAAATTATAATAGGGTGTTTGAGGAGTATTTCTCCCTAAATAGTATGGTGTTTAATTTAACACTATTGTACTTCAAATAGTTTGATCTCATAAGTGATAATGAGAAAGACATTTTCATTGCGTTCCTGTAAAAATCTATGAGTTCTAGATTCAGCAGAATCTTTAGAGTTAGTGCGATGGTGACATAGACAACGTGTATGTACAGGGTGACAAGAAATAACTTGGACGAAGTTTCAAACCAAATATCTGTAACTACCACTATCGTAAACTCATTTTGGAAGATGTTGTCTTACCTTGGTCGCAAAAGTTCTTTGGGAACAAAAGATGGACCTTCCAACAGGATTCCGCACCTGCACACAGAGCTAAAGGCACTCAAGATTGATGCAAGACAAATTTTCCTGACTTCATTGGAGCTCAAGAATGGCCACCGTATTCCCCAGATATGAACCCAATGGATTATTCTGTTTAGTCCATCTTGGAGACAAGGGTGTGTGCTAAATCTCATAAAACTTTGGCATCCCTAAAGGAATTCTTATGCAAGGAATGGGATAAAATATCAGTAAGTGAGTTGCGGCCCATAGCCGAAAATTTTGCGACACGTTTAAAGCTCTGTATTAAGGCTAAAGGTAGACACTTTGAAAATTTGTAACGATAATAGACAAAATAATGTATTCCTATTTATTGAAGTTTGGTCGTAATTTTTCCATTTGCATTAAAGTTTTAATGTATCATGTGTGTCCAAGTTATTTCTTGTCACCCTGTAAATTTTAAGCTCAATCGAATAAGGTATTTAAATGCTATCGCATTTTTAATAATTTGAGCCTACAGGCCATAATGGTAATGACTATTCATTTTGTTCCTGTAATAAAAGTATATAAGTGCTAGACTCGCCAAAATCAATATAATACGTGTAACGGTGTCCTAGAACATACGTACCAACTTTTAGCTCATTCGAACAAAGCGTTTAGTTGCTATTGTGATCACTCACATATATATACATACACACACATACATCAACGTAAAAATAGCCAAATTTCAAAGTCGAATTTTTGTTATGATTACAATACTTAACTTAGTACATATGTATATTCGGAAAGTAAAAAAGCGTAAGTAATTCAAAATCAAAGGGTGCATTCGTGTCAGGTCCCTTACATTGAACATAAAAAAAAAAAAAAAAAAATATTATTTTTTTCATTAAAAAAATATTAATGCTTTGGTTGAAAATTATTTTTATGTACATTCAAAATATTCTTTTAATGTCTTTTTAATTGCACAATATTAGCATTCGAAAGTAAAATAAAATAATAAAAATAATATTCCTTTTAAAAAGAGCATTGAGATTTTATGAGAAATATCATATATTTGTTCTATGGATATTTTATAAATATATAAATATAATTTAATCGAACAAAGAACGAAAGCAGTTTTTTAAAATATTCAATAATTATTTAATTAATTCAAAACGAACATTATTTCGTCTTTCGATTGATATAAATTTACTTTTAAAACGGATAGAAAAAAAAATATATATATAGCCTATTGAAATTCTTTTTACTTAATTTTACAATTAAAATAAAATTATTCATCGTCAAAGAATATTTCTTAGAAAGAGTAATTGTATTTTTATTATTTCCCGACAATGAGTACATCTTCTTTGAAATATTTCTATTCTTAACGAACATTCAACGAAACTGCAGATTCATTAGAATTGTTTACGATATTATTCCAGTTTTTTATCAAACCTATTACGGTAAAATGTCGATGCATAAAACTGCCTATAATTTTAGGTATATAAATTACTACTTTCTTCTATATTCAATAGAAAAACGTACTGTTTTTGTAAACATTTCAACGTTTTTGACAGATTTACACATTTTGAAAGGTCTAGAACACGATTTGGAGATTAAAAAAAAATGTCTGTCTGTCTGTGTGAGAGAGAGAGAGAAAAAAATTGTGGCAACTCTATCTCAGGAACTATTGCACAGAATTTCATACAAATTGATATGTAGTTGCACCTTGACATAATTACAATCTATCAAATTTTGGTGAAAATCGTCCATCAATTGGCGTTATAATTCCGTTTTTTTTTTTTTTTTTTTTTTTTTTACATGACACTATAAGACAAAATCTCCTATAAAGGGGCGCAGAGGAAATTATTTTAAAGAATCATCATAATAAATAAATAAATAAATAAATAATAGAAATAGACAACTAGGAAAAACTTTTTGGACAAGTGATTTGTGATAATTTAAAACAAAGTAATGATATCTTATCGTTTTCCACAAAAAGAAAAAGCTCATTTTTAACACTTTCCAACAAGGTTGAAAAGTGAATCATTTCGGTTTCTCTGTCTGTCTGTGTCTGTACGTCCGTCTGTCTATCCGCACTCTAACTCCCGTAAATATTCATGGAATTTCTTGAAACTGATATATGTTATTTAAGTTTACTATTGCATGTTTCCTATTGAAACTGGAGTGAATACCTCAACTGGTTTGTGTACAGAGACACCAGAAAGTATTCCAATACATTTATTCTATGAGAGGTATTTCTATAAACCAATTTTTAATATCTTTACTTTGAACAAATCTTAATGATATTAAAATATATTATTCATAGCCGTATGGAAATTTGCTGATGTAATTGCATTTTAAGTTACATTAAGCGTTTTTAACATTGTCTAACAATTTTTAAGTGCTAATAAAATTTCAATTTGTGTATATGTCTGTCCAACTGTCCTTATGTCTATGGGTCCGTCTGCCTGCCCCTAGCGTCCGAAAATATTTTCATATTTTTTTAAAAATGAAATGATATATGTTATTCAAGTTCACTGTGGGATTTTTCCCTATTTTAAACGACATTAAGAAGTCCTGTAGAACTAGTTTGTATACAGGGACATCCTAAAAATTCCATTGCATTGCTTTTTTAGGACAGACATTTTATAAAGCACATTTAAATAATTTTCTTCTGTGCAAATCATGAGGAAATTGATATTTATTGTTAATATGCTTATGTTTTGTATAGAATATATTTTGTTAACCTTCATATTTACAGAGCTACACTAAAATATACAGATTCATTTTCTTTTGCATTAAGCATTTTAAACAATTTCTAACAGTGTTTACGAGTTATTATGAATTCAGTTAGTCTATTTGTATGACTTTCAATTCTTCTGTCTGTCCATTGTGTGGTAACACAGGCAAACAACAATGAAAGTTATGCGATACAACATGTACATACAGTAAATGTTAACAATCGATGCGTACCGCGCGATTTTTCATTCTTATTTGTGATATCGTTAGTAGGAGGATAAAATCGAATTTTATATTTCTATAAGAAAAAAAAATCACCTGAATTCATCATGGAAAATAATTTTAATAAATAATAAACTTATTAAATTATTCGTATTGAAGTGAATTTGTATATGAAAATATCGTCAAAAGTTTTCTGATGGCCACAACGTACTAGTTTGTTCTTGGAATAATGAATAAAAATATTCAGAAACATTAATTATATTAAACTGTAATCATTTCAATATAAAAATATTTCACAAATATTGGTACAGAATTGTGGATAAATACTTTCGATACATTAGCACATTATTGAGATTTTATGTAAAAATTGTTGTTAAATATTGATTTTCTATTTCCAAAGTATAAAATCTCTTTTACCAAAAAATAGTTTAAATATTGATAGGCAAAATGAGTTATACATTTAAAAAATATTAAACTTTATATTATTACAGCTATATGTCTGTATATTTTCAAAATACAAAAACGCAATTACTGGATTTAGATAAACAATGTTAAAAACGTGTTGTTATATATTTTCTAATTAGAAAGATTATATTATTGGAGCATATTGAAATTTAATAGACTTTGTATTTCCAAATTTAATCAGTATATTCTAAGATCTTGAACAATATAGTTATTTATAAGCACAATGTAAATTATAATATTGTGAATTATATTACATTGTATCTTTCTGTAATATATAATTTTAAAACATAAATGTTGTGTTTTACCAATTTTAAGTAAATATTATATTGGTAGCTTCATTAATGGAATATTGAGTGAATATTGGTAAATAATATTGGCAGTGAATTTTCTAAATACAAAATGCAATAACTCGTTTTTGATAAACACTGTTGAAATAGTATATTACTGGCAGTATGTAACTGGCTATATATATTTATAAAAGTATTAATACTTTCTTAGTACAGTTTTAAGTAACTACTGATCATAAATATACTTTTTATTTTTTTTAAATATGTATGAAATACTATTGTAATACTCAATTATATATATTGTTTATACAATAAAATTGATATTTACCCAAAATCATATTTAATATACTTATATATATATTTTTTTTCAACAGTAATATTTATTCAAAATTTATCCATTCATTGTGATTATATTTTGAAAAAAGTCGTTTGAATAAAACTTCATAGTCATTGAAAAAAAAAAAAAAATCTGTTAATTTAGCATAAAATTTATCCATAGTCTCTGTTAATTTACAATAAATTTCAATTTAAAATAGATAATCAATATTCTCAGTATTTATCAAATACTTTTATTTAGTTTTAATGTTTCATCTCATAATAAAAATTAAAAATAAAATACTACTCTCACACACACAAAATAAAAAATAAATAAATAAATTAATTAATTAAAAAAGTATTATAGATTTTTTTTTCAAAGGTCATATTTTTGTTAAATCTGTTATCGTATTGTTGATTATAATAACAACATTTAATATTTTTTTCTTACTTTAAAACAATGTAGATTAAAACCGTTAATTCAGAAGTAAAATAAAAAGGAATACAGGAGGATCGGGGGTGGGATACTGCAAGGAATGAAAAAAAAAAAAAAAAAAAAAAAAAAACTTAAGTGTGATTGAAAGGGCATTAAAAGAAGAAAAAAAAAGTTTCCGAGTCAAACTGACAAAACACAGTATACTAAATACATCATGAAAGAATTGTTTAATTATTAGAAAAAATATGCATAGATGCATAGTTTAATGTAAAAAGTAGCGATTTTTTTAAAACTCCTATTATTAAAATAAACAAATAATAAAAAAAGTACATGTTGGGTAGAAATGGAGGTCATTTTTGGATTCAGCATCCTAGAAAACATGTTAAAAAAAAAAAAAAAAAAAAAAAAAAGCAGTTGGAAAAAAGTTTTTTTTTTTTTTTTTCAAAACTTGTGTATAGAATTGAATAATATATTCATTAAAATGTATACATTTATGAATTTTGATGTTTTAACATTTCTGTTTACCTTTAACATTTTTCATGATTTCCGTTTCTTTTCTATAATTTTACATATTACTTAAAATAAATAATTGACAGTAGTTTTTCTGCTATAATTTTAAACAGTGCTCATATCAAAATAATCGAAATTTAACGACATCAAACATACTAAAGAAATTTTTTTACCTCAGAGTACCGTATAGTGTACCTCCTTCGACCCCAATCTTCATCTACTTTGTGCTTAGGCGCAGGATATTTAACCCAGCTTCCGCTGGTACGTAGCCTGTTAATTTCATTACACCCACCCATTTTCATTTTGGTTCGCCCATGTCATAACAATAATTTTCAGTTCAGAGAGCACGCTCTTCTTTAGAAATACGACTCCGCTGCACGAAGAACACAAGTAAAGTCAGCAGCGTCCAATTGCCATTATTTCGCTGCTTTTTTCCTAAAAACAGCTGGTGCTACAAAAGCTCGTATAGGTATAAAAATAATAATAAAAAGCCCTTTGCGTGACTTTTCAAAACATCTTGTAATCAATAAGTTCTGGCTCAGAATTATGACACGAGAAGAAAAGTTGAAGTAAATTTAGCAAGTATAAAATAATTTTAGTTTTTTTGCCCCTCTGAATCTTTGGATGTAATATTTTTTATCGAATAAATGATAATTCATATTCAACTTTAGCGTTCATTAAGTCGAAAGTGTTACATTCTTAATTCCATTATCTCTTTCATTGGGATAATTATTGGAAATGTGTATTTACTTATATAAAACGCATATTTTCTTTAAGGAAAATAAATAAATAAAGAAATAAAGAAATAAAGAAATTTCAAATTACAACTAGAGATGTAACGGGAGTGCTTTTGTCGGACTTGATATCAGAAATTAGGAAATGAGAAGTTAATTCGTATTCATTGAGAGTCGGAAGTGGAAGGGAAAGTTATATTTGCTATTCGATAATGGGTAAGAAACTGTACAAAATGTATTGGAATACAATTCTTCTATACAATAATTTTAAGAACGCATACGACGTATAAATAAAATAATAAAAATAGAAGTAGAGTAACATTATTGGATAGATTAAAAAAAAAAAAAAAATGAAGTTTTGCCGGATAGATAAGAACCGCATTTAACGCACAAATTACATTTACGTTGAAATGTTTAAGAAACATGAAAGAAAGTAAAACAGGTGCACAAGCATTAGAAAATAGATAAGAATACATACAACATATACATTTAAAGAAAAAAAAAGTGTCAAAAAAGTAAAACAGATGAAGAATAATTATATAGATAAAATAATAATAATAATAATAACAATAAAAAGCAAGTATACACACTGAATAGTATTGCTAGACAGGTAAGAATCACATTCAACATGCGTATTACAACTAAGTTAAAATGTTTAAGAAACATGAAAGAAAGTAAAATATGGGTAGAAGTGTAAATAGATAATAATGCATAAAATATACGCTTTAAAATATTTAAGAAACATAAAAGGAAGTATTATTGGTGTAGAGGTGTTAATAAACAGATAAGAATAGATACAACATATATATATTTAAACATATATATATTATATATATATATTTAAACAATTAACAAACAAGAAAGAAAAAACATGCAGTACGCATTGATTAGTAACACTTTCCAACTGTAAGCAATTGTTGTATTGAATAACTTTTAATATTCTTTGCCTACGTTATCACACAACAGACAGAAGGACTGAAAAACATACAGATAGACTAATTGATTTTAAAATTACTCTCAGGCATTTTGGAATATATTAAAAAGGCTTAACACAAAATAAAATGCAGCCATTAGATTATAATTAGAGCTTTGATATCTCTGAATATTTTAGTGTAGCCCTGTAAATCAGAAAGTTAATCATATCATATTCTATACAAAACATTATTTTAGAATATCAATAAATTTCAATATTTTTATGATTTATACAGTAGAAAGACTTTTAAATATAACTTTCAAAAAGTTCTGTCCTAAAACGTAACGTATACGCATTTTTTTTTTGGTCGTCCCTGTAAACAAACTAGTTGTACAGGACCTATTAATGTCATTTTAAATGGGGAACATTCTATAGGGAAAATATTTATAAAAAACCACTCATAGAACACAATGCTTTCGAATGTTTTGGATGTCCCTGTACACAAACCAGAAGAGATATTCACTCCATTTTCAATATGGAACATCCGATAGTGAACTGCAATAAAATATATCAGAATCGAGTAAATCCATAAATATTTACAGGGGTTAGAGCGCGGGCAGACTGACAGACAGACAGATGGACAGATACACAAATTGAAATCATATTCAAACTTAAAAAATGTTAGAAAATGTTAAAAAGGATTAATGTACACGAAAGTACAATTCTAGCAACTTTTTATTAATAGCTCTTAATATAAATGGATATTTTTGTGTCACCCTGTAAATCTAATGCTAATCATGCTCTGTTCTATGCAAAGCATATTTTTGTGCATATAAATAACATATTTCAATTTCTTAAAACTTCGTGGAAAGTAAAGTTATTAAGATTCGATTTATAGAAATATCTCTCATAGAACACAATGCTTTGGAATACTTTTGAGTGTCCCTGCATATAAATCGGTGGTGGTATTTCCTCCATTTTATACAGGAAGCATCCTACAGGGAATTTGAATAACGTATTTCAATTTCATTAAGGTATGTCTACAGTAAAGGTATTAAAATATGGTTTATAGAAATACCTCCCAAGAACACAATGCTTTAAAATATTTTCGGGTGTCCCTGTACACAAACCAGTAAATGTATAAACTCCATTTTCAATAGGGAACGTCCAATAGTGAACTTGAATAACATATTTCAATTTCATTAAGATATGTCTACAGTAAAGGTATGGAAATATGTTTTATAGAAATATCTCTTATAGAACACAATGCTTTAAAATACTTTCGGGTGTCCCTGTACACAGACATGTAGGGGTATAAACTCCATTTTCAATAAGGAACCTCCGACAGTGAACTTGAATACTATATATCAGTTTCAAGAAAATCCATAAATATTTACGGGAGTTAGAGCTCTGACAGACAGACAAGCAAACAGACAGACGGGCAGGTAGATACACAAAACCGAAATCATATTCACACTTAAAATATGCTAGAAAGAGTTAAAAATGTTTAACGTAAACGAAAGTACAATTCTAGCAACTTTTTATTAATAGCTCTTAATATAACAGAATATTTTTGTGTCACAATGTAAATCTTATGCTTATCATGGTATATTCTATGCAAAGCATTCTTCTTTTGTGCATATAAATAACATATTTCAATTTCCTAAAACTTCGTGGATAGTAAAGTTATTAAAATTTGATTTATAGAAATATCTCTCCTAGAACGCAATGCTTTGGAATACTTTTGAGTGTCCCTGTACATAAACCGATGGTGGTATTTCCTCCATTTGATACAGGAAACATCCAGTAGTGAACTTGAATAACATATTTTAATTTCATTAAGATATGTCTACAGTAAAGGTATGAAAATATGTTTTATAGAAATACCTCTCATAGAACACAATGCTTTTAAATACTTTCGGGTGTCCCTGTACACAAACCAGTAGAGGTATAAACTCCATTTTCAATAGGGAACGTCCGATATTGAACTTGAATAACATATTTCAATTTCATTAAGATATGTCTACAGTAAAGGTATGAAAACATGGTTTATAGAAATACCTCCCATAGAACACAATGCTTTAAAATACTTTCGGGTGTCCCTGTACTCAAACCAGTAGAGGTATAAACTCAATTTTCAATAGGGAACGTCCAATAGTGAACTTGAATAACATATTTCAATTTCATTAAGATATGTCTGCAGTAAAGGTATGAAAATATGGTTTATAGAAATACATCTCATAGAACACAATGCTTTGAAATATTTTCGGGAGTCCCTGTACACAAACCAGTAGACGTATAAACTCCATTTTCAATAGGAAATATCGATAGTGAACTTGAATATAATATATCAGTTTCAAGAAATTCCATAAATATTTACGGGAGTTAGAGCGTGGACAGACAGACAGACAGACAGACAGACAGACAAACCCAAGTCATAAACACTTTTCAACCTTGTTGGAAAGTGTTAAAAATAAAATAAGAAATATAGAAGAAAAATGTCATTAGATAGACAAAAAAAAAAAAAAAAAGATTGAATTCTTTGTAAATAGAATTTTATTTAGTACGATAGGACTTATTTTAATCCATTCTTCCATATAAAAGCCTGCAGTAACTGTGTTTCCTTCCCTAGCATCACTAACTACGTTCATTTCTTATAATTTTTTTGGTATTGTTTTAGCGTAGGAGCCCCTTGGTGGCTTTAAGTTTTTGTTGCCATTTTGGAGATGACGTAAAATGGCGATCACAATTGCGTAAGTAGAGGTGCCAAGTTTCAATAAGAGCTACCAGTAATCATAGTTATATACTTAAGTGCAACGTGAAGACGTGAACGGAATAATTTTTATGCACAAGCCACATATAATAATCAATTGCACTGTTTTTGTAAACAAATATATAATATATTAATTAAAAAATTAGAAAAATTTCTAAAACAAAAGTAAATAAATATGTATTTCTTTACCTTCTTACAAAGTGAAATATATATATATATATATATATATATATATTTAACCTGCTTTGGAGGGGGGAGGGAAACATTTGGATCTCTGTCTCTCTCTTTTTTTTGCTGGGGGGGGGGTAGAGGGGGTGTTACAAAAAATTATCTTATTTTATTTATTATTTAATAGTCACTTTTTCATAGACAACTGTTTTTATGGCATTAAATACTAAACATTGTTCTTTTTTTAATAAAACATTTTTATTATTATTTTTTCTTCATGTATTTTGCATAAAACCTAACATATCTTTTGTTTGACGGTATAGTATGTATTTTAAATTTATTAAGGGAAAACAAATAGATTCATCAAGTTCAGTTATGAAGCCTAAAAATAATTACATATGTGAGAAATATTGAGCACTTCTATCACTTTTGTGGTTCTAGAAGTAACCCCTGATCACTATCTGGGAAGCGGGAGGGCAGTCAAAGCATAAATAATTAGATTAATGAAACAAATCTACTTCTTTATAGGTTCTAGATTCTAATAAAGTAAGTTTAAAATGAATATTGACATTTATGTTGCTGATGGAGAAAGATTGGAAAACTAAAGTTTTCTGCAGAGCTTTTAATCAACGATGGCTGGTTGGAGATAAGAAAAGAGGGGGGAGGGCAAAAAATAATTATATCAGCAAGAAATACTGTATAATTCTATTTTTTTATGGTTTCTAGAATCTTATAAAGCAAGTTTAAAATTAATATTGACATTTATGTCGTGGATGGAGAAAGATTGTGAATTGGAATACTTCCCTTTTGTGAGTGCGTTTCATCATGGATCATTAATGGAGTTTCTTTTTTTTTAACAAACGATATCCGCGTCTTTTTAAAAAGCGTATAATCCGTAATTTTTATATGTTTTCTATAATGCCGTAATTATTGTCGTAAATCCGTAATGATTACGGACAAATCGTAATACTTGGCCCGTCTACGTAAGTAAAGATCTCGGTGAGAAACGTTCGAGCTACTTCGGTACCAAATTTCAAATTTCGCCAAGGGGTACTATACTGAAGGTGTTCTATTTCTTTAGAACGATTTTTCTCAATTTCTTTTTATTTATTTACAAGAAAAAAAAAAAAAAAAAAAAAAAAAAAAACTAATTTATTTATTTATTTATTTTTGGCTCATAAATAATGGAATCTCTCGATACATAGTTTTTACAATTTTAATAAATCTTTCATAGCCAAATTTATCTCACAAAGTTTGTTCACTTTCAGAAATTTACATCTCTTTTATTAAATTTAAGCCTTTTCTGGACTTTTCCATTTATTTTAATTTATTGGAAATTGCCCTCATTATTTTAGAAACTTTATTTTTAGAAATTTTTAAAATGTTAATTATAAATATTTTCAAATAAATTTTATAGTTAACTAATGATGTCATATCCTTCTAAAATCATAAAAAATACATCAAAGTTAAATTTTTTTTTCAACATAAATAAATAATAATAATACGTAATACATATATACAATTTTATATTGAAGCTGTTCCATTTCTTTAGCAAGATTAAAAAAAATTTATTTTAATTATTTAAAAAAATGTTTGCGCGTTATATATGTATATATAGACATAAAAAGAAATATAACGTTCAATGTGGAACACTACAAATGACGATACAGTCCTGTCGTACTATAGGTAAAAAAAAAATGCACACAAGAAAGAACAAACGCTGAATTTTAATTAAAAAAAAAAAAAAGTAAAATATAAGTAAAATAAAATATAGCAGAATATAACTGAATAAATAAGAATTGCATTCAACACACAGATTACATTTACACTGAGATATTTAAAAAACATGAAAGAAAGCAAGATAGGTGTAAAAGTATTAATAAATAGATAACAGATACAACATACGCGTCTGAACAATAAGAAAAGCAGAAGTAAATTAATATCATTTCATAGATAATAATAATAATAATAATAATAATAATAAAAGTAAAACAAGAATACACAAGAATACACATTAACTTTTCATTTTGAAAATCTAAAAAAGATAATCTAAAGTAAAATGTAACTGAATGTTGCTAGATAAATAAGAATAGCATTCATCACACAGATTGCATTTACGCTGAGATATTTTTAAAAAACATGAAAGAAAGCAAGATAGGTGTAGAAGTATTAATAAATAGATAAAAATAGATACAACATACGCATCTAAACAATTAAGAAAAAATGAAGTAAGAAAAACAGAAGTAGAATAATGTTATTGGATAGATAAAAAACAAGTAATACAAAAAGAAAATTTTTTAAGTCAATTTCTACTTACAAACACTATCGAAAAAGTTTTTAAAAAAATAATTTTGAATTAGGAAATAAAAAGCGAGCGTGGAAAATGAAATAAAAATAATTATAAGATAAAAAAAACTTTTTATATACCACGTTTTAAATTTTCTGATGAATCATAGAGCTCTTACCAATGTGCATAAAATTTTTAAAGTGATAATGACGTCAATTTTTGTGAGATGCATAATTTAACTTTTTATAATTATATAATGTTCACGTTTAATTAAGTGTATCTATTTTTATGTCGAAAGAAAATGAACTCGTAATTTTTTTTTTTTTTTTTTTCAACAATTAAATTATAGCTAATATTTTAACGGCTATTGTAACGCTATTAGAATGTTATTATTTTCATATTTTAATTAATTATAAGAAAACTAATCAAAAATTCAAAAATCGGACTTCGAAGTATTGTGCTGTCACCGTGTTCTGAGCAATCCTGAAAGTTTCAAATTTCTAGCTAGTCGGGAAGTTAGTTAAAAATCGATTGCAAGATTTGTACAAGATATAGGGAGAGTGTGAACTAATAGTAGGAATTGAAAAAGGGACAATAACAGACATTAAATTTCCATTAAAAAAAAAAAAAAAAAAAAAAAAAAGGGCTAATCTAAAATAAAATGTAGCTGAATGATGCTGGACAAATAAGGATTGCATTCAACACCCTGATTCCATTTACGCTGAAATATTTAAAACAATACTAAAGAAAGTACAGCAGGTGTAGAAGTATTAATAAATACACTCATGTCCATAAATTAAGGATAATTCAGATTCACACTGAAATCGAACTTTAATGCAAAAATTTCACCTGTAGAAATACCACACACATATTTAAGAATAATATGCAAATTATAGGAAGCCATCAGATGACGCTGATATGATGTTACAATGACAAAAGTGTAAGAAGGGGGTAGATAAGGAATGGGCGCAAAGAAGGAAAATTGTTCACAAGCGTTCCGTGTGCCGCTCAGTGCCAAAACCGAATGGTTATGACACAGAGGATGCATGCAGATAATTTTTTACGTGGTAGAATTATCAGCCGACTAGAATGTGGACGTACACAGATAGAAGTATCGGGGAAACTTAGAATCGACCAAAGTGTCATCTCTAGGCTTTGGCAACGATTCCAAAATGATGGAAATGCCAGTCGACGTTACAGTACTGGTTGGCCCTGAGTTACAATGCCGAATGACCACCGGTATTTGGCAGTAACTGCCAAAATAAGCAGATAAAGCACAGAATCAGACCTGCTACGTCAGCTGTCTGCAGCCACGAGTGCCACAGTTTCAAGACAAACCGTGTATAGACGTTTGGGAGATATTGGTCTATATGCTCGCAGGCCTCTTAGATGTGTTCCACTCACGGCAATGCACTGTGCCAGTGGAGTAAAGAACATGCAATGTGGACAGTGGCACAGTGAGCTTGTGTGATGTTTTCCGACGAGTTCAGGTTTAGCTTGCAGTATGATTCTTTCATATGTAGAACGTCAAGTACCCGTTACCACCAAAACAACATCATTGAACGACACCGTTACTGTAGGGCAGGAGTGCTCGTTTTTTTTTTTTTTTTTTTTTTTTTTTTGGGGGGGGGGGTGTCATATTCGGCACCATAACAAATCTGCTTATTCAAATCAGAAGAAAGATAGGCCACATTTATCGGGACATCATTCAGGAGCAACATGTACGTTTGCTTAGGGGAGCCATGAGCCCAGAATTTGTGTTTAAGAAAGACAATGCGCGTCCTCACCGTGCAAACGTTGTACACGGATGCCTACAATCTGAAGCTATCACACGCATGGAATGGTCAGCATTCTCACCTGACTAGAATCCGATAGAGCATATCTAGGACATGCTTTTCCGACGAATTGTAGTCCGTCAACCACCTCCTACATGTGTTCCGGAACTTCGGAGAGCATTGCTTACTGAGTAGAGTAATCTTCCCCAAGATCAGATCAATAATTTAATACTCAGCATTCCCAGGCGTTGTAAGGACTGTATTTCATCATCAGAGAGACATACAATGTATTAACCATCATACCAACCATGTAATGTTAAGTTTTTGTAAGGGAGATATTTTTTGTAATTGCTTCAGGGAGCAAACATCGTAGTTTTTATAAATGGTATCCTACATAAACCACCTTTTTTTGTTCTTGATCTTTGTTTAATAAATGTACTTTATGAATAAGTCATGTTTGTTATGCTTCTGAACCTTTATATGCTTCAGCTAGCATTATCCTTAATTTATGGACATGAGTGTAGATACAACATAGACATCTTAAAAAAAAGAAAAAAAAAGAAAAACAGAAGTGGAAATAATATTATTGGATTGATTAAAAAAAGAGGACAAGAATACACATTAAATTTCAATTTAAAAAACCTAAAAAAAAAAAAAGATAATCTAAAATAAAATGTAGCTGAATGTTGCTGGATAAATAAGAATTGCATTCAACACACAGATTACATTTACGCTGAGATATTTAAAAAAAAAATACTAAAGAAAGTAAGATAGGTGTAGAAGTATTAGTAAATAGATACAACATAGGCATCTAAAACACTAAGAAAAAATTAAACAAGAAAAACAGAAGTAGAATAATATTATTGGATAAATAAATAAGCAAGAAAGAAAAATCATGCAGTACGCATTGATTAGTAACACTTTCCAACTGTACGTAATTGTTGTAGCGAATAAATTTTAATATCCTTTGCCTACGTTATCACACAACAGACAGAAGGACTGAAAAATATACAGATAGACTAATTGATTTTAAAATTACTCTTCATTTTGGAAAGCGTTAAAAAGGCTTAACGCAAAATAAAATGCAGACATTAGATTATAATTACAGCTTTTGATCTCTCTGAATATTTTAGTGTAGCCCTGTAAATCAGAAAGTTAATCAGATCATATTCTATACAAAACATTATTTTAGAGTATTAACAATAAATTTCAATATTTTTATGATATTTACAGTAGAAAGACTTTTAAATATAACTTTCAAAAAATTCTGTCCTAAAACGTAATGCATTGGCATTTTTTTTTTTTTTTTTTTGTCCCTGTAAACAAACTAGTGGTACAGGACCTATTAATGTCATTTTAAATGGGGAACATTCTATAGGGATAATGTTTCTAAAAATAACATTCATAGAAAACAATGCTTTCGAATGCTTTTGGGTGTCCCTGTACACAAACCAGAAGAGATATTCACTCCATTTTCAATATGGAACATCCGAAAGTGAACTTCAATAAAATATATCAGTTTCCAGAAATTCCATAAATAATTACAGGATTTAGAGCACGGGCTTACAGACAGACAGACAGATGGACAGATACACAAAATGAAATCATATTCACACTTAAAAATGTTAGAAAGTGTTAAAAACACTTAATGTAAACGAAAGTACAATTTTAGCAATGGGCTCTTCCCAGCGTCGTCTGCTCAATCACGTGATAGAGGAAAACGGATAACCGAATTCTGAGAATCGAATTCAACTAAATATTGTTCTTCAGAACAAAAATTTTAATATTTAATATAAAATAAAATAAAAGTAATATTGCGCATTTGTAGATAGTAGAATAATTGTATTTGTAAATTTAATAATTTTTAAAAAACATTTTATGTGTTTATTTATTTTTACCTATAAGAATCGATTTTTGTATATTGTAGTGTAACTGTAACATTAACTGATCTAGCAATAAATAATAGCTTCTTGTGGAATGTTTACGGATTATAAATTGAAATTTTAAAATGTTTTCATTTAATTTAATTGCATGAAGGTGTTACAACAAGTTAAATAACTTAGTTACTGGTCTAAATGGATTTACGCAGTACGATATTGCACTGTCACTGATTTAAGTACCAAAAATCAGAGTATTTAAACACGTCTTCATGAACATCAATAACAGGTATAAACTAAATGATGATTGTAAATGTTTTCAGCAAACAAAAGATGATGAATAATGATATAAAATTGATTAAAAATGATGATGTTTAAAAAATAACACAGATTAAATACGATTGATCAAAAATAAGAATAGAAAATATGTTATTTTAGCAATCGCTCTAGATAAACAAGACTTCGTCTGCTATTTGTTTTTCCTCTATCATGTGACCTCTGACGTCAGGTGGGAAGAGTCCATTTTTTTTTAATAGCTTTTAATATAAATGGATATTTTTGTGCCACCCTGTAAATATAATGCTAACCATGCTGCATTCTATGCAAAGCATTCTTTTGTGCATGTAAATAACATATTTCAATTTCCTAAAACTTCGTGGATAGTAAAGTTATTAAAATTTGATTTATAGAAATCTCTCTCCTAGAACGCAATGCTTTGGAATACTTTTGAGTGTCCCTGTACATAAACCGATGGTGGTATTTCCCCCATTTGATACAGGAAACATCCAGTAGTGAACTTGAATAACATATTTTAATTTCATTAAGATATGTCTACAGTAAAGGTATGAAAATATGTTTTATAGAAATATCTCTCATAGAACACAATGCTTTTAAATACTTTCGGGTGTCCCTGTACACAAACCAGTAGAGGTATAAACTCCATTTTCAATAGGGAACGTCCGATAGTGAACTTGAATAACATATTTCAATTTCATTAAGATATGTCTACAGTAAAGGTATAAAAATATGGTTTATAGAAATACCTCTCATAGAACACAATGCTTTGGAATACTTTCGGGTATCCCTGTACACAAACCATTAGAGGTATAATCTCCATTTTCAATAAGGAACGTCCGATAGTGAACTTGAATAATATATTTTAATTTCATTAAGGTATATCTACAGTAAAGGTATGAAATTATGGTTTATAGAAATACCTCTCATAGAACACAATGCTTTGAAATACTTTCGGGTATCCCTGTACACAAACCAGTAGAGGTATAAACTCCATTTTCAATAGGGACCGTCCGATAGTGAACTTTAATAACATATATCAGTTTCAAGAAATTCCATAAATATTTACGGGAGTTAAAGCGCGGACAGACAGACAGACAAACCGAAGTCATAAACACTTTTCAACCTTGTTGGAAAGTGTTAAAAAAAGGACAAGAATACATATTAAATTTCCATTTAAAAAACCTAAAAAATGATAATGTAAAGTAAAATGTAGCAGAATGTTGCTGGATAAATAAGAATTGCATTCAAAACACAGATTATACTTACGCTGAGATATTTAAAAAACATGAAAGAAAATAAAATCGGTGTATAGTAGTAATACTAAATAAATAAGAATGCATTAAACATACACATTTAAACAACTAACAAAAAATAATCGAAATAGAAGTTGAATAATATTATTGGATAGATAAGAACCAAGAACTCAAACAAAATTCCTATCTACAGAATCAGGAAACAAGAAAGGAAATAAAAGTAAAAGATAATTATAATATAAATAAGAAGTAAGTTTACCTGTATGTTGCACCCTCTATTTTTCTTAGGTGTGGACTGATCTTCGGTTTTTCGCTGAGCTGCTTCAGATGCTTTTTTAACAACGTCGTCCACCACTTTCGCCGCCAACTGACGCACATTTTGACCCGAATCGTCTTCCTCCTGAAATGCCAACAAATGTAATTTTTAGTCTTATATGACATTAATAATTTAGATAACATTAAGAAATTTGCAAAAATATTTTTATTTTCCTAACCAATAATTCATGTTAAAGAAAGAAAAACATTTACACTGTAAAAAATTTCTGGAATGTTCCTGGAAATTTTGGGGTAAATAGTTGCCAGTAATGTTCCTTTGAATATAGCAATAACCATGAAATATTTCTTTAACGATACTTCTAAACTCCAGAAATCGGGAACAGTTCAGTGAGAAAAACTCGCTAATCACAGAAACTTGCTCCAAACCTATACACCGAGAAAAAAATCTGTAACTGACATCTAAAATCTAAATTGTGGCTCTAGAAAAAATAGTTCCGTGTCATCCTTATAAATTCTAGTCCCCTTTGAAAACGAGTTCTAGAAAAACCCCTATTAGAATTCTAGTGTGTTTGCCTATATTCTCGAGGGCAAAGTTATTTAAAAATCTCTGCAAATAAATGCGAATACAAGAGGCGGGTTTAAGCAACTATGATCTTGGTTTATTACCCAATTCTAGAAAATCAAGCGAGAATTTCTCGCAATACAAAAGATTCAGAATATTCAGAATATTGTTTCACCATCTAGAAATGTGTAGACTAGTAATTCTCGATCATTTCGTTTATTCAGTTTATTGGCGTGCCTTACGCGCATAGCTCAGAAATATATATTTCCAGTTGAGAGATTTAGAAAATGACCACTTATTTATTCTAGATGAAGGCGGTATAATTATTTTCTCAGTGTAAAAACTAAGAACGTTTCTGATATATAAGTATAACGTTATTAAACTTTTTTACAGTGTAGAAGATAATGACATTGTGTAGGAAAAATAAAAAAAAGAGAAGAAGAAGAATATTATTTAATATGTTCTAACATGTTTTAAACTTAACATGTGTTAGAGTTCACACAACATGTCCATCAGTCGACTCATATTACGCCACAAATTTTGTGATTCTAAACGAACCCGCTGTCATAAAAACGCGACTAATAATATTCAGGATGAAACGGAGACAAGGTTTTAATTTATACTAATCACAGCGAAGTATATTTACACAGATAGCTATTACAAACTTATAACGCTATTAGTTTGGTTTTTAAAATGTAAATGCTGTGGTTTATTAAAAAAAAATATTTCTACATATCAACAAAATATTTTAACTGGAAATTGCAAGTAAATCTCAAAACTGTTTTATACAGTAGGTGCCGCTTAATGTGATCGTGGATAATGTTATCATTCGTTTAATGTTATCAAAATCACGAAGTCCCGAACGTTTGTATATTAACACATGTTAAAAAAATCGTTTTTTGTAATCAGCGACTTCGCTTATTGTTATCAATTTCAAGTATCAATATTCAATTTCTTTTTTCTTTTTTTTTTTTCATTCAGTCAACAAAAATTGCAAACTATAAATTCAAAGGGAGAATCCCCAAAAGAATAGAAGGCCTCTCTGATTTTTTTTCTCTCTGCCCATTTGCACTTATAATCCGAGCATTTTAGCTATGGAAAGAAAACGCAAGGATTTAACTCTTAAGGACAAAATTGACACTTTGAAACGCTTTGATAATTTACCCAAGATGAGTTAGAGAAAGCTGCTGCTGCACTAAAAATTTCTCAGCCATATTACTCTGTAAATATGATAAAGAATCGCGACGAGATTGACAATAAAGCGAAGATAAACGCAAATTTGAACTGTAAGCGAAGACGTACTGGAAAAGATGGAGAAGTCGAATCTGCTTGAAAACTGAGGTTTGCCAATGTTAGGCAAAATGATGCGCGCATAAACGGTCCTTTAATGCGGCAGAAAGCTGAAGATCTTGCTTCTAAAATGGGCAAAGGAACCGCAACAGACGGTGATTTAATTTAATCGTTGGCGAAAAAGAGAGAATGTTGTGTTCAAACGTACCCATGGAGAAGAAACAGATGCTGATTTTTCAGCTGCAGAAAAATGGATTTCCGAGGAATGACCGAAAATAATCGCTCATTATTCACCCAACAGCATTTGCAATGCTGATGAAACTGCACTTTATTTTCGTGCCTTGCCAGAACACACGTATCTGTTCAATGTCGTGGGATGGGATAGAGCGTCCGAGGGAACAATTAAGAACTTTTTCTCTCACGGTGGATTCGTTAAAACTGACGAAGGTACGAACATACCGGAATTCGACAAAACAGTACCCGTACCATCAGACATGACTAAAAATGACTTTGCAGAATGGATGTCTATAGATGAGAACGCCCAGGTGACTACCACAATTACTCATGAATATGTATGCCGGACTGTGTCTTGTTTTATCAAAAAAAAAAAAAAAAAAAAAAAAAACGATGAAAAAGCATCAGATGAAGACGATGATGATGTTGAAAACATTGTTGAGAATCCTCCAACTGCTACTGAAATGAGACAGGCTATCCATGTCTTCGGACTCGGAGTGCAACACAGAGACACGTCTGAAGACTTTCACGAACATTACAGGTATGAAAGTTTTATCAATAATTTTCTGACACAAAAAACGAGGCGGACAACTTTGGAAGACTTTTTTTTAATTGACCTATTTTAACGATTTGTTCAATATAGCGTTTAAATGGATCATTGTCTTTTATTTGTAGTTCCAAAAATAAATGTTACGTACGTAGTAAAATTAAAATTTTGTATTCCTGATACTTTTCGTTTATTGTTATCAATCGGTTATTGTTATCAAATAGTATCTGTCCCAAAGCGATCACATTAAGCGACACCTACTGTATATCTCTAATAAAGATAACGAACACCATGTCCATTTTCTTTTTTTTTTTGTAAAAAGAGTTAGCACTAAAATGTATTATTTAAAACAGTATTTCCATTTAGTACATTATGTTATTTATACTATGTTAAAATATCATAAAGTTATTAGTGCTAGTTGCGAAGAAAGATACAAAAAAGTTGGAAAAATGAAGTGATAAAAAAATAATAAATAAAATGTATCTCTTCTGAACAATTACATTTTTGGACATGGTGTCCTTTATCTCCGGGATACAGATATTTTTAAATTCTAAATTTTAAAAAATAAAAAAGTGGTTAAATGCACAAAATCTTTTTAAATCTCTTAAAGATGGTTCTGCCCCCCCCTTTTTTTTAAAGACACTGGATCATTTTTTGAATATATCGGCAGGGATCTGGTCACAAAGATAATACGCTTTAACTAATATATATATATATATATATATAAGAGTCTTTGATAGAACATCGGTACATTTTAAAGAAAAAACATTTCTTCGAAAGTAACCAGTCAGCAAATAAGTTTTTTTTTTTTTTTTTTTGAGTCATGAACATGCTTGTGCAATTACGCGTTTTTAGCTCCGCCTACTGAAGAGTTATTCAACTAAAAGTTTAGCTAGCACCCGATACATCTGAATACTTCACATTATATTTCCATATGATTATTGTTAGAAGTGTAAAATAAATCATGCATAGAATGATACAATTAATTTATTTTTGCATATAGTGTCTGAAAAGATAAATCATTAATTAACATTAAATACATAAATAAAATAAATAAATAGAGGAACTGGCAAAATAAACATGGATATAAGTTTATTCGGTTTTTTAGAAAGATTACGTGTATCTGAATATTTTATATTGTTTATGATATAAATTCGAGATGAAAAATAATTCATGCATACAACTGGTCTCTAGATATAGTAACATTTAAAGTGACTAAATATAGTAGTCTAGCAGCAAATAAACTTTAGTGATGTTTCATATTCCAAAGTAGTATAGAAATTTAACATCCATATCCTTTGTAAAATTCAAATGAGATTAAGACCGAAATGTCGAATGTTCAGAGAAAGCTGTTACTAATTTTGAACGAATCAAAAGATTTAATGCAGCTACATTGAAATTCATGTTTCCTCTATGTGTTGATAATTTGTTAGTAACTTTAAATAAAGGGAAATATCAATTCGAAAAGTGTTACGTTTATTGTAAGAGGCTTTCATAGATTGAGGAAATTGAGGTTCAATTTGAGTGGTTTTAACGTTGCGCTAGAGCTGCGGGTAGTGAGAAATTGATGACTTCGTTGATAAAGAAAGAAAGAATTTATCATATTGCTTTAGATATTGGTTATTACTCGTTTTAGCCTACAAAAGTTTTTAGACAGCTATAATCGTATCGTCACCAGTAATTTGGAATAAAGTAGAATGAAACAATGTTGACAACTCAAATTTTGCCATGTCCCCACGGGCAGCTCAAAATGTCCTACATTGATGATGAAAGTCCTTAATTCATTTCTCAAGATCTCCATAGGATGTACTTTAATCCCCAGGATATCCTAGGGATAAAAATATATACCCCTCTAAAAGTCCCTACTCCATCCCTACATGCTGAAGAAAACTGCGAAAAGTCCCTATGCGTAAGGTCAAATCCCTACAATTGGCAACACCGGAAAGAAATACTTCCCCATTTTACAGTAAATACAGTTATATACACTACTGGCCATTAAAATTGCTACACCAAGAAGGAATAATAATAACGGAATGAAATTTGTTGGACACATACATTATAGTAGGAAGAACAATTGATTAAAATTTCAGCAAATTTGGAGTAATATGTACTGAGTAAACAGTACATAAAGCAGTGACCTCTGTGAGCAATAACAGCACTTATCTGCCTAGGCATAGAATCGAACAGCGATTAGATGACATGTACGGGTAGAGCACTTCATGAAGTGCTTCATCAAAGAATTGTGGCATCGTATTAAAACTTCATGAAGTGCTCTACCCGTACATGTCATCCAATCGCTGTTCGATTCAATGCCTAGGCAGATATGTGCTGTTATTGCTCACAGAGGTCGCTGCTTTATGCACTGTTTTATCAGTACATATTACTCCAAATTTTCTGAAATTTTAATCAATTGTTCTTTCTACTATAATGTATATGTCCAACAAATTTCATTCCGTTATTATTATTCCTTCTTGGTGTAGCAATTTTAATGGCCAGTAGTATAGTTGCAACATAAAGTAAGCGAAAATGAGGGCTTTAATTAAGCTTATTTACATGTGTATAAGACAAATCAGTATTGTAATTAAAAATAAAAAATAAAATCATATATCTCTCATAATTTATGGAACTTTTTCCCATATTTGTGGAGAACAAAATAGCCATTTTGGACGAAACTACTAAAATTTGTAGAAGGATATTTCGATTTTGGTTTTCAATTGTTACAATTTTCTCTTGAATTAATTTATTGCTTAAAACAGAGAGTGACATCTTTCGTTGAAAATAACATGCGTAGAAAAATTTCATTTAAAGAATTGTACAGAAAAGATAAGTTTTTGCCCATTTTTTATTCGCTGATTATTATAATAATTATTATTACAATTAGTGCGAAATGCTTCGTTTAATTTCGCAAAATTAAATTTATAGTAAAAAAGAAAAAAAAATTGCACTGACATTAGCATTTTCTTATGTTTTTATTATTATCGTTATTATTACGTTATTTGTTTTCTGTTGAAGTACGTCTGAATATTGAATTAAAATAGAAACGTCGGTGGACAATTTCATATAAGAGAAATCCACATGTTTTATAAAAAATTATTTAGTGATTATACAGTTTTTGTTACATTGGAGAAATGTGTGAAAAGTTTAGTTCAAAAAGCGGAAGGCAAAACCAATAAAAAAGAGTATACCCTGAGCGGTCGCTTTAATATGACCACTCTGTCAATATCTTGTTAAATCTTTTGCTTTTAATATATTTTTTATACCTCCAACGAGATGGATTCTTTCTACAAGATGTTGATAGGTTGTTTCTGGAATCTGAGACTATGGTTAAATAATAACACTGTTCACTATAGTGTGAGGTTGTAAGTTTTTGGATTTATATGCCAGTTTCAACCCACAAATGCTCAACAAGATTGAGATCTGCCCCATCAAACTTTGACTCACTCATCTGTATGTGCATGATCTAATTTCAAATGGGTTTCGTTGCATCTTATTACTATTTTACAACTGTCTCCTGCTCAATCCTTGTATGCCTGATCCAAATTAATGTCTTATCTTGGTTGCACTGACCTCTTCAGTTTCTACGCTCTAAAAAATTTCAGTAAAATTCGGTGAGTTGACAGATAAATTATATGGTCAGCAGCCTTCTTCGTGAAGAAAGTCCAGTACCCGTAATCGCTATAAAATTAGGAGTACTGAACGTTTATTAATGCTCACTTCTCTTCTTCGAAAATAAAAGTCATAGCAGATTTCCGGGCATGACTTTATTTTCACTGTAAGCGACTGGAACATTTTTTGCCGGTCACTGACCGTAATCTAGTGCGCAAATGTTTTACAGTGTACAACCCATAAGATGCATGGTATGGTAAACAGTGCGCTCAGAGATACTTTTGAATGAACCTTGATTATGGTCTGTTGCAATTTGCTACACTATTACTGTTCTGCTTTCTATCACTATTCGGGAGATTATCCATTTTGTTCGACCATTCACTACTTGATGACGACTACAATTTGCCTGTACAAACCCAGTTTTTGCATGATTGTCCAGTCTTGGTACATTTTCACTACAACTGCTCGTGAACAATTCACAAATACGGCAGTTTTGCTGATGTTTGCTCCATGTATTTAAGATCCAGCTGTCATCCTATGTTTAAAGTCTATCAAACTATGTTTTATTCCTACAAATTGACGAACAATTTAACTATGTTAATATCTCAGGAACTCAGCTTTCTTTTTCTATTCTTTGTTAAATTTCTAGCACCAGAACCACTAGTTCACTTCCTTAAAACTGTTAGCTGGTCATAATAAAGTATGGCTAACATTCTGATGTTACACCAATAATTTAATTTGTCTACAGAAATGGGTCAGTCCCGTCTTATTTCTATCTAAATGAATATATTAAGACTTTGGTTTGCTATATAAAAAATGCTTTTTATGATTCATACGTCTTAATGTTTAGGACAAAACAGTAATTCTGAAAGACTTTGAATAAACTTTCCAATTAATTCTTTGAAACCCAAGGGCAGTGCTGTAAAAAGATTAATTCAAAATTTAGGACTTAATTGTCTGTCCTACATGCTATGTAAATATTCCCCTGTACGTTAAATGAAATAATATATATATATATATATATATATATATATACTAATTTTCCTTATACTAGTAATTCCATTTCTAACTTTATCTCGACTTATATTATGATTTTATGTAAAATATTATCATAAAATATCAATTTTTATCAGTCAAACATATTTTTATTAACGTACATATTACTTTTATTTCTATTGTTGTATTTTTAAAATGATCAATATTAAAATTTTTGGTGTAAATTACTATGCACATTCCAGAAGAATTTCGATGGATTTCAACCATTTGTGTTTCAAATATTAATGTTACCATATTTTTTAAAGAAATATAAAAATAAAGACAGTTTTCACATTTCTTTTCAGAATTTTAATGAGGTTAGAGCCACAATCCCTATTGCATAGTAGCGAAAAAAACCATACTATTAATGATTTTAAGCGTCAGAAAAGATTTGTTGCTCATTTTTCTTGTCATTTTTCCTTTCCTTTCCTTTCTTTATTTTTTTTTAAAGACAAGCGCTTGGAATTTCGATGAAATGAATGCATATCGGAATAAAAGACGCATTTATGTATAGTTAGATAATAATGCGTCTTAATACACTCTATAACAAAAAAAAAAAAAAAAAAGCGACGCACCAAGGGTTCAAACGTATATTTTGATTATCGATTAATGATCCTTGATTATCCGAATGGGACAAAAAATGGTAGAAGTGATGTACATGTGGAGAAAAAGAATTGATTATAATTTCAGAACATTTGAATGATTTAATCAAGAGAAAGGGCCTTACAAAGTACACACCTCAATAACGCGTTAGTCCACTTCTGGTCCTTGGGTACGCAGTTATTCGGCTTGCTATTAATTTATAGAGTTGAAAGATGTGTTCCACTGAAGCATCGTGCCAAAGTCTGTCCTATTGGTGCGTTAGATTGATAAAATCCCGAGCTAGTTGTAGGACCTTTTTTATGATGCTCCAAATGCCCTCAGTGGAAGAGAGATCCGGGGATTGAGCTCAACCCCATTTCACTGAACCATCTATTAAGGATCTTTGAAGTCACTGAAGTACTAGTTGCACGTAGGATCGATGATAAAGATGAACTGGAGCTTTGAGTACCGCTTTGATGATTGACTAGTTCTCACTTTCTGTCCTCTCTTTAGGCCGACCGTTTCCTCCCTGACGCTGTGTTCGACCATGGTTCACCAATTCCAATCAATATTATTTAATAGTTGTACCGCTCCTATGCAGTTGTAAAAAAAAATCTCGGATTAGACCAACCGGCTTCTTTGAGCCCAACTACAAACCATACTCAAATGCTGACATCTGTGCATGTTGTTTGCGCACCTGTATGCGAGACATAGTTACTGTCTTTGTGAGAAGATGGAGTAAAATTCTCGAAGAATTTATGACCTGGAATCAAAATTTCTCATTTTTAATATTCTGCCAGTTGCGCAGTTGAGATGCGCTGCAGCGTCGCATGCTCATTTGATGGCAGCCAAACTTTGAAATTTTGAATTTTTCATCGAAACCTGTATGCATGTTTTTGTCTAGTTTGCATTACTCCTTCTTGGTGCGTCGCTTTTTTTTTTTTTTTTTGATATAGAATATATTTGGTTAGAAGAGTAGAGAAAATATTTGAATATTATAGAGAAAATTATTTAACAGTATAATAACCAATATAACATTATATAGTTATCAGTATTAGTTATCTGAATACAAGACTTTGTTTAAATAAAAACTTTGGGAAGAGAAATTTCCAACTTAATTCTCATTGGAATAACATAAACCAAATGAATCATAAGAACTTTATATTGAAAAATTATAATTTTCACACTGAGAAAAAATTCTGATACTGACATTTAGAAACTAAATTGTT
Source organism: Salticus scenicus (assembly GCA_963930645.1). Classification (NCBI taxonomy): domain Eukaryota; kingdom Metazoa; phylum Arthropoda; class Arachnida; order Araneae; family Salticidae; genus Salticus; species Salticus scenicus. The sequence continues at coordinate 113,980,585 of OZ005656.1, forward strand.
TCTATAGTAAATATAGTTTCATGCCATTCTTATCGATTCTAGTTCCATTTGCTAGCGAGTTCTAAAAACCCCTATTAGAATTCTATATCGTTTTCCTATATTATCATGGTAAAACATTTAAAAATCTAAATGCAAACTCAAGAGCCGAATTTTAGTAAGTATAATCTTGGTTTATGACCCATTTCTAGGAAATCAAGCAAGAATTTCTCGCAATACAAAGGATTCGTCTTCTCCATGATACTCATAACGTTGTTTCACTATCTAAAAAAATATAGAGTAAAAATTCTCAAACATTTTGTCTATCTAGGTTATTTGTTAGCCTCATACGCATAGCTCGTAAATCTATATTTCTAGTTCAGGATTTCAGAAAATGACTACTTATTCGTTCTACAGTCATTTGCAAAAGATTAAGACCAGTAACCGATTTTCAGTATTTTAACACATTGCATCATTTGCGCAGATTATTGCATCATCTCATGTATTGATTGCATCAGACGCATTCTACTGCTGTAAATAAAGGCGCCCGGTACGTTTATCACCAGTTGTTTATTGGATTTTGTCGTAGACAGTGCTTTTGTGTAATTATTGTAATGGGTAAAAAAAACCTTCACTTACTATTACAAAAAAGGTCAGAAATATTGACCCTGCATAAAATTGGATTTTCTGAACGTCAAATAAATTCGAAGATAAGCATGAACAAGACAGCTGTGCATCAAGCTATTAGTAAATTTAAAATTTTGGGAAAATTTGTGGATCTTAAGAGTCATTCCTTTTTCATACTTGGAGTAAGTCGAGGTTTCCTTGCAGGTTTATGGGATGATGAACCAAAATCTTTGGCCAAACGTCTTGAAACAGTACTCAAACTGACGTTGGTGCCTTTTGCAGCCACAGAATGTCTAATCGTATTGCAGGAAGTTCTTGGATCTCGTACGACCATCCTTCTTAGCACATGATCTTAGTGCACTCGTTTTTCTAAGGCGACCGCTTCTGTAAAGGTCCACAAATTTCCCCGAAATTTTAAATTAACTTATAGCTTGATGCACAGCTGTCTTGCTCACATTTACCCTCGAATTAATTTGACGTTTAGACAATCCAATTTTATGCAGGGTCGATATTTCTGACCTTTTTGTAACAGTAAGTGAAGGTTTTTTACCCATTACAATAATTACACAACAACACTGTCTACGACAAAATTCAATAAACAACTGGCGATAAACGTGGCGGCCACCTTTATTTATAACAGTAGAATGCGTCTGATGCAATCAGCACACGAGATGACGCAATAAGCCTGCGCAAATAATGCAATCTGTTAAAATACTGAAAATCGGCTACTGGTCTTAAACTTTTGCAAATTACTGTAGATGGGGACGGTATATTTTTTTCTCAGTGCAGAAATAGGCAATAATTGTTTCAGGTCAAGACATTTAACACCCAGTCCATCATCTGACGATGAAAAGTATGCAATAGTGCAGTCTAAAAGCAGTAATGCAATTCGCACTTTTTGTGCACCACATCTTAAAGATAATTTTAGGTTATGATTAAGGTAGGATATTAGCAAAAATGAAAAAGTCTGCGCGGATATTTAAAGTTATCTTTAAATTCGAATTCGAGAATTGATATTTAATTAATCAGAATCTATTTTCTAAGCAGAATTGTTTTTTAAATATTTTGGGATAGGATATATCTTTCTTCGACTAGTGAAGAAAATTTTAAAGTAATGGCTTCTTCAAAAATATACATTAATGCGTTTTCTAAATTTTTTGGAAAAACTATCATAATTGATATGCCCACTCTGCAAATGTACCATCAACAGACATGTACTTTTCTTGTTAATTATAGCGGAGTTTTTTTTTTTTTTTTTCTTTTGATGCTTTGTCCAAGGAATTCTCCGATAATATCAAAAGAAATGACAACTGCCTTAAATATTTATTTAAACTTTAGTATCATTTATAAAATCTGTGAAATGACTCGGTATTTCCAGAAATAGTGTTGCCGGTATATACAAGGTGTTTCGAAAAGATTTCTTCAACTTTGAAATGATATAACTGCGAAACAGTGAAAAACAGAAAGTTGAAACAAGTGGTATATGTTAGATGGTCGGGTCTGGAATTTGTTAAATATCGGTTTATAGAAATAGTTCCAAGATTAGCTTATACATAGCCAAGATGGGCTTATAGTTCCAATATTGTCTTGTGGTAGCGCCACAAGCACATGAAGCTTTAATTAGTACTAAGAAATACAGAAAGTTCATTCGTCAATCCGTTTCATTGCTGACACGTGTAAGGGAATTGTATCGAATTAGTCATTACAGAAAATTGAAGAACATCATGTCGCATTCCTTGGAGCAATGTGTTTTTATAACACTGGTACTGGAATACTACCGATTAGGTCAAAATAGCACGATGAAAAGACGAAGCATTCAACAAAAATTTAATGGTAAAAGAGGTCCAGACCAGAAAATAATTCATAATTTATTTATATAGTAGAAAATCCGAGATCTGTCTATCCAGTATATTACTTGTTTCACCTTTCTGTATCTCATTGTTTCGCAGTTATACCATTTCAAAGTTTAGGAATTCATTATGAAACATCCTGTATATATATATATGTAAAACAGGCTTGTGTTGGATGTTTTAGAGGGTGATGAGCAGAGGGTTCTGAGGGTTCCTTCTCGTTAAGTCGTATACCATATTACGCACAACCGTTTGTACTTTTACAAGTAACATATATGAAATTATCAAACGTATTCATAACGTTCAAATATTCACGCATTTGAAATATGCGTTTTGTAAATTAAGTTTGTTTTTTGCACTAAGTGATTAAATTGTGATTAAATTTCATAATTTCTTCAGTGGAGATAGAGCGCCAAGATAGCCCCAGTCAGAAGGAGCAGGGAGATAATTCCCCCCTGTCCTCCGGTACCAACATGGGCCTGAAAATAAACACCTAAATATAAAAATTGAAACTATTCCCGTTAAAATTATGACTAATTTCGAAAATTCTTGAAATAAGAATTTCAAAGAAAGAAAACAATCAAGAAATTGAATGCTTTTTACAGCATAAACATTTTACGAAACATATTTGGAACGAATCAATCTAGCATTGGCCCAAAAGGATATATTTTAGATAAAAATGTCTTTGAGAAATAACCATTGACACTGATAACACTGGAACCCTGTATGTATATAACGTCTCATAATAGCACAATATAAAATCAGATATGAAAATAAAAATAACTAACATTCAAAATTGATATAATTTAAATTTACAGCAATGTGCAGCGTATAAAAAAATAAAAACAACTAAAAAACTACATTCTGTAGCCATCGCAAAAATTTCTTCTATATCATTCTAATATAATAACAGGTAGAAAAACTACGTAAAACATCGAAAAAGCTGTATAAAATTGTCACCTATCGGCCGATATGCACCAAAATTGGATTGTCTATATATATATATGTATATATACATATACAAGCCGTATCACATATCAAATTTGGTGCATTTATGCGTAAAAAAAGTTGCAGAATAGCCTTACTATAAAAAAAAGAAAATTCAGCATAGGTACGCCACATAATGGCCGACATGCACCTTAATTGAGAGATAGTGATTTAATCATCTTTAATATTAAGTTTGGTGTATTTATAGAAGAAAGAAGCTAATATATAGCTCGCAAGTAAATGGGGGAAGTTGCATGACATTACTCTCTACTGGCAGATATATGATAATTCTAATCAGAACCAATTTACATTATGGTCCAACCAAATGTAATGTGTCGTGAAATTCCGTGCATTTTTTCGTGAGATGCAGCGATAACAAAACTTTGGCAACACATTTTTATTCCAAATACCACAAAATGTATAAATCCATTAAAAATCGAAATATATATATATATATACATACATTCTTCTTATATATATAGAATAAAGTAAAAAATAAGATAACATATTTATTAAAAATAGACTTGGTGCTAGACAAATAAACATAGGAAAAATCATCAACGTACTGAACGTTAGAGGAAAAAATAAAATAGCACACAGCTTATAAATATGGCACCATAGAACTGGCGTTTAAATGTAATAAGTACAAAACTTTGAATAAACACCATAAAATGCAATAATTCGAAACAATTGTTTCGGGTTGAAAAAAGATATGACCCTTCCTCAGGCGAACAAAGTATGCACGAATGCTGTAAACAAAGCGGCATCGCGCCAACTAAGCTAACAATCTCCATCGCAACTAAGCTGTTTCGGTAACATTGCTTAGCGTATATTGTCGGTAACATGTTCAGCGTACAGTCATCAATTAATATGCTATTTTATTATTTCCTTTGACGTCCAATACGTTGATCAGTGTCCCTGTGTTAAATATAGATTTTTTAATTATGACTGGATATAAAATATATAATACAATAAATATAGAACTAAAAAAAAAAAAAAAATGTGAAATTAAAACTTCATTTAAATCACTCTTTCAAAACATTATTCTGTGTATAAGTTAGTTTTACAGATATAATAAAATGCAATATAAAGACAACATACTTCCTTTGACGATAGTCCATTTTCTAAAGGAGATTCCGAGTTGACAGCTTCGACTTTTCCTAAAAAGTAAAATAATATGCGTCAAAACAGATTCACATAACTCACTAAAATTGCATTAAAAAAAAAAAAGGGGGATTTTTTGAAGATACCTTTTGAAAAGATATCACAAATATTGTCATATTTCACATTTTTACTTTACGAACATTATAGTGAGGAAAGTATTGTAATCATGTCAAAAATCCGAGTTTGAGATTTTGGTGTTTCTACATGTTTTGAGGTCCCCTGAATTTATATTTCCTATTTTACGACGATGTATGTGAGTGAACACGATAGCGTCTAAACGCTTTGTTCAAATGAGCTGAAATTTGGTACGTATGTCCGCATAGCACGAACCCTATTGATTTTGGTGAATCTAGCACGTATAGTTTTTTTACAGGAACACAAAAAAAAAAAAAAATTCTTTATCATTATGGTGTATGGTCCCAAATTTTATAAGGTGCGATAGTGTCTAAGCGCCTTATTCGCTTGAGATGAAAATTTATACACATATTATGAGACATTGTCACACGAACTGTATAGATTTTGGTGAATCTAGCGTTTATAGTTTTTTTTTTTTTTACACAAATAATAATTCTTTATGATTATCGTTTACATGGACCAAATTTTTTTAAACTGCAATAGAGTCTAAACGCTTCTTTCAATTGAGTTGAAAATTAACACACATGCTATAGGTCATTGTGGCACAAGCGCATAAAATTTGATAAATCTAGCACGTACAGTTTTTTTTACAGGGACACAACGAAAAATTCTTTATTATTATGGCCTATGGGCTGAAATTATTCGAAGTGCGATAGCGTCTAAATGTCTAATCAGAATGAGTTGAAAATTTATATACGTATTAAAGATCCCCGTTGCTCGAACTGTATAGCTCGTGGTGAATCTAGTACTTATAGATTTTTTTTTTTTTTTTTTTTTTTTTTTACAGGGACAAAACAAAAAAATCTTGATCATTATGGCCTATGGGCTGAAATCATTAGCGTCTAAATACCTTATCCGATTGAGTTGAAAATTTATATGCGTACTGTAGGTCACCGTCGCATGAAGCATAAAGATTCCGGCGAATCTAGAGCCTTATAGGTTTTTACAGGGACACAAAGAAAAATTATTTATAATTATGCCCTATAGGTTCAAATTATTTAAAGTGCTATTGCGTCTAAACTCCTTATGTGAAGGAACTGAAAATTCATACACATGTTACATGTCACAATCGCAGACACCATATAGATTTTAGTGAATCTAATTCTTATAGTTTTTTACAGGGACACAGAGAAAAATACTTTATCATTGTGGCTTATGGGCTCAAATTATTTAAAATGCAATAGCATCTAAATGCCTCATCTGATTGATCTGAAAATTTATATGTATGTTATAGGTAACCATCGTGCAAACTTTATAGATTTTCGAGAGTCTAGCACTTATAGTTTTTTACAGGGACACAACGAAAATTTATTATTATGATCTATGGGCTCAAATTATTTGAAGCGCAATAGTGTTAAACTAAACAGAAAAACTATATGAAGAAAAGTGCTCATACACCCTATTATAATTTTCTCTTTTGCGTATTTAATGATTTCTTTTACTTTATTCATACAACCGTTAATAACTTAATGTTCGGAAAGTCGAGTGGAGTCACTCCAGATTTTTTAAATATGCATATGTTTTTTCTTATTTTATTCAGACTAATCATATTGGTACTTAAAATAAATGCAATCTAAGCTTATAGAGAAACGCTAATTTTATTCTGCACTGTAAAAAAATGTTGTAATTTTTCCTGCACTTTCTGCGGTATATTTTCAAGTATTTATGCTGTGAAATAAATTCAAGCACTAAATGCTGTAAAATCGACTTCCTGTGGACTTTAGACAGGAACATCTGCTTGTGGAAGCATAACATCTGCGTCTCTGAACTCAGATGCAGATGAACCATGAACGAGGAATGAACAACGTAAAGAGCATGGAATGAAGAATGTCCATTCATCAGAAAGGTTAGTTTTTAATTTTTATATTAACATTTTGTATTGATTAATTAAAATTTCGTTAAAACGCATTAGTTGTAAACATATTGTAGCATGTCTAGTTCATGACACCTATAAATTTTCTCTTAACGATGTACAATTAATTAAAAAAAAATGTTTCTTATTAATCATTCAGTATAGTCATTTTAAAGGTTTTTCATACAATTACATTTATCAAGTTATATGCTGACCAAGGAAGTGCTAAATGCACTTTTTTATATGAACAGATTTATGTTAACGTGTATAAACTTGCACTCATGAAATTCAACAAAAAATATTGATTATTTATTAAGCAATTTATCATAACAAATTGAATATGTTTATGATTACAAATTAATTTTTAACCCTAGAACACTAGTGGTACGTAAATTTTACGTGCGGTCTTCATTTAATGGTTTTTTTCTGCACTTTCCCTACTATTGATACACTTGTTTGAGTTTGAGTGCTTCGAAATAATTATTCAGATAATGAAAAATTAGTAATATTGAGTAAAACAGCAAATAATTAAACATATTTAAAAACAATATTAATGTAATATAAGCAAATAAAACGACTTTTATATGAGCGCGTCAATTTTAGGTATCTCTAGTGATAGAGTATTTATGAACACGCTAGTGTTCTAGGGTTAAAAGAAGATTTTCTTAACTTGAACTTGAAATGTATTCCCTTTGACTTCAAGATAAATAATATAACAAGTATAAAAACATAGTCCTTAAGATATTATTTGACTTTTTTTTTTTTTTTAATAGCAAAGAATGTTCGCATGACAGTATGATGCACATAGTTTATTTTAAAAATTAAAAGAGGTATATTTCTGGGGCCGAATCAGTGCAAAAATTGGGAGCGCTTTAGGGTCATATTCAATGACTTTGAACTTGAATGTTCCTTGTCATATTCAATTTCATATTAAACTTAATTTGTGTAGAGATCCTTAGAGATTAATTTGAAGATTTCATTAGGTCATTTTAAACGAAATTCTAATTTTACATTCCAAAATTTTCTTTATTTCAAGAATTTTAATACCAATTTAAATAGAGGTAGAATTATAAAAAAAATTTTAAATAATTAATTTACCTAAATCAGGATGAAAGTTCTTTTGTTTCAGCATAGCTTACAAATTCGCCTTCGGCGACCAGTGGGTTTGCGATCCTTCAGAAAACTCACCGTATTAAACTCCTGCTCGGTGACGTCTTCGACGTTGTTTTCCTGTTTCAAAATCTACGACCGCCTGTTCACTCACCCTGCAAACACTTTTGAAAATTCTGCCTGTAGCAAATTTCGACAATCAGCCGAAATTTGGCGCCAGTTGCATTCTATGCCCGTTTTATAATCTGAACCTGGACGTTTGCTCACCATCCAAACGACCTTTGAAAAATTTGGCCAGACAACTACGCTAGTTTAAATTTATGTGTATATCGGCCGACAGGTAGCGCTGCTGTTAATTAACTGTGATCCGATAGTGGGGTTTTTGAATACCGGAAGATTTTTCTCTCTTTTTTATTTATTGAATTTATTTTATTTTATGTATTTATTTATTTATTTTCAAAATCGATATCTGCTATAACAGATATACCTATTGAAATTAGATTTTATATTATATTTATCTGCCTTTTAAAATAATCTTACGTTTACTGTTTCCAGAATTTTTAATTTCTGTAGAATTCGAAACACCCTCCTTTTTTTCAGGACATTTTCCAGCCATTATTCAGTAACGATAATTTTTTGGTTTATTTTATGATAAAAATTGCCATTCAGATTTTGAAAATATCTTGAAGAAAGACGGAAACTTCCAGCCCTGAACTTTTGTCATGAAATAAGCTATTAGAACGAGAGATCTATTTCTTTCGGACAAAGTAGAGTAAATGAAAACAATTTTTTTCTTTTTCCCTTTGGCACCAAATAGAAATAGCATAAAAGAAAATTTAAAACAATATATATATAACTGCTGCTAAAGAACGCAATTTCATATTTTAAGGAAAAGAATGTGCTATTTTTATTTTTATTGATTTATTTATTGCGCTTTTTAAATATTTTGACCAAATGAAATAATAATAATAATAAATAAATAAATAAATAAGGATTTTATTTTATTTTTCTCGTTTTTTTTAAAAAATCAATATAAACGATAAAAAAATACATATATTGGATTCGTAAAAATTTTCGATCTCCGTTTTTCGATGGATTTAAACGTTTTCGGATGTCCTGAACACGATTAGTTAACTTTTAGAAAAATTGCTAAAGAAAAAGATTTACTTTTCTCCCCCTCCCCCACCCCCACCCCATACAAAATAATTTGCGTTTAAAATGCGCTAAAAAAAAACCCCAAAACCTGTATCGACCGACTACTGCAATTCGATTTACCCGTAGTAATCTGTATATATATATACGGTAAACTCTCGATTATCCGCAAACGGATTACACACGTTGTGGATAATTCGTGGAGTGGGAAATGGGCGAAATCAGAAGAAAGGTTTTTTTTTTTTTTTTTAAATCATCAACAATAAACAGATACAAATGATAGCTTAAAAAAAAAAAAAAGTAAATATAAAGAATTATGTGGTTTTTGCTTTATTTGTTCTCCAGTAGATAACGCTACCAAACACGTCAAGATTTCAATTTATTTCAAAACATTGATGTGACCGCTTTTTTTTTTTTTTTTTTTCTTTCACACCAGTTTTCCTGGCGGGTACTTTCTTTAATATTCAATCGTAATTAAATATTGGAGAATATTTTTCTACAAATAAAGTGGTGTGAAAATGTGGCGGTTATTCACAATTCTGTGGAATAAACTAAATGTTTGCATGTCTGCGTTACTGTTTAATTTAGAGCATAAATTATATTACAAATTGAACCATGGCTTCATCTTAAGTTCACTTTTTTTCTTTATGTTTTTTACATCCTATAGTATATGAAGTACAGTCAAACTTCGTTGAAGTAAATTACTTTTAACATGAACTGTTTCCACAATCCCCGTCAAAAAGAAGATTAGTTACTGATAACATGAACTACTGATAACATGAACAAATGTTTTATCCCCCATGAGATTCACGTTAATGAGGTTCAACTGTACAAATAATTTTACTTTTTATAAATATTTTCATTGTTTGTATTATGTTTTATATACGATACATTCAAGTTTTTAAGCTAGAATGCATTTTATGTCATTTCAATTTCATGTTCAGCGTTTTTGCGGTTTATGTACGAAACCCATGGCTCTCAATTTTGCGGATAATCAATTATGCTGTATCTATCAGTGATGCCAGATGGTCGAAAATTATTTCCCCAAAAAGGTCTTCAAATTTCCCCAAATCAGTGTTTTTTTTTTTCGAAAAAATCCCCAACTTAATTTCTACTAAAAAGGGAAAATAAAAATTTTTTCAAAAAAAAAAAAAAAAAATATCAAGCAGATTTATGTGGATTTAAGCTCAGATTTTCCCTTAAATTACGGCAATTTTTGAAAAAAAAAAACCAAATAACAATAAAGCTATTGAAAATCCCTGGTCGTAGGGATAAATCATTATGTTGCCAACATTGACAGAAAGTTAAAGAACTCCCCAGATTTGTCCCCAAAAATTTTAGAATTCCCCAAAAAAGTCCCCACAAATATTCGGTCCCCAAAATTGTCCCCAGAAGCCTAAAAAATCCCCGAAATGGGGACAAAATCCCCAATCTGGCATCATCTACATACATGTATGTACAAAAAAAAAAAAAAAAAAAAAAAAAAAATTAAGATCTTTTAACGCAGATTATAAACTAAGCATGTCAAAACGGAAATCAGAAATTCTCGCTGAGTAAGATAAACAAATACTGGATGAAAGTTGAAAATGAACCCGATGAGTTTATTCACTCTAAAACGCCTAAGCATCACAGTTTTCCTTCAATCAAAGACACTGACCATACCACAACTATGACTTTTATATACTGTAGATATTGAATGAAAGGCTTGCTTTTTATTTTTTTCCTCTGTCTCAAAGTGCAAGCGAATTACTATAAATTTATAACTGTCTATCATTAATTTTAATGCGTGTTAGTGTATGTTTAATAGGAGACACATATAAACTTGGTGTTAGAGATTTTTACATTTTTAATTTTTTTTTACGTTTTAAGATTTTAAAAAAAGAAAAAATATCTTAACTTCTTAACGGAATGACACCTTAGAACATTGAAAGAACGAGCTCTGGCATTCCACTATTTAATATTTTAATTATAATAAAGCACAATCACAATAACTATATACATCGCGCGCAGTAAACAGAACATTAGGATACATAAGAACGAATATTCTTACAGGCCGCTGCCTGCGGCCCATGGCCACAGGGGTGTCTTACACGAAAACAGCTACATCTCTCAGCGAGAGCCGACGAACTTCTGACTTTTGAAAACAAAATGTTTTCACTTCATTTTAATGATCGGCAAAATATCTAATGATATTTTGCCGAGAATGGCGACAGCGCCGTCTATATTCTTTTAAACGATAGGGAAGATGGCTCAATATCGATAGACTATTTAATATATTCGTAAGAGTTTGAATTTAGCGCTACAACTTTAAATATTATTTCTTCCTTTCTTTTAATTTATTCCCTTGTTTATTTATTTATTTTTACGCAATAATAACATTATATACTTTAAAAGAAAAAAAAAAGGTAGCATTTTCTTGTTCTAAGCATTAGTTAATAAACAATATGGCATTTTTAGCAGTCATAGCTACGTTTAAAAATAAAACTGCAATTAAATATCAACCCTTCAAAATCATTTAGAATTTCTGTAATCGCTTTTAAGAGTATTATGGCTGACACAAAGAAATCCCCCCCCCCCTCCTTTTTTCCCGTTTAACCCATATCCTACCAAGCAATGAAAAAATGTTTTTCAATGTCTGTGTATACACACAAAATCAAAAAACTTACCAACTTTCATTAGTTTAATCGGTACAGGCTGTCCTAAAAGTAGGACAATAATTTAGGACATTTGGAAATATAAGGAAAACAGACCATCTATATATATAATAATAACAGGAGACTTGGCGTTGGAATATTAAAACCCGAATAAACTACTACGGCAGAAACGCCAAAGAAAAATATTGGAAATGCATACAGCTGTTTCGGTAGCCTATAGCGTACCGTCTTCAGTGCAAAAAGGATTCTGAATCAGGAGAAGTGCTCGTATAGTGTTCGTTCAGGAGAAGTGCTCGTATACGAGCACTTCTCCTGATTCAGAATCCTTTTTGCACTGAAGACGGTACGCTATAGACTACCGAAACAGCTGTATGCATTTCCAATATTTTTCTTTGGCGTTTCTGACGTAGTAGTTTATTCGGGTTTTAACATCTATATATTATATATATATATATATATATACTTATATAATTGTTTTACCAGTACAAAGTGTAGAATATTACTTCAATAAATTTGTATATCCATTATTCTTGAATGTAAAACCTTTTAAGTAATAATATGTTGAAAATGTAATGAATAAATCTTTAAAAATCGTCATTTTAAAAATTAAAAAACATATATTAAACGTTAATTTAAACTAACGATAAAGACACATATGTATTTATTGGACTTTTAAATAATATATCGTCTTTAATTTGAATTAAAATATTCAAAAGAATTTATATAAACATCACTTATGCATGGTGTCCTATTTTAGGACGAGGGTGAAATATGGGTTAAACAGTTTCACACACTTTTATAAAAAATTATTAGTCTTTAAGTTTACATTAAAAAAAAAAAAAAAAATGCTGTGAGATATTTTAGTGCATGAATAAGAAATACTTGCCTATTTCTTGTATTTACAAATAAAAAGGATTTTTACTTATTTATTTATTTATTTTTCAAGCATGTCAAAAAGTAATGGATTCAGGTTTCATAATGTCCTGGCCTTATATATATATATATATATATATATATATATATACTATTTTTTTTTCTAAAAAAGGAATTCTGAGTATAAATAATAACCAAATGAACCTAATAAAAATTTCCAATATTTTATTCAGTGTCTATTTGTGGGCTAATTTAAACATTTCGGTTATAATGTGAGAATTGAAGGTGTTTGTCTGCCCTTGGGACCTAGGTTCGAGGGGAGTACACTCAATAGCAGTTTTCCTGTGAGTTTTGGAGAAAAAACACAGAAAATTCTGTACGGCTGTGCGAATGGACATGACCTGGTTTTGAACTAACTTTCTACGAGTCGGGTCGACTTGAGAACATCATTAAAAAAAATTTGCAATTGAAAGCATAAATTTGTAGACATAATTATAGCTCTTTAACTGATTTTAGACACGTGTCGGAGCTCCGTTTTCCTATACGCGGATACCCATCTGAAAAAAAAAAAAAAAGCAAAAAAAAAAAAAATCCGTGTAAGCATGACAAAAAAATATCCGTATACGTTTTCTTTTCTTCAACAAATCGAAAACTGATCATCTATAGAAATTGTATGAAAATTTTAAAGTACTGTATTAAAATTTTTATTTACTATTATTAATATATGTATATATATATATATACACATATAAGAAATACAACATAACCTTGCTTTTACGTTTTGAGAATTTAAATTATTTCTTAATTTACATTTTTTTTTTTTTTTTTAAGATATCTTTATTTTCAATGAATTTTAATCCTCGCTTTTATGTTAATGAAATTTTGAATTTTCTTCCATTTACATTTGTATATGCAGAAAATATACAGGGAATACTTGTTGTAATTTAATTAAAAAAAGTAATGTAAAATAAACACATAAAGGAAACAAATGCCATCAAGGCAGATTATATTCTTTATCGCCTTCTCCAGAACAAATAAATAATGCACCAAGCAAAACTGTCACCGGAGGAAGCTAAGTTGCTGATTATGGGACTTTAAAGTGATCAATGACCCTTAAATAGCAGATGTTTAACTGTGAATCACATACATGCGACACAAATTATTATAGTAAAGTTAAACATCCACATTGGAAAAAAGCAATAAAGAATAATACATCATTTTTTCCCCAGACTATAAGTATTAAACAATAAATTACGAACATTTAAATTGAAGTGCATTTTTTACTTTCTTCTATATTCAATAAAAGAATTGGATTCATAAAAATTTTCGACTTCGAGTTTTCGACGGATTTACACGTTTTGAGAGGTCTAGAACACGATTTTATCATTTATAGAAAATGTCTGTCTGCCTGTGTGTGTGTGACAAAAATTTTGTGGCGACTGTATCTCCGGAACTACTGTTCAGAATTATATATGAATTTATATGTAGAGGCACCTTGACCTAAATTAGTGCCCATCAATTTTTGTCAACCGATCAACAGGTGGCGCTGCTATCAGCAATTTTCGAGATTTAGGAGGAGGCTATATATCAGGTTCTATTGAGTATAATCAAACAAAGCTTGAAATGTGAAAAGGCTATTACGAGACATTATGATGATCCAATTTGAATTCTTATCGGGTTATAAAAACGTACTATTTAAGATGCCATTTATAGGCAATAAAAATGCATACTTTGGATATTTAGTGTTAGTTGTCTCTTAAGATGCAAATCGTTTGCATTCATCCTGCTAGATAATAATAATAAAAAAAATAAATAAATAAATAAATTATTTGCACTTAGTAAAATATAGGAAAGTATAAAAGAAAGTCTTGTGGTGGCCAGAACATACTAGTTTACTCTTGAAGTTAACAATTTACATAAATCGTTAAATATTATCATTGATCTATTTTTCAGATTTTTTTATTTTTAAACTAAACAATTAGTGATTACATTTCAAATTATTTTTTAAATAATTTACCAACTGTATGACAGTGAAAATTTACCTTATTTTATAATTTAAAAAAGTTTTGTATGATTTTTAGATGAATAAGTAATTTTTATTTAATTTTCGGGTTTCGGGTCGGGTTCGGGTCTAAAGACAGCGGGTTTGGGTCGGGTGCGGGTCGTAAAAGTTTCTCTACTGTGGGTTCGGGTTGATATAAAATTCATCTGTCGGGTTCGGGTCGGGTGTGCAGGACTCTAGGTTAGACCTTAAAATTTCATAACAATGAGTGAAAAGACAAAGTATAAACAGAAAGCAACCTGATAGCTACGAAGAAACCGAAACTAATTACAAAACGCTTATTCTACGCTTACGTCGTCAATAATCGATTGTAAAATCATTCGATTATTAAAATCATTCGAAAGCAAATCACTCGATTATCAAAATCATTCGATTATTCCCATCTCTACCGCCTACACTCAGTGATGCCAGATGGTCGAAAATTATTTCCCCAAACAGTTCTTCAAATTTTCCCAAATCAGGGTGTTTTTTTTTTTTTCGAAAAAATCCCCAGCTTGATTTCTACTAAAGAGGAAAAATAAAAATTTCTTCAAAAAAAAAAAAAAAAAAAAAAAAAAAAAAAATCAAGCAGATTTTTCTATGATTTAAGCTCAGATTGTTCCCCAAATGAAAGCAATTTTTGAAAATAATCCCCAAATAACAATAAAGCTATTGAAAGTCTCTAGTCGTAGGGATAAATCATTATGTTGCCAACATTGACAGAAAGTTTAAGAACTCCCCAAAATAGTCCCCACAAACATTTGGTCCCCAAAATTGTCCCCAGAAGCCTCGAAAATTCCCAATCTGGCATCACTGCCTACACTGTAAAAAAAAAAAAAAAAAAAAAAAAAAAAAAAACAGTATTTTACAACAAAAGGTGCTGGCACCGCGGCTGCCAACACAGTTGCTGTAAAATTTACAAGCTGCTGCTTTTACGGTGCTGTAAAATTTACTGCACTTTGCTGTGAATTTTTCAAGATGTTGTTTTTAGTAGTGCTGTAAAATTAACTGCACTTTGCTGTGAATTTCACAAGATGCTGTTTTAAAAAGTGTTGTAAAATTAACTACACTTTGTTGTAAATTTTACAACACTTTTTAAAACAGCATCTTGTAAAATTCACAGCAAAATGCAGTTAATTTTACAGCACTACTAAAAACAGCATCTTGTAAAATTCACAGCAAAGTGCAGTAAATTTTACAGCACCATAAAAAACAGCAGTTTGTAAATTTTACAGCAACTGTGCTGGCAGCCGCGGTGCCAGCACCTTTTGTTGTAAAATACCGAATTTTTTTTTTACAGTGTGATAGGCTATATTAGAAAATTGTAGTATAATTATACATTGTTGTAATTATAATAACTATTCAGAAAATTTTGAACTTCGAGAATAACATAAGTTCCTAATTGATTAATTTTACTGCTTGCAATTAAAGCCAATATATCTGAATTTCTGCTTTAGCAACACTAAAGCAGAAATTGAGATTTACAATTAATTTTAAAATCTACATTTCTACAGTCTACAACCAACAATTTTGGTAATCGATTTCTACAATCATAAAATTTCCCGATTTCATTGTAGAATATGTCACATAATATGAAATCGGGAAGCCAAATTTAACTCAGAAATATCAGGAAAAATTAAATAATGTTAAATATACTACATTTAAACAAATAAACAATGTCGCATTTGAAAAATAAAAAAAACAGTAGACAAAAAGTGCTCAGATGCTAATGAGCCTTGGGTTGATTTTATCGGATGCGATTGGTGAAATGCAAATACTAGGTCCAAAAATGAGTTTGTAGAGTACATACATTTGATATAACCTACCCTGTGAAATTAGCTGTATCAGCATAACATGTTAAGATAATATTTTCTTGGTATATTGTTTCCCTTCATAAAACTAATATGTTTTGGCCACTACGAAACCTTGTTCTATATTTTCCTATATAAATTCACGCAGTACATATTATTATTATTATTTTTTATTAATATATTTATCAGAATTATTTTTCTTGATTAACGCAGACGATTTTTATATATATAAAAAAAAGGAAAAATCGATAACTTTGTTTCATGTTATCACAGATCCAGGGTTTTTAAGGGTACTGAAGAGTTCTTTTAAAAGATATCCATGTTGAAAAGTTTCACCCCCAGAAGGTTATTTATTTATTTATTTTAGTTATCAATAATGCTTATTAATTTCACAATTATTCGTTAAAAATAATACGACATTTTGTTCTACACTGCCATGCTAAACATTTTGAAAAAATGAGATGGCAGCAATCGAGCGTTTGACTGTTGAGCAATAGATCCCCAAACGTAATCAGCACCAGTTCAGGTCTAAGTCCAATTCAACTAAATACCAAGTTTGGTTGAATTTCGTTCATTCGTTCGTGAGATACAGTGTTCACAATATTTACGATAAAAACACAGGTACATCGACAAACAGACATTTTCTAAAAACAGCCAAATCGTGCTCAGGACATTGCAAAACGTGAAAATCCATCGAAAACTGGAGGTCGAAATTTTCCACAATCCAAAACTTTCTTCTTATATATGGAAGTATATACTATATACATAGAAGTATATATATAGAAATATATATATATATATATATATATAGAAATATATATATATATATATATATAGAAATATATATATATATATATATATAGAAATATATATATATATATATATATATATATATATATACAGAAGGAAGTAATAATTAAAAGTATAACTTTTTTTTCCTTTTTAAGATGAGACGACATTTTTAAAGTTAAAATAAAATAAAGTATGTAAGTAAATAAATAAATAAAACAAAACAAAACAAAACAAAATAAACACATAAAATAGTGGCATATTTTACATTATTATAGTTATTTTCATAGGAAGGAGTAATTAAAAATTACTGTGCATATGGTAATTACAAATTACTTTCTCTTGGCCTCTATAAGCATTGAGAGTGGGTTTGTGCCTATATATATATAAACTCATAGAAATTTACCAAAATATGAACAGATATAAAAAAGATCAAAGCAGATAAATTAATGTACAGATTGAAAAAAGAACAAAATTAGTTGAAATCAAATAAATGTAGGCATATATGCCGAATTCATAACGTTATCAAGGAAATAATAGGAATTCTGCTGGGAAATTGTCGTTTTCTGAGAAGATAAGTGCATATTGCTACAATTTCTTAACTTTAATGCCTAAACCAAACCACAATGAAAAAAGTAAAAAATATGAAGAAAGAAATAAACTAAAAAAATAATACAATACTGACATAAGAGCGAAATGAATGAATCATGTGAATACAGCCAGAAATTAATACGGTTAAAAGTTTTCGTTCAAATCTAGTCATGCAAGATTATAAAATCACGAAGAAAATTATACATATCTAAAGACTGGTATCTATAATTTAATGAACGGCTATATTTTAAATGACAGACAAGTTCTAACCGATTTTTGTTTAAAAAGCTATTAACGTAAAACAAATATAAAAGAGATTTATAAATATGATAATAATAATAAAATGTATAGAATATATTGGATATATAAGTTACAAAGTAAATAATTACAAGATAAAAAGAACTTTTTATATACTATGTTTTTAAATTTTCTGTTGAATCATATAAACGCTACCGAATGCAGCGGGAGCCCGGAGAAATTGGATAAAAGTATTAAAAAAATTCATTGCTATCGTGTTTTGAGTTATTATAAAAGTTTCAAATAGCTATCTAGCCGGGAAGTTAGTTAAAAATTGATTGCAAGCTTTGTACTGATAACGCTGCCGAAGGTAGCAGGGTCCCGAAGAAATTGGTTAAAAATATTTTTAAAATGCATTTTCACCGTATTCTGAACTATTCTGAAAGTTACAAATGTTTAGCTAGTCGGGAAGTTAGTGAAAATTCGATTGCAATCTTTGTACTGGTAACGCTGTCGAAGCAGCAATAACCCGAATCAGTTGGTTAAAAATATTTAAAAAATGCATTTTCACCGTGTTCTGAACTATTCTGAAAGTTTCAAATGTCTAGCTATGTATTGTCACCGTGTTCTGAGCTATCCTGAAAGTTTCAAATGTCTAACTAGTCAGGAAGTTAGTGAAAAATCGATTGCAAGCTTTGTACTGGTAACGCTGTCGAAGCAGCAATAACCCGAAGCAGTTGGTTAAAAATATTTAAAAAATGCTTTTTCACCGTGTTCTGAACTATTCTGAAAGTTTCAAATGTCTAGCTATGTATCGTCACCGTGTTCTGAGCTATCCTGAAAGTTTCAAATGTCTAGCTAGTCGGGAAGTTAGTGAAAAATCGATTGCAAGCTTTGTACTGGTAACGCTGTCGAAGGTAGCAGGAACCCGAATCAGTTGCCTTAAGGTATAAAAAAAAAGGCATTTTCACCGTATTCTGAACTATTCTGAAAGTTTCAAATGCCTAGCTAGTCGGGAAGTTAGTTAAATAAATTTTCTGTCGAATCATATAAACGCTGCCGGAGGCAGCGGGACCTGAAACAGTTGACTAAAAGTATTAAAAAAATGTATTATTACCGTGTTCTGAGCTGTCCTGAAAGTTTCAAATATCTAGCTAGTCGGGAAGTTAGTTAAAAATCGATTGCAAGATTTGTACTTGACAAACAAACAAACAAACAAACATACATACATACAAACAAACAAACAAGAATCGAAGTTAATAAAAACATGGTAAAATATTCTAATTGATCGCTTTGAAGAAGTAAGCAAAATCAGTTATAATCAAAATCTGATTTTATTTTTTTTAGATAAGATGTATCCAACTCTTTCTCAAACAATTTAATAGTATGAAAAAATGCAAGATTCTGAGAAAAACATAGTGGGTATTATCTTCCATGAGATTAAAAGATTTTTTTCTACAGCACCACAAGAACTGCGAGTACAATTCGCATCGTAAATATATTGTCAATTAATTTGTACATTCATAGCTTCATTTTTCAAAACCTAAATTCCGTGCAGCCGTTTAAATTATAGCGTCCAAACTACAATTCTAATTTTTCTTTAAATTGATCAAACACCAATAATGTCAATAAAAGAACAGGTAATTCTGGCTTTTTTCCAAACCATGCTGCTGCTTTGAATTAGACTATAAACAATAAATGTTTTCACAGCGCATTTGTTCAATATTGATTTCGTAAGTGTAATAGGCGTGTTCACATCTCTCTCTCTTTTTTTAAGTCAAAAATCGACGCGAAATTCTGGAAAATAAAATTATTCTGTCGCAGATCAGTTGTCACAACAAAAGATAAATATCAATTCAACTGGTGGCAGTATAATAGACAATATGTCATAACATCTCCTATTTTGATTACTGGCAGAGACATACATCATATCTGTGTCGTAAACCGTCAGCAAAAATATGTAGCACAGTAATGATTTCATCAAAAGTGATTTCCTTTCTTGAAAAGTGTTTATCTTTGTAGAATATCAAGAATCTTATCAAATCGATCTTTTTTACTGTTATATATATAGTATATATACAGTCGAACCTCGTTAACATGAACACGCTTAACGTGATTTACTTTTAACATGAACTGTTGCCACAGTCCCCGCCAAAATGAAGATTAGTTTAGTTATATGAAGATTAGTTACTGATAGCATAAACTACTGATAACACGAATAAGTTTTTTTTATTCTCTTTGAGATTCACGTTAACGAGGTTCGACTGTATATATATATAATATTAAAATGATGTTTTTTAAAAATTTTGATAATGTAAAATAAGCATTAATTTTGTTTTTAAATTTTAAATAGAAAAAAAAAATTTAAATTTGAAAAGTGAATTTACATTTTAGATATAAATAGAGTATACATTCATATTCAATACATATATACACATATCGCACACCGGCAAAAAGTTATATGAGTTTAAAAGTGACAAGTTTGAGTTTGTCACGAAAAATGTGTATTAGTGCCTAAATGAGCACGAAAAGCGTTTCATCTCATTCCCACTATTTATCCATTTGAGTGGCAATTATGTCAGTTTTTTTGTAGGCTAATTAATGCTTTATCTTATTCTTTAAGTTATTTTTCTCAAATGCTAAATTTTTTAGTTGTGTCACACTTTTCTTTCTGGTGTGCGATATGTGTGCAGTAGGACCGGACAATGTATCGATTTATCGATATTTGCTCCGATTTTTGCTAATATTGATTTCACATCTATATCGCTAAATCGATTTAAGCTTTTATCGATTCTTGTTAACACTGGTTTTCCATGGAAATCGCTAAATATATTTAAGCTTACACTGATTCTTGCCTATATCAATTTCACATCGCTATTGCTATATCGATTAGTGTTTAGCCAGTTTTTGATGTATACATCATTAGTTGTGAAGGTAACATTAGTGTCCTGCATTATATCGAAACCAACTATGAATAGTGTGAATTATACAAGCATGGATATCGACTTATCTTGATTGCTGATGTTCTGACCGAAGGTTATAATCTGATCTTTACGAAATTTTAAATTAAGACTTAGTCAGGTGTTACTATGATAAAGACTGCACCGTTGAAAAGGGGGAGGGTCTTACCCCACATTGTGCCTTACTTCGAAAAATTATGGTTCTAACATCACGAAATTTTAAATTTGGAGTTGAATGGGAATTAGTATGACAAAGGCTGCACCGTTCAAAGGGAGGAGGGGGGGGCTTACTCTCCACAGGGCCTTATCTCGAAAAATTATGGTACTAACTTTACGAAATATTAAATTTTAAACTGAATGGCTGTTAATATGACAAAGACTGCACCGTCGAAAAGGGGGGAGAGTCTTACCCCCCACGGTGCCTTATCTGAAAAAATTTTGGTCCTAACTTCACGAAATTTTAATTTTGGGGTTCAATGGGAGTTAGTATGACAAAGACTGCACCGTTGAAAAGGGGGAGGGTCTTACCTCTCCCTCATCCCAGGGTGATTTCGAAAAATTATAGTCCGAATTTTATGAAATTTTAAAAGTGGAGTTGAATGGGTGTTAGTATGATAAAGACTGCACCGTTGAAAAGGGGGAGGGTCTTACCCCTTCCCCTCACTGTGCCTTATCTCGGAAAGTTACGGTCCTAACTGTACAAAATTTAAAAATTGGAGTTGATTGGGAGTTAGTATGACAAAGACTGCATCTTTGAAATTGGGAAGAGTCTGAACACCCACGGTCACTTCTCATTTAAGAAGTTTTTAATAATTTTATAGAATATTTATATACGTATTTAAATCAAAGTAAAACCCTTTCGTAAATGTATTTTTCTAAAGTATTTTTAATTTAAACATACTATATAATGTTATATGCATTAAAGTAAAAACATTTCTAAAATGTTAATAAATTTTCTAATATTGATATATCGTTAAATCACGATGTAAAGCTGGTTATATATTGCGATGTAGGATTTTAACATCGCCCAGTCTTAGTGTGCAGAGACATATTTAGAATTCTGGAGGTCATACGCGATATTGTAATCGAAGACATTTATTTCCCTTCCCTATACTGTATTTAATGTCTTTGATCAAGGTTCAATAATTTTCAGTGTACTTATTTAAGGAGAGATAGTGGAGATTTATTACACCACATATATGCATGAATACATCGTTTTGTAAATTACAATTATTCAAAAGTGCATCAGAGTGACATCATAATGGACATTATATTTCATAAGAATAAAAGATTATTCCTGTGACCTGCATAAATGTAGCATTATAATGTCCTAGTAATTAATTTGTGGATTTTATAACTCCTATTTTAAAATCTAATTTCGGTATGGCCGATGAAAATTATATCATCCAGACAAAAATCATAGTTCTTCCTTAAAATGATCAAATATCAATCTCTTTATCAATGAATTTTTGAGCATGGTTCGTGGCTATGTATAACATACTAAGTATAAGTATTGCCTTTTATAAATTATAATTATCCAAGGATTTTAAAAATTTTATTTTGCTTATATATTCACAATTGTAGAATGCAAGCGAAACAATGAGAAAATGCCAAATTTATCCATAAATTAAATATATATATACAGATGCTATAACACAAATATATATATATATATATGTGTGTGTGTGTGTAAAATAAAAAAATACTGGAATACTGCGGGTAAACAGTCGTGGAGAATACTACAAGGAAACAGTCAGGTCTGCTGGAACATCTCTTTATGTTGGACGTTATTATGGAAAATCGACGTAGCCTTTCCGGACCGGACCCCGAGGCCGGCTTCTTAATTAGTTCTTCTTAGCAGCTGATAGTTCGTTCAAGCTCTCGAATTTTGGAGAGTTCCATCTTTTAAACCCTTAATTTTTGGTGTAATTTTGCGTATTTCTCATTCTATCCCCTTTTCTTTCTCTTTGTGTCTTATTGGTTGTACTTCCGTTTTTCCCAGACATTCTGGAACCTTATCCCGCCAAAGTAGCCAATTCGCCAAGTTATTAAAACAATTATTTATTGCTTTATTTTGACATAAGTAATCAAACCTTAATTTAGAATCATAAATCTTTTATTCTTTTAATTGAATCTTTCCGGCCCCCAGATATTTTTCTATTGCTCATTAAATTTATTTATAGGATATTTCCAGATATAATTCCATGGCAGAAATTAGTGTCAGTAACACATGGAGATGAGATTTCCTCTTTTTTTTTTCTCTTGCTACTACTATTACCATGTAAAAATTTTTATCGTACGTTTACAGCATCTTTTTTGAGATTAAATAAGAGAGAATATTGTTAAGAAAATATTGGTGAAAGCAGAAAAAATATTTATATTTTTCTTTATGACTGACATTATAATTAAAATGGAATTATCCACGCATACGTGTGTGTGTGTGTAATTTTGTATGTAAAATGTAAAACTAAATGTAATAGGCAGTATAGTTTGTAAGTAGAAAGATTTAAATACTTAAGAGCGGACAATACCTAATCTCGCCGGCAGCCTTCGCCCATGTTATTCTATGGGAAAATTTGTTTACATAATTACTCATTACCTAATGAATATTTTTCAATTCTGTTTTCACATTTAGAAAATTCATAAGCGTTAAATTAGTACTTGTTTTCCAAAAATTGATTTTTTAAAATTTTAGTATTTCATTTTGCGATTAGAAAATGAGAAAAATGCATTTTGTGAAAAATCGCATTTTTGAACTCAAAATTAAAGTGTAAAAATTATAAAAAATGAATTTTTCAAAAATGAGTACTCTTTTAATGGTTATGAATTTTCTGACTGCGAAAACAGAATTTAAAAATATTCATTAGGTAATGTGTAATTGTCGCAACAAATTTTCCCATAGAATAACATGGGCGAAGGCTGCCGGCGAGATTAGGTATTGTCCCCTCTTAAGTAGAAACATTTAGTGGACTTATTAATTCGTTATTTATTTATTTATATATATATACATATATTTAGAACTTGCCTTTTTACTTATTTATAGAATGAAACCCATTATTTATATGGAACACAAATAAAAGTACTTTTGAATTTTATTACGAATTGCATTTACAGTCTTACTTAATATATTTTTTCCTTTTTTAAAATAGAACTTTATAGTCAAATTCTTATGACGTATTCTCCAATAAATTTCTTTCTAGCTTTTTAAAAACTAATACTTCTCTTCTCCATAATTTTTAAAATATTTATATCCCCTTTCAGCAAAATATGTTCAATTATATGCTACAAAAACTTTACAACCTTTCATTATCATAACACACCTTACGAAATACTCCCTGATGTCATTTTGATACTTTCACCCTGATAGAGTTCTTAGAAGGAAAATTTTAATAACGCTTTTTAAACCAACATAGACCGTCTTTTTAAAAATAATTATTTTAAACTCGATTAATGGTCGGTATCTCAAAAAATTTTGTTTTTATTTAAAGTATATAAAGCTGAAAGTTTGTCATTGTATATGTCCTGATAAACAGATTTATCAAAAATTGGTACACTTATTAATAAGGATAAAACCTAGCTATAGCTAAAGGTGTATTTTTTAGTTCAATTGAATAATTGATTAAAAAAAATATTAAGTAAAAACCCATTTTAGCTTTAAATTTGTTTAAAAGAAAAAATAAGTTCATGCAAGATAAATAAATAATAACAATAATAAAATAAAATAAATAAATAAATAAATAAGTTAATACATTTCATTGTCAAAAAAAAAAAAAAAAAAAAAGGAGACGAATAAAACAGTTTTTCCGAACAGAACCCTTTTGCGAAATTTGAAATTAGACATCGAATTAGCTAGGTTGTTTCTCACGAAGGTCTTTACTTACGCAATTGCGATAGCCATTTTAATTCATCGCCGAAATGACAATAAAAATTTAAAAGCCGCCAAGGAGCTTCTAAGCTAAAGATATACCAAATATATTCTAAGAAAAGAATATAATAACCGATGCTAAGGAATGATACAGTTACTGCATGCCTTTATATGGTATAATAGATTAAAATAATTCCTGTCGTACTTGGAGCTCTTTATATAAAAACATGAAATAAAAATTAATAATCTGTAGAATATTTATCTATCGTGGACTAGTTACAATTAAGTTTTGTAGAAACGACAGGATAGGGACTTAATAAAATACACGAGGATAAAAAATAACACATAAGCAATATTTAAGCACGTGGACTCAGTTCAGTGATTAAAAAAAAATCTGCAGTGGCTGCACTCGACTTTCCGAACCTTAAGTAATTAACCGTTGTATAAATAAATTAAAGTATGACAAGACATTGAATAAATAAAAGTGAAAATTATAATAGAGTGTTTGAGTATTTTTCTCCATTGTTTAATTTTACGCTATTTCACTTCAAATAATTTGAGCCCATAGATCATAATGATAAAAATTTTTCGTTGTGTCCCTGTAAAAATCTGTAAGTGGTAAATTCGCCAAAATCTATACAGTTCGTGCAACGGTGAATTATAACATGTATATAAATTTTCAGCTCAGACGAATAAGGTCTTTAGACGCTATCGCACTTTAAATAATTTCGACCCATAGACAACAATGATGAAGATTTTTCTTTGTATCTCTGTAAAAAAATTATAAGCGCTAGATTCACCAAAATCTACACAGTTTGTGACACAGTGATTTATAACATGTGTATAAATTTTCAGTTTATTTCATTAAATAATTTGGGCCCATAGATCATAATGATAAAGAATTTTTCTTGTTGTCCCTGAAAAAAATTATTAAAGCTAGATTCACCAAACTTTATACAGTTCATGCAACAGTGACTCATAACACGTGTATAAATTTTCAGCAAAGACTATCCAGGCATTTAGACGCGATCGCGTTTTAAAAAACTTGATCCCATAGACCATAATGATAAACAATTCTTCTTAGTGTCCTTGTAAAAAAAACTATGTCCCAGATTCACCAAAATCAATAGGATTCGTGCTATGGGGACCTATTATATAAGTAACAAATTTCAGCTCATTCTAACAAAGCGTTTAGGTGCTATCGTGTTCACTCACTCATATACACACACACACACAGGATCGGCAAAATAAAAATAGCCCGGAAAATATTTTCATGAAAGTGGCCTGGAATGAAAACAAAATGAATGAACAGGTGAACGGGCCAACACTGGTAACATCGATGCAAGAACCAGTTTCTGTAACCATACCGTACATCACCATGCATGCTCATCGCCCGCCACTGAGCTCCATTGTAACAATGGAGCTCAGTGTCGCCCGCACGCTCTGTCTCGAGATGCAGCTGTGTCATTACACATTACAGTCGTGTGAGTGAGAGGGTGCAGACGTGTTTAGTGCCTGTAGTTTAATGCAAGACGAAATGGTGCTCACTATAAAAGAACGCATGTTCATCGTCGAGTGTTATGCGAAGCACAATTTGTGAAAAATGCGTGCGGAACTGTTCGCGCAAGAGTTTAAGAATGAAAGTGTATTGAAGAAACCTCGAGCAAAATTCACAGTGCAAAAGTTGGCAAAATGGCGCGAAATGAGCTCTGTCGTGAATAAAAACCGAAGCTATCCGAAGAGGGTGCGAACACCAGAAAACATCGCTAAAGTAAAGGACAGCCTTGAAAATATCCCTACGACATCTCAACGTAGGTTATCTGCGCATGTGGGCATTTTAAGAGAAAGTTGTGTCGAAACATTATCAAGAAGGACCTGCAACTTCTTTCAGAACATTGAAAACGCCATTTCTGCTATCCTTCGAGTAGAGCTGCAATGCGTGTCTCACAGTTTAATAAATCGAGCATAGCGCTGCTTCCACGTTGGCAGAGGACATTTCCAGCATTTACTGTGATTACCGGCTCACCTATTTTTTTTTTTATCAGGGGTCGATATTACTGTCCTGTTGCCACAATCTGACTTGATTTCATGTACTGTATTTTGTTTTGTGCAAATAAATTTTTCGAGTTTGCTAAAGTGTCCTATATTTAGAATTCTTCATTTTTGCAATCTCATTTCTTAATAACGTACACGTGTCATATCTTCGTATATAAACCTTTTCCAGACCACTTTGATGAAAATATTGTCCGGGCCACTTTTATTTTGCCCACCCTGTACATACATCACGTAAAAAAAAGTAAAAATGAACTCAGAGGACCTCAAAACGTATAGAAACATCAAAATCCTAAAGTTGTATTTTTGACATGATTACAATACTTTCCTTACATATGTATGTTCGGAAAATAAAAATGACGACATTTTTCTGATGAGATCATTTTATATTCTTCGACCACATTTCATGAAACCATGGATGCATCTGCGCAAGGGCTAACTCAACGAGTCCAATGCTATAATAGGGGTGACAGTTAGAGGTGAGTTCGGGCTCTATTTTGGCAATCCGAACCCGCCCGAGCCCGAAACATTTTTGAACTGAGCCCGCCCGAGCCCGAAAAATTTTGTGTGATCAGAGCCCGAGCCCGCCCGAGCCCGATATTGAAAGTGGCATATGCAACGCATACACAATAGTAAAATTAAATACCGTTTTCATTTTCAAATTAATTTTCTTATTACCAATCCTCAGTTTGAATAACTATAAATGTTATTCTAACAATTTATAATGTCTGTGTCTCTGTATACATGTATATATTTATATAATATATATTTATATTGCAGCCTATTGTTTATAACGCGCCTATCGGGGGACAAAAAATTTATCCAAATGAGTGATATAATGAGGCCCAATATAACGAAGGAGGAAGATTAATGTATAACACTATGACATAATATGCATCCCGTTGAAAAAAAAGTTCTATTTAGAAAAAGGAAAGTCAAAGCTACTAAGGTTTGCAAGATTATTTTGTGATTTATAACCTATCATGAGTATTATGGCATTACTAAAGGTGCTCTCAAAATGAATAAAATTTCTTTTCTTTTTTTTTTTTTTTTTTTTTTTTTTTTAACATTTTCCAGTTAGTGAAGAATAAAATAAAGGGAACTTTTAGCTTGAATCCGAGCCCGCCCGGAGCCCGAAGACTTGCGTAAGATTTGAGCCCGATCGGGCTCGGGCCCGGGCTCGGGCTCGGGCTTACGGGCTCTGGCTGAGCCCGTCTCATCTCTAGTGACAGTCATCTGAGTCAGAGAAAATGAGCAATAACACAGAGCGTGGAATTACTGGATGTTTTCCAAATCTCAAACTGTCGGTCAAGCTGGCATCCCTCCAATATTTTGGACGCATCCTCACTGCTAGTTTTAGGATATGTGGCTGCACTGTAGAAAAATTTATTTTTAAAAGTTGCATCTTTACAATCTTTGCAAACGTTATTTTAAATCTAGCAATACTTTAAAGATATAAAAAAAAATAGGAATTTTTGACATAAATTGACTAAAAAGCACAATAATAAGAGGTGAAGGTGTGATCAAAATAGGTTTTAAGTAAAAAAAACAAAAAAAAACAAAAACAAAAAAAACAACAAAAAAAAAAAAAAAGCCAAAATGAATAAATGAAAAAAAATTAATTAAAAGACATCGCCAACATGGCGGCAAAAATTAAAAGTCGTCGCCATTGGAGTCCTATACTAAAGCTGTCCTGCCTGGGGAAGTATGAAAACTAGGTCGTCAAACATGAATTTTATTTTGAAACTTTTCTTTGAATTATCTGGTTTACCCATCATTAGCGTTTCACCCCATAAAAAAATGATAATAATTTGGCTTCTGATGAATTAAAGTTTAAATTGGGCGGTAAAATTGGTGTAAGACTTATACATATATAAAAAAGTTTCAAATTTTAAATGTAAAAAAAAAAAAAAAAAGAAAAGAAAGAAAGAAAAAAGAAAAGAAAGAAAGAAATTGTTAAAATTTCGCACGGGTTTGCTAGTAGTAATAATAAAACACGAAAAATCAAGTTAAAAAGTTTTCCAACTATCAATCATAAAATAGTTCTGAAAATTTTTCCAACTATTAAAAAAAAAAAAAAAAAAATAAATAAATAAACATTACTTTTAGGAATACTCAATTTCTGAGCAATTTCTCTCACCGACAATTTATTAGAAGAATAAAGAGATATAATACTTTGTCGTATATTTTTTGACATCTTACACGGACGTATATCTAAAGAACAAACTTTCATTAAATTATTTATTTTAATTTATAATTGTTGCCAAGAAAATTAAACTTTAAATTTTACATCTACTTTTTAAGATAGCACGCGATCGTGTTTTATATAAAAATCAAATCATTAAATTCATATTTTTATTTATTTTTATTTCAAATTATTGCACGCGCACTATTTATTTCCTAATTCAAAACTATTAAAAAAACTTTCTCGATATCGTTTGTAACAATACTGTATAAATTTTCTTTTATTTTTCTTAAAAAAAAAAAAAAAAAGATTTTGATGAAATTCTGGCAAAAGCAGAATTTAGTTTAGGACGGAGGGCTATTAGTTTTTTTTTCTTCCGAATTATAACATCGCTTTCAAATTATTCAATTATATTTTCGATAAATTTTAGATTTCGATAAATGTCCAACGATCGAAAATGATTTCGACAAATGTCCAACTATCGAAAACGACAACGCAAAAATCGCTGTCTGAGACTAATAGGCCCTCAGTCCTAATAAAAATAAAATTAGAAATTCTAATTTCTAAACTTTCATTAAATTATTTATTTTAATTTATAATTGTTACCAAAGCACGCGATCTTGTTTTATATAAAAATTAAACCATTAAATTCATTTTTTTATTTATTTTTATTTCATATTGCTCGCGCACTTCTTATTTCCTAATTCAAAATTAAAAAAAAAAAAAAAAAAAAAAAACTTTTTTGATATCGCTTGTAACGATACTGATTATTATTAATTTTCTTTTCTTTTTCTTTCAATAATAATAATAAAAAAACAAAAAGATTTTGATTAAATTCTGGCAAAAGCAGAATTTAGTTTAGGACGGAGGACTATTAGTTTTTTTTTTCAAATTATAACATCGCTTTCAAATTATTCAATTATATTTTCGATAAATTTTAGATTTCGACAAATGTCCAACTATCGAAATCAACAACGCAAAAATTCCCAGACTGAGACTAATAGGCTCTCAGTCCTAAAAAAAAAAAAAATAATAATAATAAAAACATTCTTGTAAATGAACTACAGAATTCATCAAAGAACTATCAAAAATATTTTAGATATAAATTTGAATATGATAAGATATTTTATATTCCGTAAAAAAACAACAAATGCATTAAAAAAAAAAAAAAAAAAAAAAAAAAAAAAAAAAATGTTGTCGATGAAATATCATGACTACATTATTACCCGAAGGGGTTACTAGAGATATGAAACATGTCATTCGATTTTTTATCACCTTTCCTATGATACTGAAAAAGTTTTGCTACCGATTTAGTTGTTCACATTTATCTTTTGTTGACAGTCAATCTTTTTGTTTTGTGTGTGTGATAAATACAATAGTCATACAGTTAGATTTATTTTGGCATCTTTTTTTCTTATTACAAATATTTAAATTTCTGCAATAATAATAATTCTCTTGAATGATTTAAATGTCATTATTAATCAGTTGTTTTTAATATGAGCCAGTGGACGAAGTTATAAAGATTACAGACAATTGTAATAAAAAATAATGAGAATTTCAGAATAAAATAGATTTTAGGAATTTTTTTCCAAATTTTATTTATGTTCGGGACAGAAACGAAGCAAAACGAAAATTAGGTAAACCAAAATTCATCTTTAAAACTTGAAAGTATGAAAAAATGCATTATTATAAGCATGCTCTTTTCCTTTCCTTAATTTAATTTAATTTTTATTATTTATTTATTTATTAGGATGGAGGGCTATTAAGTTCAATTTGAATAAAAACTTCGTCGTCAGTTTTTGTACACCAGTTTCTGTAACACCAAAATAAATTAGAAATATCAGTCCTATCGTTACAAATTCGGTACCAAATGAAAGGGGCGATTTTTCTGAATCCAGGAGTGCAAATAGTTTTTCGACACGACTATTGGATTTTTTTAAATTAACTAAAGAATGAAATTTAGGTGCCAACACTTCATTGTAATTCATTTCAGTCATTTTAAAAAGTATGTGGCTCAGTTTTACGACCAAAAAATGAGATAAAAAATAAATTAAAAATAAAAATTAAAAAATAAAAATAAAAATTTTACAGATTGAAATTAATAGCCCTCCATACTAAACTAAATTCTGCCTTTGAGAGAATTTTTATTTATTTATTTATTATTATTATTATTATTATTACTTTCTATATATATGCAACAGTACACTGAGTTGCAGTGCACTGTTTCAAGCAGAGCTAAGCCGAATATTTTGTTCATAACTTTAATAAAAATGAGAACATTGTAATGTTATTTTTACCCAAACTTGACTTATTTCGAGTGAAATCCAAAGACATCTTGAGCAAAACTAGCACCAACGTACAAGCAATACTGCATAAAATACCCAGATCATGATTTTCATAATCCTTTGACAGAACCTACAGTATCACTGATTAAATGACTATGTACTTACTGTTAGAATATCTCTGGAAGTTATCACTTTTAAACGGACATTAAAATATTTTCATTATTGTTAATTTTACGAACAAAATTCTCGGTTAGGTTGAATTAGGTTACGTTGTGTGGTGGTGGTGCGAGGTTCAATGCCGATTATCTGCGTTAGGACGTTATTCTTGGAAAAATACCTAAGGTGATCCTAAACAATGTCTACGCGAGTTCGGAGAAAACTACTGCGAATTCCGTACGACTAGCCCGAAGAGCGCGTGCTTCGGCTTGGAGTGAGATATATTATATTTTTGACTAGGTTAATCACTGCAAACTTGATTTCTTGTACAAAATAAATAAATAAATAAACAATTAAATAATAATGTTGTATGCATTCTATGACATTTTTAATGTTTGGAATTAGATTATTGTGGGATAGAAGGACGATTAAACAGTGATCTAACCGGCTTACAAATACATTTAAAATCAAATTCGCTAATGTGAAAAATAAAATACCATAAAGATAAAAATTTAACAAAGTCATTATTTATAAAATTAGAACTTTGTAAACAAATAATATAAATTGTTTAAATATCATTTCAGGTCAAGATAAATAAGCTCAAACCTTCATCAAAAAAAAAAAAAAAAAAAAAAAAAGGAAAGAAAAAGAAAGGAAAAAGAAAAAGTAGGCTGCAGTGCGAGTTTACGCAACAACGCTTGATAGCGATACTACAGACAAGACAAAATAAAAGGAAAACAATTCTTTAAATTATAATTCTTTAAATACAGGTATAAATCAAGAAATAATAATTTAAAAAAAGCAAAAAGAAGACAAAGATAATAAAAATAAAAATAAAATAACTATTAATAAAAAAATATATAAACTACGAGATAAAATAGATAACAACGAGCTATTTTGCTGACATAAAATATAAGTAAAAGGAAGAATTTTATGAAAAGAAAACATCAAATGAAAAAAATATATAAATAAAACTCGGTATGGAATTATTATTATTATTATTATTACTTCTCTCTCTCTCTCTCTCTCTCTCTCTCTATATATATATATATATATATATGAAGAAAATATTGGATTCGTGAAAATTTTCGACAAATTTACACGTTTTGGGATGTCCCGAACACGATTCGACCATTTGTAGAAAATATCCGTTTGTGCGTGTATGTGTTAGCAAAGTTTTGCGGACGCTGTATCTCACGAACCATACTCAAAATTCAATGAAATTTAATATTTGGTCGGAACTTCACTTAAATTAACGACAATTAGACTTTGGGGTATTTAATCCAATAAGTGGCTCTGTTATGCTACAATTTCATATTGGGAGGCTATATATCAGCTTCCATAGCGTATACTTGCACTAAACTTGGTGAATGAGTGGGTCATTATGAAATATATGTTGAATAAATTTAGGTGCTTATCAGCTAACAGGTGGCACTGATAATTTTCTTAGTTAATGGAAAAGCTATATCTCAACTTCTATAGTGTATAATTGCACCAAACTTGATAAGTGAGAAAATGAAGAACTATGCTGATTCATTTTGAATGCATATCGGATGACAGGTGGCGCTCCTATACATAAATGTAACCCGGTTTACGGGGAGACTTCTATGATATATAAATGTACCAAACTCGGTATATGAGATATATATGATGGGAAAACATGCGCATTCAATTTGAGTGTACATCGGAATCAGATTGCAGGTGGTGCTGCTTTTATTCATTTTCTGTGATTTTTCAGATGATTATATCTTAGCATCTATAGGTTAAAATTGCATCCAAACTGTATAAATAAAATCTTTATTATGAGAAACTAAGTTGATTAAAATTTTATACATGCTGACCTGTAGGTGGCGCTGCTATATATAATGATATAGAAGAAAGTTTTGTGATGGCCACATCATACTGGTTTTTATTGCTATTGTATAAAAAAGTAAATTAACATGAGATTTACTTTAATACACCAAAAGAGCGAAATGTTTTATTGAATATAAGGCTGTAAATGATATACCCTTCGGGAATGACCCATGAACTGTTATTAATTTGATTAATTGTTTGAAACGCGTAATGAAATTAGAAAAGGAAAATAATTATTAATTATTTTTTTAATTATGCTTAAAAATCTATTTTCTATTTATATAATAATAATAATAAATTACTATTTATTGGAAATAATTCAAAATTAATTTGTTCGTTTTTTACATGTTTTATAGTTATATTTAATAAAATAATTAGTTTGCTATTAAACCAAGAAAAAGAAAGAAAGAAAACGAAATTGCATTTGGTAGATGGTTTTTGTGGAAAATTTAACTTTACGTTTTTCTGCAAAGAATTTTTTACGATTGATAACAGCTTCTAGTTTATAAGCTTCTTTTATGAATTAATTAAAATTAATATTTTGCTAACATTTAGACAGTCTTTTACATAAAATATACAAATGGAATTCTGCTAATTATCTCTATTATTATTGTTATCTAGTGCATGCATAAAATAGTACAGTAATCTAAATATACTTTTTTAATTTCCCCTTTTATTTTATTTTATTTAATTTTTTATTCGTTTTTATTTTCTATTGCTATTAAACTGAAAACGATCGCATAACAATTCTTATATGAATTTCAATGCATATTCTGTAACTGCAACTTTGCAAGAAGTAATATTCTGAATAAAGTCGACAAAAATTTATATCTATTATTCTGCCAATCATGCGTGGTTGTGTGGCGTTAAAACGAATTTTCTCCAATGCTAACGTGATCAAAAGAGATATCAAAAGCATATGCAAATGACTTAAGTGGATCCCAGATAAAAGTTTTTCTATAGATGGCACAATAAAATAGCTTCTCAAAAGAGAATGACAAAAGAATTCTAGTTTTGACAAGTTTAACAGATTTCGTAAACTTTATATAAAGATGAATTCTGAGGGAAAAAATAAAATAAAAGAAAGAAAAAATAAGGTAATATATTCTTTCCTTTAGATGTATAGTAACTACTTTTAAAAGAAATACTTTGTAATCAATTTCCCAGCAAAATTCTAGTTTTTAACTAGAATAATGTGTAATCTTAATAATAAAATAAAATTTGGCTTTTCATCGCAAAAACAAAGCTCATTAATAATGACTATGGTTCCGATTTTAAATTATAAAATGTTAATTTACTTATATTACTTACATTTTTATAATTTAATAATTAACAATATATATATATATATATATATATATATAATTAGCCGTAACTTATGATATATGGTAATAGTTTGATTTTAGAGATTAAATAATACATAATATATTTATTTTGCTTCTTTGATTATCAGCGAGACTAATAGTGATTGGTTACACCTAGGGCTAGGCCTGGGACACTGCCTTCCGCAGCAGTCTTTCTAAGAAATCCTAACCCATATTTAGGCGAATTTCGGAGAAAGCCATGTTTAAATGAAACTCCTAATCATTCGAAGTTAAGTTAAAATTGTTTATTTGTATCCAGGACAACGAATGGAACTTGGGTTAGAGCTCGACACTTCCCGCCTATTAGCTTAGAGAGCAAAACCTCTCGACCACTGTTGGAACCTGAGATTAATACTGAATGAACGCATTTGCTTGTCGAGATGATTATAGTAATACATAATTAATTTTTTTTCTCTAAAATAAAATCGAGATTGGTATTATTACAAATACATAATTTATTTGGCATCATTATGCTATGTGAAATAATAATGCCAATAGGAAGAAAATAAATTTAATTTTTGAAAATCTATACAGTACAATATAAGTTGACCAATACAAAAGTTAAGAGTGTGAAATGAAGAAAGAGTTCTACATACAGTTACTATTTTGTAAACATTATTTTTGTATTCTGAAAAATAACTTAGCTAGATTAGAAAAATACTTAGTTATCGCGCACGGATATACTCCTAGCAAAGAAACCATATTTACAGGTAAAAAATCCCAAAATGGAAAGCCATTGGAATCGTATCATCAGGAATTTAATAATAATAATAATAATAATAATAATAATAATAAAATTAGGATGTTTTACAAGCATGTAGTTTAAAAAGTATGGTTCTGATGAAATAAATGAGCATTTCCACGGCAAAGTAACGAAAGTGTCAATAGAAATAATAAAGTTTATAGATATGATTGACAAATACTATTTCTAATTCGATGGACATAAAATTATAACTTTTAAAATATTAAAATGCATGAATATTTGCATTACACGGGCTCACATACACAAACACACACACACACACACACACACACACACACACACACACACACACATATATATATATATATATATATATATATATACACCCTGCGACAAAAGATAGGAACAAAGGTTTTTTTCTTTGATTTTTCATAAAATAACATTATCTAAATTGTGCTTATCATTTATTATTATCATAAAATAACATTATTCCCAGACTAAATTTTGTTTTAAGACAAATTTAGAAAAGTTTTAAGACTAAAATTTTCCTAATTTAAGATTACAGTCCGCGACAAGAAGATAGGAACAAAGGTTTTTTTTAAATTTTTCATAAAATAACATTATCTAAATTGTGCTGATCATGTATTATCATAACAAAATATTATCATATCAAAAACATATTAAATATTTGAAACATATTCAAAATATTCATATTAAAAATAATCATATTAAAAAAAATAAAAAATAAAATAAATAAATAAATAAATAAACCCTTTGTTCCTATCTTTTTGTCGCGGTGTGTAGTCTTAAATTAGAAAAAAATTTAGTCTTAAAATTTTTCTAAATTAGTCTTAAAACAAAAATTAGTCCGGAAATAGTGTTATTTTACGATAATAATAAATGATAAGCACAATTTAGATGATGTTATTTTATGAAAAACAAAGAAAAAACCCTTTGTACTTATCTTTTTGTCACGGGGTGTATATATATAGATAGATAAACAGAGAGAAAGAGAGAAAGTTAATTTTATTCGAATTGTTGCATAACTCGATTGTCATAGAACTCAAAATATGAACGGCAATAACTCTTAAACGATATATGCTCCATCTATATTAAGCTGTGGTGGCCTCTGCTCCTTCTTCTTCTTCTTCTAGTTATCACTAGTGCTTGAAATTTCTTAAATCGATATATCGTTCATCTAAAATACCGATATAAGGATAAATCGATTTAATGCAGTGTTGCCAACTGTAGGGATTTGTCCCTACACATAGAGAACATTTAGCAGTTTTCTTCAGGATAAAGAAAGTTTTATAGTTGATTCGTTGAGTTTAACTCCGCAGTAGTACTGTGGTATGGGTACTGGCAACGGTCTGGGAGACACGTCTAAGAATGGCCCGGAGATATGCCATCACAGTTTTGATCCTCCATGAAAGAGGTGACTCCCTCTTTTCGGTAACCTCCAGAGGTATAATTTGGACATGAACATGGAGGACATTGCGGCCTCGGCGAATTTTATGTGCACTGGCCACCATTAATGTACACGACGGTCTTTGGCCGGCTCGAGTATCAAACTTCTAATCTTTCATTTACTTCCGAGCGGGCAACGGCGGCCCATGTCGAATTATAAATTCGTGGTGACTTTTGGGGGTACATGTTTAAGATTTTTTGCATGAATTTTGTTACTTTTATCCCCCTGATTCTTCACAATGAATAAGGACACTTTAAGCTATCAGTAGGGACATAGAAAAATGTGAATTAGTAACACTGATTTGAAGGAACTCTCTTAATTATACAACATGAATGGAGAAGCGAGAACTTTATTTTGTCCACCCACATTCATATTTTTAAATAAGTGTAACATAACAATATATATATATTACAAATCTGATTTATTTAATTCATAGTTTCTTAGTTGGGGGGGGGGGGGGGGCGTTGAAGACTGCTGAGGAGGCGGTGAACGTGCTTTGGACGGTAGGAGAGGCGATATGAGCCCGTTTTAGTATTCAAACTAATTTTTTAAAAATTTCCATGCATTATATTTTTTGCTTCTTACGGGGAGGTGGCATTAAAACAGTTGAGAATCACTGATTTAATTTGTATCAGTGACCTTTTTTGAACAAGCAAAATAATAAAATATTTATTTAGAAAAAAAAATGTTTTTTTTTTTTTTTTTTTTTTCTGATTTTTGACATATTTCAACAAGGTTAAAAATTGTTAATGACTTCGGTTTGTCTGCCTGTCTGCTCTCTAACTCCAGTAAATATTCATGGAATATCTTGAAACTGATATATGTTATTGAAATTCACTATCGGAAGTTCCATATTGAAAATGGAATTAATACCTCAACTGGTTTGTGTACAGGGACACCCGAAAGTATTCCAAAATATTGTGTTCTACGAGAGGTATTTCTATAAATCCATATTTAATATCTTTACTTTACACAAATTTTAATGAAATTGAAATATGTTATTCAAGTTTACTGCCGGATGTTTTCTATAGAAAATGGAGTAAACACCATCACTGGTTTGTATACAGGGACACTCAAAAGTACTATTCCTAAACAATGCGCTAATTGAGAGGTATTTCTATAAACCAAGTTTTAAGAACTTTACTTCGCACAAATCTTAATAAAATTAAAATATATTATACATATGCATAAAAGAATGTTTTCTATAGAATACTGTATAATTAGCGTTAGATTTACAGAGCCACACAAGAATATTCAGCTACATTAATGGGTATTATTGGAAATTTAATGGAATTGCATATACTTTTATATTAAGGGATTTTAACACTTTCTACGAACTTTTAAGTGTCAGTATGATTTGAATTCGTGCATCTGTTTCTCCTACTATTCATATGTCTACTTGTCCGTCTACCCGCCTCTGGCATCCATAAATATTTTCAGAATAAAAAATATATATATATATATATATGTTATTCAAATTCCTTAAATAATGTTCCCTATTTAAAGTGACATTACTAGGTCATGTACAACTGGTTTGTGACATCCAAATAGTTGCCAATGAACTGTATTGAAAAAATTTCTAAAAATGGTCAGAGTTCTCTAGACGTCTCAAAACATGTAAATCCATCGAAAACCGAAGTTGAAAATTTTTACAAGTGTAATGAAGAGCTACAGAAAAATATAAAAACGAGAAAATCATCAACTGACCATAGAAAAATTACGTCACTTTAATAAAATTACTAATTTTATTATTTATTATTACTTTATAATGCATTAAAATATTTAATATTCCATACTTTCATGCAAACGAATTTCAAAATAGCATTTAGCAGAAAATCGCAAATTTAAAGAAGAACTTCACATATAATAAATTTCTACGGTGCCTTTAATCTTCCACCGATATAATTCTTAATTAAAAGTCTCTAAAATACAATTTCTTAAGAAATTCACGAATTTGTTTTTTTTTTAAATGTAAATTTAAAGTTTTTACTTATTTTAGATTAAATTAATCAAATATTACAAATTAAAAAAAAAAAAAAAAAAAAAAAAAAACTTATCCCTTTATATCTTAAATTACCTTATTTTTGGAAAAATATTTTGAAACTTTTTATTACATTTCTTTATGCATGAGAAACATCTCATATTAAATTTAGCGTAAACTATAGCTTAACTATACGGAAAGCTTAAACTACAGGGACTTTGAAGTCCCAATAAAATCCTGCTGTAAATTTAGGCTGTATTGAGAAATTTTTTTGATGGGACTTTAAAGTCCCGGTAGGATACAAAGGGTTAAATTACTAGCTCAGTATAGGGAAATAAAATTAATGTAAGATGAACAATTTGATGCACTTGAACAACCAAAAAAAAAAAAAAAAAAAAAAGTATCAATTCTTACCGTATTCAAAATTATTTATAAATACCCATACTATATACTGTTAAGTACTACGAAATACATAAAAATTGGATCATTTACATATTAGAATAATCATATCGAAGATGACGCTATTGTTTGAATTAATTTATTTTTGACAATATGACACCGTCATATTCGGTACTGAAATTAATGAATTTAATAATAATAATTAAAATAACGATAATTATTATTATTATTACATAAAATATACGTACGCAGTGCTCTACATAAATAAATGATAGCGCACTTGTCTTGTGAACAAACTGGAGTTTTTTATTTTCAAATTATAGGAACCAAATGAAAATGCTATTGTTGACCAAATAAACAAGCGAATGAATTTTGAATGAATGAATAGTAGATCTCCTTTCAATCAGAATCGGTTTTTATTTCCCTACTGCAGATGCGTAACGTAAAATCGTAATCATAGGTTGAAAGATTCCCCCCCCCCCCCGGTCTCAAAACCGATAACATGCTGTTAGAGCGCCTGCGCAACACTAAACCGAAACGGCACTGATTCTTTGCCTTGCTTTATACCGCAATCAAGGTTTTCATGATTTAGCTCCACATAACTGCGCATGCTTTAGAGTTTAGACTAAACCGATATTGCTGTTGAATGAATAGAGAACTGGCATTATTCCAACGTTATTAAATCGGTTTAGCCTAGAATCAGATGTCGCGCTTTTTGATGTTCCTGCATCGATATTTCACAGAAGATAAAATATTAAAATCGGATAAACGATATTAGCGTTAAATCGATATTTTGTTTTACATCGATATAAAGCCCAGTCTTAGTTATCACTGATAATTTTTCTGTCATACTTTGATCATATTTACTATAATATGATCTCATCCACCAATGCTTCAGAAACAGTTAATATTAACTTTTTTAATTTCTTTTGCCTTGGGTAAGGCTTCTTTTCCATATGTGTTTTTTTTTTTTTCATTAATTTACGTTTTCCTTCCTGGTGTTTGATCATTGTAATTATAAATTATTATTACGCCCTCTCTCATAGATATATAACAGAAAAATAAAATAAATTAGTCATACTTGCTACACATTTGCAAATAAGTCTTCCGTTTTTCTTTCTAGATTACTGTGACAGTTACATAATAGGACTTTTGCCTTTTGTATAGTTCGGAATCTTCTAAAATTTTTGTGAAATATATACAGTGACTAATGTAGTACAACTTTGAGCACCATTTTAATAAACTCCGAGGTTACAAGACCTCTGTATTTGGTAGAATACTTAGTTTTTTATTTTGTAAAATTACATTTAGATCAAATGGTGAGGAAAGTTTTTTTTTTCCAACATAAATAAATAATAGAGTAAAATAGAAACAACAAAAATAAACACTTATTATATACGGAACTAAAATTACATTCAATTACTAAAATTTTATCTCAGTATCTTACAAATGAAGGCCTATAATACCCAGAAAGTAAGTAAAAAATTTTACTTTTGTGCCTAAAATGACACTGGGCGATTAATTATTATATTTTAATTTTATGGGGACTAGTTGGATATTCAAGTTAATTAATCAAACATACATTAATATTATCACTGTAATCATAAACAAAATATAAGGCATCTGACGCTTCTCTAATGAATTTTTGCGCTTTTAGTTTAATAAAACGAGCCTTACACTGAGAGAAAAAAAAAAAAAAAATACCGCCTTCATCTAGAATGAATAAGTAGTCATTTTCTAAATCCCTTAACTAGAAATATAGATTTCCGAGCTATGCTCATAAGTCACGCCAATAAACTGAATAGACGAAATGATCGAGAATTTCTAGTTTACACATTTCTAGATGGGGAAACAATATTCTGAATGTTCTGAATATTCTGAATCTTTTGTATTGCGAGAAATTCTCTCTTGATTTTCTAGAATTGGGTAATAAACCAAGATCATAGTTGCTGAAACCTGCCTCTTGTATTCGCATTTATTTGCAGAGATTTTTAAATAACTTTGCCCTCGAAAATATAGGCAAATGCTCTAGAATTCTAGGGGTTTCTAGAACTCGCTTTCAAAGGGGACTAGAATTTATAAGGATGACATGGTACTGTTTTTTTCTAGAGCCTCAATTTGGATTCTAGATGTCAGTTACAGAATTTATCTCTGTGTAGGAAAACGAAACGGCATCCAAAAGAACGTTGAACGGACTTTGGAAAACGGTGCAAGAGTAATGGGATAAAACTGACATGACGATACTAAAAAAAAGTTTACTTTCATGGAAAATTCAAGCTAGAGCTATTGTCATAGCTATCAGATAATAGCAAACCAACGCAAAAAATACAACATTTATACACAAACCTTAATTATCAAAATCGTTTCCATAGAGTGTGAACGACCGTCTGTATAAAGCATTTGCAACACAATTACATGTACTACTAAAAAACATGGCTGTAATCTGAAAATGACAAATAGTTCTTCTGCCTGATTATCCTACCATTAAACAACACATAAAATAGCTAATTTAAAATAAATTCCCTTAACGGCCCTCTTCACTCACCGTCGCCGGAAGCCCGAGCCAATGTTATTCAATGGGGAAATTTTCTTTACAAATAACTTATTAACTAATACATATTTTTAAATTCTGTTTTCACATTCAGAAAATTCCCAACTGTTAAATTGACGGACCTTTTTTAAAAATGTAATTTTTCAATTTTTAATATTTTATTTCGAAATTGCAAAATGAAAAAATTTCACATATTGAAAATTCGTATTTTGCAGCTGCAAAATAAAATATAAAAAATTAAAAAAATAATATTTTAGAAAAGGTGCGTCAATTTAACAGCTGGGAACTTTCAGAATGTGAAAACAGAATTTAAAAATATATATTAGTTAATAAGTTATTTGTAAAGAAAGATTTCCCATTGAATAACATTAGTTTCGGCTTCCGGCGGCGGTGAGTGAAGAGGGCCCTTAAGACAAAGTCTATTTAATAAGTACAATTTAAATCACAAACCTTGCATTATATAAAAACTTCCCTTGTACAGCGATAATTAAAGACTATCTATACTTTTCAACGTAATATAAAAGTAAATAAATAAGGAAGAGCGACGTTTTTATCTTTTTAAAAATAAAATATGAAGATAATTATCATTTTCCACTCTCAACTACAATGGTCAGCCTCTTACTCAAGGTTACGAACTCTGGCGACCGGCCAAACTTTTCTGCTCATGAAATAACGAACTGGAAGTGATCTCATTTCCTTTAGAACTACTTTATCGCCTGACTTTCCTTGTATTTCAATGGCAATATGATGAAAATGATTTAAGATTAACCTATTTTTGCCAATTTTTCTAATAAGATATGTTTAAATTTTAAAGAATATATTTGAGGAGCAAACATTCAAACCGTGTTTTCTCCAAAAAAAAAAAAAAAAAAAAAAATGAGTTAGTGATTTTTCTTTAAACTTGACATACAAATAGTATGTCTACATATCTTCTTAGATATGCCTACATATTTTCCTAGTATCTAGTAATCCCTTTAAGCAAACGATAATTAGGTTTTATGTTTAGTTATTTTTTAATTTATTAGTTTTTGAAAAATCTGAAAAATTGTATCCGAAGGAGAAAACACGGATTGAATGTTTGCTCCTCATTTAGTGTATTCAAAGATTGTTTCCAAAACTGAAAGTAAGAGGGTATTAAAATAAAGAACGTGTTTAGTAAAAAATGCTATTTTGTAGAAAAAATGATGTTTCTTAGGTCAAAATTATTATTATTATTATTATTATATATATAAGTAACAATTAAAAAATGTAGACTATGGCACTACAAAAACATAATATTTTAAATGTCAAAACTTGTAATGAAAATTACATACCACACACACTTTAAGAAAAAAAAAAAAAAAAAAAAAAAAAGAAAAAGAAGAAGAAAGAAAGAAAGAAGGGAAACCAAGGCGCAGAGGATTTACTTGCATAAATTCTTTTATATAAAATAATACATTAATCGATTTTTTACATATACTATTAAAATATAAAATCAGTTTCTTTTATACCAATTTGGCTTCTCACTTAAAAAATTTGCTTATTCTAATCATTATTAGTCATTTCTTTTTTTAGAATTTTTTATTTGAAATATTATTGAAAACTGATTTATTTTAAATACAAAAGGAAAGGTTTTTAAGAACAATTAAAATAATATTTAAATACACATAAAAGTCATTAAAAATTATTGTAAGGAAAAATATTCTTTATAAAACCACATCAACCCTTTATAACGTCGAGGCCTATTCAAGACCATAAAAAGTCTTGAATAGGCCTCATTGTTAAGGCAAAATTTATACATAGTGTGTGGTATAGATAATTTTAAGATAATTTTTAAATAAATCATTTAGATTAGCATAATGTTTTGGTCTTC
Organism: Salticus scenicus; assembly: GCA_963930645.1. NCBI lineage: Eukaryota > Metazoa > Arthropoda > Arachnida > Araneae > Salticidae > Salticus > Salticus scenicus. The sequence goes on from OZ005656.1 coordinate 114,024,109, forward strand.
TTAACAGTGATAATTTTTAGGTGTGAATTATTACTATATTTTTTAGGTGTGAATTATTTAAGTGTGAAGTGTCCATCTGTGCGTCTGATGCTCAGGCCACAGATAGCAGAGCTACAGTCGGTAACAAAAGTGTCCGAACGCTAGCAAAAATTCCTATGTAAAAAAAGTTCACTTCATACGGTTTTGTTAAATAAATCCTTGACGAATCCTGTTCTTAGTCAGTCTAAGAACATGATTCGATAAGGATTTATTTAACAAAACCTATGAAGTGTACTTTTTTTCCATAGGAATTTTTCTAGTGTTCGGACACTTTTGTTACCGACTGTACAATACTTGGGGGTAGTTAGGATCCTAAAGGGTTGCATCTCATTGACATGTTTCAGTTTTCGATTTTGAATTTTTTTTTATTATCCTTTATCCATTAATTTTTCTATGCCATTTTCTAAATTTTTTTCTTTCATTTCAATAATCTGCGTTCCTTAGTAACGGCTATTATAGGATTTATTTAATTAATTCCTTTAAAAGGGAAATATATGTATGGTAGCTGCCAATATTTTGAAGATTTAACCTAACTTTTTTTTTTTTTTTTTTTTTAGTTTGTTATGCTTATTTTCAAAGATTCAAAAAAATTGAAAAAAATTTAAAGAAATTTCTGATATAATGTTTCCCGGAAGAAACGATGCAGTTGATAGGTGTCATATGTATTCTTTTTATTTATTATATTTATTGGAATAAAATGGTTATATAGTACAAAGTAATAAATTTATTAAAGCCTTAATTTCATTAATATTTACAATAATTAAGTTTCTGTATAATTTTTATAATCTAATTAACAGAAATAAAATCATAAGTTTATTGTGTATTTATAATTTTAAGGGTTGAATTTGTTTTCGAAGACTTAAAAAAATCAAATTTTCTCTCTCTTAAATATATATATATATATATATATAATGAATAAAATTTATTATTCAAAATTTTAAGGAAATAAAAAAACAACAACAACATTTAAATAACATTTTATAAAATTTCCATTAAAAAATTCGAAAATTCAGCCGGCGGGGGGTCTTGATTTCCGGAGACCTTTCAAAAAAGCGGTGGACAAGATTTTTCAAAAACTAATGAAACGATCTCATTGAAATTTTGGGCACATCTTATTTAAAATAAAATTGACTAGAGCTTGAACGAAGGATTTTTTTAATTTTTTTTTTTTTTTTTTTTTTTTTTTTTTTAATTAACATTTGGATTTTTTGGCAGAGATGCATGTAAAAGCAGTATAATTTTTGATACATTTTAATCTACGTATAGCCTTATAAATTTAGTTTTAATAATAATAATAATAATAAAATCCTTTGTTCAAACACTAGTCAATTCTATTTGGAAGAAGTGTGCAAAAATCCAATAAGATCGGTGCATGAGTTTTTGAGAAATCATGTCCACCGCTTTTCTAAAGGGCCTCCGGAAACCAGGAACCACCGGCTTCCAACATTTTCCAACATTTTTAATAAAAGTTTTATAAAATATTTTTAAGGTGTGCTCTTTTATGTGATCAAACTTTTAAATAAAATATTTTATTTATTACATTTCATAAAAATAAAAATAGAGAAATATGCTTTTTTTAGCCTTCGAAACTCGTGTAACCCCTTAACGGCTCTCTTCACTTACCGTCGCCAGAAGCCCGAGACAATGTTATTCTATGGGGAAATTTTCTTTACAAATAACTTATTAACTAATACATATTTTTAAATTCTGTTTTCACATTCATAAAATTCCCAACTGTTATATTGACGGACCTTTTTTAAAAATGTATTTTTTTAATTTTTAATATTTTATTTTGAAATTGCAAAATGAAAAAATTTCACACATTGAAAATTCGTATTTTTCAGCTTCAAAATAAAATATAAAAAATTAAAAAAATAATTTTTTAAAAAAGGTCCGTCAATTTAACAGCTGGGAATTTTCAGAATGTGAAAACAGAATTGAAAAATATGTATTAGTTAATAAGTTATTTGTTAAGAAAAATTTCCTATAGAATAACATTAGCTTCGGCGTCCGGTGAGTGCAGAGGGCCCTTAAGGCAGTGTGGAAAGAGAAGACACTGGCGGAGGCAATGAGAATCCGAAACAAGGTTCGGATGGACTTCAATAGATTTTTTTTCTTTTAAAACCCTTAAATGCATGAATATTTATTTTTATTAATCTGGAAATGGGTGTAGTTAATGGGGGAGGGGGGGGGGAGAAAGAAAGAAAAAATAATATTTACAGTGTAGAACCGATTTTGCACATTGGTGTATTTTTACATCACAAAAAAAAGCTACATTTTTCTGGCATAAATTTATTAGTAATATGCAAATATATATATATATATATTACTCGTTACAAATAATTTTTCCTGTGTTTTTATTATTACTTTTTATGTAAATAATTGTAATTCGTAAACACCCGCCGAAATGAAATTGTCGCAGAAATAAAGGGGTAAAGATTCTAGTTCTGTTCGGAAACGATAACATAGTTTTGGAAATTGAAAGAAAAAAAAAAAAAAAAAAAAAAAAACTATGCAAAGATTGCTAAATACGAAGATATGACATGAGGTTTTAAACATAGATGCAGATCTACATCGCTATGCATTTAAGGATTAATGTATCATAAAAAACGGCAGTTTTTTGAGTGACGCAGCAAAGCTCAAACAAAGATTAGCAGCGACACTCTATTATACAGCTAATTTAACATCAAAGGAATTTGTAAACGCCGATATTTAATATCTCAGTAAATTGGAGATATTTTGATCTAATATTTTCAGAATAATCTTTTATCTTCTGCATGATGCTATCCTGAAAATTTCACACTTCAACATTGTATATATTTTGAGATCTGGAGTTGCAATTTAAGACTTCAAAGGAAAAATGTGTTTTGTGTGAGTTTTTTTTCTCGAAAACGGCTCAAAGAAATTTTATGAAATTGAAACATGATATTAATTTATTTCGTCTGAGACGCATGATGTTCTCCGTTTTTCCCAAAAAACTCTTATTTCTTAGATAATTTAGCTTAAAAATCGAACTATTTTTCCTCCGCCATGAATGCTTTCCTTCTGCAGATTCTCAGAATTCAGAACAGGCGTCATTCGGTTTTCTGAGGCTGTGGTTGGTTGGTCCAATCTGAATGCAGTCAATAAAATATTTAGATTTTTTTTATTAAATGCAAAAAGGAAACTTCATTGTTTGTTTTAAATACTTATTATATATATACTAAATTAAATTTTACTTAAATATTTCTTTCTTTTTTGTTATGAAGGAAATTATTTGATTTTAAAATTTCACATTTCCGCAAAATACTATTTAGATAATATTTCAAATAAGGAAATATTTTGTAATTATATGTATTCTATTTAATAATTATTCATAATAAATTTATAATTTTTTAAGAGAAAATATTTCACGTTTTTTTCCGATTAATTTTTTCCGACGTAAAACCCAACTAATCAATCAACCGATTATTTTTTTTCATCATTCATGTATTCATTCGCCGCCTCTGATTGGTGTTTCCTTCCTGCGCTCTCTGACTGGCTGAGACTGTTGTGGTTTTATTGTACAAGGCGTTTGCGGGAGTGGAGTATTTCGAAGTATTATTGAGAGAGAAAAATTTTGGCGCCATCTTTTAACTTAATATAGAGTTACTATAAAAACGAGTGTAATCGCTTTCTCATTATTGATTCTATATTTTTCTTTTGTAATTCGTAGTTCCTTTCTAAATTTTTATTAATTACCATTCTCTCGCTCTCTCTCTCTCTTTTTTTTTTTTTTTTTTAATTGAATTGAGTGATGTAATTCTGGTGCGCTAATTTTTTTTCCCCCTATTAAGACAAAATGGAAAATAAAAGGATTACTCTATATTGCATTACAAGAAATTTATATATATATATATTAAATAAGAAAGGCTTGCTCATGTATATTAAAATTTAATATTTGAAGTATCATAATCAGAGGGAAACTATTTATTTAAAAAATGGAAGATAAACATATTATTGGTAAAATGACTAAATTATTATTATTATTATGTATTATTATTTTGTTCTTAATGAATGGCAGTCTGTAATCAATTGCTGTATAAATAACAATAAAATCATTAAAATATACTTCAATTTTATTTTTTTGCTATTAGGCAATTTATGATTTTTAAAAAATTAAATGTCCATTATGTATTTCTACCAGTAAAACAAGAATATTTCGCCCCCCCCCCCCTATACATAAGCACTTCAGATAGTAATAGTTTAGGTTAATGAAATTGCCTTTTACATGATTTTAATTTTAAAACCAATTATAAGCTTTTTTTTTTTTTTTTTTAAAGAATTTAAAAAGAAATAAAGAAAGTATATATATTATTTCTTCGGTGCATTGCAGAAAAAAAAAAGAATAGAAAAAGAGGGGGGGGGGTAGCAGAATATATTAATATAAACTAAACTTTGTCTGCATCTAATTATTCTTTAAAAAGGAATTGAAATTTGATTTATCAAAATAAATAAATGAATAATGAATAATTAATAAATGAAAGTATTTTTGTAAAATTATATGAATATTATATGATCTGCCATCTTGTTTCGAATGCCAGCTATTTGAAATATTCAAATTCTCATTAAAAAGGTATTTATGATCCAATTTACTTAAAACTCCATATATACGTAGCCCTCATTAATATTTCCATTAAGTCCATTAATTAATTGTAGCCGCCATTTTTAAATAAAATGGCAGCTACATGATAAGGAAAAAAAAATCTACTCTTTCTATGAGCTGGAAGGACTTGATCAGTTGATCAATAACCCCTAAAAAGTAATGATATCAGAACAAAAACCCTTAACGGGTTAAAAGTTTGTGACGCAGCACTTTATTTCGATATGAATTGGAAATATGGGTCTTAAAAATAATGATATCAAATTTTGAGTGACGCTTTGCTATTAATTGAAATATACATAGATTTTTCTCATTTCATAATTTGCTTTTTTCTTCTATTTATATTTACATCACAGTACATTCATAATATTTTCAACTTCACCGTGAAAAAATATATAGAATTTACTCACTGATGCTTTTTCATTTGCATCTCGTGAATTCAAAATATGAGTTTTAAAAGAAATGATATAATTTCAGTGACGCCTGAGTGTTACTTTAAAAAGATTTCTTTTTAGATTTCATAACAATCACTTTTGTTTTGTTGAATAAAGTGTATTTACATATTGAAATAATGATTTTAATTTTTAAATATACTGTCAAATAATCAAACTTTCACTCAATGTACATTATAAATTGAAGTTATCTAGTTCAATAAATTGATTTGTCTATTGCGTCACGCTATCCAAGACTGCAAGTAAAATTTCTGCAAATGTTTTCTTTTTGCATTACACAATCTCTTTGTATCATAGTATTAACAGTGAAAATGTGTGCAAAGTAACATTTACATAAATTTTACTTACAGTTTTGGATAGCGTGACGCAATAGACAAATCAATTTATTGAACTAGATAATTTCAATTTATAATGTACATTGAGTGAAAGTTTGATTATTTGACAGTATATTTAAAAATTAAAATCATTATTTCAATATGTAAATACACTTTATTCAACAAAGCAAAAGTGATTGTTATGAAATCTAAAAAGAAATCTTTTTAAAGTAACACTCAGGCGTCACTGAAATTATATCATTTCTTTTAAAACTCATATTTTGAATTCACGAGATGCATCAGTGAGTAAATTCTATATATTTTTTCACGGTGAAGTTGAAAATATTATGAATGTACTGTGATGTAAATATAAATAGAAGAAAAAAGCAAATTATGAAATGAGAAAAATCTATGTATATTTCAATTAATAGCAAAGCGTCACTCAAAATTTGATATCATTATTTTTAAGACCCATATTTCCAATTCATATCGAAATAAAGTGCTGCGTCACAAACTTTTAACCCGTTAAGGGTTTTTGTTCTGATTATTTATACAATGATATATATATATATATATATATATATATATATATGATGATGATGATTATTATTATTGTTATTATTATTATTATTTGAAAATTCATTTAAATGATACATATATATATGTATCTATTTTTGATAGAAAGGTATTTTATTCTAAGAGGAGTGAAAAGCGTCTAGGCTGAATTCCTGGTGATCAATTTACTTTTGATTAAATAATTTCGACTTTTTAATCCAGATAATCTACCATATAGCAAAATATTAAAACATTCATGTTCTTTAGTAGCATATAGATTTGAATTTTATGATAATAATCTCAGCTTAAAAGAAAACTATTATTATATTTTTAATATTAACTCATTTTGATAAAATCCAAATTGAAAAGAATGCGGATAAATCGAAACTGATCTCATTATGTCGAATTACAGAAAAACAAAACAAAACAAACAAACTTGCTTTTGGGTTTTAGCATCTTGATTCTAATCAGTAAGCAGTACATGAGTTAATAGCGGAAATTATTTTGTTTCTATCTTAACCCCTGAACTGCCCCGGGCGTATATATACGTTTTTCCAAAGTACGATCCTTTGTATTTTACTGATACTAGTGAAACTACTGACACGGTTTGACAATGCAATAAAATAATCTTGAAAGTGATTCTGACAGAATTTTCGAAAGATTTACTCATTTCAAAGTTGAGAGAGAACGGTGACATTGTAAAGTGAATCAGGTAAATTTTCCTCGGCAGGTAAGAGGTTAATAATAAAAATAATAATATATATATTGTTCTTAGCTTAACATGGAGTTGATCATAAGAATGGTGACAATGAAAATTCTGCCTCTTTTCTTTCTTTCTTTCTTTTTTTTTAAGCACTCTCTTCAGTTATTGTTGCGTTTCATTTCAAGTTATTGAAAACTTACATTATTCATCTTGCTAGTTTAGGAATTATTTTTATTTATATGTTAGAAATTTTTTAATAATAAAATAAATAATAATTTTGATATAATAATATAGCTGTAAAAGCTAAAAGCACAAGCTAAAGCTAAAAGCACACGAAGAAAGCTGTTTTCAAAATTATTTTATTAAAGAAGGATGGGATTTATTTTATTATTAATCTTCAAGCAATAATTTTAGGATAATGATATAACAGGTATGCTAAAGTTAAAAACACACTAGAAAAGCTACTTGCATAATTATTTTATGAAAAAAGTTTTTTTTTTAAATTAATAATCTAAATAATAATTTAAGAATAATAATCCAGCAGGTATACTAAAGCTAAAAACATGCTAAAATAATCTGGTGTGTCACTCACACGACTTTCTCTTACCCTGAAATTTAATACTATAAATACAGGTTGGAGATTAAGAGGTAAGATAACGAGTACTGTTATGTAAACCTATGTTAAACAATTCATATTAGGCTTCTGAAGAGTTTTATATGATAATTAGTTCTGTGTGAGGGGGGCTACCGCCCCCCTCAACCCCCCGTTTCATTAATGCACCTACATTTATATAGAATTTAATTCGGTTATATGAAAATATTTCTCTTTTTAAAAAATATATTATTAAAATTATTATTTAAAAAAATTATCTTTTATGATAAGGCAGACAATTTCCATATTAGAGAAGTAGTTTAACACCAAATATCCAAAAAAAGTCCATTTTATTCTCAATATTTAAAAAAAAAAAAAAAAAAAAAAAGTACGATTTTTTTTCTAAGTTTTTTTTTTTTTTTTTTCGTTAAAAATAAAAAAAATCGATAACTTTGTTTTAAATTATCGCAGATCGATGGTTCAACCATTCGTTTTAAAGGTATTTTCGAGCTCTTTTGAAAGATACCCATCATGAAAATTTACTCCCCTCGAAAAGGGACTTCCCCCCCAGGGGGGGAGGCGAGGCTCCTACATACACAAAAAATTTTTCCCAGTTAACTGTCTCTATTACAAAAAATATATATTTGTTTCATTTGGTTTAGTGCAGTCTATAGACGTTAAACTCTATTTTCCTGCAATTTCCCCCATAGACGTAATGTATTAGAATTTTCTTGATTGTCCCTGTACACGAACCATTTGCTTGATCTTAACGAAAAGCTTACTGTAGCATCCCTATATGATACACATTTAGAATACCAAGTTTGAACTTTCTGCCATAATTTGTTATTGAGATATGCTGATAACAGACAGACACACACACAGACACACACACACACAGACACACACACACACAGACACACATACACACAGACACACACACTCACAGACACACAGACCATTTGCTAAAAACATGATTTTCGTATTCAGGGGACATCAAAACGTGTAAATATAACAAAATCTCGCGTTCGAAAATTTGAGCCAAAAACAATACTTTCTCTACCTTATGGGTAAGAGAAAGTAAAAAATATACATTCACATAATTATTTTATTAAAGAAGATTTTTTTTTTTTTAAATGTAAGCACAAAGGTTATTCGCCTTCATCTAAAAGAAAAGAAAAGGAAAAAAAAAAAAATCTTTGGGATTCTATCTTGCCGTGAACTCCTTTTTTACTTTCTCTTACCCATAAGGTAGAGAAAGTATTGTTTTTGGCTCAAATTTTCGAACGCGAGATTTTGTTATATTTACACGTTTTGAGGTCCCCTGAATACGAAAATCATGTTTTTAGCAAATGGTCTGTGTGTCTGTGTGTGTGTGTGTCTGTGTGTGTGTCTGTGTGTGTGTGTGTCTGTGTGTGTGTCTGTGTGTGTGTGTGTCTGTGTGTGTGTCTGTCTGTTATCAGCATATCTCAAAAACAAATTATGGCAGAAAGTTCAAACTTGGTATTCTAAATGTGTATCATATAGGGATGCTACAGTAAGCTTTTCGTTAAGATCAAGCAAATGGTTCGTGTACAGGGACAATCAAGAGAATTCTAATACATTACGTCTATGGGGGAAATTGCAGGAAAATAGAGTTTAACGTCTATAGACTGCACTAAACGAAATGAAACAAATATATAATTTTTGTAATAGAGACAGTTAACTGGGAAATTTTTTTTGTGTATGTAGGAGCCTCGCCTCCCCCCCTGGGGGGGGAAGTCCCCCCTCGAGGGGAGTAAATTTTCATGATGGGTATCTTTCAAAAGAGCTCGAAAATACCTTTAAAACGAATGGTTGAACCATCGATCTGCGATAATTTACAACAAAGTTATCGATTTTTTTACTTTTAACGAAAAAAAAAAAAAACTTAGAAAAAAAATCGTACTTTTTTTTTTTAATATTGAGAATAAAATGGACTTTTTTGGATATTTTGTGTTAAACTACTTCTCTAATATGGAAATCGTCTGCCTTATCATAAAAGATAATTTTTTTAAATAATAATTTTAATAAATTATTTTTTAAAAAGAGAAATATTTTTTAATAACCGAATTAAATTCTATATAAATGTAGGTGCATTAATGAAACGGGGGGTTGAGGGGGGCGGTAGCCCCCCTCACACAGAACTAATTATCATATAAAACTCTTCAGAAGCTTAATATGAATTGTTTAACATAGGCTTACATAACAGTACTCGTTATCTTACCTCTTAATCTCCAACCTGTATTTATAGTATTAAATTTCAGGGTAAGAGAAAGTCGTGTGAGTGACACACCAGATTATTAAGAACATAAAAGAGCACTTACTAAACAATCTAAGCCGTCTTTTGATTTTTAGTTTTTGCCTGTCCATTCAAAGTAGCATTGAAAAGAACAGAAGATTCTTTTTTGACGTTAGATTACTCCAACGATTCTCAAACTTTTTTGAAGTTGGGATGCATTTCAAAGACTACAAATATGTGTAGACGCACTTCATGCATATTTCTAACAGATATGTTATGATAATTAAGTTAAATATTTGAAAGGGTGGTGTGTGTGCGTGAACTCATTTTTTAGTCTATACATCAATACACAGGAAGATTATTATTATTATTATTATTATTATTTCGTTAAACGTAATTGTAGCGAGCATAAAAAATCCCAATTCACACAAATATGACGCTGAAAATAACTTTCATTATAAGTATTTCTGATTAGGCTGTGATTTTGCTTTAATTTTGGCAGCTATAACTTCAATTATTTACAGAATAGGACTGTTTAATACATTGGTTCATTTTGGAAAAAAAAAAAAAACCTGCATTTTATTTTGAATGTATTTATGAAATGAAAAAAAAAAAGTATTATGCAAATAACTTCCCTTTCAAAAATCCAAAACTTTTAAAATAAGTAGTATACGCAGCAAGAATAAATGTCTGAATTTTGCGAGAAAAATTTCTGCCACTTATCATAATAGTGATATATTGACAAAAAAGAGATTCTATACATAATGGAATAGTATAATACAGTAACGAAATTAATTTTTCAACCGGTGACATATTTCTTTGGAATGCTTCAGGGCACACCCGGAAATGTTCTATAGCGCTCTGTCACACTGCAAATTCATGTGCCTGAAATTCAGTCACATGAGTGTTTTAAATGAGTGGTCATATTTTAAGATACATAAAGCGTCTTAAGTTAAGAAGTGAATGTGACTGAATTTAAGACACTTGAAGTGACTTTAAAAGCAGCCATTTTAAACCATCATTTTTTCATAAATAAATGAAAAAAAAAAAAAAAAAAAAAAAGGAGATTTCGTATGGTTTAGTTTTTGGTTAAAAAATGGATATAGAGTTTCCTAGAGCATAAATAAAATATTTATGCAAAAATTTCCACACATAGCGCAACTCTCCGACAGACTGGACTGGACTCGAACTGAAAAACTATGGTTTCCCAAGTCAGTAACCAACCGACTGAGCTAACATCATCGACAGATATCTTTCTTTGATTAGTAGTATAGATAAGTAGTATTTGTCAAACAAATCGTACATTCATCATTTAATAATTTTTTTAAATTAAATTACCTACAAAATACCTAAAACTTAATATACATTTCTATTTTAAACTTTATGTGTAGATTTTCCGTATTTTTTTGTTTTTATTCTTTTTTGTAAAATGTTTGACAAATGCTCGAAAAGTGTAGCCTATGATATTTCGTAAACGGTTTCTTTTCTCTCTTTTTTAAAACTTATATACTTGAAGGTAAACAAACTATGTACATGAAAGGCAGAAAATTAGTTGTTTTACAGTGATATGTATGAGCTCATGCGGTACTTTTTTTTCTTTTCTTTTTTTAATCAAATTAAAATATCAAGCAGTAGTCGCATACAAATTGTTCAAGATTGCTCGTTTACAAATTCTATTCCTTTTTCTTTAAAAATTCAATTTCTCAAAGTTAAGAAGGTCAAAATAACTTAAGTACTTATTATATAAAATATTATTAAATGAAGCGGATGTGAAAAGAAACTTAAACACCATATGCATATTGCTTAAAATAGAATCCGTGTAAAAAAAATTTGCTAAGTTAATACAAGTGTCTGAAATTCGAAGCATCTAAATTGTAAAATGTCTGAATTACTTTGTCTAAATTGCAAAATGTTTTAATTTCCAAGTATCTAATTTATAATGTGTTTGAATTTCAGACATATCAATATTATTCAGGCACTTAACTTAGTCTATTTTTATAAAGACATTCATGTGTCTTAAATTTAGACGCGTATGGTGTCAGAAATTGTGTATACTTACGTGTTTCAGACATTTTTGTGTCTAAATTCCCTAACAACACATCTCCACCAAATATCATCCTTAGGATGTCCTATGGATGAAAAGGACATATATGGACATCCTATAGACATCTTCAGTAAGCATGATGGACAAGTGTGTTGTTAGGGTTGGTATTTCAATCACATTTCTGTCTGAATTTAAGACACTTCTATTTGCAGTGCACACACTGTGAGAAATACTGACATACATACTAAAATCTTATGTGATCGTTAGTGCATTAAAGGTGTAATAATGCTAATTATATATAAATAACTGTTGATATTAAATTAACTTGCTAATAATAGTTGGAGAAACTTATATTTTAGTTCAACATTTTACATAAAAATTATATATCGAACGTATTAGCTTGTATAATTTGGTTGTTTAATCTCTTGCAAGTGGCTTAGATGTTCTTCTTTAGAAGTTGGAAGACAGGAGGTACCGGGTTCAAACCCGGTCACTCTCGTTGTCCTAGCCATTCAGAGTTTTTCGCATTTTTTTCCGAAACGCCTGTGAATACTGCTAGGATCCCTAAAAAGACCTCCAGGCAGGACATTTCACTTAGGCCTAGTCCCTAGACTAGTCAGTCGACCTTAACCTTAATACCACATCACAACAGTCGCTTTCTATTTACTTTCTATGTAAGCTTCTCAAATTTTGTAGTTGTAAAATGAAAGTTAAACTTTAAAAAATCCTATTAAAAATCCTATAAAAACTGTAGAAATATTTGGTATAAAAGTCCATTCTTGACGTATTGACTGGACGGTCGTCAAGGTTACACCTTGGCCATAGGCCAAATAATCTCCTTTTAAAAGCAACGAACTTAAAAACGATCTCTTTTAGTGCACTTCCCCAATACTTTTACCGGTTCTCCATTTTTATTTACACTCAACTTCATGGGACAGCATTAGTCACGCAACCAGAGGCGAGAATATTGCATTTTTTATGTCCCCCACAGATATAGATTCTCCGAAAAGAAATAAAGATATTGAGCCGGAAAAACGGTCGTGAAAATATCTGGTAGTCCTTTTTTTGTAATTTCTGTTATTTCACTGAAAAAAAAAAAAAAAAAAAAAACTTAAAAAAAGAACAAATTAAATTATAAGGCGATGTAAAATTGTGGTTACAACTTAAAAAAAAAAAAAAAGATATTTCTAAAAATGTTAAGAGAAAAGCATATAGAATATAGCAAAAAGTAAAAAATTAAAACATGAACGCGAAACTTCACCCTAGAATATACTGACCAAACGTCCCCATTTTCTGGGGACAAATGGGGACTTCCTTTTCTTTTTAAGGCATTTTTCTAAGTTTTAAAAAATTGGAGAAAGTAAATTATTAATCAGTAATACTTTATTTTTAATCCTTATTTATTAGGAATGAAAAAATGCACCCCTAATTGGATAATTGTTGCAATATTTAACGCTTCCCTCTTATAAAGGTACTTTGATCTGCTCAGCCTATCCTAGAACCATTTGAACGCAGGCTTGTTTTTATAAATACCAACAAAGCGAAGTCTCTGATATTAAAAGAAAATCCGCCGACTCAAATATCCATTGCTTCGAATCTAGGAATATATTCTGGCACTATAAATAAAATTATATAAGGATTTGGAGATTAAAAAAAAGAAGTTTAAACCTAAACCATTTCATCTGCTTTTTCCAAGGCATATTGCTGAAAGAAAAACAAATTGTAGAAAAGTTATATAAAAATCACATAGCATGTGAAAAGTGGAAATTTTTGGTAAAATTCAATGAGCCATGGTTACATTTAAATAACTGCAATAAAAAAAGAGCAATTTTCTGTTGCTCAATTGTCGAAAATGACCGAGCGAAATGCGCCTTTCTCAGCGCACAGAAAATATGCCAAAAAATAATATTTTTCTTTTCTTTCTTACAACGGAAAATTAAAAATTAAAAATGTTTCAAGCAAATCAAAATTTTTCTTATTCTACTATCAGCAGAATATTTTTAAACATTTTTTAAAGAAGAAGCTCCAGCCTTTTAGGAAAAGATCATTTATAAAGTTAAACTTCATCGGATAAAGCCTCAATCATGCGTCTAAGCCAACTACCGATTATTTAGCGAAGAACCAGAAAAAAAAAATAAATAAAGTGTGTCCTATTTAATGAAATAATTATCAAGTCACCTGACCCTTCTCTAATGAATTTTTGAGCTATCAATTTATTGAAACGTATTTTAAGAAAATGGAATTTTATAACACTTGATGGACTTTGATAAACAATCCAAGAGGAGTGATATGAAGGTACTAAATATATATATATATATACAGTCGATAAAAAAAGTGTCCGAACACTAGCAAAAATTCCTATGTAAAAAAAGTACACTTCATACGGTTTTGTTAAATAAATCCTTGTCGAATCCTGTTCTTAGTCAGTGTAAGAACACGATTCGATAAGGATTTATTTAACAAAACCGTACGAAGTGTACTTTTTTTACATAGGAATTTTTGCTAGTGTTCGGACACTTTTGTTACCGACTGTATATATATAGATTTTTTTTTTTCTGAAAAATTTGAACTAGAACTATCGTTAAGAACCACGCCTATATAATTAGTGTGGCAAATTACAGCAAAAATTGTGACATTTATACCGTTATTAAAAATAAAAAGTTAATGCCCCCATTGTTTGCTTTGGTACCTCCTTACGAACGAGTGGATTTGAGTGCTATAAAAGAGACAGCGATGTTTCCCGAATAACCCAGGGGAAATGTTCTACTTGGTATGAAATTTATAAGACCTTAATTAACAACGTCACGAATTAAATTTTTATTCACTCTAAAATATGTATTTCGTTACCAAACTGCAAATAGTTTCTTCTGACGGTTGTTTATTTTGATCAAAGAAGCATTCTGACGTAGACCCGCTTCTATCCGAGAAACGTTCGAGATTAATTCTCATTTTAAAATTGCCTCCTTTATGTACTGAAAACATCAGACAGCAAATACTAAAAATCCGGCAATTAAATCTTTAGCTTCTTTCATGGTTTATTAATTAATTAATTAATTTAATTTTCTAAAATCTGGAGTGACTCCACTCGACTTTCTAAACATTAAGCAATTAAGGTTATTTAAATAAAATAAGTTAAAGAAGTCATTAAGTAAACAAAAGAGAAATATATAATAGGATGTTTAAGAGTTTCTCCTATTTAGTACGGTGTTTAATTTAACCCTAATACATTTCAAATAAATTAAGCTCATAAATCATAATAATAAAGAATTTTTCGTTGCGTCCCTGTAAAAGTATATAAGGTAAAGCTAGGAGAGTCTGCGCACAAAAAAAAAAAAAAAAAAAAAACGCTATAAAAAATCGAAATATTATTTTTTTGCAAAATTATTGGTTACTTGATTTGCATACTTTTGAATTGAACCTCCTTGTGTACATTTTCATTACTATTTTGTTGTTCTGCTATAATGTTAAATAACAGCTGTAATAAAACCAAGGCAACTATTTTGCTCAATCTTTCCTTATAGGGTAGGAGTGATTGCGCATATGGGTAAGAGAGATTGTGCTTAGTTATAACTACAGTTAAATTGTTAATGGTAATAATTCCACTTAAATGACATTGTTGTAAGGTATTTGTAAACAAACATTTTTCTTTTAGCAGTGGATATTTCAATTTAATAATTATAAAATCAGAAATTTAAAAGAAATTTAAAAAGAATTACAAAAATTTATTTAAAGAAAGAATATTAAAGAAATAGAAAAAAATAACAAGACCAGATAAAGCTGAACAACTGTAAAATAACATTAAGTTATTAGATAACACGTTTAACTTAAAAATTAACACATTTTTTTAGCTTCAATGTTTCTTCTTTGCTGACCCTCTCGTTGTCCACAATCCTTGCACTTCTTGTTGGTGAAGCTAATCGTGTAATTACCTGCCACAAGTTGACCTGTTCAAGATGGTGTGTGCAATGCATTTTCGAGCCAAAAAACGGGTAACAAATCGTGTGCGCAATGACACATGGTTAGTTCCGCCCACTTCTAAGCCCAGAATCCACCCACCATTTAAAATTAAATAAAGTTTTTTTTTCTTCTCAAAATCTTCCGCATAAAAATATTTGAAACACAAAACCTAAATTTCACTTGGTTTGAGTTTTCTCTTTTTAATTTTAAAATCATTTAAGTTCATATATTTTATTTTTTTGAAATTTAGACGATTAATGTCCTTAAAAAGAATTTTGAGTAGGCTGATATTTTTTCTTACATTTTGCTTTATCGCTCCTATTTAAGCAGCTGACGGCTGCACAAAACTTGAGCATCATACTTGAAAATATTGCAAAACTAAACAAGACATAAAATAACATTTAAATACTTTGCAATAAATTTCTTATAGGCTAACATTCGCGTTCGAAAGGTAAATCCCTGCAGAGGTGTGACTTTTGTCGATCATGCCACTTCCGAATAATGTTCATTTTCAGATTCTGGAAACAGTCTCCAAAAGAATTCGCCGTCTCGAATGGGTTGAATTAGTCCAGTCTTTTGTCAAAGTTATTTCCTAGTATAGTTCCAAACATTCAACAAACCCATCCTCATTGTCTTGTTATTACCAATAAGCTGCGAAATCTCTATTAGTATAGAATAAAAAAAAAAAAAAATCAATGCGCAGTCTCTCCTAAATAACAAAAGCGCAAACTCTTCCATTTTGGTAGGAGACATTGCGCAGTCTTTTATTAAATAATTGTTCGCTTTTAGAGAAAATCGTGGCGCTCGTACCGTCAGTCTTGGTTAGCAGCTTATGAGAAATCGTTTAAATAAAAAATATTTTGTACTACTACCATTGTTCTTAAATTCATAGGAAGGGTTATGAAAATTCAAGCTTTTATTTTTGAAAACGAGACAAAATAATTACATTATATCCTAGACTCTTGTTCTTGAAGCAATCAACATATACATTCAAATAGGCACTTCACTATTGATGTTGTACAACCACCTGAAATCGCAACTCGGTCACTCCACTGTTTCCCGCCGATCCCCTATGTACGCAATCTTTCCTACCGCGTGATCTCTGCTAGCTTTACCTTAAATGCTAGGTTTACCAAAATCTATATTGTTCATGCAACAGCAATCTACAGTTTGCATGTAAATTTTCAGTTCAATCGATAATAGCGTTTAGATGCTATCGCACTTTGAATAATTTGCATCCATAGGCCTTATAATGATAAAGAATATTGTTTTGTGACCAAGTAAAAAAATTATAAATATTACATTCACCAAAATGTATACAGTTTGTGCGACGGTGACCTATAATATGCGTATAAATTTTTATTACATTCGAATAAAGAGACACTATCGCACTTTAAATAAATTGTACCCAATTACCATAATGATAAATAATTTTGTTTTGTGACCTTGTAAAAAAATTGTAAGTTCTAGATTCCTCAAAATTTATACAGTTATTGCGACGTTCAACTATAATATGTATGTATTTTTTCATTTCAATGGAATAAGGCATTTAGACGCCATCCTACTTTAAAGATTTTGAGACCATAGGCCTTATAACGATAAAGACTTTCTTTGGATCACTTTAAAAAAGGTGTAAACGCTAGATTCATCAAAACCAATAGGGTTCGTGCTATGGTGGCATGTAACATACATACCAACTTTCAGCTCATTTGAATAAAGCGTTTAGACGCCGTCGTGTTCACTCACACACATTCACACATACAAACACAACTACATACATCACCATAAAAATAGCAAAAATGAACTCAGGGGACCTCATAACGTATAGATACACCAAAATTTCAAACTGGAATTTTTGTCATGCAGGATTACAATACTTTACATATGTATGTTCGGAAAGTAAAAATAAACAATTTTACTAGTTTTATTTAAAATTTTTAAAAAGTTTTTTTAAAACCTTTGTAAGTGTTTATTTCAAAGTAGCTTTTCGAAAGGTGATACTAAATTGATAAAAGGTGAGTGTTATCTAAATGGTTGTTCAATCAATTTTTTGTTATTGTGTTCATAAGCCTCGGTTTTCCTCTTTCAAATGATGCATTCAAACATTCAAATAAATTTACAGTGTTTTATATATTTATTTATTTTCAGTTATTATTATTATTATTATTTACAAGAAAAAAGATTGAAATCTTTGACATTTGCATTAAATTTCAATTGTAGAAAACAATTTTCTCCGTGGCTAAGTTAAGAATTCATAGAATTAAGTATTATCCTTCCTAATATTTGACGGCATTAAATTACCATATTATCATACATAACAGAAATTACATTGTTAATAAATGTATCTACAAAATGAATAAATAAATAAATAAAGAGAAATATCATTCACTCTATTTATAATGAACGAAAAATCTGAAAATATATATAACTTTGGCTTTAAAAAATTTATTTTTAATAGCGTTTTAAAATTGCATCTTAATATGATGATTTATTACAAAAAGTTATTATTACAAAAAATTATTTTTACAAAAAGTTACTTGTTTTTCTTTTAAGAAAATGTGTATTTTAAGTGTATTATAATAAAATTTTTCAGACAAAATAACTAGCAGCCGAATTTATGCTTTCATCAGTCCTAGAATTCCCTTCAATCCGATCTAGGTTGACCAATCAGATATAGCACATGCACATGTCACTATCGTATTTAATCGTATCGTATTTATCAAAATGTAATCGAAACTGGTCCATGTAGACTAGTTAATAAATGTTTATTAACATACATTCATAACTATTAAAAAAAAAAAAAAAAAAAAAAAAAAAAAGTTATTATGTTGCATGCACTTGCAAATCACATTACAAGCACAGTGCGAAATAATTGTAAGTCTCCATTGAAGACTGTTCGTAAACGTGTTCCTTGTTTTCGTCAGGTCACGTGCTCTTGTGGCATAATTCGGATGCAGCAAGTGGAGTTAATTTAGAATATTCTTATGTTATTAAGGGGAAATAACGCTATAAGTTTTCAATAACAACCTATCTTATTAAAAGCCTAATATAACAAGACAGAAATATATAAATAGAGAAATAAAATGGTACTATGAATAGAAGTATAGTGAATCACTTGTCTTTGCTGTTCCAAATATTATTCACACGGACATATTTGTTATTCAATATAAAATAAAAACGAAATTTGATTTAATTTAATATTCTTTGAAATGTCATTGTAAAGTAAACAGCAAACCGAGGGCTACACTTTTGAGTTTTAAAAAGAGAAATACTCTTATTTGATTATTAAATAACATTTGGTTATTTAAGAAAGATGTGAAAAAAAAAATGTTTTTAATATTTTACACATAAAATAACTGGTACAATTAATAAAGTAGAAGGGGGGGGGGGGGTAAATGTTGATTATGAACGATTACGAAAAAGGTGAAAAGTGCATATCTAACAAAAGTACACTTATATCCTAAAACTAAATCTCATTGTTTCAAATGTTAATATCTAAAAGAACAATAGTAAAATATTTAAAAATTTCTATAAAATTGAAAAAATATTAAAGAATTTGACTTAACGCTAATCAAATCAAAACAAAACACATTTCTTAGTATATGTGAAAAGTGTTGTATAAAAATTAAAAGAAAGGTTAAAAAGAAAAATACTTATATATATACACTAGTGGCAGGGGTGAAAGTTTTCCGTTTTTTGACGGAATTCTTCCACCGCTATTTTTTATCAAAAATCACAATAGTATTTAATCGGAGTATATTGGTTTAAAAATACACTCATTTTTTCTAAATAAAAATAGTGGTGCCGATAACGTAACCACTTTCACCCCTGACTATTGGTCAATTGGTAAGGACGGATGACAATAACTAAGCTGTTTGGATGTTGTTTTCTGAACATGGACATAAGTGAACGTATACTTTACATTTTCTCAAAACAAATGTAGAAAAAATTTGAAAACCATTATTTATACTAAAACATATTGTTTATATAATCTTTAGAATATTAAAATCATAACTACAAAATATTAAAATTAATATTAAAATTAATAAACTTACAAAAATAAATAGAACTTTTTAAACTAAAATTAAAAAACAAGAGGGAAAGCACAAATAGAATAAAATGTATAGTCAATATTATTGACTGTACGTAATATACTAAAGTGAGTACATAAAAAATATTTCATTGAAAGAAATGATTTTTCAAATATTTTAACGATTTTTTGAGAAAAGGAAGAGTGGGCCTTCACTCGTGTCCATGACTATGACTATGTAACGATTCAAAATAAAAATATAAGTAAAATCTTTTAGCCTTTTGCATCTTTTTGAAAGTACTTAAAAATCACCTTTTCTGTTGATGATATTTTTCTCAGTCTTAACGATATTTGCTTGGGAAACTTTTTAAAATTAGTCTGTACATTTGGCTAATAAATCGGGGAAAATGAATTTCGTTAACGTTTTCGCATGCGCAGTTAAAAAATATTTAGTAAAAAGGCTCATATTTCATCAGATATTTGCTATTTTTATATTCTGATTGCAGTTATGCTGTGTCTAATGTAATGTGTCAAGTTTTCTAAAAGTAACACTGCTTTGTTTAAAACCCTATAAGCGTTAAGCCCGTCTTTTTCCGGCATGCATTGTCAAAATAAAAGGCTAGTGTAGCTAAATTTCGAAATATATGTTGCTTTTTTCACAAAAATAAGATTAATAAACATGTGTAGTATACGGTATTAAATTCTCATATTTATACTGTGCATAGTATTAATTTTATGAATCATTAAACAGATATACCGAAAAACAAAACCTTGCATGTTATAAACAAAAAACATATGAAAAATTATCGACATTATTAAAGAAACCTTTGTATATCCGTTAATATAAGTCCAATTATCACATAAATTATATCTATAATCAAAAGAAGGCTGATATAATCATATACTATACTTACAACTCATTTCAAACGTTATTTTTTACAGGGTGATACCAAAGATTATGTAATTTTGGTTAGTTTGTGACTGATTCAGTTTTATCCTTCGAGAGAAATCTTTCGCTGGAATATGTGATTTAATATTTTTTTTACCCCTAAAGTTTCAAGAGAATCCATGAAGTATTTGTTTAGATAGGGAAAAAAGAAACTATCTAGATAGTTTAGCTATTTCCCTCCGTACTTAGCAATTGTGCACCAGTATACAGGGTTTGTCCGGAAAGTAATAGGACTGATTTTCTTCCGCCGCGACTGTACTTCGGAGCGTGCGTGCACCGACTGGATCCGGTAGAGGGCGTTCCTAGCTAACGAACGAGCGGTTGGTCAGTTATCGCCGAGCACTTGGAGAGTCAGGACAGGCTTTTTCGCGCGACGTGTTTCTGTGAGTGGTGCAAGCCGAAAATGCAGCGTTCGTTAGAGCAAAGGTACACGATTAAATTCTGTGTGAAACTCGGTAAATCTGCGACAGAGACGTTTGATATGATCAAGCAGGCTTACCCAGATGATGCTTTAGCAAGAAGTGGTGTGTTTCGGTGGCACAAGGCCTTTTCGGAGGGCCGGGAAGAGGTCGCCGATGAAGACCGTGCTGGAAGACCTTCGACTTCGACAAACACCGACAATGTGACTCGTGTGCGCAAAGTTTTGAACTCAGACCGTCGACTAAGTATTCGTTTAATTGCCCAGATGTTAAATTTACCAAAATCTGTGGTTCATGACATTGTGACGGAGCATTTGAACATGCGCAAGGTGTGCGCGAAGATGGTCCCAAAAGTGCTCACTGACGTCCAGAAATTGCGGCGAGTGGAAGTGTGCCAAGAAAATTTGAACATGTGTGAAAGTGACCCCCAATTTTTGAATAATGTAATCACAGGTGACGAGTCATGGATCTTTGAGTATGATCCCGAGACAAAGAGGCAATCTTCCGAGTGGCACACGCCGGCGTCTCCTCGCCCAAAAAAGGGAAGAATGAGCAAATCCAAAGTGAAAACGATGCTCATTTCTTTTTTGACATCAAAGGCATCGTCCACCATGAAATTGTTCCTCCTGGACAAACCGTCAACGCCAAGTTTAACGTGGAAGTGCTCAAGAGACTCAAACGAAGGGTCAATCGGGTCCGACAAGACATCGCAGCCGACTGGAAGCTGCACCACGACAATGCCCCGGCTCACACCGCCTTTCTTGTGAACAGCTACCTGACCAAGGCCGGCATCCCAACGCTTCCGCAGCCTCCCTACAGCCCAGATGTGCCCCCCCCCCGGACTTCTTTTTGTTTCCTCGCCTGAAAAGGCCGATGAAAGGCAAGCATTTTGAGACGACAGAGGGGATCCAAGCAGTTTGCACCGCGGCTCTCAAGGCTATTCCGGAGAATGCCTTCCGTGACGCCTTCAATGCTTGGAAATCGCGCTGGCAGCGCTGCATCGACGCAAAAGGAGCCTATTTTGAAAGTTTTTAAAGAATTGTAACGATTGGCTCAATAAATTTTTTTAAATCGACTCAGTCTTATTACTTTCCGGTCAAACCCTGTACATACGGAAAATTGTAGCTACTAAGGCTGATACTGAGGCTGTAGCTACTGAGGCGATGAGGCTGATATATTTAGCTGAAAACAACAGTAGAAGATCAACTTAATACAGAAAAAAAAAATTGCTGAAGATTTTATGGTTATTACTTGATTCTCTTAAAATAATAATAATAATAATAATAATAATAATAATCGCAATTAATTCAGATTATTTTCAGAAATATATTTTAACACCTGTTTCCAAATAACACATAATATTATTCAAATAAGCTTCACTATCTTAAGTTCCAGAAAAAAAAAAAAAAAAAGGGAAAAAAAAAAGTTAGCCATGTTTGTGTATTCACTCTTTATAATCTACTGTAACATATCTATTAGAATGATACAATTAGTGTTATAGAAAATCCATACGATTAAAAAAATTTTGTATATAGATTATATATATATATATATTGAATAATGCATATATATCGATATACACTGGTGTACAAAATTAAAGCAATAACTTTTTTCTCATTTTCTTCTTTTGCGCGTAATTTTTAAACAAATGTACATAGAAACATAAAATTTGGATGACATGTTTGTTACCATATCATTAATCGAATTATATGTAATTTTAACATAAGTAATAACTTTTAAACTATTAATTATTCACTTTTTCTCAAAAGTAAGCTTTGGAAAAAATGAAAAATTGCAACAATTTTAGAAAATAAAACCTAATGAAAAATGTCATAAGATTACAGATAGGTAAATATGCACATAAATCCATGTGTTAGGGTTTAAACAGGATATTTCCTCTTGTTCATATACCTTCCTGTTTTTTTTTTTTTTTTTTTTTTTTTTTCCCGCATGTGAATATTTTTTTTTTCTAACGATGCGTATTAGTTTATAAATTAGTAATTCTATTTTTCCAAAATATCCGTTATGAAAGTAAAATAAAAGTGAATACAGAAAAGAAAAATCGGGATATAGTTTAACATTTGCAGGCATATATAAGTCTTCACCTATTTCTAATGTATTCCTTAGCTTCATTTTTCTACAATTGTTGAATTTTTTAATTTTTTCCAAAGCTTACTTTCGAAAAAAAAAAAAAAAAAAAAAAAAAAAAAAAAAATGAATATTTATTAGTTTAAAAAATATTACTTATGCTAAAGTTATTATTTTAATCATACAATAACGAACATGCCATCCAAATTTTATGTTCATATGTTTATTTGTTTAAAAGTTATGTGCAAAAGAAGAGAATTGGAAAGCAGATTGTTCCTTTAATTTTGAACACCAGTGTATAAGAAACAAAAGAGAACAAGGTTTGGAGAACTAATTACATGCAATAACAATAAAATATACATCGGCTATCAGAAAAAAAAATATATATATATATATATATATATATATATATATGTGCTTCAATTACACAGATTAATGGGAAGTTAAAGTAGTATGCTACATATATGAAAATATAGTAAAGAGCGCGATTATTTAAAAAGTTCAACGCATGTTTGTTTTGTACATTTTAAATCAATACTTTTTTATAATTAATAAAATAATATAATAAATATAAAAGCACAAACAATGTACTTACTCAAAAATAATTTCATGACACTAACAAACAGATAAAAGTATTTTAGAAAAATAATGAAAACTTCTTTTATAGGATCCATGTTTTCGTAATTTAATTTTGGCATTTTTAAGGGATTTAGAATGTCTGAGTGAAAATATATTTTAAAGATAATTGCATTAAACGTGGAAAATGTTTTCACTCATAAATATTTCTAGTTAAAATAAATATTATTTTACAAATATTATATTTAAAAATTACCGTCTTATAGTTCGAAATCCGAAGTAAATATTATATTTTTTACCCCATGAACTGAAAAGTATCCAGAGAGATAAAAAAATAAATACATAAATAAATGTTACACTGTCGAGGGCCAATACTCTTCAAACAGCAACAGGTGCTTACTGTCTCAAGATTGGATCAATAATGATAAGATTTAGATGTTAGATAAAGTAAAAATACACAAATAAAATAAATATAGACGTAAAATTATTTTGGATAATTTGTAAGAAAACTGATAAGCTAAACTAAAATATAAATTTCTGATTTTTAATTATAATAAAAAATAAAAGTAATTAGGATGGATGGTTGGATGTATGGTTGGGTTTTACGTCGCACTAATGCTGCGCAGATGCACAATTGGCGACGGTCTGGGACACACCCCTAGAGGTGGTCCGGAGACATTCCATCACAACTTTGATCCTCCACGGAAGTAAAAGTAATTGGGAAAAAATAACCTTTTTTTTTTTTTTTTTTTTTTCTTTTCAGTAAATAGGTAGCATTTGTATTGCTATGCAGATAAAAAATTTCGTATGCCAATATAAGTATAAAATAAAAATCCAAAATTTGGCAATAGGCAATATTCTTTCAGAAACAACTGATGGATTGGCAACACACGATCATCTAGATCAGAAAAGAAGCTTTTCAAGTAGCTAAATAACGAAAAGTGTACAAGTATTTGAAATGTTGATATGTGAACTAAAAAAAAATCTATTTTTCATTTATGTACAAGCTTTAAAGTCAGAACACATATAAAATAAATAGCTTTATTTATAACTAGCAGACTTTGCCCGCTTCATTGGTAATTTAATTATATTGAACTGAAGTCTCAAAATACCATATCATTAATAATAAAAAAAAATCTAAAAAAAAAAAAAAGAATCTGGTGTGAAACAACCACACGACTTCCATTATCCACTATTACACGTATTATATGCATTTTTTGGATATATTATATGATTTTTTTGGAATTTTCCAGTAAAAGAAACTTGATACACGTATAAAGGCATAGAAAACAGAGTTTACATAGCGAGTTATGAGAAAGGGTATCTAAAATGGATTAGTTAAACAATTTTCAAGAAAATCGTTTTCGAGATACCAGCTTTTAACCAAAACTTGGTATTCTTAATTATTGATCGGAAAACAATAATTACATACAAAAGGATATTTAAAAGAGAATTAATACGGCGAGTTTGAAAAAAATTCGTACTGCCGTTTTTAAAGGAATGCACTTGTGAGACCTGAAATTGAGCTATTTATACAGGACGTCTATCAATTTTCTTGAACTAACCAACCATATCATTCGAAAGGGCATTTAATAGAGTGTTTATATAGCAACTTTGAAGAAAATCGTTAGAACTGTTTTTGAGATACGGACTTACGGTCCGTATCACAAACGCGTTTCCGAACTGGATTTTTTGGAAAATTTAGCTATTTACCTTAATCGTGATAAAATTATCAATGAAAAATCTGATTCCACTTTGCTGTCTACAGCCTGGAAAAATTTGTTTAATTTAATTAAATAATTTCCTTCATTATGTTTATAACATAATAATAGTTATAATTAAATAATTCTAATTAAAAAAATAATAAAAAATTAATAAATAAATGTTATTAAATTTACTTATTAGTATAATATTAATTTTAAAAAAAAACTAAAATTAATTGATTATTTCTTCCCTCCCTCCTTTTGTTTTTATGTGTGTATGTGTATTCCTCTCTGATTGGTCCTGCATGATGCTTCCTATTGATTGTTTGTGTTGCTCCTCCCCCTCTGGATTTCGACCTGCTTTCAGTCTTGCTTTTGCCTCCAAGGCAGTAGCACGTGTTTTTTTGCACCTGATGAAGAAAGGCTACGTCCTTTCGAAACCGGTTGTGCTGGCTTAAATCTTATGGTGTGTGAAGAAGTCTTATTTATTGTTATTTATCTATTTATTGTTTGTACACCAGTTTTTAATTTAGTTTTGGTTGAAAAAATAGTTATTTATTTTTATCATTTCAACTAAAACGCATTGGGATGAAAGTCTAATTTTAAAGTTTTCATAATATTTTTGAAGTTAGATACATTTTTAATTTGTACTCAAATGTATAAGTTTTTAAAAAGGTCAATAAATAAAAAATATAACCAACAGTGAATTTTACAAAAATTTTAAACACAAACTATGGTATCTTCCTGCAATCTATTTTAGCCATTAAGAAAATTATTACTAACAGTAAAATTAAATTTAAATATTTTAACAGGTATGTATATTCTTCATTTTAAAATTCCCAAAGTTTTAAAATAACCACTTTAAATGATTGATTATTAGTTTTATATGTTTCCCGAGTTATCAGTAGCTATTTAAAACATATAAAAAAATTCGAAGACTGTAATCTGATTTCTTAGTTTCACTCACTACATCTATTTCCTTAATTATAAATATCGTAAAATGTTTCATAATTTATAAGTTATGCATGGCTTTAATTCACTTTTTAAATATTTTTGAAAGTAAAGTTAATTCAAACATTCACTGGTTCATTCTGTTTTTTTATTACGTCCTAAATTTTGAAAAGTCTTCCGATATCCATGCGTGATACATGATTTTAATTTCTTGGTATATTATTACTTTTCTTTTATGTTTTTGTTAAAAATAATATTCACTCAGTTTTGTTAACTGTAATTCCCTTTTACTTTTAGTATAACTGTGTAATATGGGAGTTTCATAATTTATGAAAGAAGCGTGACTTTTTACTTTCTTGTTTTTAAAAACCTTATCTGATTTTATTTTAATTTAATAATCAT
Source organism: Salticus scenicus (assembly GCA_963930645.1). Lineage (NCBI taxonomy): Eukaryota > Metazoa > Arthropoda > Arachnida > Araneae > Salticidae > Salticus > Salticus scenicus. The sequence continues at coordinate 114,050,761 of OZ005656.1, forward strand.
TATCTGATTCACTTTACTTTTTATTATAGCTATGCATCGTGATGTCGTAAAACATTTCATAATTTATGATTATTGCACAATTTTTAATTCATGTTTTTTAAATACTATACGCTCAATTATTCACTGATTCCTTCTCACTTTTGCTACAAATAAATCCCTTAATACCTTTCATAAATTAAAAGTGGGGCATGATTGCCTTAAAATAAATATTTGTATTATATAGTGAAAATCTACGTAATTAAATTAAAAACTTACCATGAGTTGCAAATATAGTTTAACTATAAGCAATGATATGCAAAAGTATTTCATCCCATGTTTTTTTCGAATGACTCACTGAAAATAATGATAATGATATTTTATATAAGAGATTTAATGCAAAAACTTTTTTGGGCTAATAATATTATAGCTGAATTTATGCTGTTCATCCTAATAGTTGTTGAACTTGTATTTACCACATGTTTTCTGATTATTTAATAAATCTTTTAGATCCAATCCAGTAATTAAAAACTACAATATAAAAAATAACTTCAATGCATGGTTTCTTTTTCTGTTATAATTATTATTATTTTTTCTCTCTTGAAAAAGAAAAAACATTGATCAAATGTGGGTATGTTTTTTCACGTGAAAACCGAGTTTACATAGCAGTTATAAGCACGTTATATTAATATTGAAGTTTATGAATGTTTGAGCGAAACAAAAATATTTCTTACGTTAAAAGCAAGATAATGTAACTGAACTATATAATGCATGCTGGTAATACATGTGTATGTACAATTGAACTATAACAGAGCTCAATTGTACATACACATATTTTTGTATTTAAAACATTGCAATACATATATAAGAAAAAACATTAAAAAAAAAAAAAAAAAAAACTTTTTCTTTCCCGTTTTTAAATCTTCATATTTCCTTCAAACCTGAAAACATTCTAATTAATACACCTTGAAATCATTAGTACCCACCGCTTTTCCCATAACACTTAATTTTTATAGTATTTTTCTCCAAATGGAATTACGATTAAATGAAAAAACAAAAAAGGCGGCCATTAACAGTTTTACGGAATATTATTTAAAATATTAGCATGCATGTTTTCCTGTATAATACATCTGTCTTTTCCATATTCTGTAATGCGCCCCATGCTCGCAAGGTAGATACTATCTCTGGCGCCCCAGTGCCTTTTTTGTATTCCTGATGCCTTCGGTCGCGTAGGACTCGTTATTCAGCAGATTTTTTTTTTTTTTTTTTTTTTTTTTTTTAATGCAATAAACAACGGGGAAGGCTTAACCTTTAGAGACGGGCTCTTTCAGTTTCTACAGTGTAGCGTGACAATTGCCGTCAGAGCCCCTCTTGCAGGTTAAAATCGCTCAAAACTGCTGCATAGTTGTGTGCGGCCTCCTTCCGTTTTTCAAGTCTTTGAAATGTTTTTATAATTTTTACTATCAGAGCATTATGCGTCCATGTGCAGCCAGCATATAGACGTATTTAATCAATTAATCTTTTTTTTTCTTTATTTAATTTTAGATTTCGTTTTGTAATTTGTAAAAAGAAAAATTTTTATTTAATGAGATATTATTTTTAATATTCAAGTTTGATTTTTTTTTTTTTTTTTTTTTCAGATTTTTTTATTGAATTTTTCATTTGCCTTTTAACATTGACTGTTTCTTGGTTGACTGAAGTGAAAGAGTTGGTGGACGTTAAAAATGATTCTTTTTTTTTTTAATTTTTATCTTTGTATACAGAAATTTCATAAAAATTTCTAACATTCAAATATATATATATACTAGCAGGCTTTGCCCGCTTCGCTGGTCATTATATCGGCATGATTTCTCAAAATACCATATCAAAATAATAATTAAAAAAAAAAAAATCATTGAAATCAGTCAAAATCTTAGTTAAAGTTCTCGCTACCTTCGGTAGCGTTTTTCCCACACGCCACCATGTTTCTAGTCTGGAGAAACAATGCCTTCGGTAGCGCCTTGCCTGCATTTTACTCCCCATACCTCGCGGGTAAAGTGGGAAGATTTGCAAAATCACATCAAAGTGCATATTAAATACATTTAATCAAAACTCACACACCAAAATTTGGCATTCAAATGTAATTTGGAGCACGTTTAAACTTGAAAACATGTTTTTTTGCCCGCCAACCCCTAAGAGGAGGGTAGGAGTAATTTCACAAAATCCCTTTATAGTTCATGTTGCATACACGTACATAACCGACACATTAAAAAATTGAGATCCTGAGATTATTTGAGGTTGAGTTATGTTTTAAAACATGTTTTTTAGCACCACCCCCTGTGTTTTTTTAGCCTCATTCTTAAAGGGAAAAAGGGGGAGGAAATTTTACAAAATCACTTTATATTATCAGTTAGGTAGTACATGTAACTGACCCACACATCCAAAAGGTCCTACCTAAGATACTTACTTCTTACTTATACCTTACTGCAGATTTACGCATGAATACATGTTTTTGCCCCCTCGCCTCCTATGGGGCGGAAGAGTGTAATTTCACAAAATGACTTTGTAGTGTGTGTTGAATACGTATAAGCAGTCCACACATCAAAAATTGCCATTCTATGATAATTTTGAACAAAGTTATTTGTGGAAACATGTTTTTTACCCACCAACCCTCAAAAAAAAGGGGGGGGGGTAACATGGAATTGCAAATAATCCCTTTGTAGTTTGTGTGTGTTTAATACGCATAACCAATCGACATATCAAAAAATCGCTTTCCTGAGATAATTTGAAGCAGAGTTACTTTTTAAAACGTGCTTTTGCCCCCACCCCCGCCTTTAAAGGAAGGAAGGAGGAAATTTCACGAAATCCCTTTATAATGCGTAAATAAGCCACACACTAAAATTTGTGATCTTAGCTCCTATAGATTTCCACGGACGAATTTAGCGCTAAAAGATGGGGTCGAATTTGTACACTCGTAACTCCCCCCCCCCAATATCGAAAATCGGAAAAAAACAAAAGTAAGTTTTTGGATATATCCTCAAGAAGACTCTTGGCGATTTTCTATACATTTGGGCTATTATTGGTAGAGTTTCACTCGAAAATCCGTATTTTGCTAAATTTGCCTCCGAAAATCGCTTTTACCCCCTCCCCCTCCCCTTAAAAATCCAAAACTCAAATTACAGAAAATCCTTTTTTTTTTGCACTCAAGTCTAGTCTCTCTCTTTGCAATTTCTTCACCGTGAAGCAATTTGGAGCCGAATTATGCTTATAAGGGGGGGGGGGGGGTTGCCTTCTGCCCCCCCCAGGGGGAGCGGGGGATATTTCGTAAAATTCCAACTTAATGGGCTTCAGGATTCTAAAACCAACGTGCTCACCAAAATTTGCGAGTCTATCTCCCATGGAATCGCCATGGCTGTGTTGAGTCAGTGATTCAGTGATTTTACTCTTTTATTCCCCCACCCCACCCCAAAAGGGGTAAAGTTGGGGGCTTTCACAAAATCCTGTTAGAATGGGTGTTGGACACACATAAATAAGCCACACACTAAAATTTGTGACCTCAGCTCCTATAGATTTCCACGGACGAATTTAGCGTCAAAAAGAGAGGGGGGTCAAATTTGCCCCTCGTAACTCCCCCCCCCCCCCCAAAAAAAAAAAAAAAAATCGAAAATCGGAAAAAATCAAAAATGAATTTTTGCATATACCTTCAAGAAGATGTTTGGCTTTTTTTTTTATTTTTAGACATCTTTGAGCTATTACTGATAGAATTTTACTCGAAAATCATATTGCTAATTTTCCCCCCGAAAATCTTTTTTACCCTCTCTCCCCCCTTAAAAATCCAAAATTCCAAAATCGCAGAAAGTGATTTTTTTGTACTTAAGTCTAGTCTACCCATCTGCAATTTCTTTACCGTGAAGTAATTTAGAGCCGAGTTATGCTTATAAAAGTGTTTTTGCCTTCTGCACCTCCGAAAATATATTTCACCCCCTTCCCCCCTTAAAAATCCGAAATTCCAAAATCGCAGAAAATAATTTTTTCGTATTCAAGTCTAGTCTTCCCATCTGCAATTTCTTCACTGTGAAGTAATTTGGAGCCGAGTTATACTTATAAATGTGTTTTTGCCTTATGCGCCTCCGAAAATCTCATTTTTACCCCTTACCCCCCTTAAAAAAACCAAAATTCCAAAATCGCAGAAAATGACTTTTTTGTATTTAAGTCTAGAATTCCTAACTGCAATTTCTTCACCGTGAAGTAATTTGGAGCCGAGTTATGCCTATAAAGGTGGTTTTTACCACCTATAAAGGTGGTAAAAACCACCTTTGTAAACCACCTTTGTATTTAAGTCTAGAATTCCTAACTGCAATTTCTTCACCGTGAAGTAATTTGGAGCCGAGTTATGCCTATAAAGGTGGTTTTTTACCTTCTACCCCCCCCCCCCACCTCGGGGGGTAGAAGGTAAGTAAATATGATAATCTAATAATCTCTAAGTAAATATGATAATAAGTAAATCTGAATATAATGCTCAATTAGCTTTCATACCAAACGTATTATACGCGCCAATAAATAAATAAATAAATAAATAAATAAATAAAAACTCTATTAAAAAGAAATCTAAAATTGAGGTATGTTAAAAAAGATTATGAAACAAAATTTTAAGAAATATGTTGGATTTTTAATATTATAATTTAATTTTGATAATGACGTCATTTTGTCATAGCCTAAGCAAATTTATTATTTAATATTTCTTTTACTATTCGCGTGAAAATATTTTTTATTATATGTCGTAAAATAAATCAACTCGAAATTTTTTTTGGCAACAATTAAAAATTAAAATAATTATTTTTAAAACTTTATTATAGAAGACATATCTATATTATATACAGAAGATATAATATAGATAACGTTTTCCTTCTTTTCCCTCCTCTTGGGGACTGAATTTCTAAAATTCCAAAAATTGATTTTTAGATATTTGTGTTAGCTATATTTTAAAGCAAAAATTTTACGGATATCTGTTTTTTTCTTTGAGATATAAAGGTTTTTGTGAAATCACATTTTGCCCCCTGTCCCCCATTAGGGGCCGAGTTTCAAAAATTTCAGAAATTGGTTTTTAGGTTTTTATGTTAGCTATATTATGAAACAAAAATCTCACGTATATCTGTTTTTTTCTTTGAGATAATAATGTTTTTTTAAGAAATCACTTTTTACGCATGCGAAATCACATTTTGCCACGCACCCCCTCTTGTGGACCGAATTTCCAAAATTCCAGAAATTGATTTTTAGGCATTTGTTTTAGCTATGTTTTAATGCAAAAATTTTACAGATATCTGTTTTTTTCTTTGAGATATGACGGTTTTTGTGAAATCACGTGTTGCCCTCCCACCCCCCTTGGGGGACGAATTTCGCAAAATCGTTTCTTAGGAGGTGCTTACACTACATGTTCTAAAATCTGACCCAGTTTCGAGTCAGTAGTCCCAGTAGATTTTGCTGTGCGTTGATGAGTCAGTGAGTGAGTAAGTGAGTGGAAGTACTCTTTTATATATATAGATTTCTTTTAACGGTAAAAAAAAAAAAAAAAAAAAAAAAAAAAAAAACATACCAATCATTCTTCTAAGTAATACACAAATATGTTTAGAATATATTCGTAAAATATATTATTATGTAAAATCGAAAGGAAAATTAAAAAACTCAAAAGTATTTTTTTTTTGTTATTCAAAAAAATTTTAAAAATTTATCTTATTTTATTTTATTTTTAATTTTAATAGTTTTCAAGAAATTTTAGTACACTTTATATTATTACATTTAGATGCCTATATATGTTAACTTTCACAACTCTAAGACAGTAATTTTAAAAAACGATTTTCAAGGTCCAACATCTCTTTAAAAATTGCAGAGCTGCCAACCTAATTCGGCAAATTGTTAGTACCGCCCATTTTTCTACAGCACTTAATTTTAGAGTATTTGTTTTCTTAATTCATCGTAAATATATTTGAAGAGAGTTACTCTAAAAGTTAAGTGGTGTAGAAAAATGGGCGGTACTAACAATTTGCCGGATTAGGTTGGCAGCTCTGAAGTTGTGGTTCCATAAAAAAGAAATTAAGTTTCACAGTGATATATTAAGTAACATTCAGTAATTTAAAACACATAATCTATTTTTAAAATAATAATAATATTAATAAAGCATTAGCGCGTTTATATTAAAATAAAGCGTTTATATTAAATTTTTTATAAAATTTATTGCTTATCTTTAGAAAGAATTGTATATAAAAAATATTTTTCATATAATCACTGTAAACAGTTTTTAATAGAATTTCAAGACACTACAGTGCTATAATTTCATCGAAAAGTGATATTAAATGAAAACTGTGCTTTACGCTTAGAGATAATGTTAGTGAATAGGTCAAATTATGATTATTTAGATTTTTTAAATAAAGAAAGAGTGAATGAACAAGTGAAAGAAAAGTTGACTGAACACGAATAAAGTAATAATCACGAATTCGTAAAAAGAATATGTTATTATAATTATTAAAAAGTTTTTGAAAAAACACGCATAGTTCATAAATACACTGAGAACAAAAATATATTGTGAGACCAAATTACTATTAAAATAGTACAAATGGTATGGTAAAAAAGAGAGAAAGAGAGAGAGAAACAGACATGCATACACATACAGATACATATATACGTGGACATATCCAGGTACAAAACAAATATGAATGCGTAATAACATAGAAAACTGAATGGAGAAATCTTTGTTGTGTTGTAGTTTAAAGCCAATGCACGTTCGTGAATTTACTATTTGCCTTTAACAGCTGGGGCTTGTTAAAAAAAAAAAAAAAAAAAATGTATTTATTTACTGATTTTAATAAAGAAAGTTGCACCTTTCGACTACATATGATGTATATTTGTGAATGAGTGTTTTTATCTGAGAGGTTGACAGTAATATTAAATATACGTTCAAAATGAAAAAGTTTATACTTTTTTCTTTCTTTCTTTTTCTCTCTCTCCCCCCCTCTCTCTGTCTTATTATTATTATTATTATTATTATTATTATTATTTTCTGTTAGGACATATTTGAATAAAAATGTATCGTACAAATGGTACTAGACTAAAACTTTTACTTGAATTAGACTTCTTTGTAGTCTCGAAAATTAATCCCTGACTAACTCAAAACCTGATCTGGAATCCAAAATGAAAATGGAAATAAATAAATATTGCATGATTAATGGAGTTATACAAAAACAGTCTAGAATTTCAATATATCGCTAATAAAAGTTTATTTACAATGAATTAAACCTATAAAAATGTGAAGTATTCGAGAATATAGTTTTTTATTCTTTTGTCTGAATCCAAAATCTTCTAGTAATTATTCTAATATAATTTAAACAAATGATAAATTTAACAAATAATTCAGATAAGAAAATATATTTCTGTATTACAAACACATAAAAAAATTCTGAATATTAAATTTCAAATGTAACATTTGTAAGAATTTTTATTTAAAAATCTTTAAGAATGTTTTTCATAGCATTAATTTTGTTGATTTATTTCTTTAATTTTTATAGTAAAAGTTACTATAATCATACATTTATGTTAGGGCAGTCGTCGTCAACTACACATTTTAGTCACAGAAAATTTAAACTAATTGAAAACTTATGTTATCAGAAGATGTATAACGAGTAACTTTTTTAATAAATTTCTGTTACAGGCTGCACGACATAATCATTAATTATAAGTATATATATACATACTTATAATTAATGAAAACTCTTTTAATGCTAACTTATGATAATTTATGATAACATTAAATATATATATATATATATATATATATATATATTAATAAAATTAATGATTTCTGTATTTGATTAAAAATGTTATTCGATTAAAATGTTATTCGAATATGCTGATGTATGTTACATTTGCTAAAAAAGATAAAAATAAAATAAATAAACGCATTCTCAAATTGCGTTAGGGAAAATTAATGGAACCATTGAATTGAAAGTAACATTTCCTTTTAAATGAAGAAACATTTTTTGTTCGAATATGTTTGGAACAAGTATATCTCATATTTAGATAAACATAAATAGTATATATTATATACACATAAGTATATGCCTTTTTATGTTTATGTTATGTATATAATAAACAGAAATTATTAGTATAAATATGTATATGATAAATATTACATATAGGATCATAAATATAGCATATATTATATACACATAGATATATGCATTTATGTTAAGTAACGCTATTTTACAATTTTACAATGATAATTATCCATTGCGGTTGTAGGCTCATACTCTGAAACGAAGGGTATATTAAACATATATTAGAAACGAATTATTTAGTGTATTTATAGCCTTGGAGAGCTTTTGTAAGCTATTTGTATCTTGTCCCCCTCCCTTTATTTTGGAAAAATATATAGGAAGTGATCATTTATCATATTTTAAACGGTAGTCAATAAAGATGGTGTTCACATACTTTTGTCACAATGTTGGAAAAAAATTATAACATGTTGAGAAATAAATAGATAAATAAATAACATTTTGATTATAGGGATATTTAAACATCAGAAATATTTTTAACAACGTATTTTCCACACAAACGTTTCTTATTAAAAAAAAAAAAAAAAAAAAAAAAAGATAAATATTTAAAAATCTTCTTCTTAATTTCAGCAATAATTTCAACAATACTTTTTTTTTTTTTTTACAATTCTACAAAGTATTATATACATACAGTATTTAAAAATTATAAATAAATTAAGAAAAAGTTCCGAACACAACTGGTTGCACTTATGAAAGAGATTTTTGATTGATGCTTCTTAAAAAGTTTTTTAATGATGGAAGGAAATATTTCAGAAACTGAGGGGCATTTACGAAGTCATTCAAAAAACACTTTAAAATTTTTAAAACCATTTTTTACCTATGAAATAAAGCTTTTGATTTTCGCCGCAGAGTTGTTACTGGTATTATTCATTATCTCTTTAAAAATTAAGAATATAAAGGATGCCTTATTTTCTCGTGTAAACCATTTATTTCTGTATGTATTTTCTGTAAAATGTATTCCTATATTTCAGATCAATATGTTTAAAAAATGTTTAATTCCCAAAGTTTTTTTTTCTTTTTTTAATGAGCAAGGGAAATATTTCAATAACGAAAAGCCATTGCAAAGCTGTTAAAAAAAAAAAAAAAAAAAAAAAAAAAACTAAATTTTCTAACATTTCTTACATGAAATAACGCTTTTGAATTTTGAAGCAGCGTAATTTTTTAAATTGTGCATTATCTCTTTGTAAATTAGGAATATAAAATACGTCTTACCTTCTCGTAAAAAGCATTTCTCCTTTTTGTATGTGTTTTCCACAAATTATATTCCTACATTTCAGATCAATACGTTTAAAAGAATTTCACTTCTGATTACTGTATCAGCAGACACGAAAGTGGTGGTTGCTGAGCAAAGGTAACTTGTGAATGTAAACAAGAAAGGGTTATGTCTGACGAGTTGAAAAGAGCGGGAAACAACATTCTTCTAAATTGCCTACGGGATGATTTGAATAATATCAGAAATGCCTCGTCCAGTCTTCTTCTTCTTCTTTTTTTTTTCTTTCTATTAAAATGCGTGAAGCAGACGAGCAACCAAATTAGTGTAATTCTGAGATGTTTTCTTCGCATTCGACAAGAATATATATCTTTTTTTTTTAACTTTAGATATCGTTACTTAAAATAGCTGAAAAGTATAGTAATTATAAAATACGGACACCCGTATTCAACATTATTGCATATATTGTGACACCTTGCATATAGTATATATGGTTTTTCTAATAATAACGATAAAAAAAAAATTATTTTAGTGGATTATTCAGGTTTAACCTTATCATTATGTGCTATCGAAATATATTCTGTTATGATCTAGGGTCCACGTGGTCACCACACTATAAAACACATAGTTAGTGTGTTTTAAATATCTTATATGTTAAAAATGGTCTTTTTAAACGAACAAAAGGTGTTAAAAAAAGGGGGGCAGGGTTGTAAAATAGTTTAGAAAACAAAACTGTACTGTTGTGAAACACTATAACTATGTCCTATCTTAATAACCCTACTACGTATGATCTGGGGTTCACACGGGCCCCACACTATAATGCACATATTTAATATCGTTTAAACATAATGAAAATGTTTAATACTTCTTCTGGCTTAAAAAAAAAAAAAAAAAATATGTGTCTAAATACTACATTACAGTTTTACTAATTTTTTCTTTTTGTAAAGTGTCTAGATATTCTGGATCCTGGGGTCTGAGTGGACCCCGGGATACAGAAATGTATGACATCTATATTTCAGATAAAATAAATCTTATTATTACCTGATATTTCTGCAATCAAATTTTCACCCTCAGTCAAACACATATTGAAAACATATGTTTCTGCTTGTGACCTCTCAGATAGCAAAATGTATTTTTTGACAACAAATTAAAATTTCCTGGGGCCCTCATTGGAGCCCAGGTCATAGTGATAGGGATAAATATTGGAAAGTTGGACTAGTGGTAATTAAATTACGGTTGTTAACTGAAATAATCGTCCGAAAAATTCCCTTTTCTTCAATCGTTGACTGGTGAACTTGATTCATGAATTAACACTTTACATCCGGCGACATCAACGAGGCGCTATTAGCAAATCGTTCGTTATTTGAAGATGACTCTACCCATGAACGTTACTTCTACTATTAGATGTTACAAAACTGATAGTAATGACACATATTAATCATCTAAATTCGATAAATGTAACACAGGGGTGCACAACCTTTTCAGCTGGAGGGCCACTATCGCTGTTCATTGGGATATGACGGGCCACAGACGAGATAATATAAAAAAAATTAAACAAACGCAGATATATTTGCCGTGTTATAGATATATATAAGATGCACACACACACATATACACATGCATATATAAAGAGGTGCACTATCATTATCATGTGCCTGTGTGCAGAACTTGAGTTTGTATCATATGTAAAGACTGATATAGGATACCAAAATAAGCAGTTTTAATGTAGGTATGTGGGTATGAGAATATAAATTTGAGGTATTAGACGGCATTGGCGAGATATATGAGTGAAAATGCTTCTATGGTCATAATTGTCATTTTCAACATGAATTTCCAACAAAATGCATTGTGTCACCTTCCTGTTCTGATGTAACATAAACAACATGGTCTACAAAAGTTGCAGTGAATTTGACGAGGATTTGGTTGCTAAATTATTATAATAGCATCCAAGGCCATAGCCAAGGAAAGGGGGGGGGGGGGTATTGGAGCACAGATATTTCTGGATTAAATAAAGTTTTATTTTTGATCTTTTAAACAAATTAAGAAATCCGTCTCAGCCTTCTACATGCCCTCTGATGTTGTTAGTGCCCTCTGTTTGTGATTACGCCCCTATTAGAAACCAGCTAAACTATCGTGATAGTAATCAGTCAGTAAGTGCATCTACTACTGAAAATCTGAGATATGTTTTATATTTTTGCAAATGTAACTCCATTACATATGCGGCAACTGAAAATCTTGGTGGTCGTTTTGAAGCACAAAACTGTCTATTCTCATCCATTAAAATATTTGAATGTTTTGTCAGCTATGCCTGTGTTGAAATCGCTCCATGTACAGCTCCTCCAGCTGATGATTAATGCGATCTAAAATGCCAGTCTTTTGGCGGGTCGCAAATTGATGGCTACTGGGCCGCATGTGGCCCCCGGGCCGCAGGTTGTGCACCTCTAATGTAACAATAGCATAAATAAATCAATAGACAATAACGAATATTTTTAAAAATATATTTTCAGTTATTACGGAAACAGGAATGATAAATACAGGAAATAAATTATATTATACATCTTTTACAAGTGTAACTCACATAGGCGGGACTTCTTATTTAAGAAAGTAAAACACATACCGAATAAAGTGTAAATAGGGTTAAAAACCCAAATGTGCTTTTTTTTTTTTTTTTTGGTCGAATAATGTAATTAGAGAGAAATCTGAAGACGGGGCTCATTGTTTAAAATAGAAAAACACGCTGTCACCAATGTATTAATGAACAAGTTTGCAAAAAGTTCTAGCGACATAGAAGAAAGTTTTGTGAATGGTGCAGATGTGAAAGTGTTAATATATTGCGAAATATTAATAATAATATTGCAAAGTATTAATAATAATATTGCGAATTATTAACAATAATACTACGAAGCGTTAATATATTGCGAAGTATTTAAGAATTATTCTACGAAAAAAAAAAAAAAAAAAAAAAAATTCTTGAAATTTTAGAACTTTTTTAGGGTAATTAAAATACAATGCTTGCAAATTTTTATTTTATAGCTATTTAATTATTTACGATAATTGTTTTAGTTTATAAAAAAGCAAATACAGAAACATTTTTTAAATAAAATCATATAACTATTTTTAATATATTGTAACTTTTAAACTTCAGTTCATAAACAAAGTATAATAAAGTAAAATAAAAGATCATAATCGCTCAGTTTTATTTTTATTTTTATTTTATCTTATTTTTGGAATATTAGTCTTAATTTTCAGCAAACACTTTTTTAAAGGAAAATCACGCACATATAATTTTTTCCAACAGACATATTTTAATCAAAAATCCACAAATGAAGTAATTCTTAGCGTTTTTTATTTGACAATAAAATAAATAAATAAATAAATAAATAAAAATAAAATATATAACTATTTTTAATATAATGTAACTTTTAAACTTCAGTTCATAAACGAAATATAATAAAATAAATAAAAGATCATAATCGCTCAGTTTTATTTTTATTTTTATTCTATCTTATTTTTGGAATATTAGTCTTAATTTTCAGCAAACACTTTTTTTAAAGGAAAATCACGCACATATCATTTTTTCCAACAGACATATTGGGCCGTAGTAGCCCAGTCGGTAGAGCTCCGGCCTCGTAATTGGAAGATTGCGGGTTCGGTCCTCGAGCCGGCCAAAGACCGTCGTGTACACTAATGGTGGCTGGTGCACGAAAAATCTGTCGTGGCCGCAATGTCCTCCATGTTCCCACCAAAAATTATACCTCTGGGGGTTCTCGAAGCGGGAGAGCCATCCCTTTCGTGGAGGATCAAAATTGTGATGGCATGTCTCCGGACCACCTCTAGGGGTGTGTCCCAGATCGTCGCCAATTGCCCATCTGCGCAGCACTAGTGCGACGTTAAACCCAACCAACCAACCAACAGACATATTTTAATCAAAAATTCACAAATAAATTAATTCTCAGCGTTTTTATTTGACAAAAAAAAAAAGAATAAATACATAAATAAGCGATCGTGTAATATAAATAATGCTGTATCAGTGTCAATAATCCACAGTTTCTTGTAAAAAAAGAAAAGAAAAGAAAACTCAAATTAAAAAGCAATTAAAATAACTTTGGTTAATCTTCGCTTTAAAAAAGATATTTCTTCCAATCACTATCAGGTATAAGTATATACGTCAGCGGTCTTCCAATTATTAGGGTGTGGACCTATTGGTTATTCATTAATCACCCATTTAAGTAACCAATTCAAATATTTTCCGTTGACCTACTTGCAAAATATCATGCTTTAGTATGTGAAGGAAAAAATGTTATTTTTAGTTCACGTAATTCCACTATAAATGTAAATGAAATATGAAAACATTACGCACTAATCCTTTATTATTCGCTCCATATTTTCTTCTGAAAATTACTAAACTAATTTCAAAAAATGGCTATTAGACATATAACTGGTCACAAATACTTTAAAAATAAATTAGCGTTTATAATTTTCGAGAAATGTTTGGTCAGAAACTTCTATAAATAAATTTTATTAAATTCAAATAATAATTAATTTAATAAATAACTTTGTATGTAACCACTATCAATTACAAAAAAAAAAAAAAAAAAACCTCGCAACAATTGTTTTAGGTCAAAATAATTGCACGGTCTTCATCAGATGAAAAAACTAGGCATAAGTGCATGATTAAATCAACAACTAAGTACACTCGGTAACAAAAGTCTCCGAACACTAGCAAAAATTCCTATGTAAAAAAAGTACTCTTAATACAGTTTTGTTAAATAAATCCTTGTCGAAACATGTTTTTAGACTGACTAAAAACAGGATTCGACAAGGATTTATTTAACATAACTGTATTAAGTATACTTTTTTTATATAGGAATTTTTGCTAGTGTTCGGAGACTTTTGTTACCGACTGTACTCAAGCCTAAAAATTTAAAATGATTTCTGTATTTAGTTTCCCCTGAAACATTTTCTGTTAAATTTTGGAATAGTGTTGCTGTCGACCGAATAGATAAGAAAAATCAATTCAAAAATCAATTAAAAATCAATTAAAGCAAGAAAACACTATTGAAAAATTGATGCATAAAAAATATTAAATATTTTGTTTCAATGCAAAACTAATGGCTAAGGAAGTTCATGTTAGGTAGAATAAAGTTCATATGCTGAAAAATTTGAAAGTGAATTTGAAAAATCATTAAGATATGGCAATTAAAAAGAAATATTTGGTCATTTCCTTTGGCTTAATTTGGCGTAAATGTTTCTGATACTAAGCAACAAACTAGTAGTTTCTTTTACAGTGGACAGGAAAATTATTGAATCACTAGCAATAATGCCTATTTAAAATATGCACATGCACCTAATACTGTTTTGTTAAGTAAATATTTGTCGAGTCACGAGCTTCGTCTTAACCCCTTAATGCTGCACTGTTAAAAATTTCAACAGAAAACTCTGTGTAATCTATTATATTAAGTCTTACGTAAAATTACAGAGAAAAATAAACAGAAATGTTAAAAAACATATTTTATACATTCAATTTAATAGCAAATTAATTTATTTAATTAATTGTGAGAATATATTTCGGACTTGGAATGCTTTTTCTAAAGTAGAAATAGTCAATTTTAATTTTAATTAAAAAAATTAAATAATAAAATTACGTAAAAATACAGAATAAAAATTAAGAATCTCGATTATTCACTTTTAACTAAGAATTACTGTAAATTTACAGAGACTCTGGATAAATATTTACATTAAATTTACAGAATTTTTTAACAGTGTGCGAGGACGCAAAATTTAAGTTCCAGATGCAAAAATTCATCCCGGAAATTTTTTAGCAAAAATTTACGTTTATAACATAACAGAAAATGCCGGTTTTTTTAACCTTAAAATTAAAAATTTCTTTTAGTTTAATTTAGTTCATCAATACCGGTGGCAGTATAATTTAAATGATCCGAATTGTCTTGCGCCGCAAAGGGTTAATGCTGTGTATGAAAAAGTAAGCTGATGATAAATTGATGAAGTAATTTGATAACTGTATTCATGAATTTGACTCGTAAATTACAACAGTTAATTTTGGTAATTAAGTTTAATCTGTATTTCCTTCATAATATTTTAAAATTGCATTTTATATTCTATTCTGATGATATTTCCTTTTTCTTTAGTATTTGGCAGTATGGAAATTACAGTTAGCAGCAAAAATTCCTATGAAAAAAAGTACACTTAATAGTATTTTGTTAAATAAATCCTTGTCGAATCATGTTCTTAGACTGACTAAGAACAGGATTCTACAGGGATTTATTTAACAAAATTGTATTAAGTGTACTTTTTTTTATACAGGAATTTTTGCTAGTGCTCGGATGCTTTTGCTGCCGACTGTAGACAATTTCCTGGGAAATGTTCAAGACACTAATGAATATTATAGACATCTGAGGCTTGTTGAGCTTGATATACCATTATTGAGCAGAAAATCAGAAATTTTCCAGAAGTATAGACTTTCAGCTTAGTTACTTGCATTCGGACACATCCTTTTTTAGATGGAGTGCATGAAATATACAGTCGGTAACAAAAGTGTCCGAACACTAGCAAAAACTCCTACGCAAAAAAAGTAGAGATAATACTGTTTTGTTAAATAAATCCTTGTCGAATCCTGTTTTTAGTCAGTCTAAGAACAGGATTCGACAAGGATTTATTTTGAAAAACTGTATTAAGCGTACTTCTTTTACATAGGAATTTTTGCTAGTGTTCGGACACTTTTGTTACCGACTGTAGATAGTGCTGACAATAATGTGCCTTAAAGTGAATGGTTAAAATATCAAAGTTTGATTGCGAATTTTTTTTTTTCTGCCATACGATATTCAATAAAACCCCCCATTCATACAGATCAATTAATTAATTGATGAAAAGTAGTTTAATAAATATTTAGTTTTAATAGGAATGTAAGTACTGACATTCTTTTTCTTTTCCATTAATTACTTTATTAATTTCATGCGTAAAAGAAATTACAACCACGCTAGTCATATTTTCTTTTAAGTATTGAATAAGATTTACTTTTTTTTGTAGAGCGTAGAAATAAGACATCGACGCATTGTTTATTTTCTAACGACATTATTGTTTGTTTATTGTTAACATATACATCAAACTTGTATGCTTTACTGTTCGCTTATAAATCTTCGTCGAGATGAGGATAGATATCGCATGATAAGATTACAATGCATTTAAAAAAAAAAAAAAAAAAAAACACCCTCAGCCATCGTGGGAATTGAACCCACTCTCCTACGCTCGAAGGCGACCAGCATAATCACTCGGCTATAGCGACATTATGAAACAAGAGATGTTTTTAATGATGCAAACGATAATTAAACCCTATTTAGAATTGATGCTAGACAGTTTATTTCATCTTAATTTAATTCATAAAGAAAGTCAAAATCATTACAAAAAAATGTGAATACTCTTCATTTGGATAGAATAATTTAATATAATAATAGTTTCAACCATACTAACTGTGTCTTCTTAAATATTATACAATAAATTTAAACTACCTTTCAAACAATATACTGAAGAAATTTATTATCATTTCAACATGATTGTTGCCATGTGCTGCCTTTTTTCCCATGTAAAAATGTCATTGCAATAATGCTAATATAAAAATACAATGATTTTTTCTATTGTTTCCGAAATCCGTGACCTTCCGAACGTAAGATTTCAAAGAACAAATAATCATTGTGTCATGAAACTGGATATTTTAAATCCTAAAATATTTCGTATTCGAATATTTAAGAGAAAAATAAATATGTATATTCGAGAGACAATATCTCAGAGGAATATTTTTGAAAGGAAAAATTCCGGGGAAATCTCTAAGACTCAGACGTTATTTTGCGTATTCACAGCTCTGTTGACGTTACAGTAATCGGATTTCACATATTTCATCGGAACAATTTAAAAAAAATTAAAATCTTTTGACTTTTTTATATTTTAAATTTTTACGACGAATAACGGAGTTCAATTAAATTTCGGATCTATTTAAAATGCATGTAAAATTTCGATTAAAAAAATTGCTATGATTTTTAATCAATAAAAAAATGTTGTCGCTTAAAATAATCTAAATTATCACTGTTTAAGTTATGCCTCACGATTTACCAGATTTCTCATATTAATCATTCGGAATTATGTCATAGGAAACTGTTTTTATCCGAATACTGTTTTGATCAATATATTGCAAAGTTAGATTCTTTGCTAGATTTTTTAATAGTTTAGTTGAAAGGGAAAAAACATAAACAAACAAAAATTATTTTGAGTCAGATTTAACATTTTTTATATATTTAGGGATTCGATGTGTGTAGGTGTAGAAATTAAGTCCGTGTGATTGCACTTGTGTTTTAGTCCTGGGTGGAATGTCTTCCGAGGGGTCTTTTAAAGTGCCCGAGGTCGTATTTGATCAAGTTTTCCTGAAAACCACGAAAAACTCCAAATGGCTAGATGGATGAGTGTGACCTATGATCGAATAAGGCACTTTTCTGTTTACCAGCTTCTAGAGCAGAACCTCTAGGTCACCCTTGGGTTTTAAGGGATCTGTAACTTTCACAGAGTTATTATTAATTTTATATGTAAACTTATAATTTATTTTCTTTTATATATTCTTCTAAAGCATTCCACTACATGAATCTTCTATGATGTTATAAAAATTATGTTTTTATAAATATTTCTCTGATTTTTAAAAAGAAAAAATAATTAGTTATGTCCTAAATGAAAACTTAACTTTAGACGAAATACATTTGTTTTTTTAATTTATTAATATTGATTATTAATTTTTGCTATATGTTGTAAGACTTCTTGTTCTAATTCGAGACAGTATAACGCAAATGGTGACGATGCCTTTTGGCTGGCTAAGATAAAAAATCATTTGGTTCTAACAAATCTCTCTTTTACAGATTTTAATTTAGTGCCAAATGCCTGCTGTATTGAAAGGAAAATTTCCAAATGCCAGACAAAAAATTCAAAATCTATGTTGGCAGCTCATAAACAAATTCCATATGGTTGCAAAATTGGTACTCATCTGAAGGTTAAGTTTCTTCAAGATTGTGTCAACGCAGTTTTCACTCATTTGATCTAATTATTCAATGTAATTCAATATAATAATATCTTTTGATTTAAATAAACAAAAAAAGTAAAAAGAGCGTATGAAAGTTGCATTCCTTACAAGTGAATAGTATATTAATTTCTTAAAATTTCTTTTGTATGATTTCTCTCAGTTTCATTTTAAATATACATATATAGGGTAAGTGCATCAGTGATTGACACTTTTAGAGCAATCGCTGATGTTTTTAATGTTCTAGTCATCAGAAAATATTTTTAGAAATCTTAAGTTACTACATATTGGTATGAAAGAGATTCAGAACCACATATATGTTAAAATATATACATAATGTTGCGTACTTGAGGGTTCGTGAGTTGTCCGGGAATGAAAGGCCAAACTTACAAAAATTCAGTAATTTATTCACAGAAAGTTCCAGAAAAATACAGGTCAATAAACCAATTATCAGCTTCAATTCAAGCAGTAACCACAGCTTAAACAACAGCTGTCAATAGCAAATCCACAGTACCAACTGTATAGCAATAACACTTGAAGCAAGTCTCTCTCAAAGAGGCTCAAGAGCAATGCAAGCACTAACGAAGCTGGCTGAGATCTGAACTGAACTGACTGCCTTGGCGAGGAAGCGCTCCTTATATGCTGTTCCATGGAACCCAGATTTTTCGAGAAAACTCTAGAAAGTGGTCAACCAATCAACTTACAGCTTCCATATTTGGTATATCCCATATAAGGATTTTCTCGCCAAGGTCGCCAAAAAAATCGCCAAGGTGGGAAAAAGTCGCCAAATTTGGCGCCAAATCCATTACCTGCATTACTGGGGCTTTTTAATGCGTTTTAAAGGGAAAAAAAGGCTATTTCAACGCTAAAACGACTAGAAATGCACAAAATTAGCACTTTATCAACTTACTAAGCCTCTTTGAAAGAATTTATACAAAAAGCAACATCTCCAAACATGTCCAAACAGCATCTGAGCTGGAGTATAGCCGGTGGTTTCATGGACAGCACTTCGATAAGCCAGCAGGAACAATGGCAACTTCAAGTCCCAATCTTGCTGGTTCCTTGATACTAGAAGGGAGAGGTTATTCAGGATGGTACGATTGAACCTCTCGACCATGCCGTCCGACTGGGGATGTAAGGGTGTTGTCCGGGTTTTGTCTATGCCGAGTAGTTCACACAGTCCTTTGAAAACATCAGAGGCAAAGTTCCTACCTTGGTCGGTATGAAGTTGTAGGGGCGCGCCGTACCTTGACACCCATTGCTGCACTAGGACTTCTGCGACTGTGCATGCCTCTTGATTGGGAATGGGATATGCCTCAGGCCACTTGGTGAAATAGTCCATCACGACGAGAATGTATTTATTTCCACTGGAGGTCCGTGGCAAAGGACCCAAGATGTCGATTGCAATCCGTTCAAATGGTGCTCTCACGTTATACCGTTGCAGTCTTCCTCGACTTCGTTTCTGCGGGCCTTTACGTACCGCACAAGCATCACAGGATTTACACCATTTCTCCACATCCTCCTTTGCCTTGCACCAGTAGAAGCATTCCCGAACTTTCTGCAGAGTCTTCATTACCCCAAAATGGCCTCCGGTAGAGCTACTGTGCAGTTGTTCTAAAACAGCTGGAATTTTTGATCTTGGTAATAAAATCTGCCATCTGAAGCTTTTCCCATCATCAGATTCCCACTTTCTGTATAATACGCCGTTTCTGATATGAAGAGAGTCCCAAAGTGCCCAATAACTTTTCGTAATGGGACTAAATCTGGAAATGTCTTGCCAGATAGGTCTGTGGCTGGTCGTCTCCTTCAGCTGTAATATTGGCTTTATGTCAGGATCTTCCAACTGGGATTTTCTAAGTTCTTCGTCACTCCATGGATCGGGATCTTGATCTGATGGTGTTGAGACAGTAACTTGGCAGGCAACCGGATTTATCGGCAGGTATTTCTGTTCGGCTCTAGAGCAATACTTGCAGCTTTCCGAGCAGGGCTTCCGTGACAAGGCATCTGCATTACCATGTAGAGTCCCTTTACGATGACGTATCTCGAAGTCATATTCCTGCAGGCGTTGTATCCACCTGGCAATCTGTCCTTCCGGGTTCTTGAACTGGAGCAACCACGTTAAAGATGCATGGTCAGTCCGGAGCAGGAATCTTCTGCCATAGAGGTAATGATGGAAATGTTCTATGGCTTTTACGATGGCGAGTAGCTCTTTCCTGGTGGTACAGTAATTTCGCTCCGGTTTAGACAGGCATTTACTCGAATAGGCAATGACATGTTCTTGACCATCAATTTCCTGCGACAGAACAGCACCGACACTCTCATGGCTGGCATCTGTATCAAGTATGAACTGTCTGTCGGGCTGTGGATATGTCAAGATAGGCGATTATGTTAAGGCCTCTTTAAGTCGCTTGAACGCTTTTTCACATTCATCTGTCCACAGGAACTTCTGTTTGGCTTCCGTCAGCTTGTGCAGTGGTCTGGCAATATTTGAGAAACCCTTGACAAACTTCCTGAAGTAAGTGCATAACCCCAGGAAACTTCGTAGTTGGTGTACATTTTCAGGGCGACTCCAGTTCTCGACTGCAGAGATCTTCACAGGATCAGTTCTCACACCTTCGGCAGAGATGATATGGCCGAGGTAGCTCACTTCACGACGGAACAAGTTACACTTGTCTGGATTCAATTTGAGGTTAGCCATTCTGAGTTTCTCCAGCACCTTTCGGATGTTTCGTAGATGGTCTTCAAAGGTGCGCCCCACAATGATAATATCATCCAAATACACCAGACAGGCTTCATAGGAAAGTCCTTTTAGCACTGTCTCCATCAGGCGTTCAAAGGTAGCAGGAGCATTACATAATCCGAACGGCATAACTTTAAATTGCCACAGTCTTTGTCCCGTGGTGAATGCAGTCTTCTCACGATCGTCAGGATGTAATTCTACTTGCCAGTAACCGCTCTTCAGATCCAAAGTCGAGAACCATTTATTGCCAGCAAGTGTGTCTAATGTGTCGTCAATTCTGGGAAGAGGGTAACTGTCTTTCTTCGTGATGTCATTCAAACGACGATAATCCACACAAAATCTTGTTGAACCATCCTTTTTTCGCACCAGTACTATGGGAGAGGCCCAAGGACTCGTTGATGGCTCGATGACGTCATTGTGCTGCATTTCATTTAGAAGTTCAGTGACCTCTTCCTGTTTAGCAAATGGAAGTCTTCTTGGATGTTGTTTGATTGGAGGGTGATTTTCTGTATCAATTCTGTGCTGGGTGATGTTCGTTCTCCCGACGTCTTCAGGTGTTCGAGAAAAAAGGTCTTTAAATTCTTGGAGTAGCTTCTCCGCAGCACATCTCTGTTCCTTTCCTAACTCTGCATTCTTGAGTAATTCCGTTATTAATTGTTCAGAAGACTTGGATTCAGTTGATTGCGTGGGGCGGTTGATGCATGTTACAGGAGTGCAGGCTGCTAACACCTCATCCTTCTTCACTGTTCGGACCTTATCGCTGATGTTTGCGACTCTCACAGGAATAGTATTCTTTGAGAGATCAACTAGAGATGAAGCTACCAGAACTCCTCTTGGGCTATTGTCTGTATTCGGGTATTCAATCAGTCCATAGCGGAAGTATTGCTTTGTAGGTGGTGTTCCTGAAACTATTGTCTCTGTGTTTGGAGGGATGGAAATTTCAGACTTGGCTGTTATCTGGCAAATTGTCTGAATGTCTTGATTTTCAGTGTTGAACACAGCGATGTCTTCCGAACTCGAATGCAGTTCATTATTCTTGAAGTCCAATTGAAAGTTAAATTTTCTCAGGAAATCAATTCCAATGATTAAAGGATCTCTTATATCAGCCACATATGCCATATGATGGTAACTGGCATTCCCAAAAGTGATGGCCAAGTTCATTTTTCCATATATTTTGATTTCGTCTCCGGTCACAGTCTGGAGTTTAACGCAGGGCGGAGTCCAGATGATCTTCTCTTTTAGTTCTTGAGCCAAATCCGTTCTAATGATGGTCACGTTGTCTCCCGTGTCCAGAATCATCCGGCAGGTGGCGTTGTTGATTTGGCCATAGACGTGAAGTCCATTATCGCCGCCACTCATCGATGAAACATGAAATACTGTAAATTGGGGCTCTTTAATTTTAGGCAACCTCCGCCCCGCGAGGTGGCCTCCTCTTAGTTTCCCTGCAGTGATGTTGAAGCCGGGTGATTTCCTATAGTTGGTCGTACAGGGCAGTTCCTTTTCACATGACCATCCCCTCCACAGCCCCAGCACTTTATCCTCCGATCCTTTTTTTTCTATATTATTTTCCAGGCTGCGCAATCTCTTTAAGATCTCTGCGAAACTTCTCTTCATTTCATTCTCATCAGCAGGCGTATCATTTAATGAGACTGCTCTTATGGTATAGCGGTTTTTACGGGAGGCTTGTTGGGCTGCCTCTATCCTAAGTACATAGCCTAAAGCTGATTCTACGTCTCTGATGTTGGAGAGTCTCAGCGCTTTTTAAATTTCTGGATCACGAACAGCATCGATAAAGTACTGAAGAGCTAAGTCGTTTCGAGTGTCAGCTTGGCAGTCTGAGAATGCTAGGTGTGACAATCTCTGAATGCCCGCTGCCAGCTCTTGCAAACTTTCGCCCGTTTTCTGGTAACGGGACTTTAGCTGGAGGCGACTATAGTCCTTAGAACACTTCTCTCCAAACCGTAGCTCCAGTGCTCTAGTCAAGGCCTCGAAGTCGTTCCTTTCTTCTTTAGAAACATTTCTCAGTATCTCGGCTGCATCTCCCCGTAATGCTGCTGCTAAGTGGACCGACTTGGCGGTAGAGTCCCAGCCGTTAGCTTCAGCTACGATGGAAAACTGCGTCTTATATACATGCCAGGAGGAACTGCCGTCGTAGGTAGATAGCTTAATAAATTCGTGATTCTGGCTTCTTCTCTCTTTCTTTTCAGTTTCCTGGGGCATGGACTCTAACTTTTCTTCCACTTTTCTGTCCAGATCTTCTTCTATTCTCTTCAATTTACCTTCTATCTCTGAAAACCTGCCTTTCAGTTCCTGATCAAAATTTTCTTTAACTTTCTCCTCAAAATTCTCTTCTATCTTCGTAAATCTCTCTTCAAAATTTCTTTCTACTTTCATAACCTTCTCTTCTATTCCATCCATTCTATTTTCCATCACCATTAATTTACCCTCTATTGATTCTTTCGCCGTTGAAAGCTCTCTCTTCATCTCATCTTGGTTGGATTTAATTTCTTCGGTCAAACTGGCTTCCATCTTTTCCTGAACTGCTTTCATTTCCTTCATTTCTTCAGTCAAGCCGTCTTTCATTTCTCTTTGCGATGTTTCCATTTTCTCTTGTGCTGCCTTCATTTCTTTCATCTCTTGACTCAGACTATCTTTCATCTCTCTTTGTCCTTCTTTCATTTCATTCATCTGGGTAGCTAAGCTTTATAGAAGTTTCTTCATCTGTTCCTCCATAGCTATAGTTATAACCATTCACAGACAATCCCACTTCTGACACCAGAAATGTTGCGTACTTGAGGGTTCGTGAGTTGTCCGGGAATGAAAGGCCAAACTTACAAAAATTCAGTAATTTATTCACAGAAAGTTCCAGAAAAATACAAGTCAATAAACCAATTATCAGCTTCAATTCAAGCAGTAACCACAGCTTAAACAACAGCTGTCAATAGCAAATCCACAGTACCAACTGTATAGCAATAACACTTGAAGCAAGTCTCTCTCAAAGAGGCTCAAGAGCAATGCAAGCACTAACGAAGCTGGCTGAGATCTGAACTGAACTGACTGCCTTGGCGAGGAAGCGCTCCTTATATGCTGTTCCATGGAACCCAGATTTTTCGAGAAAACTCTAGAAAGTGGTCAACCAATCAACTTACAGCTTCCATATTTGGTATATCCCATATAAGGATTTTCTCGCCAAGGTCGCCAAAAAAATCGCCAAGGTGGGAATAAGTCGCCAAATTTGGCGCCATATCCATTACCTGCATTACTGGGGCTTTTTAATGCGTTTTTAAGGGAAAATAAGGCTATTTCAACGCTAAAACGACTAGAAATGCACAAAATTAGCACTTTATCAACTTACTAAGCCTCTTTGAAAGAATTTATACAAAAATAAACACAATTATTTACAATTTTGTAACAATATATACATTTGGATAACAATTTGTTTTTTTATGAATTTTTATTTGACACCCACTCAATGTTCCAGTAATTGACACTGCCAGTCTTTCATTTTATCAGTAATTGGCCCCCTATGTTCCAGTGTTTGACACTGCTAGTTATACATTTTACCAGTTATTAGCACCCTATGTTCCAGTGTTTGACATAAAATGTTAAAATTCTTATATGTAAAATATATGATTTTATAATTTTTCTTATCTATTAATTATTTCGGGATAGATGTCAATTACTGGAGCATGCCAATCACTGAAGCACCTACCCTATATATTAATTTGGTACAAAAGAATTAAATAATAATAATAATAATAATCATCATAGCGTGTTTCTGAAAAATATTATTATTTTTATTTATGTATGATGGGCTTGGCGGCCATCTTTCAAGTAATGAATAAACATTCACACAATTTAAAAGAAGTTTCTTAAAATATATCTCATATAAAATTAATTTTGCTATTCCATTCAGCAGAGACGGAAATATTTCGATAACATGATTTCTTATAAGTATTTAGTATTAAGTGCACTTCCATCCTATAAATGGCGGGAATAAAAGAATATAAAAATTTAAATTAACGTAAAAACATGAAGGAGAGGGGGGGAAGCATAGAAGCTTCCACCCCCCGTTATATTTACCCAATTTGAATTTAGCTTCTTGGAATAAATATCTCGTAAAAATAATATGGTTATTCCATTCAACAGGGGTTGAAATATTCAAATTAAAAAAGAAAAAAAAAATGCATTAAAAACATCGCAAAAGCCCCGTTAAGCACACAAGTTGAATCAATTTAAGTTTTAACAGTGTTAAGTTTGGCGCACTCCCATCCTCCCATCCTATAATTATTTCCCATTGCGCAGCACTAGTGCGATATAAAACTCAATTAACCAACCAATCAACCAACTCATCCTATAATTGATGAGATTTATAGAATTCAAACTAACGTAAATCTTTGAAAGATGGCCACCAAACCCATCATACATAAATAAAAATAATAATATTTTTCAGAAACACGCTATGATGTATTTAGTACAGGAAAGAAGGATTTCTATCAACATATCATAAGGCACTTGATTCACATGTGAAAAATTAGTTAAAAGGGAATATTAAATAAGTATTTGAATGTAAGCTTGGGAATTTGATATCACACCCTTTTTAGACACAACTTTAATCAATTCTCTTTCTTTGAGCTTGGCTTTTTTGTACATTTTAAGTGTCTTTTTTGTAGATAATAAAATAAAGAAAAGAAGAACTATTTTCATTTATCTATTTTAGAGGGAAAAAAAAAAAAATCTTCTCATGGAAAAAAAAAAAAAAAAAAAAAAAAAAAAGAAATATTTAACTTTTTTATTAATAAAAATGGAATTGCTAATTTTTGAAATTTGTGATCGGAGATTTTTTTTAAATGTTTTTATGACAATTTCTATTAATATATAAATACATAAAGTAAAAAGAGTTATCTTTATTACATAAAATTTCTAATGTTATTATTATTATTATTATTATCATCATTATTGTTTAGAAAAAAAAAATAAATAAATAAAAATAAAAGTTCAAAATTTTATTTTATTTTGAACCTGTTTTTCTCCAGACAGCAGATTTTGTCTCATTTCTGTGGAAACCCATTTTTCGAAAACAATAAACTGAAAAACAAGAATTACATCCGTATTGTTTTCTCTTAAAAATCTCATATTTCTGAAAACTTACAAAACACAATTATGAAACTGCTACTGCCAGCTATTTCCACAACAAATAGTAAATGTTGAGACCAATTGTTACGAAAGAGAGTAATATTACTTGAGCCATGTTTGACAACAAGTGCTACTTAAATGTGAAAGTAGAGGATGTAGTTAAGCTTTTGGGAATTGGCTAACGACAAATCACAGTACAGAAAGAGCAATTTTAAAGAAAAATAAGTTTTAAAAAAGTCAAAGGAAAGAGTGTTTTTTATTTTGATAAATATAAGAAAGAAAAGTTTTCACCTAAATTTAAACTTGAAGAAAAAGAGCCGCAATTTCTTAACTGTTAACTTAAGGTATTTAAATCAAATTAGTCAGGTTAATTTAATAAAAATGTAGTAATACAATGGGGATTTTATTGGAAAAAAAGAAATATATATATATATATATATATATATATATTATAAATATATATATATATATATAGACAGATACAGTTATGAAATTAAAAACTGACACCGGAATAATCTATTACAGTTTTTTGATCGAGTTTATCAAATAATTGACTAATGCCTATTGTTTGTTATTTGTAAAGGATGATATTAAACAACTACACTGTAAAAAACTTCTGTAAAAATAAAGCACTTTTTTAACATAAATACAGCATAGGTTGCTGTATATTTTTACAGCTGGTTGTGTAAAAATAATTGAAGATTGGTTACTTCACATTGTGCTGTAAATCGGTAGCAAAAATTTTCCAGAAGTCTTTTGGTGCGTACGACATGATTTATTAACCAATCATTGCTGATGTTGACCTCATCTGTTTTTGTAAAGAAAAGTGATTGTGAGCCCAACGGCGCGATTGGTAAAGTGCTAGCCTCTAGAACAGGAGATTGTGAGTTCGAATTCCGGGCTATCCAAGACCGTTTGCTCCGCATGAAAAAATAAATAAAAGAGATTATATATGTAAAAAAAAAAAAAAAAGTAAGTTGATTAGTGTTGTGGATTACTCTCTGCACGCATGTGTAATAATTGCAGAAAATATTTTTAAAGCATACCGTGAAAATTACAGCACACGTGAGTAAAAATCGCAGTAAATTTATTTTACTGCACATTGTAAAAATACAGCACAGTCAGCAGGGAATACTTTTACCAGCACACTGTGCTGTAATCTACCACAGAAAATTTTTACAGTGTAGTTTTTAAAATTCTATGAGTTGGATTTGATGTAAAATAAATATTTCAAAAAGTATTTAACCATTATTAATATGAACAATTTACAAAAAAAAAAAATATATATATATATATATATATATTGAGTTTTAAGGTATTTATGGCTTTTTAATAAAATTCTTTATATTTCTTAAAATTTAATTACCTTTTATATTTGATTTTTTTTTTTTTTTTTTTTTGCGTCCTGCTGAAAACATATTAAACGAAAACAAAAATAACGAAACTTATGAAATAATGAACTATCTTATGAACATATAATCTGATTTGTCACTCACATTATTTTCTCTTACCTTGCAGCGGCTGAGCGGTTCTGCGCTCAAAGCTGGTAGACGTGAGGTGCCGGGTTCGATCCCCGGTCGCGCTCGTCGGCCTAGCCGTTCGGAGTTTTCCGTGGTTTCCTCCGAAACTTGCGTAAATACGGGCTAGGACCCCTTAGAAAGACCTCCACGGAAGGCACTCCCCCTCAGGCCTAGGACCCCAGTGTTGTCAATCGGCCTTAATCCCTAACACCAACACCAACTCTTACCTTGCATTTCTGTAAAAATCGATTATTACAATTTAAAGTATAAGATATTTGAATATTTCAAAAATATATTTGAACACTTGAAAAAATGTTTTAGATACAGATTTATTTGCTATATTGTGTAAAGAGGGGGTACCGCATTCTCAATCCCTGATTTGAACCTGACCCAGCTTGATCATATTATATTAAAATATAAATTTAGAAAATTTGATTCAAGCATTCCCCCCCCCCCCCTCGCATCATATATGGGTAAGAATAAGTAAGAAATGAAAATTCTGACAAAAATTTTAAACAGAATATAACTGATATATGTATTAAAGCTACGATTAAAGCATCCTAAAGGAAGCTTTTCTATGACGCATATTGTTAAAAAATGTGACATCAAGAGGCTATTTACTAGGCGAAATCTCGAGGAGATTATTTGCAGTAAAATAGAGAAAAATATTACATTGACTAAATTATTGAAGTGAGCTGGAAAGTAACAAAGTATGACTAAAAATAAATTAAAAAAAATGTATAAAGAAGGAGTCGCAAGTTCGTATCCAATTATAAGGCATTATTTTATCTAATTAATAAAAGTAAAGTTTATTGACTATTTGAAAGGTATTTATCAAAAAAATATATGTGAATGTGACCATTTTATGCTTAGAATATGGAATAAAATGTTTATCGTGCGGAGAGGGGAAAACCAAGTACGATTCAATGGTTTCCCCCAAGTTATTGAAACAATTTATCAGTAACTGGTTTCGATATGCAAGTCTTTACAGGACTACATATCGAAATTAAGTAGTGCGAAGGTTGCGAGAAAACGTATATTTTTGGCGTTTATTGGTTACATCCGCCAAATTCAAAGTATTTAAGAAGATCAAGATTGCAGTTTTCGTTACGAATAAACTTGTATGCTTTTTGAAAAGGTTAGCCTAAATTCACTGGCAAATGGTTACTGAAAACAAGCATGATTTCGACAAGTCTTTAGTTCCTGAGAAATGACAAACAAAACATTCTGACTAAGACTTTAAAGCATATATCGCAACAAAAAGGCATCTAATTTACATTTTGATGCATGACGAAAGAAAGCCGAAGAACCATTTGCGTTAACAAAATAAAAAGAAAGTCAAAAAAAAAAAAAAAAAAAAAAAAAAGTCAAAACATATATTTCCAGACACTAAAGACTTTACTTTACTTTACAGAAAATAATGGGAAACGATCAAAGTTTTATTTTCAGTTGCCTTGGAAAAAAAAAAAAAAAAGGATGAAAGGAAATATAAAAAAATTAGAAAAAGTACATTAAATATGTATCCATTTAAGTTATTATTTACAGGTAATAATAGTTAAATAGTTATATTTTAAAGATATATACATTTACATGAATCTTTCATATCACGTTCGTGTCATAAAAACAGAGATACGGCTATAACGCAAATTATGAAAAATAGTCAAGAAAATGGAATAACTGTACTTATACATGGACCTACCATATGGTTAAATATTTTCTACGGTTTTATTCGTGTCTCAGAAATTGTTTTCCCTGCAATATCCTTTTCAATTATTATTATTATTATTATTTATCATGTCTAATTTTATATTTAAACTTCACCTATGTGACATTATATATTTGAAAATTTAATGATACAGTCACATTCAATTTTCTGAAACATAATTTTATTGTTGATCTACATCTCATGATCTCTCTTGTTAACTTCTACTATATTCAAAATAATTAATATCACCTCTAATACTGTGATTTACACAAACCTTTATACAAGGATAATTAATTTTAAGGTATTACGCACTGTAAAATTTAAAGTGCTATTTAATTTCTTCTCACTCGTCTCTGAAATTTGTTTAATCAGTCTGCTGAATCCGTACGTCAGCTTCGAATTGCCATGGAAACCTTTTCTTTGCTAAGAGTTGAGCCACAATGCTCCTTCTTACTCCTTTGGAGAGTGTCAGACAAATACTTTTGGATTCAATAAAATACCGCTTTTAGCTATATATTTTATCGATTTCATATTTCATCTAGTATTTCAACGAAAATGTGTTGATCAGGTATCTTTGCCATGGGATTGTTTGTTAAAAGTGGGATTTTATATAACCAAATGACTATGAATAGAAATTTTGAAATAAACTGATATTTCATATAAAAAGGAGTTAGGGATGAAATACCTAAATTTCGTAAAATTTGTGGATAAGAGACCATTGGAATATAATCTAAATATAGAATTCTTTCTGAAATTAATATTCCACAGATTATTATACATTTTTATTATGATATTTATTTGTTATACATAAAATTTCTATTTTATTTAATAAATCCCTAGAATATTTTAATTAATGGAAATATTTAGTGATCTTAAAACTTATAAATGAATTAGGTATCAATTAATCTTATATATCATTTTATAATAAATCAAATCTTTTTAAATTTATAAAAGAACTCCAAAATGATTTTGTAATTGCTTACGTTGCTAAATCTCCAAATAATTATGCCATAATATGTGAGCAATATTATCACTACCTATTAAATAATTCAATATCTAAAAACATTAATTTTAATTTAACTACTAATATATATATATATATATATATATATATATATATATTATAAATGATCGAAAAATGCAAATTTTTTTATAAACTACTGAAATTTCCTATAACAATATTAATTATCCTTATATTATACTTATTCCTAAATTTAACAAATTTCCAATAATATTTTGAACGATCCCTATAAGTTATATATATATATATATATATAACAATATGCTAACACATTCTGATATTCTTAAATTTATAATTTACTTAGTAAATCTGAAAATTTTTATAACCTTAAAAATACCTACCAGCTCATAGATCACATTGAAAATCTTAAATATGCTAACAATATTATGACATTTGATTTTAAAAATCTATTCAATAATATTATTTTATCTGATGGTTATCAAATAATTTATAGGTTTTTTTTTTTCTATTAAACTAATCAAACATATTACTTATCCAATATAAATGTTATCTTAATTTAGGAGATTAGTAACAAAATTTAACAAACATATATTACTTTTCAGCTTTTGGAGATGAGGCCCCCTAAATTTGGAGGTCCTGGGCCAGTGCCTCGTGTGTCCGAGCCAAAATCTGGCCCTATACGAAAAATAACCAATTAAAGCTACTTTATTTCGATAGGTAGCAGTAATTCAGGATAATTATTTTTGGTAACATTTAATTTTCTTCTTATTTTCTTCTTGTTTATTATAGTTATGGAAAAAGCAAATTAATTATATTTAAATGAGTTATTAAGTTAACATCTTTGATTTATAGGATGTATTCCAATATGGTTTATTTTATCAATAGTGTAAAGATGAATCAATTGAGTTAATTCCCATACAGCACAGAATGTTTCAGTTATGTTACAAAAAGCTTACAATCTTTCAAAAACGTAACACATTTAAATATGTTCTCTGATACCTTTCTGAAACATTCGCCCTTTTTCATATTCTATCTGTTAAGTGATTGTAACGTTTCTGTTACGTATCTGATTATTTGTTATGATCGTGGACATTTCTAGGTTTTTGAAACTAATCGGAAAGAAATCTGAGCGTTTTTAAATGTTACTGAAATGTTTATAATGTTTCAGTGTTGTATGATTGTTACGTTTCTGGAACATTTTGTGCTGTTAGGGTTCTTTATATATACATATATATATATATATATATACATATTCTGATCTGCTAAACTTTGTAGTTTCTAACTCCACCTTAACTTCTAATGTATGTTAAATGCCGTTTTCATTTACATGCGACTTGTGTTTCATAATTTTATGTGCTGGTTTTCTTTTGGTATTTATTCAATATTTCATTCGATTTTTTGAA
This sequence comes from Salticus scenicus, assembly GCA_963930645.1. NCBI lineage: Eukaryota > Metazoa > Arthropoda > Arachnida > Araneae > Salticidae > Salticus > Salticus scenicus. The sequence continues at coordinate 114,082,590 of OZ005656.1, forward strand.
TTTTATCGCAAGATTGAACGTACATTATAGTGTTTGTCTTAATATAACTGCCATATATTTCGAAATCTTGCGATGCTGTTGATCTATGAAGATTGTATGGTTCTAGAAGAGATGTTCTTCGTTTTCCGAGCTTTATTTAAATTTTAATAAATTTTCTCACCGTTCATTTTTTATGTTAAAGTTTTCTGTTTGGAAGAATATTTCTTTTTGTTATCAATTTGATATTTTTAATCTGTTCCTTATTGGCGAGTGTGAGTATTTCTGGGGCGTTATAGCACGAGTATTGGGTATGATTTTATTTTTCTTTTAAATATTCCTGGTTATACCTATTATGGTCTTATGAATGAATTTGCAATTTGATCATATGTTTCTGTTATATATTTCTCTTGTATTCTACAATCTTATAATCTTATATATATATGTATATATATATATTAATATGCACGAAAAATAAAATATTTTTAAATATATTCTTTGAAATCCCTAAAAAGCAAATAATTTATTTTAACGTTTTTTTTATACATTTTTTATTAAATTGTTCATTTTGTTCAATTTAAAGATATGAAAGTTTTATAATCAATTGAAAATTATTTTTCCTTTTAATTTTCATTTTTTTCAATATTACTTTTTTCTACTAAAAAAAAAAAAAAAAAAAAAAAAAAATCAATTTATAAAACTGCTATTTTATTTTTTCTATTTTTAACATGAATTATGTATGATTATGCATGTATGTTATTATGTATGTATTATTTTACATGATATTATGTAAAATCTTGCAGTACGGGGAAAAAAGCATTAATTGTAATTAAAAAACATGAATGTATATTTAATTTTTAAAAGAAAATCTGAATCGCAATAATAAGGGAAATTATACCCAATTACTTCTTTTCTAATAAGCTGTTTAAGTATAACAAAAATATTTACATGTATTTTAAATATTTCAAAATATTACGCAGACTTCAGATATGAACTTTTGATTTCTCTTTCGATTTTGTTCCCAGAAAAACAGAAATAATTCTGGAGTAGCTTGCTAAATAAAATTTACAGGATTCTGAAACTTCTTTATTCGTTTCTGGATTGCATTTAACTAGCCTGATGAATCACCCCATCAACTTAAAATTGCCATGGAAACCCTTTATTTGTTAAGAGTTGAGTGACAATGCTTCTTCTTCTTCTTCTTTATTTTATTTCTTTATTTATTTTTGTGACAATACCAAACATGATTTAACAAAATGCTGCATTTAACGAAGTGTTCCATCGATTTATTTATTTATTTATTTATTTATTTATTTCATTCTAAATTTCAACGATTTTTCTTCAAATCAATGTCCTTTTCAATATAAAACAATTCTTAAAAAATTTAGCAATAAATTTGCTTGTGGTTGATTCTAACATACTGTATCACCCAGTGGTTGAAACTCGATCAATTTTTTCTGTAAGTATTTAAATAATAATAAGAGAAATTCAAAAAATAGTAAAAAATATTCGTAGTAATCAAGCTATCCTAAAAAAAGAGGGCGCTTTTAGAATTTTTATTTACATGATAATTCATATCCCGATGAATTTTTATATTTCACGCTATTTGCCTTTCAATCCGATTCATCAAATTTCATTAACACCTTTAATGCTTACTGAAAGAGGTTAATGAAAATGAACTCTACATTTATGAGCAATGAAAATGGAACATTGGGGTTTTTGACCTGAAGATCTACTAGTTTATTATATCCTTAAAAATGTTTAATTAAAAAATCTTATATATTAAAACACAAAGCTATTTCCGTAAGACCAAAATCGCCCGATTTGAGCATGCGCGAAGGCTGTTCCTTTCTTTAAACGCAATCGGAGACCAAGACCAATAGCTGAAACATACACGTTTTACTTTGAACCAATAAGAAGCAACCGAAGCAGGGTCGATTCCTTTCCTTAAGCGTAAAGACCGTCGTTTTCGTTCGTGTTTTACTTTAATGGCGTCGTCATGAAGTGACAACTTTCGTGGCTTTCTTACGGTGGTGGATTTTTTTAAAACAGCAAGGTATTTATGCATTATTTTTTTTTTTGTTTTGTTATTATCTTATTTCTGTCACTTAGTTAAAGTTTATACTTTGAATTCTAGAGTATTGTAATAGTATTGAAAGATGTGTTAATGTTTTGTGTGCATATAGTATATTCAAAATGTTAGATTATTACAATTTTCGCGAAATTGCACCTGATGAAAATTGCATCGAGCTTCATCAATATTTCTGTATTGCACCAAAAATAAGTATTTTTATTTTAGAAAATTTGGAGTGGAAGGATGATTTTTATACCAACTATGTGAAAAATACCAGAGCCGGGAATCGAACCCGGGCCTTCCGCTTGACGCGCGGATGCTCTACCACTGAGCTACCCTGGATGATAACCAGCTAGGCATTTCCCACATAATATTCATTGGCAAGGTCACCGAGTCTGCAAACGCAGCTATATCAAGTGACATAATTATTCGTGGCACAACTTCAATAGACCACGAAAATTTAATTTAGAAAGTCTTTATTTATCAACCTTAATTAATTTAGAAAATTTGGAGTGGAAGGATGATTTTTATACCAACTATGTGAAAAATACCAGAGCCGGGAATCGAACCCGGGCCTTCCGCTTGACGCGCGGATGCTCTACTAAAGACTTTCTAAATTAAATTTTCGTGGTCTATTGGAGTTGTGCCACGAATAATTATGTCACTTGATATAGCTGCGTTTGCAGACTCGGTGACCTTGCCAATGAATATTATGTGGGAAATGCCTAGCTGGTTATCATCCAGGGTAGCTCAGTGGTAGAGCATCCGCGCGTCAAGCGGAAGGCCCGGGTTCGATTCCCGGGTCTGGTATTTTTCACATAGTTGGTATAAAAATCATCCTTCCACTCCAAATTTTCTAAATTAATTAAGGTTGATAAATAAAGACTTTCTAAATTAAGTATTTTTATTTTTAGTTAATCCCATTATTTACTTCGTTTATTTTTGAATTCGTATTGTAATAGTATGAATAAATTTAATCTAAAGTGATTATTTTATGTTTATAAGTTTTAGCGTATGAATTTCTTTTTGCATTCTTGGACGATCTTAACACCACTGCTTAATGTAGATTATTTTTTGAAATAATGATAATGCACAAACAAATTTCCATCAGGTAAAATCTCGCGATTATTGTAAGCATATATAATTTTTGAATATACTAAATAAGATATAGATGCAGCAGAAAATAAAATGTAAACAATAACATTTTAAATAAACACATAAAAAGCAGAAAAAAAAAAAAAATAAATAAAAGTAGAGTTTCCAGTGCTTTTTTATATTTTCAATTTTATTTTGAGCATTCAAAAAGTGCAGTAACTGGGATAACTTAAATTATTTAATGCATAATCATTGCAATTTTTAGCTTTCACACTTCGTAGTTGTTTGTTGTTATAATACACACTTCATATATCCTCTTAACAGATAAATAATTTTTTCTATTCTGCACATCTGGCTAACCATACCTTTCGAAAGATACCATTTTCAACCCTCTACTTCCATAATTAATATGTTAAAAGTGTACCACAAATTTTATGCTTGCCTAATAATATATATATAAAGTAACCTATGCTAGAGAATGAGATACAGTGACTGCATGTCTTTATATGGAAGGATAGTCCTGTCGTACTAATTTAAGTTCTGTTTTTAGTGAATGTAAAAAGTATTTACTTATTACTTTTAGAGGGGCGGAGGGTGGTCAACCAAAAATGACAGCAATTTCAAGGCAAATGTAGTATTAAAAAAAAATTTACAACTCAAAATAACTCAATGGTACGCCAGCCTATGTCATAATGCAACATCCCAAATTTATCATTAATTTTACGTTTAATATTTTTATTTCTGTAAAATATAATTCAAACGCTCTTTCTTTTGTACTCACTGACATGACTTCTGTAAATTTAGGTTTTTAAAATTATGGTTGTACTTTAAATATTCATAAACCTGGATTGAATATATAATAAGGATTGGAAAATTCTCTAAAATATTTATGTTTGGTACTTAACTGTTTAAGCTGCGAACCATTTTTGGTTCACAAATTATGCTAACATACGTAAGTATCTATCACATTTGATTTACTTTCCATTGAATTATTTTTCAGAATTTAATTTAAATCAAAGTATTTCATTCAACGATGTACAGATAAGCGCAGTTAATTCAAGGTTCCTATTAGATTAGAGGGTGTGATTGCGAGAATCTTTGAATATTTTGGAAAGTCTCACTCAAAAATATATCATAAGGGGGATTTCGCCCTAATTTTTTTCACATTGCTCTATGAGTTTTTCATCAATTTTTTAGTTCAGTTGGGTAATATATTAATTGCTTTGAAGCCTGTAGTGATCTTTTTTTTAAAACTTCTATAAAATTTCTTGATTAAAAAAGGAAAAAAAAAATAAGGATATATTATGTAATTATTTCAAAATACTTCTTAATTATAAATATCTGTTAAGAGGATATATGAAGTGTGTATTATAACAACACACAACTACGAAGTGTGAAGGCTATAAATTGCAATGATTATACATTAAATAATTTAAGTTATTCCAGTTACTGCACTTTTTGAATGCTCAAAATAAAATTGAAAATAAATTTTAAAAGAGATTAAGTAATAACATGAGCAATTCCTTCTGCGTTTCTTATGAAAATTTAGATCCTGAATACTGAAGAAGTACCTCTTCTTAGTCAAAAAAAGGGAAAGAAAACTAACATTTGACTTTTTTTTTTAATTGTTTAATTTGCAATTGTAATTCTCTAAAAAGAAATTTCAAATATCCCACTTAATTATTTTTTTTGTTTTTGTTTTCAAACACAATAAGGTGTCCTAGATGCATTATTTATTCATCTATGTGTAAAGTTTACGCCTTTGTATGAGATCTAGAGTATTGTGTATATAGCACTGGAAACTCTACTTTTTTTTCTGCTTTTTATGTGTTTATTTAAAATGTTATTGTTTACATTTTATTTTCTACTGCAGCTATATTTTATTTAGTTCAAAAATTATATATGCTTACAATAATCGCGAGATTGTACCTGATGGAAATTGGTTTGTGCATTATCATTATTTCAAAAAATAATCTACATTAAGCAGGGGTGTTGAGAGCGTCCAAGAATGCAAAAAGAAATTCCTAAGCTACAAGTATATAAACATAAAATAATCACTTTAGATTAAATTTATTCATACTATTATAATAAGATTTCAAAAATAAACGAAGTAAATAATGGGAGTAACTAAAAATAAAAATACTTATTTTCGGTGCAATACAGAAATATTGATAAAGCTCGATGCAATTTTCATCAGGTGCAATTTCGCGAAAATTGTAATAATCTAACATTTTGAATATACTATATGCGCACAAAACATTAAAAAGTGCTAATAGTAATATTTCGTATAAATGCATACAAAGTAGTAAGAAGGGTAAAATTTTAACAATAACATTTCATATAAACGTATACAAATGTTAACAGGAAAGGAACAAATCTTTCAGTACTATTACAATACTCTAGAATTCAAAGTATAAACTTTAACTAAGTAAAAGAAAGAAGATAATAACAATAATAATAATAATAATAATGCATACACACCTTGCTGTTTTTAGAAAATTGTGAAAATCTAACCCAATATTTACAAATTACCCTATCACCATCACCATAAGCCACGTTCGTTCGGTTCAAGGTTAATTTTTGGGAATTTTTTCATGTTATTAGTGGTCCGTGTATGCGCTGTCACAGGGTAGAGTTTCGTTTGGTTTGAGGTAATTTTTTTGTTACAGCTGATTATTTTTTTTGCGATGCTTTTATTTAAAAATAGAAATTCAAACAAAATCAAGTTAAAGATATAAAATCCTACAAATTTAAGGTTATTATCATGGGCCCGGGCAACACCGGGCGGGTTTATTCGGTTCCAGATTAATTTTTAGGAATTTTTTTACGTTAGCGTCCCGCATATGCGCTGCTGCAGGCACCGGGGTCACAAGGCAGAGTTTCATTCGGTTCGAGGTAATTTTTTTAGTGATGCTTTCATTCAAAAACAGAAATTCAAACAAGATTGAGTTAAAGATATAAAATCGTATGAATTTAAGGTTCATTTTAGGTATCATGGGCCTGGGTAACACCGAGCGGGTTCGTTCAGTTCCAGGTTAATTTTTGTTAATTTTTTTATGTTATTAGCAGTCGGCGTATGCGCTGCCGCAGGCCTCAGGGTCACAAATCAGAGTTTTGTTTAGTTTGAGGTAATTTTTTTGTTACAGTTGATTATTTTTTTTTGCGATGCTTTTATTTAAAAATAGAAATTCAAACAAAATCGAGTTAAAGATATAAAATCCTACAAATTTAAGGTTATTATCATGGGCCCGGGCAACACCGGGCGGGTTTATTCGGTTCCAGATTAATTTTTAAAAATATTTTTACATTAGCGTCCCGCGTATGCGCTGCTGCAGGCACCGGGGTCACAAGGCAGAGTTTCATTCAGTTCGAGGTAATTTTTTTCGTGATGCTTTCATTAAAAAACAGAAATTCAAACAAGATTGAGTTAAAGATATAAAATCGTATGAATTTAAGGTTCATTTAAGGTATCATGGGCCTGGGTAACACCGAGCGGGTTCGTTCAGTTCCAGGTTAATTTTTGTTAATTTTTTTATGTTATTAGCAGTCGGCGTATGCGCTGCCGCAGGCCTCGGGGTCACAAATCGGAGTTTTGTTTAGTTTGAGGTAATTTTTTTGTTACAGTTAATTACTTTTTTTTGCGATGCTTTTATTTAAAAATAGAAATTCAAGCAAAATTGAGTTAAAGATATGAAATCATACAAAATTTAATGTTCATTTCTATTTATAAGCATTTTTCCGAATTTCTTTTTTTAAGTGAAATGTCGTAAACAGTGATACGACAATTTTTTAAACATTTCAGTCAATAAAGTAACCGTCGAATTCGACGGGTTCCAGCTAGTAAATAATAATTTCCCAACAATTTTGAAATATTTTCTCTGTTAAATTTTGATTACACGAAATTAAAAAGAAGCAAAATAAAAACTAAAATCATTTAGGATAAAGAAAATAAAAAATAATAAAATAATAATAATAATAAACAATAATAAATAAATGAAATATAATAAAATGAAACATATAATTAAACAAAAACTTTAGCGTTTATGACTTTCGCCAAGTTAAATCTTCAAACAGCTACCATAGAAATTTATTGAAAATAAGCTGTTACTAAGGTAACCAACGCATGGATGGCTCATGTCACATGGCTCGTGTTGGACCCATAGATATAGATTGATCAGCGAGAGGAAAAAAGTGATACCTTTTTTTTCGGGAAAAGTCTACTCTAATGGCTGCCTTTCCCCGAGTAAATCACAAACAGGAATACACACGGATAATTTAGTAAATAAAATTTATGAATAATTTATTTTCTAAAGGTGAAGGAAAAACTCTAGATACAGTTTCAAATTCATTTTTCTTTTTATTCTTTTTTTTCAATACTCTCTGATGGTTGATTTTAGAACTTTTTTTCGGCATCAAATTTTTTTGCTCGATAACATGGGGATGATAGATCTATATATATTACTATATTTATGGTTCGACCATGTCAAGTGTTACCATTTATCACTCTATTTATCTCGTCTCAACAGTTAAAAAAAAAAAAAAAAAACTAAAATTTTATATATTTCAGTTGCCAGACCAAAAAAAAAAAAAAAAAAAAAAAAAAAAGGTAAAATAGAGCCACAAAAATAAGCTGCATCACGAGCTGCTGCAATGCATTTTAAAAAATTGCACATTCATATTCAACAACTTTCTTTTATATGGTTGGTTGGTTGGTTGTGTAGCTTAAGGTTGATTGACTACACTAGAATCTTAGACTTGTAGGTGGAATGCTCTCCATGGGGTTTTTTTTAAGAAGTCCTAGCTGTATTTACGCAAGTTTCGGAGAAAACCACGGAAAACTCCTAGAGGCTAGGTCGGTGAGCGTGACTTGGGATCAGACCCTGAACTTCCCTGTAACGGAGTTGAATTGGCTTGAGCGAAGAGAAGCTTGGGCACTAGTAGGCCTTCTTCTACAGGAATTTTAAATACAAAGGTTACGTACATAAAATGGAAAGTGTATAAAGTTATTTTTGTCTGCTTTCTTGGTCTCATATGAGTATATATATATATATATATATATATATATATTCTGCAATCAACATTAACCACACCTTTCGAAGGATTATAATTTCAAGTCTCTTCTCTAATTAAATACAAGCTAAAAATGTACAACAAATTCCATGTTTGCTTATTAATACATAGATTCTTCTTTGATAGGAAAATCGTCTGTATTCACCATGGAAAATCATTTTAATGAACAATTTGTAATGCAAAACATTATGTGCGTGTATAAAAGTAAAAGTATTTTTGTCGACCTTCTTGGTCTTCTATGAGAATAACTTTTCTCCCCCCTCAAACTTACATTGACCATACCTTTCGAATGATACCATTTTTAATCCCTTACTCTTATAATTTATATGTTAAAAACATACGAAAAATTTCAAGTTTGCGTATTAATATACAGAGGAATTTGGTTTCTTATTTGTAAGATATTTTGCAAATGCAGTTTCTTAAAGTCGTATCCCGGTAAGAAAAATGAAATTACATATATATATATATTCAAAGTAATTTCAAAGAGTAGTATAAGCGAAAATTTTGTTAAATAATTTGAAATAAATGTTTTAATTTAATAATAGCTTTAAACGTTTTATGAATATAGCTTACAGTATTCAAACAGAAGGTTGAGAGAGAAGAATGGTAGCCCCTCTATCTCCCAATACAGAAATATATGTCAAATAAAGCTGTTTTTAAAACTATTTTCAACTATTTTTAAATAACATTAGAAATTTTCAAAAACAGTATCTTTCTCTCCGTATCCTTCAAGAAGTTACATGGGCTTCATAGGTTACTGAGAGAGAAAGAAACTTATTTACTTATTTTTTTTTTTTTTTTTAAATGTAATAAATAAAAATTTTTATTCAAAATTTTGAGTATATAAAGCAGAAACATTTAAACAATATTTTATATACTTTTCATTAAAAAATTTTGAAAATTCAGCCTTTGGGACCCGGTTTCTGGAAAAAATTTAGAAAAGCGGTGGGTGGGATAACTCATGATAGGTTTATCTGAAATTAAAAGAAAAAGAAAAAGAAAAAAAATCTGTTACCAGATAAGTATAACTCGTGATTGAACAAAGCATTGAAAAATAAAATAAAATAAAAAGCGAAATTTGAATTTTTTTGCCAGAGTTATGTGGAAACACAGTACAATATCCGTTTTTTTACTTTCTCTTACCCATAAGGTAGAGAAAGTATTGCTTTTGGGTCAAATTTTCGAACGCGAGATTTTGTTATATTTACACGTTTTGAGGTCCCCTGAATACGAAAATCATGTTTTTAGCAAATGGTCTGTGTGTCTGTGTGTGTGTCTGTGTGTGTGTGTCTGTGTGTGTGTCTGTCTGTTATCAGCATATCTCAAAAACAAATTATGGCAGAAAGTTCAAACTTGGTATTCTAAATGTGTATCATATAGGGATGCTACAGTAAGCTTTTCGTTAAGATCAAGCAAATGGTTCGTGTACAGGGACAATCAAGAGAATTCTAATACATTACGTCTATGGGGGAAACTGCAGGTAAGTAGAGTTTAACGTCTATAGACTGCACTAAACCAAATGAAACGAACATATATTTTTTGTAATAGAGATAGTTAACTGGGAAAATTTTTTTGTGTATGTAGGAGCCTCGCCCCCCCCCCCCCGGGGGGGGAAGTACCCCTCGAGGGGAGTAAATTTTCATGATGGGTATCATTCAAAAGAGCTTGCGAATACCTTTAAAACGAATGGTTGAACTATAAATCTGTAATAATTTAAAACAAAGTTATAGATTTTTTTTCATTTTAACGAAAAAAAAAACTTAGAAAAAAAAAATAGTTTTTTTTTTTTTTTTTTTTTTTTTTTTTAAATATTGAGAGTAAAATGGACTTTTTTTGGATATTTAGTGTTACACTACCTCTCTAATATGGAAATCGTCTGCATTATCATAAAAAATAATTTTTTTAAATAATAATTTTAATAAATTATTTTTTAAAAACAGAATTATTTTTTAATAACCGAATTAAATTCTATATAAATTTAGGTGCATTAATGAAACGGGGGGTTCAGGGGGGCAGTAGCCCCCCTCACACAGAACTAATTATCGTATAAAACTCTTCTGAAGCCTAATTTGAATTGTTTAGCATAGGTTTACATGACAGTTCTCGTTATCTTACCTCTTAATCTGCAACCTGTATTTATAGTATTAAATTTCAGGGTAAGAGAAAGTCGTGTGAGTGACACACCAGATTATTATTATTTTTTTTTTTTTTTGCTCCACATATAGCCTTGTAAAATTAATTATGAAATTTTATGAAGCATAAATTCATGCTCAAAAATTTATATTATTAGTTAAAATGCAGTTTTGCTAACAAAATAGCCTTTTTTACATACTTCGTAAAAAAATATTTTAAAAGTTTCTATTTAAAAAAAAAGTTATGTTAAAAGAATTTATTAAATATTTGTTTGTTAAGAGTATACAATAAAGAGAATATGTATAACTGAGAGGTAAAAGCGCAAAATATTCCTAATTAAATGTCTTCCTAATCAAACGTATGTTTAACTGGAAATAAATTTCATAAAATAAAATAATATATGGTTCATACAGGCTCAGTCCCGTTAGAATATTTGCATTTGCTTTTCGGAGTGTTCAATTATCTTTGTATTTAAATATATATATAGTTTTCCATCTACTTGAAAAAAAGTAAGTAAAAAGTTCTCTTTATTTTATTTTTATTTATTATATTATATTTTATTTTTTTGTCTAATTTATTTTTGAAGAAGATTATTAAAACAGTATCTATGTTATTTTCATGGTGTGTTGGGTATTTTCTGTAAATAAACATATAGAAGAGTTTCATTCATCGTTCAAATAATATATAAAGAAAAATGAAATTGTCTTCCAGTAAAGGTTAAATCTAGATTAAAATGTACAGCAAGGTGAAAAAATACTGGATTAAATAATGCCTCAGATTTTATTCGCTATCATTGTCTTTTTAATGTCTTAGTTTCATAAACTCTTCTCAGAACAGCTATTTCGCTTCCTACGACTTCTCACACATTTCATTCCTCTTCGATGGTAATTCCCTTCCCGAATAACGGCAAGTTCTGCACATTTTCCGGTAGGCTGGAAATAACGCTTCCGGCACGAATTCATCCTTTGCCTGTAATTTGTGCACAACTTACACTCACTGTTAGAACAGTCACGGAAATATTTTTCTTTTTCCATGGTTGAATTTAAACAGTGTTTTATTAAACATTTTGTATATTTTTTACAACTGCATTTATTGATTACTTTATACTACGGAGAATAAAAGAAAATAAGTTTGGTGTGGTACTCACACAACTTTCTTTTACCCTGTATTTGGATATCATAACCAGAGATTATAGATAAAGATGTACGATAATAAATACACTGTATATAAACATAATTTTTAAAATACTTTAAAATAGTTTTTGAAATAGTTTTATATAATATATATTTCTGTGTGATTCTAATATCCCCCCTCCTCGATTGAAAGTGGTACTTACATATTAAATTTAAAAGTCTATTGCAAATTATTGAGATAAATTTTATCTACACCAGTGCTTGAAACTTAGCAATTCTCTAGGAAATTTTTCGTGTGGCAACCGCATATGATCTTCAAAATACTCAATTCGAATTTCTTGCAATTATTATTATTATTATTATTATTATTATTATTATTAATTTTTTCTATGTATATATAACAAATAAATATTGGATTAAAATTTTTTTTCGATATCTAGTTTACAAAGAATGTACACGCTTTATGATGTCTTGAATACAACTTGGACATTTTTAGAAAATGCCTGTCTGAGTGTACTAAAACTTTTGTGGACAGTGTATCTCATGAATCAATGGACGAAATTTAACCAAACTTGATATGTCGCAGTACCTTGACTTAAATTGTTGCTGAAAACAATTGGGAATAAATTGCTCAATAGGCGGCGCTGTAATCGCATTTTTAATTATTTTTAATTTGAGAAAATTTTGTATAAATGTGCATAATGAGATTTATTTTAACTTTTCTATGAGAAATCAAAAAAATATATATTTACGGTAGTAATTTTCAGCGAAGAAACATTTACAAAATCTGTATTTTTGTAAATTCAGCCCTATATTTGAGTTATTCCATGTCAAATCAACACAGACACACACACACACACACACACACACACACAAAAAAAAAAAAAAAAAAAAAAAAACAGCACTTTTAACCTGACCCCCCCCCTCCTCAGATTTTTATGAAATTGGGCTCATTTATTTGTCCTATTGAGAAATGAATGTATACCGATTAATTACAACCTATCGCTTTTAGTTTTTGATATACAGGGCTTCAAAAATGGGTAAAAAAATGCAAATTTCCGAAATTCTTCTACTACAAATGTTCCCATATTTTCTCTCCCAATTAACTAAGAGATTAAAGATTGGTATCATTAGAAAGCTTACAATACAGCCTTTCAAATGATATATCATATATCACAAGTATATATATGTTTAAATTGTTCCACTTTAAGGTCAAACATTTTGACCTTTGACCTCCCATATCTCAAAAAGCACACATTTATTTTTCTTTTAAAAATTATATGTTATTTTTACATTTATTATCTATCACTATTGCAAATTTCAACACGGGACAGCAATGAGATGCCCAGTTATAAATTAATATGAAACCCTAATTCAGCATTTTCGTACTAACAGAACGTAAGTTTTTTCCATGTTTTGTTCATGATATATCACATGTATATATTTTAAAAAAATTTATTTTAAGGTCACACATTTTTACCTTTAAACTTAAATATCTTAAAAAGTACACATTTAATTTTCATAAAAAATTATATGTTACTAGCAGGCTACGCCCGCTTCGCTGGTCACTATATTTAAATGAATTTTTGAAAGAATTGAATTAATATTTATTTTTTTACACCACATTCTTGAAAAAACCAAAAAAAAAAAAAAAAAAAAAAAAGAAAAGAAAATGAAATTGCTCCAAACTTCGCTTAGGGTACCCGCTGTCTACGGCAGCTTTTTTCCCGCCCGCACTGCATCAGGTCTAGATTTCCCGTGACTGTAGAAAGATCTTTTCCGGGCACTTCAATCTGGATATTTATCGACGGTAGGGGGGATCTGCTACAATTTAAGAACTACGATTTTAAAGATGACTGTATCTCAGCATCTATTAAATATTTTAGTTTTGAACCATGTATTTTATAGCCCATGCTATTTACACTTTATTACAATTTGATTCCGACCAATGAAATAAAATAAAACAAAACAAAAAGTTGATTAAAAAATAAATATAACATATAAACAAATAAATTTTAATCATTTTAATCCTTTTTACTACGTATATACTACTATTTTTCCCGATAAATACTGTAAATTAAAAAAATTAACAAATAAAAGTTTTTTCTTTTAAAGGAATTAATTAAAAATTGAAAAATAAGAAGTTGTTCTACTATAAAAAATTAAATATAACTGTTATAAATTTTTTCTGCTGCATTACGATTAATAAATATAACAAATTAAAAAAAAAAAAAAAAAAAAAAAAAAAAAAAAAAAAAAATTTCGCCTTCAAATGAATGTATTCAATAAAAATAAGTTGCGTAATAGCCGTTGCTAAGATACGCAGACGATAGAAGCAAAATAATAAATCTATGAAAAATGAAGCATTAAAGCCAATATTTAAAATCGAAAAAACTTTAATTTAAAAAATTCAAATTCGAAATTCGAAAAAATCTCGATGAGGTGCACACATGCATGGTCCCAGGTACCTATATGCCAAATTTGGAAGCTCTGCGATCAGTAGTGTGAGCACCAGAGCGCAGATACACACACAGACACACACACAGACACACACACAGACACTTCTCTTTATTTATATAGATGAAGATGATGAGGTCATTTTATAGTAAAATTATCCATTATAGCATATATTATATTTCACTCCTCCATAAAAATTAATTTTAAAATCGTCTGCTTCTTTTATACTTTTATTTTAATAGAATTTTAATATAATTTAATTTATATATTAGTCATTTTAGCATTTTTATCCTAAGTAGCATTAGCAATAATATATATCACTTCTCCATTAAAATTTATAAGACCCTACAATAAAATTAATTTGTGCTTAATATCAACTCTACGAAAATTTTTATCAATCGCTTCCAAATTTTGACCTAAGGTTCAAATCTCAATCCTGTGGGTATTTACATCAGCTACAACGTTTTCGTCTTTATTCGTAAATAATAATTTAACTGTATTAAATAGTTTACTGGAATATAATTCAACGTATAACTTAGTCACAGCAACGCGTGACCGGGTCTGCTAGTTGAATTATACGAAATTTATTAATAGGTTAAAAAGTTGAAGATTCTTTGTGTAGATGGCAGCACCAAATATATTTCAGCTTTCATTTCAACCCAGTCGAAAGGTATCGACATCTGTTAGAATCATTTGGAGTTAACAGATAATTGTGACTGTCAAATAATAACAGACAAATAATTAGCAATAAATTAAAATTGCGACTATAATTTGAGATTTAAACTATCCTATCTCTCAAGTTGGATCGAACTGCACATGGTGTGCGAATTTTATTATAATCGGTTAAGTGGTTTAGCAGTCCATTGAAGATAAACATTGTGACACGAGATTTATATATATTAAGATTATTACGTTTATTATCTATAATTATTGTAATTTTCAACATGGAACGGATTTTTTTTTTTTTTTTTTTTATTTATTTATTTATTTTTTTTTTGGTAAACTGTACGTTATGTTAATATGGATGGAAATACTGGTAGAGTTGCTTTTTAATTTATAACTCAGTATCCCATAGCCGTATCATGTTGAAACTTGCAGTAATTATAGATAATAAACGTAAGAATAACATATATTTTTTAAAAGAAAATTAAATATGTACTGACCTTAAAAATGATTGACCTTAAAATGCAAAATTAAAAAAATGTATACATGTGATAAAGCATTTAAAAGCCTGTATTATAAGCTTTCAAATGATACCAATCGTTTACTTTAAGTTAATTAGGAAAGAAAATATGGGTACATTTGCAGTAGAAGAATTTCGGAAATTTTCATTTTTTACCCCTTTTTGCAGCCCTGTATATCAAAAACTAAAAGAGGTAGGGACTTATTAATTGGTATAAATTCATTTCTCTATAGAACAAACAAATGAGCTCAATTTCATAAAAATCTGAGGGGTCAGGTTTTTAGCTGTGCTGACATGACAGTGATCTTCATTTGATATTCATTTACAAAAAACAGGATTTATTTTTTATTTTTTATTTTTTCTGTAAATATAGGGGCATCGCTTTCTTACCTTAGGAGAAGTATCCTTCGGGATGTGTAAATTTTCAAAATGGATATCTTTGAAAAAAACTCGTCAATACCTTTAAAACGAATGATTTAACCCAAGATCTGTGATAATTCAAAGGAAATTTAACCATTTTTTCATGGGGAAAAAAAAAAAAAAAAAATCTGAAATTGTGCATTATTATGGCTTTTCATCATTAAATATACATAATTTTTTTTCTCTCTGTAGGTAATACATAAAACATCGTGTTTTGTAAGATTTTGTATTTCTTACAAAGATTTTGTATTTGTCTTAAGATTTTGTATTTCTTTCTTTTCTTTGTAACATTTTGTATTTCTTAATTTAAATACACTGATGGAAAAAAAAATCCCAACACCAGGAAGGAGCTGTGCTAGATAAACGAAATTTGGTAGGCGTGTTTATACATCTGAAAGATGACGTCGATTCAAATTTCGAGCTACGCGCATAAGTGTGGCGCTTGTAGCGACACTATGAACATGCAAATGAGGTTTGCTTTAAATAAGCGCTGTAAGGTTCGTGATCGTTATTTACAGTTGAGATTTGACGTAGTGGGTTAATGTTAGTCAAGGATGCCTCTAAGAAGACGAAGAAGCCATTATCAACAGCTCACTGAGTTTGAACGAGGTCGTGTAGTAGGGCTACGAGAAGGTGGGTTTTCTTTCCGCGATATTGCAGAAAGACTTGTCAGGAATGTATTCACTGTGCATGAGTGTTGGCAGCAGTGGTCAAGGGAAGGTACTGCCTCAAGAAGACCGGGTTCCGGGCGGCCACGTGGCACTACTGAGAGGGAAGACCGCCGTGTTCGGCGTATGGCTGTGGCTAATCGTACTGCGTCTTCAGCTGAAATTCGAGCTGCAGTTGGCACCACAGTGACACAACGAACTGTTACAAATGGGTTACTTCAAGGACAGCTCCGAGCCAGACGCCCTGTAGTGTGCATTCCACTGACTCCAAACCACTGCCGTTTGCGACGTGAGTGGTGTCAAGCTAGAGCTCATTGGAGGACGGAGTGGAGATTTGTTGTGTTTTCTGCCTTGGTCGCAGTGATAGCCGTGTGTTGGTTAGAAGGAGGCCAGGTGAACGCCTGCTAGCGACCTGTCTGCGGCCTAGACACACAGGGCCTACTCCTGGAGTTATGGTTTGGGGAGCAATTTCGTATGACAGCAGGAGCACTCTCGTGGTTATCCCACGCACCCTGACTGCAAATTTGTACGTCAGTCTAGTGATACAACCTGTTGTGCTGCCATTCATGAACAGCATTCAAGGGGGTGTTTTCCAACAGAATAACGCTCGCCCTCATACCGCTGTGCCAACATGCTCTACAGAGTGTCATTCCTAACCCAACATGCTCTACAGAGTGTCGACATGTTGCCTTGGCCTGCTAGATCACCAGATCTTTCTGCAATCGAGCACGTATGGGACATCATTGGACGAACCTCCAGCGTCATCCACAACCAGCATTAACCGTCCCTGCATTGACCGCCCAAGTGCAACAGGCATGGAACTCCATCCCACAAACTGATATCCGACACCTGTACGACACAATGCATGCACGTTTGCATGCTTGCATTCAAAATTCTGGCGGTTACACCGGTTACTTATGTACCAACATTTCACATTTGAAATGGCTCTTCTCGCCAATGGCTCTACCTGTGATCTTGAAACTTTAATCAATTAAATATGTTACCTGGACAAATATATTGCTGAAATTTCATTACTGTACAATAATTTTTTCTTGGTGTTGGGATTTTTTTTTTTTTTCCATCAGTGTATCTTGCGTACCTCGTAAATTTCGTATTCAGAAAAAGTATAAAAAGTCATTTATTTCTTTTTCTTTTAATTTTGTTCGTAAATTTTGGTGGCAATTTAATTTAAATGAGTACAATGTTACGCCTGAAAGGGTCGATTCAAAATAAAACTTCTACTTTGATTGTGAGATGTATATAATCGATGCTAAAACACACGCAGTTTCGATTAATCGAATTCTAGAATAATTATTGTTTACAGAAAAATAATTTGAAACAGAGATGAGATGAATATAAATATGCTGATGTTACGATGCATTCAAATTAATGTCATTTCTAAGAAACCAAAAATGAAACAATCGTTTGTACTCAACTATGTATACAACGTTAACAAGTATTCAACCCTTCGTTATATATGAAAATGTTCGTAAATATTTACAGAACCATTTTGATTTGCTGCGATGTTGCCTTGGAAACCTTAGCTGGATGCTCTCAAATATCATTCCCCTATCTATGCTTATATTTTTGTTTTATTCGGGATTTATAAAAACATTTATGTTATCTGGTGAATGCGTAAATGTAGATTGATAAAAGTTAATATAAAGTTAATATTTTTCATTTCATTTATTTAATTAAATCGCATTGTCTAGCTTTAAATACAGAATATTTCATTTATATACAGAAGGTGCTCGTTCCTTTTTGTAATGCCTTTAACTTTTTTATAAGTTAAATTAAAAAAAAAAAAAAACATCATGTCCATTAATAAAAAAATTCTCTACTTAAAATTGTCGCTAAAAAATAAACAATGGTTTGAGTAACGTAAATACTAAATTATATTCGATATTTGATGTTATATTCTGTTATAAAAATATATTCGATTATAAATAAGATATCTAAAAAGAATGGTTATAATATTTCTAAATCTGAAATAAATGCCACAGTTAAGTAATTAAAAATAAATAAATAAATAAATAATTAAAAGAACGTTGCAGTCAGGGGCGCGCCGACCCGGTGTACAAAGTGTGCGGCGCACACAGGCGCCAGGTAGGAAAAGGCGCCAGCTGAGGATAAATTATTTGAAAACAATATATATATACATTAAATTTGATTTCGTAATTCTGGTCTGAAGCCATGTGGCAAGTGTGGAAATGGGGCGCCTTGAAAACTGCATTGGCAAAACTTGAGTTCGGAAACAGTTTTGAGGTTTATGGCGAAAGGGCGTGTTAAAAATGGATTAACTTGGTGAGGATGCGCCTATCCTCAGAAAAATTTTCTTTGTCTTTTTTAATATATCAGAGGATCCCTTTGAAACTTAAAAGTGCACCTTGATCTCTTCCCACCCCCCTCTTCTGCCGAAAAAAAAACCATTGGGACGAGTAAAAAGACAACGTAATTCGATTTCAAAAAGAAAAATTTAATAGATCCAGGGATTTTATTTAGTTGGTTGGTTAGATGGGTTTAGCGTCACTCTAGTGCTGCGCAATGGGCAATTGGCAACGTTCTGGGACGCACCTCTAAGGATTGTCCTGAGACATGCCATCACAACTTTGATCTTGTACGGAGGGGATGACTCCTCCCTCTTCGGTAACCCCCAGAGGTATAATTTGGATCAGGACATGAAGGGCATTGCGGCGACGACGGGTTTTAAGTGTACCAGCCACCATTAGTGTACACGATGGTCTTTGGCCGGTTCGAGTTCGAATCTATCTTCCAATTACGAGCTTGGCGCTCTATCGACCGGGTGACCGAAGCCCCGGAAGATTTTATTTAGAGTAATTCTTTCCTCTTTGCAACACCGATGTAACATTAGGTTCTATTTAGGAAAAGTTTTCTTAATAAAAATAGTATGTTTTTACTTTCTTCTGCATTCAATAGAATAACGCATTGGATTTCTAAAAATTTCCGAATTCCGGTTTTTGAGGAATTTATACGCTTTCAGAATTCTAGAACATGGTTTCCTCAGTTTTATAAAATGTCTAAATGCGTGCGTGTGAGAAAAATTTTGTGGCAGCTCTAGCTCAAGAACTAATGTACAGAATTTCATATAAATATATATATAGTTGCACCTTGGCATAAGTGAGTGTCTGCGAACTATTGGTGAAAATCGTCCAAAAGTATTGTCATCCTCATTTATCATAATTTTTAATATGGCAGTTAAGACAAAATTTCTTATAAATGTGAACAACAAGAATTATTTTTGACAAATCTTTTTAAAATTTAAAAGATTTATTAATAATTGTAATAGTAAACTATTTTTTTTTTATTTTAATGTAGAACATTATCCTCCCTGGAAGAATGGAAGTATCCCGACCCCTCCCCAGGAAGAGTAAAGTTTCAGTTTCAGTATTTTTTAAAAAAAAAAAAAAAAAAAAAGTCAATACCTTTAAAATGAATGTGTAAACAATAAATCTGTCATAATTTAAAACAAAGTTAACATTTCCTTTCATTTTTTTGAAACAAGCAATCAAAAATTCCTGAAAAATTATATTTTCTAAGATATCTTAGGGCACAAAATTGACTTTTTTAAACATTTTTTTGTCCAAACTTTTTAATTGTTTTGGAGATTATTTTGTCATATCATAACCAACAGTAGCATCAGTGGAACAATATTTTTCTAAACTTAAAATAATCAAAAAATACTTATGCTCCACAATGACACCAGACATATTTTTAAATCTTGCAATTATATCGATAGTACAAGATATTTTGGGTCAAATAGATATGTATTATTCCAGAATTTGCAAAAACTCAAGCAAATAAAATACGTTTCACTAAATAATACCATAAATATAATTTACTATAGAAAAAACATATAGTACAATTTTAGTCAATTTTACATACAAATTACATAAAATCTTTAGCTAATGAAAATGGGCAAAATTCCTTACACTAGTAGATTTTTTTCCCCCCAGTTAAGTATTTTTTTATCCATATTTACCAAGTAATATTTATTATATATTCCTTACTTGTTTTATGTACTGGTAAATTTATTTATTTTTTTACATAAATAAATTAAAAAAAAAAAAAAAAAAAAAAAAAAAAAAAACTTTCCATAATGAAATAAGACATATCTTGTCATTATATCGTAGTCATGTACTATTAACTTGATTTTTACTATTGTTCGAGAGTTTTCAACAATGAAAGTGAGAAAAATAGAGCTCAATACGAGATTTTTTTTTTCTTGTTATGCGTTCTAATTTTATATACTTGTAAATTTTATTTATCTATACAATTAGAAAATGTTAAACTCATTTAAATGTGCAAATATGCTGCAATAGTACGACTAACTTTAAAATTTTGTCAGTATTGCGGAGAGTTTAACCACTTTCCTAAATCAAAGGTGTTGTTGCAGTAAAAGCAGATTTACAGTTAAAGTGCAAATAAGAGACAGTTCATTCAATTTTAACGGGAGTGGGGTGGGAGCAGGGGTCGCAGCGTTCCTACATTTTTGCGATCGTTTTATTATATTGTCACCCTAATTTTCAAATATAAAATTTTCTTAATGGTTTTTATGCTATAATAGCACTAAAAATTTCAAGAAAAGTTTCTTTCTAAAAATTGTGGTGAAAGTATAATAAAACGATCTTAAAAATATAGGAACGCTACGTCCCTGGGTGGGAGGGGATAGTCAGCCTTGGAGACAGACTTGATGACATGGTGATCAATCTTGACGAGAAGTAATAATTTAGTGTTTCCAAAGTTTAGGAGCTCTAACTTCAATAGATGCCGATTTCTAGAATTTCCTGGATATATCAATTGGTTTCTGGAGCAGAATAACCTTAAAGTTCGCTAAATCCCGACAGAGATAATAAAAAGAGAAGATACACTCCCGAAGAGTTCAGTTGTGTTCAGATATTTGTTCCGAACGGTCGTCTCTGAGATATTTCAGTTTAAACGGTTTATACTTATTCCTAAATCAATGAAATTCCTGCTCTATGGTGTATTTAATTCTGTTTAATGAGATTTTGCGGTATGAATATCAGTACGATGTTTTACTGGGTTGTTTCAAGAATAATCCTTGAATAGAGTGCATTAGTAGACAAGAAACTGTCTGTTTCTTTACGAATTGCATACTTTTCCCACTTAACACGGAGAAAAAAATTCTGTAACTGACATCTAGAATCTAAGTTGTGGCTCAAGAAAAAATAGTTCCATGTCATCCTTATAAATTCTAGTCCCCTTGGAAAGTGAGTTCTAGAAGCCCCTACTAGAGCGTTTGCCTATATTCTCCAGGGCAAAGTTATTTAAAAATTTCTGCAAATAAATGAGACTACAAGAGTTCGGCAACTATAATCTTGGTTCATTACCAAATTCTAGAAAATCAAGCGAGATTTTCTCGCAATACAAACGATTCAGAATATTTAAAGTGTTCAGAATATTGTTTCACCATCTATAAATGTGTACACTAGAAATTCTCGATAATTTCGTCTATTCAGTTTATTGGCGTGCCTTACGCGCATAGCTCGGAAATTCATAATTCTAGTTAAGGAATTTAGAAAATTGCCACTTATTCATTCTAGAGGAAGGCGGTATATATATTTTTTTCTCAGTGAAGAGAGTCGACATTTTGGTAAGAATATAGATAGAGACAGACGGATATTTTGGATCAGTATGATATGTGTAATACTCGCAAAATTTGTAATGAAGCGAGAGAAAGTTTAGTTTACTAAGAATATTTTTCATGTTTTAAATACTTATTTAACATTACTTAAAAATTAAACTCAAACAAATAGAAACGTTTACACTTACAGCTTTCATTTATGCCACCTAATGCCTCAATCCGGTATTTCTATCGCCAAATTAACACTAAATCTGCCTATTTTTGTTTCATAAGCAGTGTCTTCATAATTGTACCACGTGTTTTTGAGACTCTACGTAAAATATTTTTCCCTTTCTGCAAAATGCTCTTTTTATTTGTTTCTTTTAAAATTTCGTTTTATTTGATACATTTCTTTTTTTCTTAACTATTCATTTGACTTGCTGAATGATAACTATTTTTAAAACATTAAAAAAAAAAAAAAAAAAAAAAGGTAATATAGGGCGCCAACTGAAATTTTGCACACAGGCGCCTGACAATGCTGGCGCGCCCCTGGTTGCAGTTTACATTTACATGGGGAAAAGTTAAAAATGTACGTCTAATAAACGCTCACTTTTTATTATTACTTAAGGCTGTACATCAGTCAGATAGCTCCCTTTCTCCCTTCCCATGTTATCCAATGGGATTTTCGTTGTTTCGTTTTATAAAAATATCTCATTCAAAAATGAAGTTTTTCGAATTCTGTTTTTTGAATATTACTCTTTGAACAAGTTGCCTTTTAGCTTAGTGAGCAATTTTTCGAAAAATCAATTTAAATGTTTTATTTCAGTAAGTAATTATGAACTCTAAGTTTAGATCTTTAAGTGAAATATTTAAATTTGTTTTTTCGAAAAATTGCTCACTAAGCTAAATGACGACCTGTTGAAAGAGTAATATCCAAAAAACAGAATTCAAAAAACTTCATTTTTGAATGAAATATTTTTGTAAAACGAAGCAACGAAAATTCCATTGGATAACATGGGAAGCGGAGAAAGGGAGCTATCTGACTGATATACAGCCTTAAGTCACACCTAGTGTTTCAAAAAGATAATATAAACTCCCAAAGAATTTGTAGAAAATCTTTAAACATTTCTATAAAATTTGAATCGAAATTAGCCAAAATCCCAATTTTTACTATTTAATATTAAAACTTGCTTTTCACAGTGTTATTATATCGGCAGATTGCAGTATGAGAAATAGGTCAAGAAATACAACAAATACAAATATTTCAGATTACCAACCTGAATAACTTGGAAAAGAAATTCATGTTCTTTAATAGATTTTTAATTTCTATTACCCATATGTTACAGAGAAAGGATTGTTTTAGGGTCAAATTTTCAAATTTGCCACATTTACACCCTTTGATGCATCCTAAATGTGAAAATCAGGTTTCTAGTGGTTGATCTGTTTTTCTACCTGACGCGAGTCTGTTATCAGCGTAACTTTAAAACAAATATTATCAGAAAATTCAAACGTGATATTTTAAATATGTATTATACAAGGATGCTACTTGAAACTTTTTATTTAGATCAGGGCCCGAAATTTCAACTTAGATTATACTCGCTGAAAAAAAAAGTTACTCGCCACAAAATATGATTAACTTACTCTACTTTTTACGTATAAGGGGGGGCCAGAAATTACACAAAGTCTTTTATTTTAAAAGAAAATAGAAGACATTCAATTTTGAAAAAGGGGTCATTTTAGAGAATAAAAAATTGAATGAAGATGATTATAAAAACCGATTCAAAAGCTACTTTACACAAGTGGTGGAAACATTTTTATTTCAAAATATGATTTTGGATCAATACACCTTAATTTAAATTAATAATATACGGATATGAGAGGAAAAATCTCTAATTTTTATAGGTGTCACTGGACAATATATATATTAAATATTAATTTTTGCTATAACAAAAAAAAAAAAAAAAAAAAAAAAAAAAAAAATGTGTGTGGTACTTTTATGCACGAATCCAGCGCCTTATGTATACCAGCTTCGAAGACAGAATCTCTCGGTCACTGGTGGGCCTATTTTTATGAGGATTATTATTCATGCAAAAGTGAGAACACACGTCAACCCACCGCGTATCAACCGGAGCATCACCTTCTTAATGATTTCATGACAATTTCCATAGTGATTCCGTGTCCTGGATCAAAGAACCGAACAATATAGGGAATATTTTTATTTTTTTTGCGATTCGAAGAATCTGAATAGACATAAATCATACTATACTTTGGCAAGTTTATTAGAAAGTTGTTCTTTTGCGAACCTAAAGCAGAAAAAAGTTAGTGTTCACCGTTCGATACAGCCAACAGCCGATTGAGCTTTCCAGTTTTGCGAAATTTTTGAAATTAAGGACTAAATCCTTTTCATTTGAAAAAGAAGACAGAGGACGAAAAACATAAAAAAGAGGATTTTTTAGTCTTATAATTTTTTGTTGTTGTTGTTGTTTAAGAGGACAGAGCGTTGTAAAAGAAGACTGCCCTCTTAAAAAGAGGATGCCTGGTCACCTTACCTAGATTAGCATGATTTTACGTTTCAAAGTCGATGTTTTTTTTTTTTTTTTTTTTTTTTTTTTTTCTTTTGGTAGCACCGTATACTGTAAGAATTCCATTTACGTTTAGACCGAAATTTTACTCGCCACAGTAAAGTTTTCACTCGCCAATGGCGAGCTGGCGAGCGGAAATTTCGCGCCCTGATTTAGATCGTACATATTATTACGTATACAGGGACTTCCAAACGTATTCAAACATATTAAGTTTAAAAGAAAAATTTCCCGTCAGTACTACATTTTAACATTTTTAGAATGCACCAAGAAAAATGAAATAAAAATTTATTTTTTATATGTGATGCATGCACAAAAGCACATATCATATAGTATATGTAATGGAAAGTCTATATTTTTTTTATCACAGAGTCCCGAAGAATCGAGTTTAATAGATCTGTGGTTGAAAATGACTGAAGAACATTGCATGCTGCATTTGATTTTTTTTTTTTTTTTTTTTTAACTCTGCTAATTGTAAGTACATCTTTTGGTATGTGTAAATTTTACAGACATTATACAGCTACTCAAAAGGAGTCTGATAAAGTTCACAGAATAGTGTGAGCGAAAATTCTCTGAAATCATTTTTTGGCATTAATAAAAACCATAAATATTTTGTAAATGTACATACAATATTGAAAGGAGGCAATTGAGGGAGGCGGTAGACTACCTTCACACAGAAATCTCAATAAAAAAATTTGAAATTTTTTTAAAACTTTTAAATTGTTTATGTTTTTATTTTTTTTATTTTTTATTTTTTTTATTTATTTTTTTTTAAGAACAGTACAAAAGCTGAAATATAATACCGCATAACTTACATCTTAATTTGTAACAAAAATCTATGATAATGTAGAATATTTTTAAGGATGGGTGTAAAATAACTTAAAAAAAAAAAAAAAAAATTCTGCCTAAATTATTGTAGGTATAAACTTTTGCACACATGCAGTTTGTTACATACCGTTATCTTTCCAAAAATGACAGTGTATTCCGGTATTTTCTAGTCATCGTCTTAAACAAACAAGTACGTTTGCTACGACCAGAAAGTTTGTGTTCAGATGAGTTTGTGGTTTGCTGTGATACACAGATAGTACAGATGTGTATTGCAGCTAATCACAAACTCCTGGCGAACTTCATCCTCTCCGCGGAAGATCAAAATTGTAATGGCATGTCTCCGGACCTTCATCAGGGGTGCGGTTCAGACCGTCGCCAGTTACCTATTGCGCAATACTGGTGCGAAGTTAAACAAAACCAAGCAACCAAACTGATGAATTGCAGAATAGGATTGATGAGATCATAAATGGTATCCTGTTGAGTTATTGAGGAAAGTTGTAGCAAACGTGCCTGTTTGTTTAAGACAGTGTCTAGAAAATACTGGAGTAAACATTGAGTTGTAACTTTTGAAAATATAATAGTAGGGTAAGTGCACCAGTGATTGACACTGTTAGGGAAATCTCTGATGTTTTTAATGTTCTAGTCATCAGAAAATATTTTTAGAAATCTTAAGTTAGTACATATGGTATGAAAGACATTCAGAACCACATATATGTTTAGGGCTGTGCCGATTAATCGATTAATCGGTTCGGTTAATCGATCAATGATTAGTCCCGATCAATTTTTTTAATCGAGTTAATCGGATCGATTAATTCGATTAAAAATTTTCAAAATCCGATTAAAATTTTCAAACTACGAATTAAAGTAAAAATGCTGTTCTGCCTACAAAATATATTTCACATATTTTGCTAACAAACATTCTAAGAAACATCTATCAAATAAGGAAAAAAGCAAAAAAATAAAATAAAATAAAATAAAAAAATAAATAGATAAATAAAATAAAAATAAAATAATAAATAAATAAATAAATAAATAAGTAAAAATAAAACCTCCCAAAAGAAGTTGTTGCACTTTTGTTGATAGAGAAAAGGAGGAGGACAGTTATTAAACAAAATGCCGCTTCATGTGCATGCTGGAGCAACACCACCTGTCTTTAGCCTTCTACAGAAAGTGTTGGAGAGGGTAATAGTATTCTCAGAAAAAAGAAGCTTTCAAAAAATCGAAATACTAAAGATAAAAGAAAAGAAAAGAAGGGATTGAGATTTCCACTATCCCTCTGATAGGGGAAATGTCAACAGAGTTTCATAATATCTTCAAGCGTTTATTCTCTGTTGAGAATTGCTGATAGTAACTATTGAAGTAGAAATAGAAAATAACATTCTGCGTTCTAGTCCGAAGTGACAAAGAAGAACTAAAATATAAGAATTTGAGATTTTTATGAGAATGATATGGAATTTTGAGAATTCAATTAAAAATAGTGACAAGCGAGATGGAAAAGGCCTGCAAATATAAAACTGAAATATGTGTAAATTAATTTAATGTTTCTTTCAAAATGAATAGAAAAAATAATTTACTTAAAAAAAAAAAAAAAAAAAAAAAAAAAAAAAGTGAAAATATTTATGTAAAATTAACACTTAAGGTCACCAATTATTATTCTAAAAATTGATTTAAATTTCAGCTATGAAACAAATACAATTGATTAAACAAAAATTTTTTAAAAAAAAATCAGTCAAACCTATGAATAATATGTATATATATACACAATATGAGAGTTTTATTCATCATTGAAATAAAATAATATAAAGAAAAATTAAAACCGACTAAAAATTCGATTAATCGACCGATTAATCGATTAATGAACTACGATTAACCCAGTTAAAACTCTTAATCGATTCCCACCTCCTAGTTAAAATATATACATTTGATAACAATTATTTTTTTTATGAATTTTTATTTGACACACACTCAATGTTCCAATAATTGACACTGCCAGTTTTTCATTTTATCAGTAATTGACACCCTATGTTCCAGTGTTTGACACTGCTAGTTATTCATTTTACGAGTTATTAGCACTCTATGCTCCAGTGCTTAACATAAAATGTTAAAATTCTTATATGTAAAATATATGATTTTATTATTTTTATTATTTTTCTTATTTATTAATTGTTTTGGGATAGATGTGAATTACTGGAGCATGCCAATCACTGGAGCACCTACCCTGTATAATAAAGTACTTGTGTGCAAAAAATTGATATTATACCTACAATATTTTAGGAGGGAAAAATCTTTTTTAAAAAAGTAAGAAGTTACTTTTTGCCCACCTTGTATATGTAAATATCCAAGGGTATTTCAATGTAAATGTCCATTGAATAAAAATAAACAAATAAATAAATAAATGCTTTATGATTACAGTTTGAGATAGATTTTTTTTTTTTCTCTCGAAAACTAATACACTGCAAATCTATTTTTAGTTATTCACGATCACACACACACACACACACATATATATATATATAATTTAAAATTTTCTTTAATTAATATAAATATATGGAAATCTCAGTAAAACAAAACAAAAATAATAAAAAAATCTATTTACGGGGAACACTTTGCATATAAAACTCTTGAGCGGAAACGCCAAGCAAGATATATTTTTCTTGGTAATACATGCAGCTATTTCTTTAAATGTTGTTTTAATTAATCTTTATTAAAGTTGTTTAATTAAGAGCAATTTATGAAACTTTAAAAAATTGCAAACATAATTGAACGTCATTATATTGCTGTAATTATTTTCATTCATTTTCATCCACTTTAAAAATTTTCCTTTAAACTTCATTGAAACTGCTTAGTTAATTGAGCCTTTGATTGCATTTTTGTTTTGGCGTAATTGCATTTTCGTTATTTGTCTTTAACCGGGTAATTCATCTCACAAAATAATTTTTATTTTCTTTATGTCATTTCTATGTTATGTATTTAAATAGTTGTTCTTTTTTTCTTTTTAAAGCGCATTATTGTTTTTTAAGTGCATTATTAATTTTTTAAGGGAATACAGTGTGCGAAGTGTTATCGTTAGGCAGCTTTTATTTTCCTTTAACCGTTTGTCAAAAGGATGTACTTCCAATTAAAACTAGCATACTGTGGCCACCACAAAATTGTCTTCAGTATTTTTCTATACAAATTCCTGCAATACAAATTATGCATTAATTTTTTTTTCTTATTATTTTCCAAGATGAATGCAAAAAGTTTTCATCTCAGAGGAATATAACATTAAATGTTGAAAAAAGCCAACTCTGTACCCTACAGACGACATCCGTACTTTTCAGATTTTTTTTTTTTTTTTTTTTTTTTTTTTTTTTTAATTGAAAATACATGCATATACGCACAACATTGCTTTAAATTATTGCATACCTATGGTTCAATAATTCGTTTTATAGGTGTTTACGAGTTCTTTTTAAAATTATCCAGACTCGCGCCAGAGGTATCTTAGAGAGCAATGTGGATGCCTTCACACAGAGGAGTCGTATGCTATTGTACACATGCATTTGCACCTATAAAAGTGACATATATGAAATTATCAAATATGTTCATCAAATTGCTCAAATATGTATCGTGCATTTCAGTGTCTTGTAAATTAAGTGTACTTTTTGTCCACGCTAATTAAACTTAATAATTACACGATGTTTTGTTTAACGCTACTGAGCTTTGAGCCCATAGATCCTAATGATAAAGAATTTTTCGTTGTGTCCCTGTAAAAACCTATAAATGCTAGATTCACCAAAATGCTTATAGTTAGTGCAACAGTGATTTATAATATTCATATAATTTTTCAGCTCAATTGAATAAGGCGTTTAGATGCTATCGCACTTTTAAAAATTTGGTCCCATAGATGATAATGATAAAAAATTTTTCTTTGTGTCCCTGTAAAAAAACTGTAAATGCTAAATTCACCAAAATCTATACAGTTGGTGCAACTGTGACCTATAACATGTGTACAAATTTTTTTGTTCAGATTAATAAAGCGTTTAGACGCTATCACACTTTAAAAAAATTTAATGATAAAGAATTTTTCTTTGTGTCCTTGTAAAAAAACTATAAGTACTAGATTCTCCAAAATCTATACAAATTGAGTATCTGTAACCTGTAATATGTGTATAAATTTTTTGCTCAATTGAATTAGACGTTTAGATGCTATCGCACTTTTAAGATTTTGGTCCCATAGGCCATAATGATAAAGAATTTTTCTTTGTGTCCCTGTAAAAAAACTATAAGTGCTAGATTCATGAAAATCAATAGTGTTCGTGCTAAGGTGACTTGCAACATGCGTACCAACTTACAGCTCATTCGAGGAAAGCGTTTAGACGCTAGCGTGTTCACTCACATACATACATACATCATCGTAAAAATGGTGAAAACGGATTCCGGGGACCTCGAAACGTATAGAAACATCAAAATCTCAAATTCGGATTTTTGACATGATTACAATACTTTCCTCACTATAGTGTTCGGAAAGTTAAAAAAAAAAAAAAAAAAAAAAAAAAAAACCTTTTTCTATGAGTAAATTACATCGGTATATTGAAATTGATTGGTATAACTTATTAATACGTTGGGTGCCGATCCAAAAATCTTTCGTTCGAATCTTAACCTGGTCATTTTGTGCTCTTATACAATTCGATTCATGAAAAATCTGCACTATTAAATGGTCGAACTATAATTCTAAAAAAATCATATTGTCTCTTCATAATACAGTTTGTATTATAATATAAGTGTTCCATAACAATTTTTAAATCTTAGCTCAACTTAAGTGTTAGTAAACAACTTTCTATCAAATATATATATATTTTTAATTTCGTTAAAAACTATCACGTTTCAATTGAAACAAAAACTTTTAAAGAAATTATTTTTCTTAATTTATCCCATCAAAATCTCACATTTTCTCTATCATGAAGTCTACAATTTTAAAATACAGTTTTTTAAACGGCATGATTTATAAAATGTCCTCCTCCGATACTTTTAAAAATTGCATTAATTTCTACCCAGTCTTAAAACGTGAAAAGGAAAATCTCTTTTACGCGATGACTAGAGTACATGTTGATAATTACGAGCTTAGAAACGTAGGTAGTTAGATTTTTATCTTAATTCAATGTCGCTTCACTTAGTAACTTTAGAAGCTAACAAGTTGTATGTCGTTAAGGGTTTTTGAGTAATAAAGTTTTATCGCAGAAATTTGATGCAACGGAATAATTTTATTCTTTAAGGTGGAAAAAAAAATGAATCCAGGAAAAGAAGAATTATAATAAGATTTGACAATATAATCGAATTACTGGGTGTGTTAAAAATAAATGGCTTAATGGAGTTCTTCTCGGGGTTTTAAAAGGAGAATTTGAAGATTTAATATTTGATAAAGGCATAAAGACAGTTGCTCTGTATTTTACAATTTTCTATTTAAGTTATTAGATTTTGGATAGTAGTACTTTTTAAGTGTAAGATAATACAGGGTAAGTCAAAATGAATATAGCATAACTATTTAATGAAAAAGAATTTATCGATAAGATTAACACAGAATGTAGACAGGATTTCAAAATTTTGTATACATACGTCATAGATGTTCTATGTGACTTCCCTTGGTCACACGGACAACATCTAGGCGGTAGTCCATTTCACGCCATACATTCTGAAGCATTTGTTCAGTCACCGACGCAAGCGCATTACAAATGCGTACTTTGAGTTCTTCAATTGTTTTGAGCATGGGAAGCACATATACCCTGTCTTTCACATAAACCCATAGATAAAAATCGCAGGGTCTCAAAGTACGCATTTTTAATGCGCTTGCGTCGGTGACTGCAGAGATGCTTGAGAATGTATGGCGTGAAATGGGCAATCGTCTAGATGTTGTCCGTGTGACCAAGGGAAGTCACAAAGAACATCTATGACGTATGTATACAAAATTTTAGAGTTCCGTCTACATTCTTTGTTAATCTCACCGATAAATTCTTTTCCATTAAATAGTTATAGCCGTTTGTAAACGCTATATTCATTTTGACTTACCCTGTATTATAATTCAAATTAAAAATAATGGAATCTCAAATAGAACATTTTAAAGAAACTATTTTAAAAATTTCCAAACTATTTTTAAACTGGTGTTATACTGTAAAATCTACTGTGGAGTATTCATGATCGGTGACAAATATGTGTGTCCAACTGAAGTTAAGTTTCATGCCAATGTTATTTATTGTAGCATAACACGAACAATGGCTTTTTTTTACGAAACCAAGTGGCCTGTCTTCTACTTATGTGTGTATAATTTTTAAATGAAAGACGTATTTGTTATATAATTCGAAATTTAGTCATACCTCTCATTTTATATAAACAACCGTGCAGCTTCCATTACCCATCAAAAAATATATTTAATATGAAAATATTTTCTAACTTTGTACATGATGCGATGAAAAATATCACAGGAAGAAGTGGAAAATCCAATTAAAAATATTCATAATTTAAATAACGAAAGCTTCAATACTTCTTCAGGGGCATCAATTGAATATTATATGCAAAATTGGAAAATCCAATTAAAAATATTCATAATATAAATAACGAAAGCTTCAATACTTCTTCAGGGGCATCAATTGAATATTATATGCAAAATTATATTACCCACATACGCTAAATTCGAGATTTCAGTACAATTTAAAATAAAAGCGTGTTTTTTAATTTATGCATAATTTACTATTATAGAAAGTTTTTTTTTTTTTAAACAATATACATTTATAATCCATGGAGTGCTATGTCTTCTGATAACACTGATCGGCATGAAAATTGCCCCGACACTATTTTGGCAAAATCTTAAGAAAAATGACCTCCTGACTACGAATATGACGTTCATTTTATCCTACCATCCACCGCTTTTTTAGGGACGGCCCCTTATTTTTATAAATTTTCGAAAATTTTATGGCTATAAATTAGATTTTTAGGGGAGGGGGAGGATTATTTTAATAGTTAAATATCTTCTGAGGGGCTACAGAGTTGGAAAATTCTAAAACATCAACATTTGTGGCAAGGGGAAAATTTAGGGGGGAGGGGGGGATTTGCTACTGAAATTATGTATTACATTTCTTATATTTTTTTTAATCTATTATTAATGTTATTTATTAAACATTATACTTTTTAGTTTTTAAGTGTATTAATTTAATTCTTTTTCTTCTCCAAATCAAATTCATGGCCATAAAATTATCGAACAGTGATAAAAATTGGGGGAGAAGGTAGTGTTCCGAGAAAACGGTGGTGACTCGGCAAAATGGTAGTCATATTCGGATTCATGAGGTCATTTTAATTAAGAATCAGCAAAAGTGGTATCAGGGGTCATTTTTTTTTTTTTTTTTTTTTTTTTTTTTTTTGCAGCGCAGTGTAATTAGTTGAAACATTTCTTCATGTATTCTCTTGTACACATGTCTTGCTTCATGTATACAACGAATTTTTGCTCAATTGAATTAGACGTTTAGACGCTATCGCACTTTTAAGATTTTGGTCCCATAGGCCATAATGATAAAGAATTTTTCTTTGTGTCCCTGTAAAAAAACTATAAGTGCTATATTCATGAAAATCAATAGTGTTCGTGCTAAGGTGACTTGCAACATGCGTACTAACTTACAGCTCATTCGAGGAAAGCGTTTAGACGCTAGCGTGTTCACTCACATACATACATACATCATCGTAAAAATGGTGAAAACGGATTCCGGGGATCTCAAAACGTATAGAAACATCAAAATCTCAAATTCGGATTTTTGACATGATTACAATACTTTCCTCACTATAGTGTTCGGAAAGTAAAAAAAAAAAAAAAAAAAGAAAAAAAAAACCTTTTTCTATGAGTAAATTACATCGGTATATTGAAATTGATTGGTATAACTTATTAATACGTTGGGTGCCGATCCAAAAGTCTTTCGTTCGAATCTTAACCAAGATCATTTTGTGCTCTTATACAATTCGATTCATCAAAAATCTACACTATTAAATGGTCGAACTACAATTCTAAAAAAATCATATTGTCTCTTAATAATACAGTTTGTATTATATTATAAGTGTTCCATAACAATTTTTAAATCTTAGCTCAACTTAAGTGTTAGTAAACAACTTTCTATCAAATATATATATTTTTTTATTTTTGTTAAAAACTATCAAGTTTCAATTCAAAAACTTTTAAAGAAATTATTTTTCTTAATTTATCCCATCAAAATCTCACATTTTCTCTATCATGAAGTCTACAATTTTAAAATACAGTTTTTTAAACTGCATGATTTATAAAACGTCCTCCTCCGATACTTTTAAAAATTGCATTAATTTCTACCCAGTCTTAAAACGTGAAAAGGAAAATCTCTTTTACGCGATGACTAGAGTATATATTGATAATTACGAGCTTAGAAACGTAGGCAGTTAGATTTTTATCTTAATTCAATGTCGCTTCACTTAGTAACTTTAGAAGCTAACAAGTTGTATGTCATTAAGGGTTTTTGAGTAATAAAGTTTTATCGCAGAAATTTGATGCAACGGAATAATTTTATTCTTTAAGGTGGAAAAAAAAAAAATGAATCCAGGAAAAGAAGAATTATAATAAGATTTGACAATATAATCGAATTATTGGGTGTGTTAAAAATAAATGGCTTAATGGAGTTCTTCTCCGGGTTTTAAAAGGAGAATTTGAAGATTTAATATTGGCTAAAAGGCATAAAGACAGTTGCTCCGTATTTCATAATTTTCTGCTATTTAAGTTATTAGATTTTGGATAGTAGTACTTTTTAAGTGTAAGATAATACAGGGTAAGTCAAAATGCGCTCACAAACGGCTATAACTATTTAATGAAAAAAAAAATATACCGATAAGATTAACACAGAATGTAGATGGGACTTCAAAATTTTGTATACATACGTCATAGATGTTCTATGTGATTTCCCTTGGTCACACGGACAACATCTAGGCGGTAGTCCATTTCACGCCATACATTCTGAAGCATTTGTTCAGTCACCGACGCAAGCACATGACAAATGCGTACTTTGAGTTCTTCAATTGTTTTGACCATGGGAAGAACATACACCCTTTCTTTCACATAAACCCATAGATAAAAATCGCAGGGTCTCAAAGTACGCATTTGTAATACGCTAGCGTCGGTGACTGCAGAGATGCTTCAGAATGTATGGCGTGAAATGGGCAATCGTCTAGATGTTGTCCGTGTGACCAAGGGAAGTCACAAAGAACATCTATGACGTAGGTATACAAAATTTTGGAGTTCCGTCTACATTCTGTGTTACTCTTATCGGTAAATTCTTTTCCATTAAATAGTTATAGCCGTTTGTAATAGCTATATTCATTTTGACTTACCCTGTATTATAATTCAGATTAAAAATAATGGAATATAAAATAGAACTTTTTAAAGAAACTTTTTTTAAAAATTTCCAAACTATTTTCAAACTGGTGTTATACTCGAAAAACTACTGTAGGGTATTGATAATCGGTGACAAATATGTGTGCCCAACTGAAGTTAAGTTTCATGCCATTGTTATTTATTGTCGCATAACACGAACAATGGCTTTTTTATACGAAACCAAGTGGCCAGTCTTCTACTTATGTGTGTATAATTTTTAAATGAAAGACGTATTTGTTATATAATTCGAAATTTAGACATACCTCTCATTTTATATAAACAACCATGCAGCTTCCATTACCCATCAAAAAATATATTTAATATGAAAATATTTTCTAACTTTGTACATGATGCGATGAAAAATATCACAGGAAGAAGTGGAAAATCCAATCAAAAATATTCATAATTTAAATAACGAAAGCTTCAATACTTCTTCAGGGGCATCAATTTAATATTATATGCAAAATTATATTACCCAC
This sequence comes from Salticus scenicus, assembly GCA_963930645.1. Classification (NCBI taxonomy): domain Eukaryota; kingdom Metazoa; phylum Arthropoda; class Arachnida; order Araneae; family Salticidae; genus Salticus; species Salticus scenicus. The sequence goes on from OZ005656.1 coordinate 114,117,696, forward strand.
ATACGCTGAATTCGAGATTTCAGTACATTTTTAAATAAAAGCGTGTTTTTTAATTTATGCATAATTTACTACTATAAAAAGGTTTTTTTAAACAATCTACATTTATAATCCATGGAGTGCTATGTCTACTGATAACACTGCGCGGCATGAAAATTGCCCCAATACTATTTTGACAAATTCTTAAGAAAAATGACCTCCTGACTACGAATATGATGTCCATTTTGCCCTACCATCCACCGTTTTTTTAGGGACGGCCCCCTATTTTTATAACTTTTCGAAAATTTTAGGGCTATAAATTAGATTTTTAGGGGAGGCGGAGGATTATTTTAACAGTTAAATATCTTCTGAGGGGCTACAGAGCTTGAAAATTCTAAAACATCAACATTTGCGGCAAGGAGAAAATTTGAGGGGGGATTTGCTACTGAAATTATGTATTACATTTCTTATATTTTTTTAATCTATTATTAATGTTATTTATTAAACATTATATTTTTTAGTTTTTAAGTATTAATTTAATTATTTTTCATTCTCCAAATCAAATTCATGGCCATAAAATTATCGAACAGTGATAAAAATTGGGGGAGAAGGTGGTGTCGCGAAAAAACGGTGGTGACTGGGCAAAATGGTAGTCATATTCGGATTCATGAAGTCATTTTAATTAAGAATCAGCAAAAGTGGTATCAAGGGTCGATTTTTTTTTTTTTTTTTTTTTTTTCCCAGCGCAGTGAACAGTCGGTAACAAAAGTGTCCGAACATTAGCAAAAATTCCTATGTAAAAAAAGTACACTTCATACGGTTTTGTTAAATAAATACTTGTCTAATCCTGTTCTTAGTCAGTTTAAGAACATGATTCGATAAGGATTTATTTAACAAAACCGTATGAAGTGTACTTTTTTTACATAGGAAATTTTGCAAGTGTTCGGACACTTTTGTTACCGACTGTACTCAGTTGAAACATCGCTTAATGTATTCTCTTGTACACATGTCTTGCTTCATGTATGCAATGAATAAAAGAAAAAAACAGACCCTATGTATAGCGTACGTCTGTTGTTGTTTTTTAACTCTGTAAAGTCAATGCTTTTAACAGAAAAACTTCGAAAACAAATATAAGACGGACAAAGCTCATAAATACTTTTCATATTGGTTAGAAAATATTAAAAATATATCATCAAAACGTTGACATCTTCTGAAAATTTTTGAAGTTATGTCTTTATAAAAAAAAAAAAAAAAAAAATCTCATTGAAGGTTAAACCAGCGATTCTGTACAGTAGCAAAGAAATGCTCATAAATAAAAAGGATCAGTGCATTAACACATTCCAGGGGCTTTTGTTTCAGACTCAATGAGCGTTAGATTCTCTTGTTCTACATGGCATGTTTATGGAATTGGATTCAAGTGACACTCAAGTACCTTCGACCTTCTACACTGATTTTATATTCCGTTTCTGTTTCCGATATTTGGATTATATGTCGTTTTCTGTTCTTAGTATTTTTTACAAGGTAGTGTTTTCCGTTGCAAATTGAAAATTTATTTTAAATTAAAATGTCGTGCATATTGCTTTGAAAAATTAGCTGTTGTAAAAAAATGATGACTTTAAAAATAAACAGTTGAAATTATGCCTTCAACATAAAAAAGTTAACTTATGAAAGATAATAAGAATGCAGACAGATAATAAGAATACGATAACAAGTTAAGATAATAAGAAGGAAAACAGAATTTTTCCTTTTATAATAGTTTTCTTTGTACACAATTTTAAAAACGTTCAACGCATCTAAAAGCCAATAAATGAACTTAAAAAAGCTTTTATTATTAAAAGAGTTAATAAATTAAAAATTGCAAAAGTAAACGGCATAAAGAAATTGTTATAGTAAATTTTAGTAGCTTGCCAGAATTGTTAATTTTAATTGTATATTTTAGAAGACATTTTTTATCTCTTCACCCAATCGTTTTATTCTTTTGTTAATTGAAAATGCAGATGAAGTAGAGTTTTAATGTTTTTAACTAGTAATGCCTTTATTATTTGTATGACATTTTCTTTAGATCTTTCCTATGGTCCAAATATTTGTAGCAGAATTTTAATGTTATTTTTTCAAGGTTGAAATCATAATGTATTCTGATAAAAGATCTAAACAGGCATGCCGAACACTTCATAATAATAAAATCAAAGTAACTTTTGCAGCCAAAATAGAAATCCTTTTCCTGTACATTTTTATCAGTTTCGCCCATAAACTCAGGCGCTCCTCATTTTCATGTGTCAGTATGTCACCCTTTGTCGCGTGAGAGCTCTGCTCCGGCAACCTTTGTATGTCATGTTTTTTATTTTTTTATTTGTTTAATTCCTTTCAATAAAGTTCCTGCAAGGCTGGATTTTCTGGGGAACCTCCAGAGAGACTTCAATTACTCTAAACTGTTTTATTAGCAGTGAACAGTCCTCTCGGTATAATAATAGTATAATAATAATGGCTATGTGTTTTCCAAGAAGTATGAAAATTATTCGATAAATAAGAGGTATGCAATATTTTACAATGTACGTGCATGTCTTCCAGTGTGCAGCGTGCATGCGTGTGCGGAATGTTTCTGCGTTGCCGTTGTGTTCTCGTTTAGTGGAACTAAATACTGTACTATGGCAGGTACTTTATCCTTCTCTATTTCGGTGTGCGGGTGACAATTCTTTTACTACAGACTGAAAGAAATAGATTTTTTGGATAAAATATAGGCTCAAAATGGCCGCAACATAAATAACAACAAAAATTAGTCAAGTGTTTGGTTTTTACAATTATTTCAACATGAATTTATATGTAAGAAAGTTAAATATTTAGTAGATTAGGAAAAATTTATATCTATATGAAGTAATACGATAAACACTAATTGTAAGAAACAGATATTTAATTCCCTAATTTACAGAATTTTTGCATTATACATAAAGTTCTAAACTTTTACTTTTGTAAAAAATCTGTTATCTGTTTATATACATCGAAATAAAAAGATCGTTTATGCTTTGCCAGCCTGGTTCGGCTTGTTTTGAAATTTCGTATTTGTTCCGCCGACCCGGTCCATTTGGAAATTCATTTCTGTTTTGCCGAGCCGAGTAAAGATCTTGGGCCAAGTCTCGTGTGATACGGTTTTAACTTTTATGTCATTTGAACGCTTTTATCCCCAAATTCTTATATCCATTTTTAAAAACTTTCTTTTACTGAATTGCGACTCAACACTGCGATAATACACAGTTTTCTAATAAATTATTAATCATTTAAAGAGGCAATCAAAATTAAAGAGAAAAAAGTAGTACGGACTAATTTTATTAATTTTTTTTATATTCAACAGAAGAAAGTACTGAATTGTACGAATTTTCAACTTTCAGTTTTCCCTGGATTTGTACGTTTCGCGAGTTTCAAAACACATTTGACCATTTAAAACTAGTATGTCGTGGCCACCACATGACTTTCTTCTATATTTTCCTGTACAAATTCACTCAGTAAAAATAATTCATTAAAATTATTATTAAAAAAAAATTATCTTGCATGATAATGTAGACGATTTCCATATTAGAGAAGTAGTATAACACTAAATATTCAAAAACAGTCAATTTTACTCTCAATATTACATAAAAAAAGCTTTTTGTTTTGTTAAATATGAAAAAAATCGATAACTTTATATTAAATTATCGCAGATCGATATTTCAACCATTCGTTTTAAAAGTATTGGCGAGCTCTTTTGAAAGATACCCATCATGAAAATTTACTTCCTCCCTCGAAGGGACACTTCCTGCCATGGGGGGAGGGGGGAGGCTCCAACATATACACATTTTTTTCCCAGTTGACTATCTCTATTACAAATAAATCTTTTAAATTTAATAATGATTATTAAAAAATAATTCTCTTTATGAACATTTATATAAAATTTTGCCCTATACCACCATGTTAAAAATTTTGAAAATGTGGGCTTTCAACGCAAGCTGTTGGACAATTTTTGCCAAAGTTGATAGACACTAATTTATGTAATGTGTAACTACATACCAAGTTGTATGAAATTCTGTGTAGTAGTACCTGAGATACAGTTGCCACAAAATTTTGTCTCACAACACACACAGACAGACAGACATTTTCTAAAAATGGTCAAATCGTATTCTACAGCTCTCAAAACGTGTAAATCCATCAAAAACCTGACGTCGAAAATTTTTATGAATCCAATACTTTCTTCGATTGAATATAGAAGAAAGTAAAAAAATGTGTATATGTTGATGTCTAGTGAAAAAAAATATCTATTTAATTTAATTTATTTATTTATTGAAATGGGTAGTTGTTATAATAACATTTCCTAGCACTGTTACAAAATAACAACATGCAGATTTGTTTATTCGTCTGTAGTAGTTATTCGGAGAACTGAAAATGTGTAATGCTATTGCACTCTTTGTATCTCGAATACATTTGAATAAAATCATCAAACAATAGCACTGGCTGTTTCAAATTATCCCAGTACTCAAGAATCTAAACGACATTTTAAAAGCTTTCATAATAAAAGCCTTCTTTTGTTTCGCAAAAGTTTAAGATCATACGCAGAAATATTTTAAACACCTCATTAAATTCAGACAATGCTGCTTCGTAAATTGTTTCTTGTAATGATATCCATGTACATCTCTCTCAAGAATATAATTAACAGCTGGAACATATTTCGATAAATATTATTATTCCAGTATCGTTTTAATTTTAAAAAGTTCATTTTGAAAGTGAGTAATCTATCAATTGTTCTTAGACATTTTTAAGTATGTTATTATTAATTAACATAGAATGTTTTATTGAGTACCCCACTTAATAAAAAAATATATGTGTTGAAAGCGTTATAAATATTTATATCGAAATTTATTTAAAAAAATTTCGTGTAGTTGGCTAAGAGTCTGTATCTTCTGTACGCAGCATAAAATTAATTTTTTTTGGACATTTAATATTATACTTTTTGATGATAAAAATCGTCTGATTTATAACTGAAAATAACTTTAATAAATAATAACTTCAATAAGTTATGCGTAATGCGTGAATTTGTCGAGGAACATAAAGAAGAAAGTCTTGTGGTGGCTACAACATATTAGTTTATTTAAGTAGTAGAACTGCCGAATTAAAAAACATAATGTTTAACATTCAACAGCTTTTGTTTCAGGAATAGTTATTTCAAAAAGACCTTGCTTAAAGAAGAAATTTCAATGGATAATATCCGTTTTCTGGGTTCGAGGCTAAATGATACTCAACATGTGATTTCTGATTCTCCATTTCCCTATAGGATACAAAAATTTCCTCATACAATTCAAATATAAACGTACAATGTTGCAGTTTTCTCTGTAATGGTCACATGTGAGGGGTTTTATTACGTAACACGGATGATAAAGTCTAAGGCTCCTATATATACGAGCTGGCGCATCAGGCATTTTGTTAGGGTTGCCACATGTACCTAGCGCGTTTCTCTGATAAACAAACGACAAACATTTTTTTTTTATCGTCTTAGGTTACTTTAGAGTAACTTGTTTTGTTATATTCCATAATTTTAGGTAAGTAAACTATGATATGGAAGTTTGTTTAGCGATAAACTGCTATAATCATTCAAGAAGTGAATATAAAGTGTTCACAGACCTTCTATTACTGTGTATTTGAGTTTTGGCGACATTTTGTAAAAGAAACAGAAACCGCCCTAACAACACATCTTACCCCAGTACATCCATAGGATATCCTCAGAATAAAATGACATCCTGAGAATGTATTGTGAAAAAAATGTGTTTTTAGGAATATTATTGTTGCTTATTGCTCTTATCTTGACCGGATTAGCTTCAGATCAAGATTTCTTAAAATCGTTAGAGAAGCGACAAGGACGCCAAGCGGGAATGCTGTCCTCTTCGGAGGCAAAAAAATGGCGGTGATGCGCCGGCCTATTATTTTAATTAGGGGCTCTAATAAAGTCCATTATTGACTAACAATGTTGTGCAAATTTTATTATCCTATGCTCAGTGTATGGAATCTTGAATAAAATAATGGGTATATTCATATATATATATATATATATATATATATATAATACAAATATTATCAATAGTTTTAAGTGCAAGTTTATGAAAAATTGTATTTTAAAAAGTACAAAAATTCATTTTTTTAGAATTTCATTGCATTGTTTTCTGCAATAAAATCTCCGAAAAAGAAGATAGGGAGAGAAATTGCATACTATATCAAAAGTTAAATGTAAAAATATAACCGAAATAGACAAACAATGACACGAAAAAATTACTTATTTATTTCTTTTTACAAATTACAATTAAATACAACAATTTCGCAATGTGCTACAGTATACTATTTATATAAGTGACCATTTTCATTTTAAAAAAAGAAGTAAACTCTAAATACCCGTCATTGTACACTGAGATAAAGTAACTTCTCAATTTTTGAGTTTCTGCTCATGCATTGATCGATCAGCAAATGTTATATCCCTACCCTTAAAAAAAAAAAAAAAAAAAAAAAAAAAAAGACATTTAAAAATTTAAATACAATGTCACCGTAATTAAGAAACTTTATTTTATATTAATATATTTAACGCAAATTATTACATTTTATAACATTTATTAAGGAAGAGATATAATCTACTTTATTTGGACAGCAAATAATAATCTTATTTCCTGACTTATTTGTAATTATATTCTGTTTGTGACAGTCATTATTTCTGGTACACATTTAATTACACTTCTAAATAATAAATTCAGTTCTGAATAATGGCTATTTAAAAGGATCCACTTCAGTTACGAAACTGTACGACATTTTAAGAGCGTCTATAATAAATGTCATCTTATTTGTCGAAAATATTTACTCTTGCTGCAGGAAGTTATTTCTAACACCTTATTAAAACGGTATTTCTTAATATTCCTGGGCATTTAATTGAAGAGAATAATTATCTGCATTTATTTAATATACGGCTGTTGTCTATATGTTTGAGTTATTTGTTTATTCTGTTAAAATTTTACTTAGCGGCTTAATAAGTTTTATTGTTGCTATAATGATCATATCAAATATCTGTGTATCATTTTCTCCCGATTTTACATTACATCTGTAATGTAAATGAAAATAAACTAATTTTGATAAAAGAATTTTTCATAGACTTTCATATTAAAATGGTAGTCAAGAATTATTGCACAGCTCAGAGTTCACCACTTATATAAAAATAACCACTTATAATAAAATAATGAAAAAGAATAATTTAACAAAAAACTTACACTACAATCGAAACAATGTATTGAGATAAAGACAATAAAATTGTATCCATGGTCTGCTTGGTTTTAGAAGATTCATTTATGGATTCAATAAATTAAATATTCAAAATTAATTGGTCCCTTTACATAAATTTAATTTAAAAATTTATTTCAGTACGGTCTCCATCTACATACATATCAGGATCGAAAAAAAAAAAAAAAAAAAAAAAAAAAAACCCTTGATCAACCAAAATTTATTTATCCACAAAGCAAAACTTAAATAACACAATGCAATTAAAATTAATTATTTTCGTTCCTATATGAAATTTTAGTACGTCATGGAAAATAATAATAATAAAATAACTCGTGACATAGTTAAATTCAGCTACATCACGAGAAATTTATAATTTATAAATTAAAAATAATAATAAAATCGGAATTAAAGAATTATGATGTCATTTTAAAACTTTTGGAGAGATTTGAACTTTAAAACTTATAAACATCGTGATGTAAAAGATGAAACCATTTGTTTTAAATAACATGTAAACAAATATTTAGTAATTTCAGCGGGAAAGGGGAAATAGATTTTGAAATACATGTGTGGGGAAATCGAGTGTTAGGCGAGCGCAAAGCGAATAGTATAAAATTAAAAAAGATCACGGGTGTGGTGAAATGCAAAAGTAGTTGTATGTTTTGGGAAATTAAACTTAACGATATACTTCGGCAGGAAATGCAGAGAATAATTACAAGATAAAAGAACTTTTTATATATCAAGTTTTAAAATTTTCTGTGGAATCATATAAACTTGACAATTTTATGTATTAATAATTACATTTTTAATTTTTTTTTTGATGAATTATCCCATCAACTTGAATGAAAAAGACCAAATAAAGAGTGCAATTATAAGAAATTTTCAAACATTTACTAATTGAATTATTATTAAAAGAAGGCATTGTCATCCTGTTCTTTGCGATTCTAAAAGTTTCAAATGTCTAACTAATCGGGAAGTTGGTTAAAAATCGATTGCAATATTTGTATTGGACAAACAAGAAAGCGAGTTAATAAAAACATGGTAAAAATCTGTAACATAAGGTTTTATTTCAATACTTTTGCCATACATAATATTTATTTTGCCTTATATCTTATAAATAAAAATGTTTTAGAAAACGAAACGATATTATTCTGTATCACGCAACTTTATAAATGAGTCTTTCTACTCATATTTGAAGCTAACGCATCAGATTCACTTAAAATCATCTTGATTTGTTTAAAATATTAAAATTGTTTGAGAGTTGATGCATTGCATTTGTTATTTTTATACTGTGTTTCTCGTTATTTTCGACTTTAAAATGCAAGAAATTTACAAAACTGAATTTATCGTTAAAATTGTACGTTTGAAAAAAAAAAAAAAAAAGATCCAGTATATTATAAATCGGTGTAAAAAAGAACGAAACAATTTGCATTTTAAAAAGCGCAATGAGAACGAGAACAAAACTTGGTCTATATATATATAGTTCTGTGTTGTTATACTGACTAGAAATATTTTTTTATATTGTTGCCTTAAAAGCTTTTAAAATTTACTTATCATTAAAAAATGACATTCTTTTTCGAGCTGTAGATTAAAAAATGTAACATATCGTTTTGAATATCTCGACAAAAATAACACTTATCCTTTTACTTTAATATCCAATAAAATTTTTGTTTCCTTACTTTTTTTAATGTTTTTTAAGTGGTTAAAGCAACAACAATCTGAATATCCCTAGTTTGTCCTACACACACACATATATATATATATATATATATATATAGAGAGAGAGAGAGAGATAGATAGATAGATAGATAGATATTTAAATATAAGTTTTGTTTGTGTACATTTATATTTTTAATAAATGTATATAGTATTCAAATAATGTGTAAGAATATAATATATATTGTATATGCATTTTACTTTCACTACCCGATGACTATCGTGGGTAATGGTAATTTTGTATTTGATCAAAAATTTCGATATCAAGTTTTTACCTGGTTTGCAAGTTTTAAGAAATGTGTTTTTTAGAAATTGATTAATGTGCGCGCTCGTGTGTGTGTGTGTGTGTGTGTGTGTGTGTGTCTGTGGGAGGGGGTGGGTGGGGAGGGAAATCTTTTGGCTGTATTTTCAATCTGAAAAAGTTGGTGAATAGTAAAATTTATAATTTAGATAGATCCTGTGTATAGGTGTGTTTTCCAGGTTTTGATAAAAATTGCAAAACCAGAAGTGGGGCGTACAAATCCAAAAATGGAACAGAACTTCCTTATCTTGAAAAGGGCTCTACTAATTTTCTTCAAACACCCTATAAAATTTTCCTTTTCGATATCCTTACGACGTATGTATTAGTTGGTTACTGCAGGAAAATTGGTAGGCATCCTGATTAATTAAATAAATTTTATCTCTCTTGGTCACCACACTATCTCAATACACATATACATATATATGTAGTAGCAAGTTCTTCTTTTTCCCCTGACCTGGTTTTCCCGCAACATTGTAATCTAAAGCTATTTGATTTCTCTTTGCCGTTCCTGAAATCCAAGGCAGTTTAGTTTCTGTTTCCCGTAGCCAGCCGATCATGTGACGCAGTCTCGGAATATTGAGGGAAGTGCCTGCTGCTGACGTGGATGGTGTTACTTCCTGTTTGGCGCGGCTGCTAAGAGAGCGCTGAAGGAACGACATTCAGTTTTCGACGGGGCGTTCAGATGGAACGTATTGACTGTTTTCTTTTGAGTTTTCGACGAGACTTTTGACGGAGCAATGTGCTCAATAGACGTAATGACTGTTTTTAGATTACTTCGTTTTTTCTACGTTTGACGATTTTAGTGAAATGCTAAATGATGTAATTATTGACTGCTGAACTTTCTTTGATAGTTAATTTTAATGCTTATTAGCATTCCTGTATCTATGTAAATAATTTGATCTTTTATTAAATTAATAATCAGTAAATAAGTATTAGTTTTTGTTTAACGCCTACAAAAGTGTGCCATCCCACAAGTCAGAAGTGGGATCAAGAATAAAATCTACTGGATAAAGAATAAAATCTACCTCATAAATGATAGAACGCGAATTTTAATTTTAATTTAAAGTTTGGATAGAACGCGAATTTTAATTCTAAAGTGAATTTTGATTTTAACGTGAATTTTCGAGAAACACGAACTTTAAAAAACAAACTTTATATAAACTTTTATAGACTGAACTTTTAATTGATTTTAAGACTGTGATTGAACTGTGTGTCTACGGTGTTGAATCACACTGAAGCTTCTGTGCGGAGTACTTTTTCTATTCTGCAATTTATAGTGGATGATAAAATATGTAAAGTGTGTTCTGTGGATGCTACGGAATAGCTACGGATCGTCTGGATAAAGGTCTGAACAAGAAATTTCTTTTCGACAAAGTGCGAAAGATGTTCTTCAAGGTTCTCGAGGATTAAAACAGCATGTCTACTAAATGGAAATTTTAAATAAAATTTAAAACAACAGCTGTTTCGACTCTACAAAGGTACGTACACTTTATCTTCCTATAAAATGGTATCTCTGGGAGATATTCCCAAAATTGGTATTGCACTAGGAAAAGAAAAGTACAGTAAAATTAAAATTCTGCATCGGTTTCTCTTTAATGACGAAGGAGATCGTAAAAGCCGATGCAGAATAAAAAAATTTTCCGGCTTTAACTTTGTCGTAGATGATGAAAATTATATAAAGAAACAAAAATTTATCGACGAAAATTTTTCATTGAATGAATTGATTACTATTAGTAATGTATTAAATGTCCCTTTTGATGGGAGTAAAGATGAGTTAAGAGATAGATTGTTGCTGAATCTGTGCGATATAGAATTGTTAAAACGGGAAAATTCTGAAAATAATTCGGATGAGGAAGATTCGGAAAACGAATCGAACAGTGAATCCGAAAGTAGTGGCGATAATGATATTGAAAAAATTGACTCCTCTGTGCAATGCCATATCAGCAAAAATAAGTGTTATAATGATAGTGACAATGTTATTGATGATTATAATAAGGGTAAAAAAAGTATAAATTATAGTAATAATGTGAATAATGGATCACTTGGTGCAATTTCTTTCAATGATTTTGAAAATTCTATGTCAAAATTTAGCGGCGAGCCGCATGAGAACATAATTGAATTCTTTAATGAATTTGAAGAGTTATCAGAAATGTTTAATCTTAATGAACTACAAAAAATAATTTTCTGTAAAAGGTCTTTGAGCGGAAATGCTCTGTTATTTATAAAATCCGAAAAAGGATTATTAACGTATAAGAAACTGAAAAATGCACTTATCGAAGAATTCAAGATCGAAATAAATTCTGCCTCCTTGCATGACATTTTAAGTAAAAGGAAAATGAAAATTACTGAAACAGTTACAGAGTATTTTTTAAAAATAAGAGAATTAAGTAAAAACGGGCACATTGAAGATGCCGCGTTAATGCATTACGTGATCCAGGGAATAAACGATAAAAGTGAAAATAAACTAATTTTGTATGGGGCTAAAAATATTCGTGAATTTAAAGAAAAAATTAAGTTATATGAAATATATAAAAAAGATAATGAGAAAAATAAATTCAGATTTAATAAAGTAGATTATAATGTAAAACCGAAGCACGCAGCCTATAACGTACATGAAAAATTTGGTCCTAAAAATGAAGTAAATAAATTCTGTTATAATTGTGGGGAAAAAAACCACTTATCTAGAGATTGCCCTCATAAGGCCAAAGGCCTTAAATGTTTTTCCTGCAAGCAGTACGGGCATAAAAGTTCGGAGTGCCCAGGTTCAAAACCAGAAGTTGATGCACTGTGTATTAATGTAAATCAAAATATGAGTAAAATTATACAAGTAAATGATGTAAATTTTATTGGAATTATTGATACAGGAAGTGAAGCAACATTGTTGCGTAAAAGTTCTTTTGACAAATTAAGTGTAAAAAAATTAAATACTATGAGTACTATTTTGAAGGGTATCGGAAAGAGTTCGATAAAACCCTTAGGTTCATTCGACGCCGATCTTAAAGTTGATGATTTTAAAAATAAAACTGATATTTATGTTGTACATGATGATTTAATTCCCTATGATGTAATCCTTGGCATGAATGTGTTAATGCTGGGTGAAACAACGATTAATGAGAAAGGCATTTTTATGAGAAATAAATGTAATTCTCTAGAGGTAAATTTAGTAACAGTACTCCCTGTAGATAAATATCAAAGTGAAATTAAAACGAATGTTGTTGTTGATGCCCCTATGAACTGTAAGAACAAAAATTTTGAAAAATCCCTAGAAATAAATGAAACAGTAAATAATGTTGAAAAATGTGAAATTAAAACTCCCCAACCTTGTTATGCTGTCAAAAAATCATTAGAATCTCCCGAAAAGGCCATAAGTGAAAATGACGAAAACGACGAGAGTGATGACGATAAGATGCTTTTAAAGGATGATATTAGTGTAAATTATGACAGTGATGAAGAAGAGGAGCCTCGACGACAGAAACAAAACCAAACGAGCATTATCCAAATAGATGATGATAGTGATGAAGAGGAGGAGCCGCGACGAAAGGGACGAAGTCAGACGAATGTTTCCAGAATGAAGTCGCTAAACCTTAAAAACACTTATTTGAAGAGAGATGAAAAACAATTCCTACTTAGAAAAATTTCACAGTTAGCCGAAGAGTTGAAAAAATTAAAAAGAAAAGTTGACGAAAATTCCGAACTCCTTAAAAGGAAGAAATCGAGAAAAAAGCCATTGACAATAGATTCCACTGAATGTAAAAGACAGAATTTCCCAGAAGAAGAGACTGCCGGTATAGATCCGAGAAAAGTGTTGATTCCGTCACTTCCATTGACGACCACGATTGGTGAAATAGCCATATTATTTCCCAAAGCTGTACAAATAAAATTTGAAGTTTTTCCTACATATAAGACTGCCATTATAGACTTTTCGACTGAACTTGATGCAACAGAGGCCTTAAAAGGCATTAAAACCGAAAATGATCGACTAGAGGGTCTCAAGTTCGAGTCCCAAGATAACTTTGAGTTCCGAAGTAAAGATTTGCGTAAACCTGCTAAAGAACTATGTGTTAAAGTTAAAAAGAAGAATAAAGCAAAAAATAAATTGAGTAAACAACCACCAAAAACTAGTGAACTAAGCGACCAAGTTGCCGTAAAGCCAAAACGGATGTACTTTTGTAACTGTACGACTGTAAAAATTAAAAATGATAATATTGATGAAAAAGTTAGAAATGGATGCCATGAAGGCTCCTATTGCATACCCACTCATGTTGAGTTTCTCAAACAGTGGATGGCCTAAAAGCAAAATATGAAAATTCTCAAAAATTTGTAAATAAGTTGTAAATATTTTGTTTTTATTTTGTGTTGCTTTTGTGTTTTTTTTTTTTTTTTTTTTTTTGTATTTTTCAGTGTGACCGCCTGGAGGTCCAGCCGGATGCAGGACGGCCGAATCTGTAGTAGCAAGTTCTTCTTTTTCCCCTGACCTGGTTTTTCCGCAACATTGGAATCTAAAGCTATTTGATTTCTCTTTGCCGTTCCTGAAATCGAAGGCAGTTTAGTTTCTGTTTCCCGTAGCCAGCCGATCATGTGACGCAGTCTCGGAATATTGAGGGAAGTGCCTGCTGCTGACGTGGATGGTGTTACTTCCTGTTTGGCGCGGCTGCTAAGAGAGCGCTGAAGGAACGACATTCAGTTTTCGACGGGGCGTTCAGATGGAACGTATTGACTGTTTTCTTTTGAGTTTTCGACGAGACTTTTGACGGAGCAATGTGCTCAATAGACGTAATGACTGTTTTTAGATTACTTCGTTTTTTCTACGTTTGACGATTTTAGTGAAATGCTAAATGATGTAATTATTGACTGCTGAACTTTCTTTGATAGTTAATTTTAATGCTTATTAGCATTCCTGTATATATGTAAATAATTTGATCTTTTATTAAATTAATAATCAGTAAATAAGTATTAGTTTTTGTTTAACGCCTACAAAAGTGTGCCATCCCACATATATATATACATATATACATGTATATATATACATATATACATATGTATATATATATGAATAGGTATATTTTTGCAAGATTCTTTAAACACCTTTAAGCATTAAATTATAAAAAAAAATAAATTAGATATTAATGTATCTATTTTAACAATTGATTTATGATTAAACTGAGTAGTTCTAAAATGAATTATTTTTAATTTTTATTTAGTTTTTGTTTTTTAAGTCAATATCAATTTAATAATGGTAATACTAGAAATTCTTTAACTTCTACTTTCATTGAAGCAATTTTTTTAAATTATAAGGCTGACCTTAGCTTTTTTATTATTTGTGAAGCTTAAATTGTATATGTTTTTTTCCCATGTTAGTAAGTTATTTTATCCTTTAAGATTTATTTCACCTACTTATGAATTTTATGTCTTAAATATCTTGCATTCCTGTGTTATTGGGTAAAAAGTCCTTCTTAGGTGTAATGACCATGGAAATTTTCCTACATGTTTACAGAGTTACGGAAATACATACATGCATGCAAAACATCAGCTCAATCTCATGGTAGGAAGTGGATTACAATTCGAAAACAGATTTTTAATTGGAATTCGGGGCTCAAGTCATGAGAACCCGCCTAATTGCATTACTGCTTGAGCATGTCGGAATCATACATGTCGGAATCATACGTGTCAAATTTCAACTCATTCAAACGATATGAAGTGGGTTAAAATTCAAAAAAAAAGTTTTTGAACTAGAATTGGAGGACCAAGATCTCCACATTTCCACCATTAATTCCGTTACTACATGAGTATGTAGTAACGGAAGTTATACATGCCGCCGCCGAAGTTAGTAGAAATAGTACATGCGTAGAAAATTTAAGCTTAATCGGATGGTAGGAATTGGTTACAATTCGAAAGCAAATTTTGAACTGAGGTTCTGGGCCCAGGAACCATAAGCTTTTTCTGAAGCCTGTTACTGCTTAAGCATATATAAAGTATACTTCGGATTATCCGCAGAATTGGCGGCACAGATTCTGTGGATAATGCAAATCGCGAACAAACTGGAAAAAGACTGAAAATAAGGATTAAATCAGATAAAAAATATTTAGCTCTAAAACACGATTGTATTGTATATAAAACATGATAAAAACAGAGAAAATATTGACTATATAATAAAAATATTTGTATTTTATATACTAAAAAATGTAAAAACAATAAACAGAAAAGTGTATTTACGATGAGAGCAGGTTACAACCTGTAAGCAAATTTATGTAGTAAATTAAACAGTATTGCAGACTTGCCAATATTTTAATTCATTCCTGAGCATTGTGAATACACGCCCTTTTTCCAAACCACTTTATTTATAGAATAATTTTCTCCAATACTTAATTACAATTAAATAAGAAACAAATACCCTTCAAGAAAAAGTGATGTGAAAAAGAAAGGCGGATATAAACAATGTTGGCATGTATAGTACCGTACTTTACTGTACGAAAAAATAAAACAAAAGCAACATTATTCTTTATGTTTATATATTTTTGTTTAAAATAAGCAATCATTTGTTTTTGCTTATTGTTGAGAAAACCCTTTCTCTTGATTCCGTCTTTTACCAGTACCCGCAGATAATCCACAAAGCGCATAATCCGTTCGTGGATAATCGGGAGTTTACTGTACTGTCATCCGAGTTATGCATGAATGGAAAATTTCAGCTTAATCGTATGATAGGAAGCGAGTGAATACTCGATTATTAGATTCGACCCACACATAAGTAAATAAACAATATACCAAATTAAATAAAAACGTCTCTCAGGGGAGCCTGTAACCCCTAGAGAGTGCGTCCCCAGGTGGCGGATAGGGGGATACCTCCGCTGGTTTTCCAGTGGGTGGTAGAAGGGAAATAAAATACCTTCTGCGGACCAACAGGTAGAAGTCCAACCTCTCGAGGCAATGGCGAACCCATCTATGACCATCAGCTCTGCGATAGAACAAATGGTGCCTTCCGGAGCTTAATCTCGACCGTGAAATCACCACTACCATGAGCAGATTACGGACGGGGCACATGAGAGGTATGAAGATCATGCCCGACGGCTCTAGAACCTATGCAGAATGCAGGCACTGCCCAGGAACTCAGCTGGATCCGAGGCATCTCTTCAATTGCATCTCTGTTGCCTCGACCCTCATCAACATCGACCTCAACTGCTGCTTTGACACCCTTTACACCGAAAAAGTCGGATATGTGGCCAGGGCTGTGCTCCATGCCCTTGGTCCCATTTGACTTTTCTATACACATTTTTTTTTTTTTTTTTTTTTTTTTTCTGCACTTGTCACACGGCAACAACAACAACAACAATAAAAACGTGTAAAAAATGAGTCAGTTACAATTTTAGGTAATAAGTCTTTTTCTTTTTTTTAATAAATAAAAGAATTAGTGCTCAGCCGCTAATAAGTGCACATTAGAATGTAATAAATGGAGAAAAAAGGCTAAAAATTCACAGAAAAGCACGCTTAAGAAAGAAAAAAACGAAGAAAAAAAGACAAAAATCCATAAAAAAAAAGGCATGGGATGAAAAAAAAAAGAAAAAAAAAGGGGGGGGGGGTGGCTAACACTGGAAGTAATATAGGGTCAAAACTGACTAAAAAAAATTATCGAAGCTCGGGAAAGAAATGGGTTTGGGCCCCTGAAGCTATCGTCGAGGGCTTGCTAGGACTCGCTTAATATAAAGCATAAACCTATAAAACATCGCACCCACAAAAAGCAAAAAAAAAAAAAAAAAAAAGAAAGAGGAAGTAAAAGAAGAAGAAAACGAAAGAACGATTTAATTTAATAGTAAAACTAATATTTTATGATGCTCAAGAAAATAACTCTTAATAATTCTTCCATTATATTGTTGAGAAGTTTTGAAGGATTTTCAAATGGTTTTATAGAATAAGATGCTTCGTGTGTGTGTAGACATGTAGAACTAAAATGTGTTATCGTCTGTAGAATATTTTATTTTTTAAAACACCATATTATATTTTTGATTATATATATATATTTTAGCTATTCTGTCTGTTTTTACATATTTCTAGCATTAAAATGAAATTAATGCTGATTGGTATTGATTGCTACGTAGTTAAATTTATAAATTAATAATTAATTATTTTTTAAACTTATTTATATTATATATAAAATATTTGATCATATAATAATAAAATAATTAAAATTTATTTTTTTTCTCACATGAAAATTGATTTTAATTTTTTTTTCAGTTATCTAGGGGAAAAAAAACCAATAATAAGATAACTTATTACGTTAAAAGGAGAAAATGCTTTATGGGAAAAAAAACCAGCTTATGTACAACATCACAATAAAGTACTAAAAAAAAAAAAAAAAAGATTTAAAAAACCCTTTTCGAACAAAACCTGATATTTTCAAATTTTTAAAGTAAACACATCACAAAAACAGCAAAATTATAAATTTTATGTTGGTAAACAAGATATTTTGTTTCTATGACGCTTTTCTTGAAAAGGCATCTCAAATATCTATGAGATTATTCATTTTTTTGTTTCAGAAAATAAAAGATCAAAGAAGAAATAAATTACGCACACACAAAAGAAAAAAAAAAAAAACTTTTTGGTGAAAAAGAAAAAGGTTATATTTTTAAAACCGTATTTTATCCATAAAAAAGTTGACAAAAAAAAAAAAAAAAAAAAAAAACATATGCACACAAAATATGCACACATTCTTTCTTTTAAAATAATTAAATACTATTTTGTTTGAGTATTTTATGTTTATTAAAGCTCATGTTATCACAATATATATATATATATATATATATATATATATATAAAGATAATAAGCTTTTATATTTTTTGTAGTTTCGCTAAAAAATAAAAAGTGTGTTTTTGACAGATAAAAGTTACTGGGAAGTAAATAACACGACAAAAATAATTAAATTTTAAATTAAAAATCCAGCTCAACTATAACTAGATTAATGAAATATTAAACTTACGTTAATACAGCCATTTTTAACTCCTCCCCGCCCCCCCCCCCAAAAAAAAAAATAATAATAATAATGATAATGATAATAATAATAAAAGAAAAGAAAAGAAAAAGCTTTGCCTTATTGCAATGAAGGATCTTTTAGGTATCTAGGACATTTTAATTTTTGTTTATACAAAAATTAGAAGCTGTTTTATAGATAATTAATTAGAGCGGAAGTAATATTTTCATAATTTTCAGAATAGTTAATTAAAAATTCTAAAAACATATGGAAATCGAAGATATTTATAAAGAAATTTTTTAGCGAAATGGATTAATTTATGGCTTATAAGTGTGACGAATTTGAAACGGATATATTAACAGATCAAAACTCTTACAAAACAAAACATTTAATGGCACTTTTTGAAAACAACTTTTTTTTTTTTTTTACATATAAAATCTGATAACGTTAAAAGTTTTAAAAACATTTAGTAATAAATTTAATGCATTATTTTAATCATTATTATTATTATTATTATTATTATTATTATTTTATGTTTTTAACTAAAAGTTGAGCTCTCGGTAAAAATGTAGAGATTTTACATTTATTTGTACATAAAATAATGGTACTTCTCAACAAAGAATGTGTTTGTCCCGTGACTTGATAATTAAGGAATATCACAAAACTTTAGTTCATTGCACAGGCAAGTGTTATTACAGTAAAAAGGTAAAAAGGAAACTGGCATATTTTTAGTTAATAAATTATACAAGATCTTGCGTAAAGGCAAAGCTGTACTTAATTTTCATATAAAATGATAAATTTTAAATGATCTATTTCAATCTTTGTAAAAATATATATATTGATTTTCACTGTTTTACAGCCCATTTAAATTAAAAATGTGTATATTTAATATAAATTCTCTGTTTTCTTAAAATCCTCCAAAGTTTGGCCGATATCTTAACTTAAAAAATACTTTTAAAACATTACAAGATTTGAAATAAAGATAGTTATCTTATTATTGTTGAATTTTTATGAATATGGTGATCAAATCTTATCATTCAAAGTGAACTGGTTTCGGTAAACTATATTCTTGTTCAAAATTTGTTATCTAGTTTTAGGCATTATGCTGATTAAAATTTAATAAATATACTATTTAGATCAGTACAATATTTTAATGAAATCCTTGAAAATTCAGAAAATAACTGAAACATATTTACACTATAACTGGATTATTCTATTATACAGAAAAATGGAGATGAAATCTTATCGTTTAAAGTGAACTGGTTTCGGTAAACAAACATTCTTGTTCAAAATTTGTTATCTAGTTTTGGGGATTATGCTGATTAAAATTTAATAAATATACTATTTAGATCAATACAATATTTTAATGAAATCCTTGAAAAATCAGAAAATAACTGAAATGTACTTACACTATAACAGGATTATACTATTATACGGAAAAATGGAGATATGTCTATCCTATACCCCATTCCTGGGAGACACGTCTATCCTTTATATTTTGCCCAAAAGGGTTGATACGCTAGAAAAATATGTATATATATATATACACACACATATATATATATATATATATATATATATATATTCTAGCGTATCCGAACTACTCTTCTGAGACATTTTAATGGAAATGCATTTAAATAAAATAATATTGCTTCACTTATAGCTCTGATCCTTGGGATAATTTATTTAAATACTAGCTGGTTTTGCCCATTTCCCTAGTCACTATATTTAAATGAAATATTTTTGTAGTAATAAGTCTCATACTTTTAATTCCTGTATTTATTAATAAGCTTCAAAAAATGTGAACAGTTATCGATTGCTACAAATTAATTATTTTTGAAAAAATTCATTTGTAAAACATAACCCTCGAATGGCAATACTTAAAAAAAAAAAAAAGAAAACTTGTTGTTCTAAAATCTTCTTTATGTTACTCAGACAAATAAAATATTTATCTGCAACATGCGAAAGACTACTAATATTGTATTATAATTTGGAGTTAAGATTACAATTTCCTACTCATTATTCTACTGCTAGTAAATAAAAGCCTCACAAAATCATAGCAATTTTCTTTATGAAAATACAGGTTTTCAATCGAAACACTTCTAAGAAATGCCGTCATGTTCAAAGACATAGTACTTCATATGGGAGACTTTTCTGGAAGTGACGTCATTCTGGTATGTTATAAAAATTATTGTGATTTCAATTATATAAAGACACCACGTCATTTTAACGTATCCACAGTAACATGTTTAAAGCGCTTGCAGGAAATTTTTACGAAAGCTTAATCTTAGAACTAATTTTTTTAACCATCTCACCGTTTTTTAATTTCGAGCTTTTAAAAATCTCTACTTACAGAGAATATATACATTAGAAGTAACGCTACATATCAAAATCCAGACTCTAGATATAGATTCATTCTAGATGTCACTGATCAAAACGTCTTGCAGCAGTTACGATTTATAATATTCTTTCTTTTTAATTGTTTTAGGGATTCTCAACATTATTATTTTAGTCAAAATTTGGAATTTCTAAATACAAAGCTATGTATTTACGTTCGATTTATACTGGAAAATATACCGTGTAATCTAAAATAAAGCATCAATTATGAGTTAAAAAATGTTTGAAGATTGTGTTTTGCTACAACTATTGAAATAAAGTTTAAATTACAACCTTTTATCGTTGATGAAGTTTGAGACATATGTTTGAGCAATTCTCTAACATTTCGTAAACTGAAATATAAGCAACTCCTTATTTGGCTATTTTTTAAACTAACTCCAACCTTTGTAAAGGTCGTTCAAAACTCAATAACTGTTTTTTTTTTGAGTGTGTTTTAATGTTGCACAATAGCTACGTATTCGACAATTGAGGAAAGTCTGAGTCTTACCCTTAGCAATAGTCAGCATACATGCCACCACAACTTTCATCCTCTGGGGAAGGAAGGATGGTCCCCTTGCTTATGTAACCTGAGAGGTATTAATTTCGGAGCTTGGAGAATACTCCGTCCGCGACAGATTCTACATGAACTAGTTATCATTAATGTACACGACGCTCTTCAGCCGGTTCGAGTACCAAACCCGCAATCTTCCAAATACAAGCTCTGCGCTTCTACACTGTGCAAAGATATTCGGAATGGATGTTGAAAAATTTAAAGAGAGATAGAATACAACACTGAAAATATTTCTATAAGGAAACCAAAGATTGCAATCTGCTTGATGTGCAATCCGAAAAAAATAAACACATGTCTCTTATTAGACAGAAACTTGGCGCTTTATGAATAAACCAAAAGAAAAATGTTGAAACGTATAGAATGCAAAAAAGTCAGAAAAATACAGCCAGCTATTACTGTAGCACTGAACGTATCATCATCGGTGCATAAAAGCAGTGTTGCCAGATCTGGCGGATTTTTTATTCAATAATCACCAATATTTTTATATTGATATTTCATATATATAATATAATCTTTGATGTGATTAGGCGCACATTACAATTAAAAATTATTGTTGATTATTGAATAAAAAATCCGCCAGATCTGGCATACATAAAACTCAAGAAAGATATATGTGCTCCTATATATGTGAAGTAATCGAACACTGGGAACAAATTATCAATTTTTAATGTTTAAAGGATTCTGAGAGGTTAGTTAAGAGAAAATAGAGAAAAGAATGCTATGACAACTGTGGGAAAAAATTTAAAAAGTGTGGATTGTATGGAAAATTATCAGTAATAACAAAGTGGGTAACGATTGAAATACTTTTAAGGTTCTCATACATGCAAAAAGCTTCAATAGAATCGAGTTGACGTGTCTCTTTTAAAGATGAATCAATACATTTGTTCTTCATTTCAACAATGCTAAATATACTGCAATGTTATTCTTTATGATTTACCATATTCTGTGTCTATTGCATAGCTGCCAACTTGTACAGAAAATAATCACAGTCTGCTTCCGAAGAATGCCGAGTTAGATATCTGGCGTTTCGTAATC
The DNA here is from genome assembly GCA_963930645.1 of Salticus scenicus. Taxonomy (NCBI): domain Eukaryota; kingdom Metazoa; phylum Arthropoda; class Arachnida; order Araneae; family Salticidae; genus Salticus; species Salticus scenicus. The sequence goes on from OZ005656.1 coordinate 114,139,903, forward strand.
AGTTAGTACAGAATATATTGCTGGCCAATTGATTTTCGCGATGCCAATCAGAATTAATAGAAAATAAAGTAAAGTACTTTTTAAAATAATTTAATAATGCTATTAAAGTTGTAAATATATATAAATATATACACGTACATATACATATGAATATATATGTGTGTGTATATATATATATATATATATATATATATATATATATATATATATAATGCTAAACCTGTGATTGCTTTTTAAGCAATAGAAGTAAAATTCTGCACAAAACAGAATTTTATTTAGTACGATAGGACAACAGTTTAATCTATTTTTCCAAATGTTGATGGACACTAAATAATGCCAATGTGCATCTACATATAAATTTATATGCAATTTTGTGCTGTAGTTCCTGAGATATAGCCTTCCCTAAAAATACGGAAATCGCTGTATAGCAGTGCTACGTGTTGAGTGATTAGCACCAAAAGTTGATAGAACTAATTTTTGTCAAGGTGCAACTACATATAAATTTATATGTAATTCTTAGCAGTAATTTCTGAGATACAGTTGGAACAAAATTTTTGTCACATACGTACATACAGAGACACAGACGCACAGAGAGACAGACTTTTCCTAAAAATGGTCAAATCCTTTTCCGGACCTTTTAAAACGTGTAAATCCATCGTAAACCGAAAGTGGAAGATTTTTATGAATCCAATACTTTCTTCTGTTGAATATAGAAGAAAGTAAAAAAATAGTAAAGACGCTGAAAATCGCTGTCTGAAAAAATCCTGTCGTACTAAAAAAAATTAATTTTTTTTTTTCTTAAATAAAAATACTGAAAATTTAAAATGTGCTTTTATCTTCTAAGTCTGCTTTATGATGTACGCTTAATAAAGCTCCGTGTACAAGAATAAAAAACCATTATTAAAAAAAAAAAAAAAAGAAAAAGAAAGAAAGAAAAGAAAAGAAATGTCCTTTTGTGAGATGTATTTTCTAAAAATAGATAACTTTTATATCGTTCTTAAACTGAAATATTGAAGCTATTTTATTCTATTTTATTGTAACATAATAAATAATAACAACTTACAAAATAAAAGGTTTAAATAAAATATTTGTTTTCTGGAGTATTTTTCTCCAAGAAATACGACGAGATTATTCAGTATTTTTCAACAAAACCAAGAAGTTTTATTTTTGATGTCAGTTAAAAAAATACAAATATGATTTCGTAACAATAATAAAAGGTTTCAAAAGTGAAACAAAACTTCCTAATCTTATTTCACACACGGCAGAAAGTTATCAGTATTCCCATGTTTTTTGATAGAGATTATATGGATTTTCTTCCTCAAAACTTCAATGTACTTTTGAAGATTTCGTTTATTTAAGAAGTTATGCAGTTTTTTCTTTTTCTTTCGACAATACGTGACATGAAAATAAATATCCTTGAAAAATCAACAATAAAATAAAGTTATAAAAATAGCTTTGAATACAAACAAAGCAGTTTGAGATAAACTTGATAATACGATAATGCTCATACTCATGTAATTGATTATCAAATCAGAATACAAATACATAACAAAGAAAAGAGAAAGAGAGATAAAAAGAAAAAAAAAAAAGAAAAGAAAAGAAAGAAAAGGGAGTAGCTTGAATTGGTGTGATAAACTTTCTTCAGTAACACTTTAATACATTTTAATAGTATAGTCGTGTTTCATGGAATATTTTATCATACCTGCCAACACCTAATAATTAATGTTCCGCAATGTTGTTAGCCCCTTTTTTTCCACAGATTTGGAGATTAAAATTCTCCAAATGCATTTACGATAAAATAACAAGAAAAATATTCTAAAAAAATACTGAAATAGAATATGAGAAAGAGCTTTAATGTCGTCGATTAATATATATATATATATATATATATATATATATATATATATATATATATATATATATATATATATATATACAGGGGCCGATTAAGTTCTGATTTACTTTGGTGTTCCCTCGCCACCTGTAAATTTCCAAAAAATATTTCTAGAATTGGAATTCTACTATGGTTTTTACTTTGAAAAATAATAAAGTGAATACGTGTGCTGTTTTCCAAATTTTGATGTAGTTTTGGGAATCCTTGTTTACAAATTTATAATAAAATTCCCATAGGTAAAAAGTTTTTTATACGCATCTATAAAGTTTTGATGTCGCTAAAATTCTGGTGCCCAGGTTCTAAATTAGATTATTAAATACACAGTGGTTATAATTAAACTTCCCCTATGAACAGCATCGGGTGAACGGAATGCAGCGAAATTTCGTATATGGACTATACACGAGATGCGCTCATGGAATTAAAAAAAAAAAAAAAAATCAGTTTTAAAATGTCTACCAGAATTCGCCTTTTTCTGGTAAAAACATTAAACTTAACACGATAAACGGCCAAAACGGAATACAGAAACAATATTAACATCTATTGACTAGTTTTTGATTACCTTGTCATCGAACCACATTAAGTAAAGGTAAGGAAAAAATAACAGTACGCTGTTTGAAAAAAGAAATGCAGTTCAGTTTGCTGAAATAAAAACAGGTTAGGACGGAATTGCAGATGACAACATGAACATAAAACATGAATTTACGGACGGAATAGCATGTAAAATATGGCAACGTCTGCAAACGTTTTATACCCTAATCTGTTTTGCATAAAGTTTCCTCTTTTTCGCAAGCATGCAAATCTGGACATTTTTTTTCTATAACTAACAGCTTTTCCCGCCTTTACATTTTATTTCTCATAATTATTGTTCTGGATTTTTAATATTGTTTCTGTATTCCGTTTTGGTCGTTTATTGTGCTAAATTTAATGTTTTTTTTTTTTGGAAAAGGCGCCCTCTGGTGGGCATTTTGGAACTAAATGTTTTTTCGAAATTCCGTGAGCGCATCTCGTGTATAGTCTATATACCAAACTCACTGCATTCCGTTCATTCGTTTGCGCTGTAGGATGCTGTTTATAGGGGAAGTTTAAGCAAATCCACCCTCTACATTATTTTATAGTAATAATCATTTCATAATGAAAATGCAGAATTCATATAAAAAAAAAAAGTCAAAATTATTATTTAAAAATAGTGATGTTAGTGTGCCCTGGGTTTAATGAGGATCTATGTATCATCAGTAGCTCTCCCTGTTGAATAAAACAAATGTAAATGAAACTCAGTCATCTGACTATTTCATGATAATCATACCACATATCACTTTTTTTGTGCTATTTCATACCATAGAGACTGAACTATAATTATCAAGCAAATCTTTAAAAAAATGAGATTTAACAGAGTACGTGCGAGGATATTTCATGCAGCAAATTTCTTACATACAGAGTTTAATTTCTAATAAAAAGTGTATGAAAGTTCTAATATTCTACAGAACTTAATTTTCATTTTACGAATTTGTCGACGAATTAAAAAAAATTTGACTTCCAGTTTGCAAAATAGTAACTGTAAAAAATTTCTGTGCATTTACTGATATGTTTATCCAAAATCTCTGTAAACTTATAATAGTACCTCGTTAAAAGTGATTAATCGAGATTTTTAATCTTTATTCTGTATTTTTATTTATTTTAACTATTTATTTCATCAATATATATATATTAAAAATGAATGTTTCTTCTTTAGCAACTGCATTCTAAATTACAAATATATTCTTGCCATTAATTAATGAAATTGATAATAGCCATTAAAATGCATATATAAACTAGAATTTTTAACATCTCCGCTTCTTTTTCTCTGTAATTTTGCATAAGACTTAATGTAAATGCTTACCAGTAGTTTTCTGTTGAAATACTTAACAGTGTATACCAAATCTAGCAAAATAGATATAGATTTGAAAATTTCTATGAAATTGGTCGTTTTCTTCTCTGGTAACGAAATTGCGTAATTTGACATCACATGTCTTTAAAAAAAAAAAAAAAAAAAAAAAAAAAAACTGCGCAAGGTGTTTATTTTACTGTTTCTAATAGATTTTTACTCGCTAAAGCTGCAAAATACAATTACAGTAGAACCTCGATTATCCGAACCTCGATTAACCGAAACTCTCCGTTAACCGAAGTCGGTTTCTTCTTCACTTTTTTTTTTTCACTTTCTACTATCATCCAAAATTTTCTCTTAACAAACATGTATTTTTAAAGTTTTTTTTTTTTTTTTTTTTTTTTTTTTTTTTTTTACCACATTCCTTTTGTATGCAAGCCATCCTTTCCAAACTACGAGTGCAGATAAATATTTTAGATGATTATTGATGAACTCTCGATTATCCGAAAATTTCGATTATCCGAAGTAAGTTCGGTACCAATTACTTCGGATAATCGAGGTTCTACTATAATAATAAAATAATACTTTTAAAAAATTAAAGAACACGCTTTTATAGAAATGTGAACTAAAAAGCACAAAATATCTATATTAGTATTAAAATGCAGGGTAAAAGAAAATCGTGTGAGTGACACACCATAACATTTACAATACTTAAACCTTTAATTAAATAAATAATTTAGAATTAAACAAAAACCGTTTTTAAAAAATCTCCCCTGACTGGGCTCGAACGTTAGACCTTTAGGTTCGTAGCCCGGAGCTTTACCTCACATCCACAGCGTTCACGAAGAGAAAGTCTTTTTTTTTTTTTTTTTTTTTTTTTTACAATATAGATTTTTTGTTTGCTCCCAGAGCGGTTACAAACATATATACAGGTGAAGCTAATGAAAGCGTGTAAAAAAAAAAAGAAAAAGAAAAGTAAAGAAAAAAAAAATCATTACGTCTTTTTTTTTTTTTTTTACCGCAGAGAATGCATAGTTGAATTTTTCGTGAAATCATGAAATCCAGTGTATTTTATTTTTGATTTTTAAAAAGCACGTTCAAAAATTATTTCTTCCTTTAAAAGAGTATTTATTAAAAAATAAATAAATAAATAAACAAAATAAGAAGAATGTGGTGGGCAGAAAGAAGAATGAAAGTTAAAAGTTATGTTCGGAGGAGTGTCAAAAAAGAAATAAAAGGTTTCACTGGCTAAAAGAGTAAACGCAGAGTCTTAAATATATAATAAAGGAACTTTTTGCATAGTTATGAGAAATAATACGTTTAATTTAAATAATGAAAAGTGACATTTGTCGTGCTCTGTAGAATGTTTATAGATGCTTAATGAGTCCTTTTTTAATTTTTTATACATGTCTTATGGATGTAAGTGTCTGTGTGGGAAAGCTCTTTCTCCCACTGCTACCAATAGAAACAAAGTGTTCTCGTTCACTGATACTGAAAGTTCCAGTTAAGTTACAACTTAATATTCTTTGATTTGCTAGGAATAATAATAATAAAAAAATATATATATAAAAAAAAATGGCGTTTTTGCTGACATTTTTTTTTCCATCGACCCATTTCACTCAATGGATTTTTTTATTTTATTTTATTTTATTTTATTTTTTAGTATGGGGTCCAATAAAAACTTGAGTTATCCAATTCTCAAAACTGAATCCCATTGAGATTTTTAATTATTATTACTATTATTTTTTTTTTTAGATCTTCACTTAAAAAAAAAAAAAAAAATACACATTCTTGTAATTTGTTATGTGTGTCTATGATCTATACCCAAAAAAATTAAAACTAGGTAAAGATTTTTCAAACGCACTATACAGAAAAACAATATATATGAAATGAAAAAAATATATATATTATGTGATATTTATATAAAACGATATAAGATTAAATGCTGTGTATTTTAATTTGAGATCAAATACGAAGATCTCTATAATATTGTTCTACCGTAATCTTGTCGTATGTATTCTTAATACTCTTAATCAGCTAAAGACACATCTGGGATCAAGGGGATGCAGAATGCAGGGTTGCCACAGGTGACTTTTATTTATTATTATTATTTTTTTTTTCCGTACCACTATTTCCAAAAAATAAATATATTTTTTAAATATATAATATATTTTCGCAAGCAATTTTGCCTGCATAAATTTATTATTAATTTTATGTTATGGAAACAGTGGTACGAAAATAATAATTAAAAAGAAGGTCACCTGCGGCAGCCATATGGAATGTTATATGTATGCAATTGCTTAAGGTTATTATTATCATATATATATATATATATATATATGTACATTTATATATATATATACATTTATATATATATATATATATATATATATATACATTTATATCTATCTATCTATCTATATATATATATATATATATAAACCATACAATTACAAAATCTTAACTCCGATAGAAGCATTTAACTAGAATTCCCAACTGTTTTAAAGCGATTTAGTGGATATTCTTCCTCTAAGTTCAAAGTCGTTTTCTCAAGATTTTATTTATTTTAGAAGTTTGTGTATCTTTTTTGTTCTGTGGAAAAATGCGTGACACAGAAAGAAAATGTTCTTCAAAATAATGGCAACAAAATAAATAACAACGGTTTTGAATGCACGTAAATTTAGTCTAAACTTGAAATCGTGATTGAATAGTACAAATTTATTTCGTAATTAAATTTCTGAAAAAAAAAATAAAAGTTTTACAAAAGATTTTTACATTACAACTTGATTTCAAATGAGCAGCTTTGTTTTCGTACTGTTTCAAATCTGCAGTTTTTAAGATAAATAAATGAAGAAAGAATATTGTAATCAATGCATTATGTAAGTTTTTAAAAATTTTAAATTCAAACGTTTCGATTATGAAAGAACTTTATAAAATCGGTTTAAATTTTCCACTGTTAGAAAAAAGTAAATACATTCAAAAGAATTTCAAACATTTATTAATAATCGATAGTTTTTTTGAAATTTGAAAGAATCTTTAAAAATAATTTTGTTCTAATTAATTGCTTGAAATCTTTTATATTTCAGAGAGTTTTTTTTTTTTTATTTTATTTTAAGTAAAGATTTCAGGGATGGAACACGGGCGCAGAACTTATACCGGTATTTGTTTAAGGAATTTCTCTACCTATAATATAGTTGATTCAAGAAGTAGAAAATTTTATTACATTGATAGTGGTATGAATTTTGCGCCCGTATTCCGCCCCTGAAATTTGCTTTTAAACACAGGATTTTGAAAAGTGTTTGATGTAAAATGTTTGAAATGAGTATGAGTGACCAGTACAAATCGATTAAAACTTCAGATAGATAAAATGAGTCATATACTCACCTTTCTCCTCCCCCATGCTATCCAGTGGGTTTTTATTGCTTTGTATTATTAGGATATCTCATTCAAAAATGAAGTTTTTTCGATCCTGTTTTTTAAATTCCATTTTTTTGAACATGTCTATTTTTTTTTGTCTCTTAGGGATTTTTTTTTTTTTTTTTTTTTTTAAATGAATTTAAATATTTTATTTCATTAAGCAAACTTAAGTCTAATTTTCAATCTCGAAAAGAAATATTTAACTTTCTTTTTTTCTTTTTAAAATTGTTTCCTAATGTAACATTTTCAAAAAGTGAAAAAAAAAAAAAAAAAATCAGAATTCAAAAATTTTATTTTTAAACGAGATATACTGATAAAAGAAAGCAACAAAAACCCCAGTGGATTGTTCATGGGGATGGATAACGGTAGGTATCTGACTACCAAGGACCCTTTAGTCTCATATATGTATGAGCTGCCACATCGGACATTTCTTTTTCTTTTTTTCATTGGGGTTTCACCAGTGCTGCCAGATTGAGGGAAATTTTTATTCAATAGCCACCACTAAATTTTAAGTGTAACGGTTGCCTAATCACTCTGGCTGCACTGGTTGTCACACATACATAGCAAATTAATAGGTTACCATGCGGTAATCACTATTCTTGTCGTCATGTATTACTTTTCGATTACTTTTTTTTACTACTATTTTTTTTTCATAATTTTAGATTAAAAAAAAATGTTTTTCTCCACTTTCAATCAATATGCTTACTTTTACACATAAATAATAAATTATGTTAGTAAAAAAATTTTTTTTTTCTGTTGCTTATCACACTTGACTGATCATCGCAGCAGATAAAGCATTTTTTTAAAATACCGATTTAATGAAAAATAAGCAAAACAGTTGGTGCCTACCGAGGCAAAAATGGTGGAGGCTGATGCGTCGGTTTATGTTATTATAGGGAGTTATAATAATACCACTTTATTCAACTTATATGTACTTTAAAAATGATTTGTGACACAGAATCATAAGTTTGTCAAACGGAAAATAATTTTTCCATTAATTATGCAATAAATATTTCAGATTTTATTGTTTTCCTTGAAAAGTTTGAGCTTAAGTGGGTAATTTGGCGGCGTTGTAGGAAGACCAGTCCTTACAATTTTGATCTTCCGCAGAGGGAATATTTTCCTTGCAAAGAGAATTACAAACGCATCACCATGCGTCTCTGAAGACCAACAAAATATATTCTGTTTGCTTTAGAAACTTCGCTGTCCTCGCTTTGAAAACTATTGCCGATTTTAATGGAGCATAATGCTTCTATTTGATGCATTAAAAGCGTTCACTCAGCTAGACAGTTGAAACCAGGCTATTAAAGCATTATTGTATAAAATTAGATTGTTGATTTATTTTTTGATTCATTTGTTAATGGAATTGTTAATTAATTTCATTATTAAACCTTGACGGGACAATGCTGCTTCTACGTCGAAATTAAAAAAAAAAAAGGATCTACGCTTTAATGTGTTCTTCTGAAGATAAAATGTAATTCTAGTAAATAATTTCTCTTATAAAAGAAGAAAATAGTTAAAACAAGCGTAATTTAATAAGTATTTAAAAAAAGCACTTTTAGACACGTTCAAATCAATGGGCTCTTCCCAGCATCGTCTGCTCAATCACGTGATAGAGGAAAACGAATAAACGAATTCTGAGAATCGAATTCAATTAAATATTGTTCTTAAGAACAAAAATTTTAATATTTAATATAAAATAAAATAAAAGTAATATTGTGCATTTGTAAACAGTAGAATAATTGTATTTGTAAATTTAATATTTTTTAAAAAACATTTTATGTGTTTATTTATTTTTACTTATAAGAATCGATTTTTGTATATTGTAGTGTAACTGTAACATTAACTGATCTAGCAATAAATAATAGCTTGTTCTTGTGGAATGTTTACGGATTATAAAATGTTTTCATTTAATTGAATTGCATAAAGGTGTTACAACAAGTTAATTAACTTAGTTACTGATCTAAATGGATTTACGTAGTACGATATTGCACTGTCACTGATTTAAGTACCAAAAATCAGAGTATTTAAACATGGTCTTCATGAACATCAATAACAGGTATAAACTAAATGATGATTGTAAATGTATACAGTAAACGAAAGATGATGAATAATGATATAAAATGGATTAAAAATGATGATGTATAAAAAATAACACAGATTAAATACGATTGATCAAAAATAAGAATAGAAAATATGTTATTTTAGCAATCGCTCTAGATAAACAAGACTTCGTCTGCTATTTGTTTTTCCTCTATCACGTGACCTCTGACGTCAGGTGGGAAGAGCCCATTAATTGCTCAAAAAGCATATTTACAGTTTAAAAAAATTCTCAACGCGTGTAACGTTTTTATGAAAGGCTAAAAGTCGTGGCTTAATGTTCAAAATAGGAAAATATGCCGATCGTTAAGGGTTAAGACTGGTTTGTCTACTGAAAAATATTGGTTAAAACGATAATTAGTTAAGAATCTGGGATTATGTACGTATTATTCTTTTATCCACAACGCAATACAAGATTAATAGTTGTTCCGAGGGAGTTCAAACTCAACGGACGTATTTCTCCCCAACGATCGGCCAAGTTTATTGTTCTTAACGTGGATATCTCTAGTATAATCTATTGTATAAATGCATGAGAGCAAAGGTATCATATGGAACAAAGCAGAATCTAGTGATACCAAGTAGTTTTTTTTTTTTTTTTTAAGTTTAATGAAATATATAGTTATTTTTTGGTAGCGGTAACTCTAAAACAAATTTAAAAATCTGAGGTGTGAAACAAACACACGACTTTCATTACCCACTATTACACGTATTATGTGCATTTTTTGGAGGTATAATACACTTTTTTGGACTTTTCCAGTAAGAGAAACTTGATACACGTATAAAGACATATGAAACAGAATTTACATAGCGAGTTAAAAAAAAAAAAAAAAAAAAAAAGAAAGAAAGAAAGAAAGAAAAAATAAAAATAAAAAATAAAAGATAGAGTTATTTTTTTAAATACCAATTTCCGAGATCTAAAACTGAACTGCCTAATCAGGATGACTGCTAATATTCCTGTAATAACCATGTTGTACATGAGAAAGGGTATCTAAAATGGATTAATGAAACAATTTTCAAGAAAATCATTAGAGCCGTTTTTGAGATACCAACTATTACCAAAACTTGCCAACTTTTGATCGGAAAACAATAGTTACATACAAAAGGATATTTAAAAGGGAGTTAATATGACGAGTTTGGAAAAAAAAAAAAAAAAAAACTGTACAGCCGTTTTTAAAGCACGCACTTGCGAGACCTGAAATTGAGCTATTTATACAGGACGCCTTTCAATTTTCCTGAACTAACCAACTTTATAATCTGAAAGGATATATAATAGAGTGTTTATATTGCAACTTTGAAGAAAATCATTAGAACCGTTTTTGAGATACAGACTTACGGTCCCATTTCCGGTTCCCGATGACCCACTTCCTATTTCCCAATTTTCACCAAAATTTAAAAAGTTCATCTGTACATCAGACCTGTATCAGTTGTGAAGTTTCGTAGTTCTATCTTTATTAGTTTCGGAGATATGATAGCGAGAAGATTCCACACATACATACACACATACATACACACACACTGACTAATTGCCAAAAACTACTTTTTTGGACTCTGGAGGCCTTAAAACGTGTAAATCTGGTGAAAACTCGATATGGAATTTTTGGGCCGAATACAATACTTCCATTACTTACGGTAGTAGGGTAATGGAAGTAAAGAAGTAGCACACAAAGAAGCAAAATTTAAGACATAACTATTCTACTTTCATGTCGCAGTCGAAGAATGTAATTTTGTGGTTAAACCAGAGAAAATATAGCCATTAAGACAAAGATAAGAAGAAATTTTCCTCTAATGATAGACGTCTTGAGTATTGCGTGACAATCTGAAATGTATGAGATTTTACGAATAGTGTTACACAATCTTTGCAATATCTTAGCACTGGCAAAGATTTTTGTAATTCATATTATTAAGAAAAGAAAAGTTGATGATTTACTAAAGGATTTATATTAGGTTATAGTTGATAGACACGACTTTCGGATGCAGGGGACCTCAAAACTTGTAAATATAGTAAAAACTCAATTTCGAAAATTTGACCCCAAAACAATACTTTCTCTACCATATGATGATTGACTAAAGGATTTATATTAGGTTATATCTGATAAGTAAAAGAAGTATTTTGGGTCATTTATTTATCTTTAACGACGACTATTCTTGTCCAAGGGAATGATGACAATGAAATGCCCAAATAAATAAATAAATAAAGGTTAGCTTGTCTACTACCATAACCACATGTAGTAAAATTATTTACTTTTAAAGTTAACTTGAAAAACTCAATTTATAAAAGATATAATAATTACTTTGTGATTTTAATTGCAATACTAAGACCGAAAAAAGGATACGGAATAACGACAGTGAATAAAAGTCTTTACTAAGAACAAGAAATCACAAACCAACAAGCAGTTATAAAATTTTCAATACATGTACATTGAAATATAAGAATATTAAGTACGTACAGTGCGTGATCAGATTATTAGATTTTTTTTTTTTTATTTTTTTTTTCGATTTTCAATACAAATACAGGACAAAATGGCCTGAAACTTCAGACATACAAAGAACGTTTTAAAACTCACATTTTCCACTGTCGATTTAGTCTAGAGTGCAATTAGAGGACCAACCACAAATTGAAGAAATACGCAAATAATTTGGTATCTATCGCCCTGTATTATAAAAAGTACAAATGACTTGTAACTTTAACACAATGTTGTGAATACTATGTGCACTATTTACATGTTTTGTTGTGGGAATTGCGGAACTATACAGGCAGACATAATTTTTTTTTTTTTTTTCAAAAATTATTATTGTTACTATTATTATTTGGCAAGTATTTTGCTTTCAACTAGAACGAATTTCCATAAAATTTTACAAAACTTGGAGTAAAATTGACAAAAATTCAACAAAATATTATTCTAAAACATAAAATTTACACGTTTAAAATTTGCTAAGATATGCTCATTTATAGTAAATATTTTTTTTTACTGTGATGCATGAGCGAAAGATAGAAAAAAATTTATTAAATAGGTTGAATGCTAGATATATTGGGCAACTATTGTCAAAAGTGCATTTGAAAAAATTAACCATTAAGCAAACTGTCGGCAAAAGAAGGAAATAGATTTTAAGTATTTTCCAGATTTGAAATTTCATAAGGGGTTTTTCCCATGTCAAATATTTAATTTGAAGATCCAATTATTTCAACCACGTTACAAAAGTTCTTTTTTGTAAAAAACGTCTTACGAACTCACAAATCTTAGTAAATAAAAAAAAAGTATTTTAGAGTTAGAAGCCTATAAGGGGTAACGTGATATTATACAAAAAAAAAAAAAAAAAAAAAACAGAGTTGGAAATAAAATTTCAAAAAATTCTTTGTTTGGAGCATAGGTTTGAAAAAAATAATTTTCCTTCCTGAACAGTGTCGACATTGTACAATATAGCATAGTGTACTTCCGTCAAATACATTCAATAGTAAAGAATGTTTAGCTTAATTTTGGGTAATCTGTATATTGTCTATAAACTATATTCACATCCCATTGCGTACTTAAATTTAGTTTTATATGAAAAACATTTAACACAAAACAAAATACACTTCCAGCAATTTTTAACTATAGCCCCAGTATATATAAATAGTTTGGGTACCCATGTGAACGAATCATGAATGATTTCCATACCACAATCTACACAAAACATGCTTTCGTGCATGTAAACACATACGTTAATTCCAATTTGTTTAAAGCAACCTACATATTTTACATTGTGCTTTTCAGAAATTTCCTTCATAGACGTAATGTATTTGAGTTCTCTTAGATGTCCCTGTACACGAATCATATGCTTGATCTTATCGAAAAGTTTAACGTAGCATTACCATATGACACAGATTTAGAATACCGAAATTGGACTTGCTGCTACTATTTGTTCTTGAAATACGCAAGTAACATTCACACAGACACACACAGAGACCAACCGCTAAAAACATGTTTTTTTGATTCAAGGGACCTTGAAACGTGTAATCTGTAATTATAATAAAAAATCAATTTCTAAAATTTGACTCTAAAACAACATTTTCTCTACCATATATCTGTATATATATATAAATTACGTGTCACGATGTTTGTCCGGGGTAAACTCCTAAACTAAGGAACCGATTTTAATGAAATTTTGCACACTGTGTGCAGTTTGGTCCAACTTGAGAGATAGGATAGTTTTTATCTCAATTTATTGTCACAATATTGTTTTATTGCAATTATTTGTTAATTATAGACCTTTATTAAAGTTGCTCCAAAATATCTGTGAGTTCCATTAATTTAATTGTTGCCAAAAAAAAAAAAAAAAATACGAGTTCATTTTCTTTCGCCATAAAAATAAATACATTTAATCAAACGTGAACGTTAAAAAATTATAAAAAGTTAAATTATGCATCTCACGAAAATTGACGTCATAATCAATTTAAAGATTTTATACACATTGATAAAGTGCTAATGTAGTTCTATCATAGATATAGTAATATATATAGATCTCTCATCCCCATGTTATCGTACAAAGATTTTAGATGCCGAAAAAAAAATAAATAAAAACTTTGGAAACAGCCATTAAGTGGTATTGAAAAAAAAAAAAAAAAAAAAAAAAAAAAGAAAAGAAAGAAAGAAATATGAATTTTAAACTGTATCTGGAGTCTTCCATTCCCCTTTAGCAAATAAATTATTCATAAATTTTATTTGCTAAAATATTAGTATGTATACCCGTGTGTATTCACTCGGGGAAAGACGGCTATATTTTGGTAAAAACGTCGTCTTTTCCCAAATGAAAAGAAATAACTTTTTTCTCCCCAATGATCACTCTATTCTATATATGCTATACTATATCTATGAGTTCTATACGCAAGCGAAGTGTGACTCACTGACCGTCTGTGCAGCCAAGAAAAAGATTTCCTATGTTAATTGCCCACTGGATTTTTTGTAAGAAATTATTAAAAATCGAGGAAATTTATTTCCCGATTTTAATCCTTATATTTGGGTATAGATATGTATTAGTTATCGCGGGTGTTAGATTGAATTATTTTGCTGTCAAACTGACAAAATTTTAATTTTAAATTTCAAAACTCTGTGGCCCTTGGCTTTTTATTATTATTATTATTATTATTATTTGGCGATCAAAAGCGTAACATGAAAATATACATGCCAGATGTATGCATTGTACGAAATGTAATATGTATTATTCATTGTACGTATGTATGACATGTAATATGTATTGTACGAAATATTGTTTCATATTATTCATTACTCTTTTAATATAAGTTGTTAAAATAACCATGATTTTTGAAAGGAATTAAATATTTTCGCCAGATAATTTGGCGATATTCTTTTTTTTTCGCCAAGGATGACAGAAATGAAATCTATTCCGCTGCAAAATATTAGTATCTTACATCAGATATTTTATTTAGACATTTGAAAACAAATTTGACTTCAAACTATGATAGAATATTTATCATTTTCCTTTTAATTAGTATATTATTAGTATATTAAAATTTAAAAGCATGGTATATAAAAAGTTTTTTTTTTTTTTTTTTTTTTTTTTTTAAATCTTATAATTATTCTTATCTTAATCCTCAATGTTTCCCATCTTTATTAACTTGAATTTACTATTAAAATTTTAACATACTCAAAAACTTCTCATCACTTCGTTAAAATACACTAAACTTTTCCAAAATCTTTTTCTATTTAAAATGATACATGTATTTACTTTAAATGTCCAATATTTCATAAGATATCCAATTTTAAAGTTTTAAAATATTTCTCAAATTCACTTATTTTTCTGGTTTAGCCTTATTGTTCTCTTTTTTATAACTACAGCTGTTGCCCTCTTTAAAATATTTAAAATGATGAGGTCATTTTAGTAAAATTATCCATTATAGCATATATTATATTTCACTCCTCCATAAAAATTGATTTTAAAATCGTCTGTTTCTTTTATACTTTTATTTTAATAGAATTTTAATAGAATTTAATTTATATATTAGTCATTTTAGCAATTTTATCCAAAGTAGCATTAGAAATAATATATATCACTTCTCCATTAATATTTATAGGACCCTACAATAAAATTAATTTGTGCTTAATATCAACACTACGAAAATTTTTATCAATCGCTTCCAAATTTTGACCTAAGTTTCAAATCTCAACCCTGTGGGTTTTTACATCGGCTACAACGTTTTCGTCTTTGTTCGTAAATAATAATTTGACTGTACTAAATAGTTTACAGCCGTATAATTCAACGTATAACTTAGTCACAGCAACGCGTGGCCGGGTCTGCTAGTATATGATTAAAAGAAAGTAATAAACAGCATTAAATAATATAAAGATGCTCTCTTATTTGTCGAATATGCGATTCGTTCACTGAGCACACAGATGTTTTCATCAAAATTCAATTTACAGTATTGTGTCTCTATTTTGAAGAATTCTTTACTATAGACGCGATTATTTCTGTTCTGATAAGTATAAAGGATTTAAGTCCAAAAATGTCGATTTTGAGTTAAGTACATAGTCAGACTCAGAAAAAAATTCTCAGTCAATTGGTATAAAGGATTTAAGTCTATGCCATTTAGTCTTTGAGACAATCCATTGGTAAAAAAAGGTTCAAGTCAGAAATTACCCATTCATGTATGGTATAAAATATTTAATTCAATTTTTTCCCGTTATTAAATGAAGGTTGACAATCACTGAATGGCATAAAAGGTATAAGTCAACGAAATCCCTTTTTCCTAATCGATTCTTCTGATTTGTTTTTAGTTACCTTAACTTTATTTTTCGTCTCCTGAAAAATCAAGAATATGGACTTAAATCCTTTATACTTATCAGTACAGATTTCATATACCTAATCTAATAATAATAATAATAAAAGGTTACTTAATCGATTACGATGAAAGAAGTTGATATTTCTTACCACACCATTCATTTATATTCAATCTTAAAAGATGATTTACTTCCTACTGCAAAAATGTTGCTTCCTATATTAAGGTAAAATAAGGTAAAGGAAAAAATAAACTAAACTTCCGTACCATCATACAAACCAATTCTAACTTTCATTTGTGATTAGAAAGAATGGAGGTCTGCAATTAAGTTGCAGAAAATGTGAAGATTAAGAAAATCTAAGAAAACTTCATTTCATTTGAAGATTGATCATCTGGAGAATTGCGTGACAATGAAGAATATACTGAATGAGTAGGATTTAAGTAAGGTGGGATTCTAAAGCTTCGAAGTAATCTCTAATAAGAAAGAAGTTTATGGTAGGATAAAACGAAATACTTGTTAAATTCCGAAGAGAAAAATTTATGTTAATAAAGAATAACAGGCTTAATTGAATGTGGGAAAAGAAATTACTAATAAAGATTAACATTTAATTAATGTTAATTTTGTAATGATATAAGGATTTAATTTATTTCTAAATGTTCTTAAAAGTGCAATCACATTTATTTCTGAAGATTATTGGAATGCAGTGATATTCATTAAAAGCGATATTAAACATTTTTAACATGTATTAATTTTCATTACTGAAAGAATATAATTTCATCCTTTCGAGCAATCTAATAATGTATTAATGAAATAGAATATATTTGTTCAAAATTCGTAAAAATGAGGCGTAGACCTGTGATAAATTCGTGTACTTGCCTGTTTGCGTACGGTAGAAATATTTTTGGCGCAATAACCACATAACTCAAGGACTAATTTAGGGAATTCTATATAAGGACCCCAAAACGCATCCCACCTGGAGCTTAGTCCATTTATATAGACAATTGTGCTATATTTATATTTAACAGCGTCATATGATGTCCTAAAATGGACGGGTAAGAAATTTTCTCAAGGCCAGAGAGAAAAAACGATTTATAAAGACAATAATTAAAATAATAATAATAATAATAAATAAATAAATAAAATAAAGTATGTGCTCGCATAAAAATTCTCTATAGTTTTAACATACGAAATTATTCCTATGGTAGATATTACTTCTATAAAATTCAAAAATTCAAACTGTATAACAAAATGCAACCAGTATCGTTGCTTTCTTTACTCTATTCTATTTCTTAAAACCATTTTTATAGATGCCACACACACCACATTAACTTTAAATTTTACATCTACTTTTTAAGATAGCACGCGATCATGTTTTATATAAAAATTAAATCATTAAATTTTTTTTTTTACTTATTTTTATTTCATTTTGCACACGCACTTTTTATTTTATAATTCAAAATTATTAAAAAAAAATTTTCGATAGTGTTTGTTTCGATACTGATTATTATTAATTTTCTTTTCTTTTTTTTTTTTTTCTCTCCTTAAAAAAAAAAAAAAAAAAAAAAAAAAATATTTTGATGAAATTCTGGCAAAAGCAGAATTTAGTTTAGGACGAAGGACTATTAGTTTTTTTTTTTTTTTTTTTTTTTCAAATTATAACATCGCTTTCAAATTATTCAATTATATTTTCGATAAGTTTTAGATTTCGATAAATGTCCAACTATCGAAAAATGACATCTCAAAAATCCCAGATTGAGACTGAGCTCTTCCCACCTGACGTCAGAGGTCACATGTTAGAGGAAAAACAAATAGCAGACAAAGTCTTGTTTATCTACAGCGATTGCTGAAATAACATATTTTCTATTCTTATTTTTGATCAATCGTATTTAATCCGTGTTTTTTTTTTTTTTTTTTTTTTTTTTTTTTATACATCATCATTTTTAATCCATTTTATATCATTACTCATTATCTTTTGTTTGCTGTATACATTTACAATCATCATTTAGTTTATATTTGTTATTGATGTTCATGAAGAACATGTTAAATACTCTGATTTTTGGTATTTAAATCAGTGACAGAGCAATATCGTACTGCGTAAATCCATTTAGACCAGTAACTAAGTTAATTAATTTGTTGTAACACCTTTATGCAATTAAATTAAATGAAAATTTTTTTAAATTTCAAATTATAATCCATGAACATTCCACAAGAACAAGCTATTATTTATTGCTAGATCACTACAGTAACTAGTAATGTACAGTTCTAGTAATGTAACAGTTACACTAGAACATAGAAAAATCGATTCTTACAGTTGAAAATAAATAAACACAAGTGTTTTTAAAAAATTATTAAATTTACAAATACAACTATTCTACTGTTTACAAATGCACAATATTACTTTTATTTTATTTTATATTAAATATTAATATTTTTGTTCTTAAGAACAATATTTAATTGAACTCGATTCTCAGAATTCGATTATTCGTTTTCCTCTATCACATGATTGAGCAGACGAAACTGAGAAGAGTCCATAGTCCTCAGTCCTAATAAATCATTTTGAAAACTATTCATTTTAGTTTAAATTTAGAATTCGGAATTTTTTTTAAATTAAAGATAAAATATGTGTTTATATAATGCGTGAATTTACTAGAAAATTGTAAATCAGAGACATAATCCTTCATTTAAAGCCAAAATTAGATTTAAATATTTTCTCTCAACAAATTTTCCATGAATCAAAATCCTATAAGAAAAAAGAATAAGGAAATCAATAAAATACGCATTTTATTAAATTTTTAAATGATCGTTTGCCATTCTCATATGGCATAAGAAAGAAAATCGCTACTCAGCCCTGAATAAAGAGAAGGTTTCCATAGCAATTTCAGTCTGATTCAGATTTAGCATATCGATTACACAAAACATTAAAAATAAATTCAAAAATAATAAATTTTTATAAAATGTACAAACTTAAATGAAAGTAAAAGAAGAATTTTAACAAGAATGGAACACGATAAAGTCGTTCATTTAAATGTAAAAACTGGAAAAACTAGTATGTTGTGGCCACCACAAGACTTTCTTCTATATTTTCCTATATACATATTCAATCAGTAACAATATTAAAAAAAAATAAAAAATACGATTTTTTTCTAAGTTTTTTTTTTTTGTTAAAAGTAATACATATTCAACCAGTAACAATATTTAAAAAAAAAAAAAAAATAAATAAATAAATAATTTTTTTTTTTTTTTTTTTTTTTTTTTGTTAAAAGTAAAAAAAATCGATAACTTTGTTTTAAATTATCACAGATTTATAGTTCAACCATTCGTTTTAAAGGTATTGACGAGATCTTTCGAAAGATACCCATCTTGAAAATTTACCCTCCCCTGGGGGGTACTTCCCCCCCAGGGGGGGACCCGGTGCCCCCACATGCACAAAATTTTTTTCGTAGTTAACTACTACTATTATCAATAATTCATATTAATTTTACAATCACAAGTTTAAAATAACGCTCATTATCTACATTTATACGAAATTTTGTCCTATACTGCCATGTTAAAAGTTTACATAAAATGCGATCACAGCGCTATCTGCTGGGCGATTGATCCCAAAATCTAATCAGACCCTTTCCATGTCAGGGTTCAACTATACACTAAGTTTGGTTGAATTTCATTCATCGGTTCGTGAGATACGGTGAAAAAGACGAAATTTTGCGATCACAGCGCCACCTGCTGGACGATTGATCCCCAAAACTAATCAGCACCATGCCCCGTCAGGTTCCAACTATATACCAAGTTTGGTTGAATTTCATTCTTTGGTTCGTGAGATACGGTGAAAAATACGAAAATTTGCCCTATACTGCCATGTTAAAAATTTACATAAAATGCGATCACAGCGCCACCTGCTGGGCTATTGATCCCCAAATCTAATCAGCACAATGCCCCGCCAGGGTCCAACTATGTACCAAGTTTGGTTGAATTTCATTCATTGGTTCGTGAGATACGGTGAAAAAACGAAACCACAGACAGACACACAGACACACAGACAGACAGACAGACAGACATTTTTTAAAAACTATCAATTCGTGTTCAGGACATCCCAAAACGTGTAGATCCGTCAAAAAACGGAGGTCGAAAATTTTCGCGAATCCAATACTTTCTCTATATTACATATAGAAGAAAGTAAAAAAAAAAAAAAAAAAAGCAAATTTTAATAACGATTTTCACTTGAATAAGAAATCAATGAAATATTTTTATAACCATTTCTTTATAAAATTCAATCTTTTGATCATTACGAAAAGCATTTATGATTTCGGTTTTTCTGTATGTATGTGCGTCTCTATATATGTCCGTCTGTTCGCTTGCCACTTTCTGACTTGCGTAAATCGTTTTAGAATGTCTTGAAAGTGATATATGTTATTCAAGTTCATTATTACTGTTTAATGAAAATTGTATAAATTACACTACTCGTTTGTGTTCGGGATCTCAGAAAAGACTGTAGATACATTATGGCCTATGAGAGGTATTCCTTTGCGGAATATTTATTACTTTGTACATAACACTACGAAATTAACATTCATTATACAGAGGCACAAAAGCATGTTGTCTATTGATATGGTATGATAACCATCAATGATTTATTTAAAGAACGCATTCAAAAACATTCAGATATTTTCGGAGATGAAAGTGGAAATTGCTCTAAGGAGATTTTTAGTTGTGTTATTAGATTTCAACATTCGAAATTGATAATTATCATTAGAGTTTACTATAGCATGATTTATTTTATTTTTATTTTTATTTTATTTATTTATTTATTTTAAATAGAAAATGTAATACACAGCACTAATAGTTTGTTGTATACATAGGCTCGCAAATGAACTCTAATACATTACAGTCTATCCCAGGTAGTTATTTCCAGCATATGTTTGATCCTTTCACTGAGAAAAAAATATACCGCCTTCCTCTAGAATGAATAAGTGGTCATTTTCTAATTCCCTTAACTAGAATAATAGATTCCCAAGCTATGTGCATAAGGCACGCCAATAAACTGAATAGACGAAATGATCAAGAATTTCTAGTCTACGCATTTCTATATGGTGAATCATCTGAATATTCTGAATTTTATATTGCGAGAAATTCTCGCTTGGTTTTCTAGAATTGGGTAATAAACCAAGATTATAGTTGCTGAAACCCGCCTCTTGTATTCGCCGTTATTTGCAGAGATTTGTAAATAACTTTGCCCTCGAGAATATAGGCAAACGCTCTAGAATTTTAATAGGGGTTTCTAGAGCTCACTTTCAAAGGGGACTAGAATTTATAAGGATGGCATGGAACTATTTTTTCTAGAGCCACAATTTAGATTCTAGATGTCAGTTACAGAATTTTTTCTGAGTATTATACAAAACAAAACAAGACGAAATTAACATACATTTTTCCGATTTACAAGAGCATGTTTTCTGTATACTGTGGTATTATTAGTATTTATGACTTATTTACAGGACAGTACAGAAAAATATAAGTACAATAGGTGTTAAAACTGGAAATTGAATTGTGTCAAGCGTAATTTTATCCATGATTCGAGGGTTTCTTTCTTCTTTCTTTTCTTTTCCTTTTTAGTACACTAAACTTTTAGCACAATATGTGGTGCACTAGCGATTTTCAGACAATGTACATGTCCATACAAAAACAATTTATTTTACGTTTTCTTTTTAAAAGGAGAGTTACAAAGATAGTTTTTGTAAAGATTTTTCTTTATATTTTAAAATAATATCTACTTATTTTAAGGTATCATCCTGGAGGTAAAATATATTGAAGGTTAAATGGTGTAACAGTTAACTATACTTGGAAAGTGTTTTATAATGTATGTGATTCGCATGATTTTACTTGCTAGTTTAATTGTTATAAAGATAAAGAACGTTCTCTATTCAATTCTTCAGGGCAGAATATATTCTTCGCAAAAAATTTTAGACAAAATCAGCAAAATGAGTAAACAAAATTTAGATGAACAAGTAAGAGGAAATTTGAGCGATTTTTACAATTTTGTAGACGAACTAACCCGCAATGAAAAAAGATTTAAAAAAAAAAATTGGAAAGAAAAATTTCTAATGTGAATAGTAGAGGGTAAAATACATAAGTTCAGTGAAAACCGTGAAGTTATGTTCGTCTGAGTTATATAGTAGAATATATCTATGATACAAATCGTGAATATTATAACATAACAGTGACACTTGTCAGTTGAATTGCACCAAAATTAGATTAGCATAATTTCAATCAATGACGGTTTTACATAGGAAGTTGGTGTGATTCCATGCGATAAAGGATGAGGTATAGTATCATACAAATTGTAAAACATGCTGCTTAGCAGAGCCACCTGTTACTGTTAGATTACATTATTTTAAAACTAACTATTATTTTAAACTATTTAAAAACTAACTATTATTTTAAACTATTTAAAAACTAACTATTATTTTAAACTCTTTAAAAACTAACTTACTAATGTAACCTAAACTAAACTGTTTAGGTTACATTATTTTAACATGCTCTAATTTTAAAACTAACGAAAGAGTTGTTCGAATTTAACATATTCCACATCTCATTTGTTGATAAAAATTTAGATTTGAAATATTAATCAAAATATACAGGGTGACCATAAAATAATTTTCACGGCGTATGGCGGCATATACAGCAAAAACTAATGAATTTAATTAAAGCAAAATTTATCTACATAAGAAGAAAGCCACAGAGAGATGATTTCCGTAAAAAAATAGAAAAAAAAAATGTACTAAAAGTTGCTGATGGGGAAGATTCTGGTGTTGTTCTCATGTACACACCTATCAATTTGCACAGTCGACGTAGATTCGACAACTTTCCTCGTGTATATGTTATTTTGGAAATGTTCGATTGTACAAATTCGTTACTGAGAACAGTGTCAAAATCTCCCCTATTGACAACTTTTGGTACTAATATATTTTCTTTGTGAAAATCATTTCCCTATGTCTTCCTCAGTCTGTAGATTAAATTAGGTTTCATCCGGCTCATGTCTTTGCTATAGATGCTCTCAAACCGTGACAGTTATTTTATGGTCATCCTGTGACCATAAGGTTTTGAAATTCGAAAATTGTCATTATTTTGAAATCGTTTTTCTAAGTTTTCAAATACGACATCAAGAAAATTATTTATCATAATTATATGTTTTTAGTCATCATTTACTTAGAATAAAGAAAATACTTCTGAGATTGGATAATTTCAAATATAAAGTAACGATATTCTATTATAAAGGTTATGATCAACATAACTACATATCTACTAGAAAGTTGTAGACGACTGAGGTGGATAAAAAAAAAAAAAAAAATTAGCGAAGAGAGAGAAGAAGTTTAAGAATATAATATTATCTTCTAAGCGCTTTAAACACGTAGGCACCGGCAAGTGTGATCAAGGAAGTATATGTATGTATGTGGGGTGGGGCTGGCCCCTCCCTAAATTTCGAAGAAGTTTGGTCCAAATTGTTTTTATCTTTCATAAGTTTGCAAAAAATTACAAAGTTATTTCAAAAGATTTAAATATTGCGAGAGAAATTTTATGTTTCATGAAAGCATAATCCTCTTTTATGAACAAAAAATTGTTTAGAAATCAACATAAAGATATAAAATATAAATTAACATAAAGATGTTCTGCTCCTGCCTGGATTTTTTATGCTTAAACCAGTTGAATTAAAAAAAATTTCTATAATTTCTGGCATGAATAAAATAATTAAGGATAAAACCCATTTTAATGAGAATACCACAAAGTTATTATAGCATTCAACTAAGGTTTTGATTGCAATAAAAAATCGATTGAATAATCGCTTAAAAGCACCATTTTATGTAATTCGCGAGTGGTTTGTTTGATAATTTCATAAAGAATAGGAAAATGTAATGAAATTTATTCCCCAAAAGAAGACTCCATCATAATACAAGAATGACTGATTAATCAGCAGACAGCTTCAACAATTTTATGATATTTGAAGAAATTTAAGTGTGGTTTTAATTTTATTAAGCACACTCATTCAAAATTACTTGTGCTTGAAAGAGCTTTTAATTTGCAAACAGGAAGAGAAATTGAAAACTGGTGGCATTAAAGTGGGAAGAGAAAATGAATAAATGAGAGTGAAAGATAAATTTCGATAAATAAGGAAATTGATATATCAGAAATTAAAAATAAAATAAAAATGTATACAGTGTTTTATGTTATTAGCAATGAATTTAACAATCTTTACACGTGATGAGTGAAAACATCGTAAGCAAACACTGTAGCATGTTTTATAATTAATGGTGTTTACTTACGAATTCTATTTTTCGTCATTTAACAACAGTTTTTGGTGCAATTTATTGGATCTTTAAAGACGTTTGGCCACATAAAAATTTATCGTTATAACTAGTATATGGGTGATACTTTCAAAGACATACACTGCCAAGACACAAAAAATAAAAGAAAAATATATAAATTATTGTTAATCAAATTCTTTTTGATAAGAAAAATATATAAATTATTATAAATTATTGTTTCGGTTGAGTGGGTTTTATGTCGCACTAGTGTTACAGTATAGGCAATAGGCAACGGTCTGGGTGGTACTCCTATGGGTGGAGCCATCACAATTTTGATCCTCCACGGAGAGGATGGCACCCCCGCTTTGGTAACCACAAGAATTTTTAAAGAGAAAGCAAGCTTGTCCCAAAATTTTGCGTCACTTCAGTAGGACACTTTAAAACTACACTGTTAAAAAAATGCAACTTTGCTGCCAGAAATTATCTTTAATTTGAGAAAAAAGACGTAAATTACGGAAAAATTACACTGATAAAACGTATTTTTCTGTTATTACAGAGAATTTCTAGCAGCAAAGTTGCATTTTTTTAACAGTGTAGACAAAAAAAAAAAAAAAAAACTAGATGAAGGTACTTCTTTTTTTACAGTGCCAAATGAAAGAAAAATACCCATTTGGGAAATGTAAGCAAGTTGTTTTATATACGTTTGAATTTTTTTTAGGTAAGTTCATGAAATTTATATTTGTTTATTTTATCAGCTCTTGGCATTATTTTTGTTATTATTATTATTATTTTTTATTTAACAATTTCAAAATTTTCTTCCATTTAACATGCAATATGGAATGAATTATGATCATTTAAACTTAAAAACTTTTCAACAAACCATAAAATTAATTGAAGAACTACCAGGTTCAAAATGACGTGGCTTTTCTCCTTCAGGTGCAAAAACTTTTGCTACTACTTAGGACGTAAAAGCAAGTCTTGTTTTTGCCTCGTAAGTGTGTTGCACCTGAAGAAGAAAGACCACGTACTTTTGAAAGTGACGATGTTTTAATTAATTTTATGGTGTGAAGAAGTTTTTAAGTTTAAATATCGATTGTACATCAGTTCTTTAAATATCTTTAAAATCTTTATTGCAAAATATGATTATCTAAAATTTATCAATGGCACAAACCTAAAGTATTAGTCCTAAAAGAATGAAAAGAAAATAGAACTTTTTGTCTCTTCTGTAGACACGTAAGTTCTACAACATTGACGGCTTTTTAAAATTTTTAATTTGGGAATAATATATATATATATATATATATATATATATACATACAGTCTAATTAGAGGTTTTCTATGGAAAGACCCGTATACGCATATGGGTGATTCTGCGGAAGTATATAGAGATATTACGTTCATAAAAGTGAAAGATTCAGAAAAATATTACCATATTGAAAATTTGCTTATTAATATTTTTTATTTAGAGTATCTGAAATATATCAGATGAAAGATATATCTCATAAAACTTACGAATTTAAATTGAGAAATTTGTGTTATCAACCTTGCCTTAAATTCTGATTTTGAAAGGAAAATAAAAGAGATTTTTAATAAATTTAGATTTAAAAAAGTATGGGCTTTTTTTTTTTTTTTTCTTTTGGTTCAGCAATAATAATAAATGAAAAGTAAATAAAATAAAGTAAAATAATAAATAAAATAAAATAAATATTATTTTTATTATTATTATTAAAAAAGTTATAATAATAAAAAAAGGTGTGATTAGACACCATATATATTTTCAATTTAAAATATGCAAGCATGCTTTGAGAAAGAGGTATTTACATATTGAAAAATGTATTAACGCAATGCTTTCAAGCTGAGTACAGTAAACAAAAGTTAAATTTAACAATGGTGATACTAAATTGTCCTGATACATTTCAGTTTGTATAATCGCAAAAATATTCTCTAATTAAAAAAAAAATTCTTTTAACATTAAAAACATTGCTGAGTTTCAAGTATTATTTTTATAATGAAAAGCTTCCGTACCTTCTGTTAATTACATTTTTACTTACACCAGAGTTTAATTTACAAGATCAATAATTTAAGATGCTAATACTAAACGGATATATATATGTGTGTGTGTGTGTGTGTGTGTGTGTAAATTTATATCTTCGGAAAAGAATTTTCTAATTCGAATGTTTCTTCTTTCTTGGGAGACAAACTCAGAACACAAATATAATTATTATAATAAAAAATGTTTACATCACACAGAACCTAAAACTGAAAAATTTATAGACATGAAATATTTTATAAAATGCCTCAAGGTGGTGAAAATGTAAAAGTATTATTGTTTCTAACAATTATTTAATTTGGTATTATAACAATATATATATATATATATATATATATATATATATAACATCTTTAAGTTTTGTTGAATTTATCTTCTCTTTGTGTATTCCATTTTATTTCATTTCATTTCATTTTTTTTTTTTTTTTTTTAGTGGAACTATCTACTGAAAGAAATTTCAAGTTTGATGAATTTGTTAAGAAGAAATATCCAAGACAAAAATGGGAAAAGAAAAAGAAATCGGGAACAGTATATCAACTTCTCAATCATAATGCTCCATAAATCAAAGAACTGTCTTCGCTTTATTCGAGAAGATATCTAAAAATAATATGTTACATTTTCATTATAAGAAGACTGGAAACTTCATTGATTGTGTAACGGTAAGGAGAAATATTAGTGGGTTACTAGGAGATGGTTAATCTAGTGCTTCAAAATATAATAATTATAATTTCGAAAAATTTTAAAGAATTAAAATAAATAAATTGTGATTGAGAAGGGTTTTTTTAATAAATGTTTAACTTCCTATGAAAAATAGTATGTTGTGCCCATCACAAAATTTTCTTTTATATTTTTCTATACAAATTCTTGCAGTGCAAAATATTTATTAAAATTCTTTTACATGCTGTATGCAGACGATTTTCATCTAACTGAAGTATAACACTAAAAACAATATGGTGTGTCACTCACACAACTTTCTCATACCCTGAAATTTAATACTATAAACACAGATTGGAGATTAAGGCGTACGATAACGAGTACTGTTATGTAAACCTATGTTAAAACAGTTCAAATTAAGCTTCGGAACACCTTTATTTGAGTGAGGGGGACAGTAGCCCCCTCAAATCCGAATTTTAATATTGTACCTACATTTATACAGAATTCAAATCTATTATTAAATTCAAAACTTCATTCAAAATTATTCAGATAACCGTTGAAACTTATCAATCTTGATCAAACTTTTCTAGTAACAAACGTATTAACTTCAAAATACAACATTTGGATCTCCTGAAATTATTATTTTTTTATTTACTCTAAGAGACACGGACAAAGATCAAACCTTAAAAACTTGACTTCAGTATTCAAGAAGCCTCAAAACGTGTAAATATACAAACAAACCAAGCGATGAATATTTAGCTTTAAAAAGGTGCAATATTTACAATATGGCTATGGAGAACTAATTTCAATTCCTGAGCAGCTTTCCTGGATATGGTAAAATATTATAGTAAAGTAGTTCCACTATCAATAAAAAAAGAATGTTATGGCTTAAATATTGACAGCCCTGTATATCTTCTAAAGGTTATGTACAAATTACATGGTGCACTTGAATATAATCCTATATTAATAACACACAGCACAACCTGAAATACACTTCCATCAATTTTCAAGTACTGTCGCACAATAATCTAGTTCCTTTGCGCAGCCCTGTAAACGAACAATAAATGATTTTCATACCCTATTCAACACGAAATATGCTTTTATGCATATAAAAAATATATATTTGTTTCATTTGGTTTAGTGCAGTCTTTAGATGTTAAACTCTATTTACCTGCAATTTCTCCCACAGCCGTAATGTATTTGAATTCTCTTGGGTGTCCCTGCACTCGAACTACACTGTTAAAAATTTCAACAGAAAACTCTGTGTAATGTATTATTTTAAGTCTTATGTAAAATTACAGAGAAAAATAAACGGAGATGTTAAAAAACTTATTTTATATATTCACTTTAATAACTAATATTAATTTAATTAATTATTGGTGAGAATATATTTTGAACATAGAATGCTTTTTCTAAAGTAGAAACAGTCATTTTTAATTTTAATTAAAAAATTAAATAATAAAACTATGTAAAAATACAGAATAAAGATTGAGAATCTCTATTATTCACTTTTAACTAAGAATTACTGTACATTTACAGAGACTCTGGATAAATATTTACATTAAATTTACAGAAATTTTTAACAGTGTATGTGCTTGGTCTCAACGAAAAGTTTAGTGTAGCATTCCTATATGATACACATTTAGAATACCAGGTTTGAACATTCTGCTATTAATTGTTCTTGGGATATGTTGATAACAGACAGACACACACACACGCACACACACAGACCAACCACTAAAAACATGATTTTTGGATTGAGGGCATCTCAAAAAGTGTAAATATAACAAAATCCCACTTTCGAAAATTTGACACAAAAACAATAGTTTCTCTACCATATATATATGGGTAAGAGAAAGTAAAAATTGTTTTAAATTATCACAGATGGCTCAACCATTCATTTTAAAGATATTTATAAGATCTTTTGAAAACTCACATTGAATCTTTTCAAACTCATATTTACTCACATTGAAAATTTCCACCATTCCCAACAAGAGGGGGTGGGCGAATCGGGGGAGGGCGAATTCTTTCATAATGTACTATTGTTAATAATTATTTTTATCATTACTATTAGGACTGAGGGCCTGTTAGTCTCAATCTGGGATTTTTGCGTTGTCGATTTCGATAGTTGAACATTTGTCGAAATCTAAAATTTATCGAAAATATAATTGAATAATTTGAAAGCGATGTTATAATTTGAAAAAAAAAAAAAAAAAAAAAAAAAAAAAACTAATAGTCCTCCGTCCTAAACTAAATTCTGCTTTTGCCAGAATTTCATCAAAATCTTTTTATTATTATTATTATTATTATTATTGAAAGAAAAAGAAAAGAAAATTAATAATAATCAGTATCGTTACAAGCGATATCGAAAAAGTTTTTTTTAATAATTTTGAATTAGGAAATAAAAAGTGCTCGTGAAATAATATGAAATAAAAATAAGTAAAAAAATGAATTTAATGATTTAATGTTTTTGTTTTTCGGGGGCTGCTCATGCATATAAAAAATGCGTATTAAAACGAGTCGAAGAAGGAAGCGAAATAAGTATTGAGTTATATTACGATAAATATGATATATAATATGATACGATATATTAGACCTATCGTCCAGGGTTAGTAGGCATTTTTAATGATTATTTTTAGTTTCACACTGATTCGTTAAAAAATAACTCTTAATGTGCACATTTATATAAGAAATTTTGTCCTATACTGTCATGTAAAAAACTATGAAAAAACAACGCCTCAATTAATATTCTATTGAAATCCATTGAAATATGCTTCCAAAAACTTTTGCTAATTGAATACTTTCTTCTTTTGAATATAGGATGAAACGATAATCATAATTTCAAAAATATAGCTTGAGGATAAATTAATAAGTGATTTCCTTCCCCAGGTAAAGCAAATAAGCAGCAAAGATAGAACTTATTCTGCTACCATCTGAACATTAATTTCGTACATGCAATATCGATTTGTAGAATGACACTCATCTTTGATTGCACTGCCAAATGATATAATTAAATGATTTTAATGACGAATTTTACTGAAGCTGTACTATCGATACCTTTTCGTACGCAAATCGAAAATGTCCCTAAATGACGAATCAGAGATGAGAATGAAAAGGTTTTTCCTTTTTGACCACCATAATTCTTAAATTAAATTAAAAACTGTCAATAATAAACGCAGTATTTGAAATAAATTTGTATGAAATTCGGCATAACACTTATTTAAATATTTGAATAAGTTTATAAACCCGAATTTTCAACACTGGAAAATATATCATCTTTATTTGTATCTTGTTTTTAAATGTCCCCCACCAATGTCCGAAAGGTTTTGCTTTCAAACTTGGAAAACGGAAAGTGATGGTTCTTGATCCCAAATCGATCTCTTCGGTCTAGTCATTCGGATTTTCCCATTATTTTCTTCTAAACACGCATAAATACGAGCTAAAAAACATTAAAGACCCCCTACGGAAGGCATTTCATTTAGGTGTAAAACTCTAGCGGAATCAATCAACCTTAACTCATACAACCACAACCTTGTTTTTAAATGTACTCTTATATTTTAAAATGTCGAACTCTCTCTTATTTAGTACAGTGATGCATCAAAACACGTTTCATTAATTTAAAAGCAATAAATATATTGCTGCGTTTTTCATGCGCCAGATATTACATACGCGCAATAAGCCGCTATTGATAATGTATCAAATATGTTTAAGCAATTCACCTTAATGCTATTTAATAATGAGTCAGAAAAATGATATAAACAGAAGGTTTTATTTTTATAACCACCATAGCATTTAAATTCGATTTAAAATTTTCAATACTAAACACAATTTTTGAATCAATAAGTATAATATGAAATTCCCCGAAACATTTATTCGAATGTCATAAACAGCTTATGTCCAAAGTTTCAACACTGAAAAATAGATCATCGTTGATCCCCGTTTCTTGTTTTTAAATGCATTTTTTATTTGTCATTTAAAATCTCAAACTTTTTTATTGATATATTAAAACACATTTCATATGTATGAGGTAATACGTATATTGCTACATACGTATATTGTTTTTCATATGGCAGAGATGCATAGCACGTGCAATGCAGCACGTGCAATGAACTGCTATTCACAATTTATCAAAAACGGTTAATCAACTAAATTGAGGCGTCAGTATATAATTGGTTATCTCACGGATGTATGTACTTCACTTTTATGATTCTACAAAAGACCAAATAGTGCGTTTTGAGTTTTTTAAACACATTCCAATAAGGTTGAAAAGTGTTAATGACTTCAGTTTGTCTGTCTGTCTGTCCGCGCTCTAACTCCTGTAAATATTCATGGAATTTCTTGAAAATGATATATTCAAGTTCACTATCGAATATTCCCTATTGAAAATGGAGTGACTACTCCTACTGGTTGTGTACAGGGACACCCGAAAGTACTTCAAAACATTGTGTTCAATGAGAAGTATTTCTATAAACCATATTTTAATACCTTTATTTTACACAAATGTTAATGAAATTGAAATATGTCATTCAAGTGCACTATCGAATGTTTTCTGTAGTGGAGTAAATATCACCACTGGTTTGTGTACAGGGACACCTGAAAGTATTCCAAAGCATTGCGTTCTATGAGAGGTACTATTTCTATAAACCAAATTTTAATAACTTTACCTTGAACAAATATTAATGAAATCATGATATGTTATTTATATGCACAGAAAAAAAAAAAAAAAAAAAACTTTCTATAGAATATAGCATGATTAGATTTACAGGGCTCACACAAAAATATTCAGTTACATTAACGGCTATTAGGGAAGGTGGACTAAAATGGTCCTAGCGGGCAAAACCATCCACATATGTTTTCTTCGAAACAGGTAGCGGTATCTACCGGGTAAAACATAAACTAGTTGTACCAGGTCAAGAAGAAGCAATGACAAGTATTCAAGTGATTGCAGTATTACGCGTCTGAATAGACTACTTTGAAAAAGTGGGGTTTTACCATCTGATATAAGTTAAGCAGTAACTTTCCTATTTATTTAGATTTACAGTCTTTGGTGTACAGACTTTGTTTACTTAATAAAATATTACACTAGCTAATTTTTTTTTAGTTTCTCTTCGTCACCCAGTAATATGACCTAAAATGAACGGCTATGTTGCCGGGTAAAATGATCCATTATGTGGATCGGCTTTGGCGGAAACAGGAATTATTTAATTTACTTCTGACTTTATTGTTGTATATTATTATATCTAAAGAGTGTTCACACATTTTTGTAACGATTTTGAAAAAAAAAGAAAAAAAAAAAATATATATATATATACTAGCTGCTACCCGCGACTTCGTTCACATGGAAATTTTCATGTGTATATGTGGGAACTGACGGTTTGATCATAACATGTAATGTAATGAAACCTTATCATTGTGGTGCTGTGCAAAACAGAGTCTGATAAAGTATACTAAAAAAAAATTGTAACTCATTGAAAGATCTACGGGAAAAATATACAATTTATTTTTATTCTAATACCGATCTGTATACAACATTAAATGACTTATTATTTTCCGTCAGCACATGCAAGTTCTGGGCACTTGAAACACGTGGACAACGGTGTTGACCGTTATTTATTTATTTTTAATGCCAAAATAAATAAATAAAAAGTTATCTCCAACATGGCGATAAGAATTTAAAATTCGTTCATAGGGATCCTGTACTAAAATAGTACTGCGTTGCGGAAGTATAAAAACTGGGTCGTCAATTATGAATTTTATTTCGATACCTTTCTTTGTATGATTTTAGTTCACTATTGCACAATGGTTCTAATAATAATTTGGTGACTGGTGAATTAAAATTTTAATTATGTGGTGAAATTCATAAAATATTTATGAGTTTCAAATTTTTAAGTTTTTTTTTTTTTTTTTTTTTTTCATCTCCCGGCGAATTGTTGAATAATATTTTAGTTCTTAAACAATTTTGAACGGCTTTGCCCGCTTCGCTGGCAAACTCTTTTCTATATAGCTTTATGAAAAAAAAAAAAAAAAAACTGAAATCGGTCAAAAGCTCGTTTTGGGTTCCCTCTGCCTTCGGCAGGGACTTGTTCGTCCTTGCAATCTTCGGTGCCTGTCCCTATTGCCTACGACAATGGCTTACCCGTCGGCTTCCATTTGGGTGCTTATCATATATGAGAGTTTTGATACGGACAGTATCGAAAAATTTGAAGTATATCTGAATTCCAGTTACATATGAACAACATTATACATGATGTACATAATATTTGCTCTCAAGTTATTTCCTACATTTATTTGATTTAATCGATCAACCATAGAATGACAGCAATTTCAAGCTACATATAATATTACAATATGCTGTGATCGGCTACTTCTATCGCATGAGACAATTATTATTATTATTATTATTATTATTTTGTGGTTATATATACTTCATGCTTAGTTAATAGTAGTTGGTATATAGAAAAATAAATTAATTAATTAATATGTAAACTTGATCATGGTACAGCCTAAATGCCCTTGGCGACTTTTGAATTTTTGTTGCCGTTATAGACCAAAATATAATTTATGCGATTATTGTTCCTATACGCCAGCGAAGTGTGACGTCACTGACCGTCCGTGGATGCAAGAAAATGATTTCCTATGTTAATCGCCCATTGGATTTTTTGTAAAAAATTATTAAAAATCGAGGAAAATTATTTCCCGATTTTAATCCCCATATTTGGGTATATGTATGTATTAGTTATCATGTGCATGTGTTAGATTGAGTTATTTTGCTGTCAAATTGACAAAATTTTAATTTTAAATTTCAAAACTCTGTCGTTCTTGGCGTTTATTGTATTTGGTGATCAAAAGCGTAATACGAAAATATACATGCCAGATGTATATTTTCGCAATATGCATTGTACGAAATATTGTTTCATATTATTCATTACTCGCTATATATATGTTGTTAAAATAACCATGATTTTTGAAAGGAATTAAATTATGTTCGCCAAATAATTTGGCGATATTTTTTTTTCTGCCAAGGATGACCGATATCAAATCTATTCCGCTGCAACATATTAGTATCTTATATCAGATACTTTATTTAGACATTTGAAAACAAATTTGACTTCAAATTATGATAGAATATTTATCATTTTCATTTTATTTAGTATATTAGTTGGATATTTATTGTGTTGATATCATCCATTGAAGTGAAATGTTTGTGTTTTCAATCGAATACGGAAGTTTGCCATCTTTTTTTTTTTCTTTCTAGAGTTTTGAAATTAAAAATTCAAAAGTTGTCAATTTTATAACAAAAATAGCTTAATCAAACGCAAGGGCATGATAACTAATACATATCTATACCTAAATATGGGGATTAAAATCGGGAAATAAATTTCCTCGATTTTTAATATTTTTTTTTTACAAAAAATCAAATGGGCGTTTAATATAGGAAATATTTTTCTTACATCCACGAACGGCCAGTGACGTCATCACTTCGCTTGCGTATTTCTTTCTATCTTTTCCCTGGCGAAAAATGTCCGATCTACTTCAGCATCAATAAAAAAAAAAAAAAAAAAAAAAAAATGTCCAGAATTATCAATAAGAAGGTACCTTTAATATGATGCTGAATTGGCTTTTATGCCAAGCGTGTTTCATCCGCCTTACTAAAAAAAAAAAAAAAAAAAAAAAAATCTGAAGTTGAGGTATATAAAAAAATGCTATGAAGCAAAATTTAGAAGAAATATGTTACATTTGTAATATTACTGTTTTATTTTAAAATTATAAAGTGTCACTTTCTCATCGACCAATTTAACATTTAGTAATTTTTTTATTTTTTGCTTGAAAGCATATTTCATTATTTCATTTTATGTTGAAAAACAAGTCCTTCCGGCTTATTCGGAAGGGTAGGTTGATTTCTTTTTCCGTATCAAACACGGCTACAAATTATTAACGAATTAGTAGAAATATTGATGTAGGCTATCTGCATATGGGGTTTTAAGCAAATCGGTTCATAAATATCATAAATAACTTTTTTATGTGACTTTAAAATTTTCAAGTGGCTTGGAAACAAGATGGTGGGCCAAGTTGACAAATGTATCAAATGCATTTGTAAGATAAGACTACTGTACAAATATAGTTGGAATTAATTCAGAATATAAAAAGTCATCGTGTTGAAAAATTGAGTAGCTGCCACTTGGATCAAAATGGCAGAGAAAGTTGCTCAGTGAACTAATTAATCTAAGATATTGTTGCAAATTTGAATTTTTTTTTTCTTTTTTGTAGAAATTCTATCAAATAGGCTTAGTAAGTTGATTAAACATTACTTTTCTGCATTTCCAGTTTGTTTTAACGTTAAAATAGCGTAATTTTCCCTTAAAAACGCATTAAAAAGCTCCAATATGGCAGGTAATGGATTTGGCGACAAATTTGGCGACTTTTCCACTTGGCGACTTTTGGCGAGAAAATCCATAGTTCATTAATAAACTTTATTGAGACAGTTATATAATCTATGTATACATCATAATACAAACAAAATCGGAATACGCTTTTTACAATTTGAATTTGAAATTTTCAAGTGGTCTCCACTTGAAAACAAAATGGTGGAGCAACTTGGTTAAGAAACTCATCCAAGATATCCATAACACAAGTTAAGGCGCTGTCCAAATTAGGTTCGATTTGGAGTATTATTTCGGAAGTTATCGTGATTTAAAATTTTCAAGTGGTAGCCTGATTTCAAGTGGCCCCACTTAAGATATCTGCCAATTTATTAAAAATGGCAGATAAATTTCATTAATAAAGTTCATTTAGACTCTTATGTAGTCTAGATTTACATAAAATTTAAGCAAATCTTGCTTTAAATAAGCTTTTTACAATGTGGGTTAGAAATATTCAAGTGGCTGCCACTTGAAAACAAAGAGTCGGAGCAACTTGGTTAACGAACTCATCCAAGATATTTATAAGATAAGTTAAGACACTTTTCAAATTTGGTTCCATTTGGAGTATTATTTCGGAAGTTATTATGGTTTTAAATTTTCAAGTGGTAGCCTGATTTCAAGTGGTCCCGCTTAACTTAAGATATCCGCCACTTTATTAAAAATGGGGGATATAGTTCATTAATAAAGATCTTTGAAACACTTGTATAAACTATGTATGCATCAAATTTCAAACAAATTCGGAATACGTTTTTTACAATTTGAATTTGTAAATTCCAAGTGGTCTCCACTTGAAAACAAAATGGTGGAGCAACTTGGTTAAGAAACTCATCTAAGATATTCATAACACAAGTTAAGACGCTTTCCAAATTTGGTTCGATTTGGAGTCTTATTTCGGAAGTTATCGTGATTTAAAATTTTCAAGTGGTAGCCTGATTTCAAGTGGCCCCACATAACTTAAGATATACGCCACTTTATTAAAAATGGAAGATAAATTTCATTAATAAAGTTCATTTAGACCCTTATGTAGTCTATGTATGCATCAAAATTCAAACAAATTCGAAATACGCTTTTTACAATTTGAATTAGAAAATTTCAAGTGGTCTCCACTTGAAAACAAAATGGTGGAGCAACTTGGTTAAGAAACTCATCTAAGATATTCATAATACAAGTTAAGACGCTGTCCAAATTTGGTTCGATTTGGAGTATTATTTCGGAAGTTATCGTGATTTTAAATTTTCAAGTGGTAGCCTGATTTCAAGTGGCCCCGCTTAACTTAAGATATCTACCACTTTATTAAAAATGACGGATAAATTTCATTAATAAACTTCATTGAGACCCTTATGTGGTCTATATTTACATGAAGTTTCAAACAAATTCGCAATACGCTTTTTACAATTTGAATTAGAAAATTTCAAGTGGTCTCCACTTGAAAACAAAATGTCGGAGCAACTTGGTTAATAAACTCATCTAAGATATTATAAAATAACACACTATCCAAATTTGGTTCGATTTGGAGTATTATTTCGGAAGTTATAGTGATTTTAAATTTTCAAGTGGTAGCCTGATTTCAAGTGGTCCCACTTAACTTAAATATCTGCCACTTTATTAAAAATGGCGGATAAACTTCATTAATAAACTTTATTGAGATCCTTATGTGGCCTGTATTTACATCAAAATTCAAGCAAATCTTGCTTTAAATATGCTTTTTTCAATGTCGGTTTGAAATTTTCAAGTGGCTGCCACTTGAAAACAAAAAGTCGGAGCAACTTGGTTAACGAACTCATCCAAGATATTTATAAGATTAGTTCACTGTCCAAATTTGGTTCGATTTCGAGTATTATTTCGGGAGTTATCGTGGTGACAAAATTTTCATTATAGATAGATAGATAGATAGATAGATAGATAGATATATAGATAAACGAAGTGATTGCAATAGGTCGATTTCTAAAGAAATCAACCTAATAAATAAATAAATAAAAAATACCTCGTAAACTTTTTTTGGCAACAATTAAAAATTTAAATGGCTTATATTAAGTCAATTACCAGTTTATTATTTTCATATTTTAATTAATTTTAAAAAATCTAATCTAATTTCCGGTATAAATAGTAGCCTATGTTCTATTCCAGACTATTATCTATCTTTGTACCAAATTTCATTCAGGTCCGTTTAGCCGTTGTGGCGTGATTGAATAACAAACATCCATCCATCCATCCATCTGAACTTTCGCATTTATATTAGTATAGATAAATAAAAAAGAAATTATTATCTAATATGTTCTATCTGATACCCTTTTGTTGAACTATCATATTACATCTTGATTATCATATTACCCCTTATCATCTCACAAATCTTAGTAAATAAACAAAAATAGGCTATTACAAGCTTATAAGGGTTTTTTTTACAAAAAAGAGCTTTTGGTAAGTGGTTAAAATAATTGGATCTTTAAATTAATTATGCGACATGTGAAAAACCCCTTAAGAAATTTCAACTCTTGGAAAATATCTCAAATCTAGCTCGTTCTTCTTCGCATAATTTGCTTAATTTTTACTCTATTCAAATGCACTTTTGATAAAAGTTGCCCAATGTATCTAGCTATAAACTATGCAATATTTTTTATTTATTTATTTTTTAAATCTTTCGCACATTCGCACATTCGCAGTGAAAACATTTTTCATAAAAATGCTCATATTTCATCAGATATTTAAGGTGGTTGTATTCCGATTGCAGTATATTGTTTTAAAAGTGTTTTTCCAGCTTATCTGAAAGTGGGAATAATTTTCGTTTTTTATGTATTTAATTCCTTTAAAAAAAAAAATTCTTTTTATATTTTTATTATATTGGTGGGAATCAAATCGTAATATAGTGTAGAGAACAGGGGCTATAAAATATGTGGTTCAAAAAATAAAACATTTAATAGATGCTGAGATGCAGTCATCTTTAAAATTGTAGTTCTTAAATAATACCAGATCCGCCTGTCGTCGATAAATATCCAAATTGAAATGCATGGGCGAGGCCTTTCTGCAGGCAGTGGGAACCTGGAACCGATATAGTGCGGGCTTAAAAGGAGCTGCCGTAGGCAGCGGGTACCCGAAACGGTGTTTAGAGCGATTTTAATGGAAATATTTTTTTTTTTTTTTTTTTTTTTTTTTTTAAATTTATAGTGTGATATAAAAAATAAATAGTGATGCAATTCTTTTGAAAATTCATTTAAATACAGTGCTGGCTGCACCTGCGAAGCGGGTGTAGACAGCTAGTTATCAATAAAGAAGAGAACTGTTGACAATTGTTTTTGTAATCATCGTTATAATGTTGCTTTTAATAACAAAGAAGATACCATTTATATATTTAAATAAATTATTTCATAACATATAAAGCAATAAACTTATAATTCGGTCACACATATTGAATCGATTGAATTGCTTGTAGAAGTATCCTTAGTATAATTAGAAACCATGTTTGATAGAAATTCTTGCAAAATTGTACTATATTCTGTAATCTTCAGGGCTTAAATTACATTTAAAGTCCAAGGATCGAAAATTTGGGTCGTGTACTTTCGGGATTTCATTATTGGCTTAGATCATTTTGAAATTATTTGATCGTAATGCCATTATGCCGAAAATACACGGGATTTGTGATTCAAAATAAATTCAAAATTTAAATAGTGTATTTAACTCTTTTGTACATATATTTTTGTTTTGTTTACAAACACAATATTATTTATATTTAGAAAATTAAGATTGCCATTAAAACTGAAAACAATACTTTTTTAAATATATAATATTTAATATAATTTTTAAATAGAAGTATTTGAACTGAGATAACAATCGAGATAGCAAAAATTAAAAGCTTGATATATGTAATATCTTTTCCATACTGCAATCTCTACCAATAATTTTGAATTTAGAAGTTTTGCCAAATATTTCATAAAATTCTTTAAGAATCATTAAGTGTATAAAGACCATCTTATACCACATATATTTCAGTAAAACATCTTTCCTGAAGAGCAAAAAGAGACCAATAAAAAATTAAACAAAAAATCAAAATGTTTTGGATTACCCTGTAAAAAGTAATCTTTGTAATGCGTTTTGGCAGAAGCATGTGGTTTTTAGGATTCTTCTAATTATATATATAAATTTGTATGAGGCTATCACATATATTCATGGAGGTATTACAATTTCTTTAAAAAAAAAAAAAAAAAAAAAAACCCTTTTAAATTGTAGCACTGAGGGCATTAGACCCAGTGCAAAGCCACTTTTATGGAACTTTGCGTACAACATTAGACACAGCATTAGACACACGAACATAATGCAAAATGTTAAATATCTTATAGAATGTGAGCATTTTTACTAAATGATTTTTAATTACACATGCTCAAGCTTTAAAAAAAATTCATTTGCATAATTTAATAACCAAAAATATTGAGTTTACTTATACGATAACCCCACAAAAATATTGCGCAAATTCAAAAAAGTTATGAGAGATGGGATGAACAGAATTTCTGCTCCTCTCAAAATAAAAGCGAACTATAAGGGGTTTTACTCACATTTATATTTTGATTCAATCAACTGTATACAATTTTCGCTGATTATTAATAAATATTGATAAAACCCCCTATCATTTTCCTCTTCTTTGAGAGGAATTGAAATTCTGTTCATTCTACTCTCATAACCTTTTGAATTTTACTCGATATTTGTTTGGGATTCTCATATAAGTAGCTCAACACTTATGGCTATTAAATTATGCAAGTGAAATTTTTATAATGCACTCGCGCATACGTAGTTAAAAATGATTTAGTAAAAGTGCTCACATTTCGTACGATATTTAACATTTTTGCATTCAGTTTGTATTATGCTGTGTCTAATGTTGTACTCCAAGTTTCCTAAAAATCGTTTTGCGCTGGGTCTAATATCTTAAAGCTATAATAAAAAAAAGTGATAACTGTTTTTGCAATTTTTTAAAGAAACCACATAAAAATGTATACATATAATTAGAAGAATTCTCATAATCACATGCTACAGCCAAAACGCATTTAAAGCATTACTTTTTATAGAGTGGTCCAAAACGTTTTGATATTTGTTTAATTTTGTACTAGGCACCTTTCCTCTGGGTTAAAACGTTTGCTGAAATATATGAGGTATAACGTGTTCTTTATATTGCCAAAGTTTTAAGATAATTCCTAGAATTTCTTGTGATATTTGACACAACGTCTAAATTTGAAAGTGTCCAAATACTTATTGGTAGATATAGTGTACTATGCTCTATAAAGAATTAAGATGTACAAGAATAAGTTCATCTACCGAATTTCGTAGACTGAAAGAAAATATTTTGAATTTTTTTGAACCTATGAAACACAAGGTAATTAAGCTTATTTAATATAGACTCTCGCCAGAAATTACAATCAAAGTTACAAGGAAAAATCAATAAATGTTTTTTTACTGCTTAGTTTTAAAAGAAAAATTTTGTTAAAAAAAATTCCGGGGTGATTCTTATAAAAAAAAGGTGCTAATTACAAACCACCATGCTTCAAAGAGTTAACTATTTTTTTTTAGATAATTCAAATAATCTTTGAAATGCATTTTCTTTTACTACCTCTCATGAATTCACTATATCATATTAGCAAAATTCTACTTTGTAACTGACAGAATACTGGAAAAGATTGAGTTTAATTATTTCTTTCCACCTTTATTTAATGCAATTTCCCACACTTGCGCCTGTTATCACATAATACATCCTGTTACGTCTGAAATCCATCCTTTAGTTTCAGGCCTGTCCATTATATTTCACTGATATTACAGAGATAGAAATTTCTTCTTTAAATAGATTGTTACTATCGTCCTAAGTAACTTTAAAAGACATTATTTCAGTTTCACATCATATTATAGGTATGGAGAACTTAACGGCCCTCTTCACTTACCGTCGCCGGAAGCCCAAGCCAATGTTATTCTATGGGGAAATTTTCTTTACAAATAACTTATTAACTAATACATATTTTTAAATTCTGTTTTCACACTCACAAAATTCCCAACTGTTAAACTGACGGACCTTTTTTAAAAATGTATTTTTTATAATTTTTAATATTTTATTTTGAAATTTCAAAATGAAAAAAATTCACATATTGAAAATTCGTATTTTGCAGCTTCAAAATAAAATATAAAAAATTAAAAAAGTAATTTTAAAAAAAAGGCCCATTAATTTAACAGTTGGGAATTTCCAGAATGTGAAAACAGAATTTAAAAATATGTATTAGTTAATAAGTTATTTGTAAAGAAAAATTTCCCATAGAATAACGTTAGCTTCGGCTTCCGACGACGGTGAGTGAAGCGGGCCCTTAAGTAATCGTGAAAATTTTCGATCTCGATTTTTTGACTGTTTTACACGTTTTACGCTGTGAGGAATTCAAAAATAACGAAACTGATATCCGGTTGTAGAGCGTCTGTTATTGTGCTATTTTGTTAGTTTCTGTACACGATATCTCAAGAACAAACAATCGTAGAGTGGTTGGGCCAGTTTTAAAATATCATTCATGACGCTGGTATGAAACTTATTGATTTGCAACATTCTAATTTAAAAACTTCGTAAGTCATTCGAAATTTATGATTGTCTTAAGATTGGAATATAGGGAAAATTTTTGCTTAAACATGCATGAAAAGGAATATTTTTACTGTAAAAATGTCAAGCCAGCTTTAAGATATCAGGTATGATGTTGGCATAAACATAATTAAATATGAAAACTCAATTTTGAAAACTTCTTAAAATATTTGAAATTTTACGAATTTCTTAACATGGCAGAATTGGTCAAAATTTTATATAAAAATACATTTTCAGGGATATTTTCGTCTTAAAGATGCCAGACTACTTTTAAAATATTATTTAGGATACCGGCATGAACATCATAGACTCTAAATTTTCTAATTTAAAAATTTCGTAAGTAATTTGAAATTTACGATATCTTACAACTTTTAAGGCATCATTATGATACTGGTTTGAACATCATTGACTACAAATATTCTAATTCGAAAATTCCGTAAGTTATTTAAAATTTAAGATTTTCTCAACATAGCAGAATACAGCAATATATCATAGAATTTTGCATATGGGGAGTGTTGAATTGGAAATAGTATGAAATTACATAAATATAAACTACGAAATTTACGCCTATAAAATAAATTAACAAATTGGGATAAGGTAAATGCATCGAACTGAATGGTGGGTAGCCCATTAGGTGAGGGCGTTTCAGCCTGTCATCGTGTCGAGTAATCGGTCAAATTCATTTCTCTTAACATGAAAAAATAATAGTATAACATAATAGTATATCCTGTAAAAGAAATTTGTGAAAACATAAATATGATGGGGAACTGAGATGAGTACACCTATGCCAACTGTTTTTCTGGCGTGTTGATTTTTCTGATTTTTTAAAAAACACTTGTCAGTTAGCGAAATGAAATTTCTCTCATTCTAAACTACGATCAATATTCATTTTCAATCCTTTAGAGGCCTTTCAAGGGGTTTAACCCATTTTAAATTAAGTAATGAAATATATTTTTAACATTCAAACATCGTGAATTGGTTATTTTTGAAACCAAACCGCATGGAATACTTTTTTTTTCCAAATAAAATTGTGTAAATTAATTTCTGTTTATTTAAAAATATTTCACAAAATGCTTTTTTTTTTTTTTTTTTTTTTAATCATTTTACATAAAGGGATAATTTTTTGGCTTATACATTTGATTTTAAGAAAAACGAATCATCAGATTTTTAGAAATTTTATATGTAACAGAAGAACTTAATAGGTATGAAATGGCCTAAACTTTTGTCTTTCTTTTTTAGGTTTAGTGTAGAACAAAAATCTCATTGCGCATGAACAATGATCCAATTTTTATTTATTGATTGACTGATTTTGTAAATATTACACGAAAGCGATTAATAAACCGTCAATTTGACTCAGTCGATATTTCATAGTTCGTTTCCTTAAGATAAAAATGAAACGTCAACTGAAGGGCGTTGAGAAAAACGAAATGTCAGGAGCCAGTAAGATTTTGATCGATTCGATTTAAGAAAAATTCACGTGTTCACGTAAATTTTAAATAGTACCTAGAGAAAAGAAAGATAACATGATTAACTATTAAACGTTCTATTCATAGCTTTTTTCTTTATACATGTCCGAAAGCATATTTTCCTGGAGGAAGTATGGTGATTATTTTGACACATGTATTATAGTGATCATATGCACATATTGAATGAAAAAGCCTTTTTTAAGGGCTTCTAGCAATCTTTTCAGATCAGGACACCCAGTAATTGTTATCTGTCTGTCAACACCCTTTGTTTCATTTCTTGAATGTTTAAAATTAATACACTATAAAATGTATATATTTAGCTTTGTTATACGTATATAGCAAAGGGAACAGAAAATATGTCATCACTCACATTGTTTCTTGCTAATGAAATATTATTATCAATTTTGTAGTCAAGAGTTCTTTAAGAATTTCGTAATAATAACAATAACTGCTTAAAAATATTTCCGGTATATATTTTTATGTAGGAGGTTTCCTTTTTCAGTATATATATATATATATATATATTAATTTAAATTTAAGTTTATTAATTTATTAATTTATTTTTCTCTTAAATCTAAGCATTTTAAATAGGATAATAAGAACAAGATATATTCCTCGAGTAAAATTACCAAACTTACAAAAAATTTGTAAAGATAAATTAATAAAAGCACTGAAAATTTAATAAAATAATATTTAAAATGTCACCGTGATTTTACAAAAAATAATCTTCATGAATGTGAAAATAGAATTGGATTCATTAATGTTTACAGAAAATAAAGTAGTTACATTAAGATGTTAAAAATTTCAACAGAAAAACTATTGGAAATTATTGTAAAATTACAGAGAAAAGTAAGCGATTAATAATTTTAAAAAGTCTATTTTACATATAAATTATATATTTTTAAATTATTAATTTACGGAAATACAACATTAAATTATAACATTTTTCCTGAG
This sequence comes from Salticus scenicus, assembly GCA_963930645.1. Lineage (NCBI taxonomy): Eukaryota > Metazoa > Arthropoda > Arachnida > Araneae > Salticidae > Salticus > Salticus scenicus. Next base: position 114,184,375 of record OZ005656.1, read on the forward strand.
TTAGAAATGCTCTTTTTAAATTTTTATTAAGAAATAAAACAGTTAAAATAAATTAAAAATAGAAAATAAGGATTGAGAATTTCGAATATTTATTTTCAACGGAAAATTATTTTATATTTACAAAAATTCTGGATAAACATTTTAGTAAATTTACAAAAAATGTTTAAAGTACACATTCTTTAAAGTCTCAAAATTGTGTTAACTTTTTTTTTTTTTAAGGACGGAAGTCTATTAGTCTCAATCTACGGATTTTTTACGATACCAGTTTTACAATAGTTGGATATTTATCGAAATCGAAAATTTATCGAAAATATAATTGAATAATTTGAAAGCGATGTTATAATTTGAAAAAAAAAAAAAAAAAAATAATAATAATAATAATAATAGTCCTCCGTACTAAACTAAATTCTGCTTTTGCCAGAATTTCATCATTTTTTTTTAAAGTAAAACAAAACAAATAATCAGTATCGAAAAAGTTTATCTTTCTTTTTTTTTATACCCATTATTTATTTATTAATTTAATTTAATTTATTTTGTTTTTCTGAAAGAAAAATAAAAGAAAAGAAAATTAATAATAATCAGTATCGAAACGGACAGTATCGAAAAAGTTTTTCTTTCTTTTTTTATAGTCATTATTTATTTATTAATTTTATTTATTAATTTTATTTAATTTTAATTTTTTAAAAGAAAAATAAAATAAAATTAAATTAACAATAATCAGTATCGAAACGGACAGTATCGAAAAAGTTTTTTTTTTTTTTTTTTTAAGTTGAAGGGTAAGAAGGTCGAAATGTTTATATATATATATTTACTTTCTTCTATATGCGCAAGAAGAATGACTAATGGTTGTTATTAGTAAAGCTAGAAAATAATAATAATAATAATAATAATAATAATAAGGTATCAAATAAAAGGGGAAATTTTTCTTAATCCGTCGGATTAAACAGCTTATCTATCGGATAATTCCATTTTTTAAAATTAACTAAAGTATGAAAATTTGGTGGCAACTTGCCTCCACATACAGACAAACAGAATCCAAGGAAATCTCTTAGCCGTTTATATATATATAGAAAATATAGATGCCAAGCGCGATTCATCCGTACCAAAAACTTACTATTTAAACAAAAAAAAAAAAAAAAAAAAATCAGTCAAAAAAAAAAAAAAAAAAAAAAAAAGGGTAATCTTAGATTAATGTCGTCATTTTTTCGTATTATATCATTTAACTGAGTCCATGAGCTTAAATATTGTCCATTTATAAATCTTATTTTATTTTTTATTTCATTTTGTACGCGCGCATTTTATTTCCTAATTCAAAATCATAAAAAAAAAAAAAAAAAAAAAATCTTTTTCGAAACTGATTTATTATTAATTTTCTTTTATTTTTCTTTAAAAAAAAAAAAAAAGATTTTGATTAAATTCTGACAAAAGCAGAATTTAGTTTAGTACGGAGGATTATTAGTTTTTTTTTTTTTTTTTTTTTTTTTTTTTTTCAAATTATAACATCGCTTTCAAATTGTAACATCGCTTTCAAATTATTCAATTAAATTTTCGATTTCGATAAATGTCCAGCTATCGTAAAACTGGTATCGTAAAAATACGTAGATTGAGAGTAATAGTCCTCAGTCCTAAAAAAAGAAAAAAAAAAAAAAAAAAAAAAAAAAAACTCCAGTGGGGCATTCGCACTACTTTCTATTACCTTACTTTATCATAGACATATTATTACAAATTTATGTCATTTAAAAGAGTGATGATTTCACCGTCCGTTTACAAAGTAAATTAAATAAAGCAGTACACTATATGCATTAGTCGTCGCTTCACTAGTAATAACCATTAGTAACGCACCTGAACATGATTTGACCATTTTAGAAATTGTCTATCTATCTGTGTGTTACCAAAATAATATAAAGGAAGTTGTATATCACGAACCAATTCACAAAAGCTGTATTTCATGAAACAGAATTTGAACAAATTTGATACTTAGTTGGCCATTACTTAAATTGGTGCTTAATATATTTGAGGATCAATCGCTCAACAGGTGAGGCTATCATCTTATTTTACACAACTCTTAATATGGCAGTATCGCACAAAAATTATATGTATATATATAAATAATAGTAAATGTCAACCTCGAAAATTTTTTGCATATGTTGGGGGATAAAAATCTTTGAAACGAAAGGTTGAACCATAGATCTGTGATAATTTGAAACACCGTCATTGAGTTTTTCCATTTCTAACAAAATAAATCATGGTAAATGAAAAAAAAAAAAAAAGCATTTGATTAGATGTCATCTGCAGGACGAAAAATTGACTTTTTTTCGATATTCCGTATTATATTGGGTTGTTCGGAAAGTCATTTCGTTTTTCTCAGCAAAGGACTTAATTTTATTTTTTTCACACCATCTTCACAATTAAGCTGCATTACCATTGTATATTGTGACAGCTGATATAACGAGTATTGCTTGTGAAAAAGTTCGTTTTATTCTGATCAATAGGTTTTGATTGGTGCCCTACCAAATAAAGAAAATCGGAAGCGACATTTTCGGTATATTTGGTTTTTGCTATCAAAAAGGCGAAAATACTGTTCAAACAAGGAAAAAAGTATACGATGTGTATACAGAAAATTTATTTAAAGAACGCCAGTGTCAAAATTGGTTTACCAAATTTTGTTCCGGCAATTTTCACGTTGAAGATGCATTACGTTTTGGAAAACCAATTTATGCTAATGAAGACCAAAAAAAAGTATTGATTTATGAAAACTGCCAAATAAAAACTCGTGAGTTTGCTAAGAAACCGATCAAAGTGAAGAATATATAATTCAATAAACTATTTATACAATATAAGAAAATCGTCTTTCATTTTCGAAGGAAAAAAAACGAAATTATTTTCCCAACAACCCAATACTTCTCTGAGATGAAAGTCATGTGCATTTATCATGGAAAATGATTTTGACAAATAGTAATTTTAATAAATATATTGTACTGCAGAATGAATAAAGGAAAAATAAAGAAGAAAGTTTTGTAACGGGCACAACATACTATTTTTTCTTAAAATTTAAATCAATATTATATCTATACTAAGTTTGAAAGAAGTCCTTAAAATGAAATGAAATATTTAAAAATATTAATTTTGTTGCGATCTTTACTAATATGAGAAGATCTGGAGATCATTAAAAGTTCGTTTGCATCATTAGCATTTCACTTTTCATTTGAACGATGACGTTCATTAGCAGTAACCTCGCTTCACTAATAACAATCATTAGTCAGTTTCAGCAGTTCTCAGTTACGCAAAAAGGGAAGCGATCCATTTAAAATCAGATTTGAATACTCTAGCACATTATTTAGAAATTTATTATTTTAAAGATGTTGTGAAGAAAGTTAATCTGGTGTGATGCTCACACAACTTTCTATTATCATACTTTATTGTGCCACAAGTATCCCAGAGGGTCTGATCTAGAGGCTGAAAAACGAGAACTGCCGGGTTCGATCCCAGGCTGCGTTCGTTGACCTAATCGTTCGAAGTTTTCATTCGTTATTTTCCTATAAATTAAAATCGAATTCAAAAATTCAAGATGAAGTATACAATATCTAATGAACGTTTAATATTTAATGAACCAGCAATAGAATTAATTCTTCAAGAGAAAAACTTTTTTTTTTTTTTTTTTTTAAATTCCACGATTGAAGCATCTATTTTTTTTTTTTTTTTTTAATATCAGCATTAAGAAATTTTAAGTAACACTATGCATTACTCAATATGATTTTTAAAATTTAATTTACATCATCAGAGATTTTATATCAATTTCACTGTATTGATTGTACGAAAGAACATTTCTAAAAGTTTAAATTTTTAAGAAACAAAAAGGTTTTAAAATGTTTACTATAGCAAATTTTTCGCAATTTATTATTCATTAAAAATAATTAAAAGTTAAGATAGAAGTTTTTTTTTTTTAAATGCAATGACTTCACCATAAGATTTATCTGGAAAAAGAAAATAATAATAATATAGATTCATTCATTATCTAGTATAATTTTAAGTTTCTTCTTTATACTTGTTTACTGTAAAGCATTGCTAAGTATTTTTATTTATTTATTTATTTATTTTTAATTTTCAGTGTTTAAAAAAAAATTCGAAACTTTAAAAAAAATACTTAAAATTTAAAGTGACAATTTTAGAAATTGAACTTCTTTGACATTAAAGAATCAACATTTTCATAATAAAAACTGATTTTTGAAAAGTATTTAATATATGTATAAGGTATTGTTTTAAATTTCTTCAAATGAATATATCAGTTCTCATTTGAATATATCAGAAGAGTTTTGCTGATTTTTTTCCCCTTCAAATTAGCAAATAAACATAAGTAATAATAATAATAATAAAAAGGTATAAATTTACTTACATTTTCAGAATATTCTAATTACGCCTTTCAAATGTACCTTTTCGAATTAATCCAAGTTTTAACGACTAAATTATTGTCACTTCCCCTTCATGTCCATGTAAATATAAACATCTATATCCAAATCAAACATGCTCTGATTCCATAGTTTACAAATATGTTCGAAATGTAATCACACAAAACAAGATGTCTTGAATCCAAGAATGCAAGTAATGTAACTGAAAGATTCTTCCAAATACCGCTACTTTTTTCTCATAACTCTAAAGACAATACGTAATGCAAATTGCTAAAAGTTCCTTTTATTTGCTGACGTCTGCTGGGCAAACGGATGACATTTTTATAACTGGTAAAATATAAAAGTAATACCATTCCTTTGTTAACATTGGACAATAGAGGCGAGATTGTCATCCTTAAATCTCGTTTTTTTGCAAAGGATACTTTACTTTAAGGATATATATCCAGTTGTACTTGCTTTCGAAGTAAATATAAATCAAGTCCTTAATGGGAGATAGGGGTTTCTCTAGAAAAAATATAAAAGGCAAGTACGCTATTCCGGATTTTTTTTTCTTTTGCTTTATTGATGCAACATGCTGCTTTAGCCACATTGGTTATTGGAGAGATTGTTTACTTCTGTTCAATGCAATGATGGGGATTATTAGAGTATAGAGGTTTGTGATGTGAAATAATACGATTGATGGAATTGATACGGTAAACAGATGCATTATGATATTTTTTTCCTTTGAGATTTGAATGCTATATTATACAATTAGTATGCATACCTGCCAACATCCTAATTAGTATTTCGTAGCGCTGTTAGTACCGCCCTTTTTTTTCACACCAGTAAATTTTAGTGTAATATTCTCCAAATGCAATTACGATTAAATAAGATGAAGAATACTCTACAAAAAAATACTGGTATGAAAAAGAAGGCGGGGCTAACAATACTACGGAATATTAATTACCATGTTGGTAAGTATAATTAATATGAAGAATAGTATACATAATTTTGTTCTGCATTTGCTATGTTAAAAGTTATGATTTATTGAACTGTTTCGAAGAAAGATGTTTTACGAAAAGATTTTGCACGATTTTGCTTTACAGTGGAGAAATATATTGCAGTTTAACTGCGTATATTTTGTATTTGATTTCATTAAATTATTATTAATCAAATTGTGATATATAGATACACTATCGCTCAAAAGTATTTTTCCACCTCATTTTTTATAAATAATTTCTCCATATAGACTTTTATATGCTTATTTTTTATCACCTAACAGAACACACATCAAATCATTATTAAATATTTCATATTAAGTAAAATATAATTATTTCGGAAGAATTAGATGGATTTTATCAAAAACACGAATGAATAAGAAAAAATTCGTAGATTTTGTTTTAGCTTATATTTTTTATTTCAGATATCTTTATTAAGTATTTTATTATTCAACTAGCAAACTCGTGCAAAATTTTCGCAATTTATTATTATTATTTTTTTCTTTTTTTCTTTTTTTCTTTTTTTTTTCTTTTCTTTTTAAATTTTGAACCTTATAAGTCTTATAGTAATTCCAACACCCAATTTAAATTTTATTTAATCAGAAACCAAATTAAGATTTTGTGGGATGAAACGCTAATGATAGTTAAACCAAATCAGTCAAAGGAAAGTTTCAAAATGTAATACATGTATGATGACCCAGTTTTGATTCTTTCCCAGTCAGGACAGTTTAGTATAGGACACCTATGACGACTTTTAAATTTTTGCCGCCATGTTCGCGATGCCTTTTAAATTATTTTTTAATTTAATCATTTTGGCAAGACTTTCATTTAAAAAAATTAGTACCTATTTTGATTGTACTTTTTATTATTTCGTTTTTTAGTTAATTCATGGCAAAAATTCATATTTCAAATTTTATTTAAAACTTTTAGTGCATATTTAAACACTTATCTTTAAACTATTGCTAGGTTTAAAAGGACGCTCGTAAAAGTTGTAAATATCCAACTTTTAAAAATAGATTTTTCTAGAAAATGATCTTATCAGACTAATGTCATTTTTTAATTAGATCACTGAAATGAGTCCGCGTGCTTAAATATATTGCTTATGTAATATTTTTTATCCTCGTGTATTTTATTAAGCCCCTATCGTACCGTTTCTACGAAATATAATCGTAACTGGTCCACGTTAGAGAAATATTATATAGATAATGATTATAATATATTAGGCATTCCATAATAATTTTATTGTTTTTTGTTATTGTCATAAATGCTGAAAACTGGTGTTTATATTATTTTCTTGGTTATTTCAGTATAGATACAATACTAATAAGAAATAAAATGTTTTTTTTTTTTTTCTTTTTAATATTCTCCTGTGTTTTAGCTATGGAATTATGGTAAAAAAAAAACATAAAATTCAGGAAAATATATTTTTTGCATGACAATTAATAGCATCACATTGTTAAGTGAAAAATAAAGGTATGGTTTTAAAGATTCAAATCTTCATATGTATGTATCAGAACAGTGGTACAATTTATATGTTTTAAATTTTGGAAAGTTAACAGTAATTTAGCAAATAATAAAATGTTATACTTTCAGAATTTATTTATTTATTTTATTTATTTATTTATTTTAACTTAGAGTAATAATTTTTGAAAAAGGGAAAGATTACAAAAAAAAAAAAAAAAAAAAAAAAAAAAAAATCGAAGGATTTTTTAATTCTAACATTTTTAATTTCAAAAATATGTAATTATATGTAAAAGATATGCCAGTAAAAATATAAACTTAATTCAAAGTAACAAGTTACGCCATGCAGAAATTTATGTATCAAACGAGTTTTCACGTATTTTAAATTTTACTTCTGTGATATTTGTAAAATAAATACATATGCTTAGTAAGCTATTAAAAAAAATTAAAAGAGTTTTTTTATTTATTATTATATTTTTTTTTTCAAGAACAATTAATTCTAAAAAATAATTTTTTGAACAATACCAGCATATAAATTTGTCAACTGTGAAAGAAAAGTAAATTTCATGTGCTATGGTGAGTAAATATATTTTTTATTGCCCATACAGACTACTTAATTTAGTAATTTGCATAATGAAATGTACTTGAAATTTGTTGATGAAATTAACATTAATTTTTCTTTCCTTGATCTCTTATTTATTTATATTTTTTTTTTATTATTTATTTTGTTTTATTTATTTTATTTTTAGTTTTATCACTTAGTACATAATTTTCTTTATACTATTCTATTAAAATAAAAAAAATTAAATTTAAATTTACTGATAATTACATATAAAAAGAATAATAATCAGTTATTTCTTATTTATGCGTTACCTGTTTAAAAAAAAAAAAAAAAAAAAAAAAAATCTAAAGAATTTCAACGTCATTTTATTTATCTATAACGGAACTATTTTTCCCCCTTCTGCTATGACTTCAACATTATCCCCAAACAAACATATTTTTTTTGTCACGAAATAGGTAATTAGAAAAAAATATTTTAAATAAACATATATATATATATATATTCGCAAAATATTAATTTGTATTTTAACGATTAATCTTTCGGCCGTTAAATTCTTCTATCGTTTTCCCATCAAAAAAGACTTTCATTTTTATTATGTTCCTTTAAAAACCTTTTAAATGCCAGATCGGTTTACTTTACATTTTAAAAATCTGCTCTAATCATTCAAACCTCCATCTGATCTCATTAGATTAAATAAGCTTATACATGCAAAACAATATTATTAATCAGTTTTTATTTTATTTTATTTTATTCAACGGAGTTTTTCAAAAGATAGAAAAGAAATTACATTGTACCCCTCTTTTTATATGACTAATACTTAACTGAAATAGTTGCTCATGGCATAATTTTATGTTTTCTAGAGGTAATAAATAATTTCCGATAGCTAGTCTAAATTACTCTCCATTTGTCTAAAAATGAAAAGGCATTCTTTGCAATGATGATTTGAATAAATAATATTGTAAAAGTGAAACTTATCTCAAAAGCCTATCTCCACTTTTACTTTTACTTTCGTGTTGGCGACTTCCTCTTGGTAAGTAGTTTGTCTCATTGTTGAAGTTATCCAAAAAATTATCTTAACGATTTTAACATAATATTGATATTCTATTCACATGTATCAATATTAAAGTAGATAAATTTTTTTTTCGCAGCTTTAGTGTCTATACATGAGATTTATCTTTTAGCTCTGATTATTGTTGTGAACCTTCATTTATGTTCACGGTGTAAGTAAATAAGTATGTCTATTTTAATGAAATGTTTTTCATTTATATCTACTAGAAACTTTACCTATTTCTTTGCATATATAATTTATTTAAATCGAATCCTCTTCTACAAAGCCATCCACTAATTCTGAAAGATGATTAAAAAAAAAAAAAAAAAAGAAACTTTTCTTTGTTGCCTTTAGCTGTCATTTCTCGCGGAATATATTTAAAGGTGAAAGATCTCTTTTGGACGGTCACATTATTTTCTGGAAGGTCATTTTCATAAAGCGTTACAGCTCATATCAATGAATCAGTTACATCTACAATAAAACCAAGAAAATGACAGTACGGTATTTTACAATGAATTATTTCCTGTGATTTATCCTTTGAAAACTTCTGCATTTTTAAAGGAACAGAACTAAGGAGATTGCTGTTTAATGTTCAAATGAGGAGTTATTTAAAGAATCGAAAATTAATTATTTTATATAAGAAAAAATTGGAATCAAATATGATATAATACAGAATAAATTGTATAAAAAAATCATTTTTAGAATAGCATTAATCACATATTTTTCAGAAAAAATATAGGAAATAAATATAATTTATTATCCATACATTATAAAATATTTCTAAACGTACATGAATGTAATTTTAAATTTCACATTTATTGCAAAGTTGGGAATTTATATACAGTCCCCGATAAAAAATATTAAAATTATGCTCAGACGTGAAACCTATGTCACTACTAACAACATTTTAAACAATAATTGAAAATAGTAAACAATATTTAAATATCTTTCTGAAGCCCGGCATAAAAAATGTAGATTCTACATGGTGATAATAGTTGATTCTGTTTCAAACTATATATAATATCGTAACAACGTATTTAAAATAATAACCGCTCATTGAAGATAACATACTCTGCTTGTTTTATTACAATAAGTAAGTTTATTATAGCAACTAGGAATATTCCACTCTTTATATATATATATATATGAGTCATTCCATGCCAAATCAACACACACACACACACACACAAAAAGCATTTTTAACCTGACCCCTCAGATTTTTATGAAATTGGCCTTATTTATTTGTCCTACTTAGAAATGAATGTATACCAATTAATTAGTTCCTCTCTCTTTTAGTTTTTGATACACAGAGATGCAAAAACGGGTAAAAAATGCAAATTTCCCAAATTCTTCTACTACAAATGTACCCATATTTTCTTTACTAATTAACTTAGAGATAAAAGATTAATATCGTTAGAAAGCTTATAAAACAGGCTTTAAAATGATATATCACAAGTATATATTTTTAAATCTTTTCACTTTAAGGTAAAACATTTTGACCATTGATCTCCAATATCTCAAAAAGTACCCATTTAGTTCTCTTTTAAACATTATATGTTATTTTTACTTTCTTCTATATGTAATATAGAGAAAGTATTGGATTCGCGAAAATTTTCGACCTCCGTTTTTTGACGGATCTACACGTTTTGGGATGTCCTGAACACGAATTGATAGTTTTTAGAAAATGTCTGTCTGTGTGTCTGTCTGTCTGTCTGTCTGTCTGTGTGTCTGTCTGTCTGTCTGTCTGTGTGTCTGTATCATTTTTTTGTGGACGCTGTATCTCACGAACATATGAATGAAATTTAACCAAACTTGGTATTTAGTTGCACCCTGACATGAACTGGTGCCCATTAGATTTGGGGATCAATAGCTCAACAGGTGGCGCTGTAATCGCATTTTATGCAAATTTTTAACATGGCAGCATAGGACAAAATTCCGTATAAATGGGCATAATGAGAGTTATTTTAAACTTGTGATTGTAAAATGAATTTGAATTATTGATGATAGTAGTAGTTAACTAGGAAAAAAAAATTGTGCATGGGGGGGCATCGGTTCCCCCCTGGGGGGGAAGTACCCCCCCGGGGGGGTTAAATTTTGAAGATGGGTATCATTCGAAAGATCTCGTCAATACCTTTAAAACGAATGGTTGAACCATAAATCTGTGATAATTTAAAACAAAGTTATCGATTTTTTTTACTTTTAACAAAAAAAAAAACTTAGAAAAATAATCGTATTTTTTTTTTTTTTTTTTAAACGAAATTTTACCAAACTTGGTATTTAGTTGGTCCCCGACATAAACTGTTGCTGATTATATTTGGGGATCAATAGCTCAACAGGTGGCGCTGTGATAGCATTTTATCTAAATTTTTAACATGGCAGCATAGGACAAAAATTCGTATAAATGTGCATAATAAGAGTTATTTTACACTTGTGTTTGTAAAATTAATATGAATTATTGATAATAGTAGTACGTAACTAGGAAAAAAATTTTGTGCATGGGGGGGCATCGCTTCCCCCCCTGGGGGGGGGGGGAAATACCCCCCCGGGGGGGATAAATTTTGAAGATGGGTATCATTCGAAAGGTCTCGTCAATACCTTTAAAACGAATGGTTGAACTATAAATCTGTGATAATTTAAAACAAAGTTATTGATTTTTTTTACTTTTAACCAAAAAAAAAAAAAAAAAAGAAAAAAATTCTATTTTTTTTTTTTTTTTTTTTTTTTAATATTGTTAGTGATTGAATATGTATTAATTTTCACAAAAAAAAAAAAAAAAGGAAAAAAAAAAATCTTTTTTTTTTTTTTTTAATATTGTTACTGATTGAATATGTATAGGAAAATATAGAAGAAAGTCTTGTGGTGGCCACAACATACTAGTTACATTTATTATCTACTAGCCGCCATCGGCGACCAGCTGGTTCGCGATCCTTGAAAAATCCGACTTTATGAAACTCCCGCTCGGTGGCGCCTTTTTCCGTTTCAGATCTTACAACAGCTTATTGACATATAGTGAAAATAGCTTTATTAAAAAATTTAATCGCAGTAAATTCCCGATCGGTAGCCTGCGGCGCCCTCTTCCCATTTGAATATCTGAAACAGCCTGTTCGCTCACAGTGTTACGATCTTTCAAAATTCTGGCTTCAGCAAAGTCCCGCTCGGTGGTGACTGCGGCGCCTTATCCCCGTTTTAGAACTTACAACACCTTCCTCGCTCATTAGAATTTGAAATATTGAAATTTAAAAATATTACAGCGCCATCTGGTGGTAGAAATTTCTGTAATGTATTCTTCAATTCCAAATCAACAAAGCTTTCAAATGATGTATTACTTATGAAATTATTTTAATTAGTAGCTGAGATACAAAAGAAAACCTAAACAGGAGACCTTAAAACGCGTAAATCGGGTAAAATCTCGAATTCCACTTTCGATAATATAAAAGAACGTTAAAATATCTTTCGAATGATGTATTAAAAATAATTTAATCATAATTAGAATTTGAAATAATGAAACTTTAAAATATTACAGCGCCATCTGGCGGTAGAAATTTCTATAATCTACTGTTCAATTCCAAATCAACAAAGCTTTTAAATGATGTATTACTTATGACATTATTTTAATTAGTAGCTCAGATACAAAAGAAAATCGATTCAGGACACCTCAAAACGTGTAAATTGGGTGAAATCTCGAAAACCACTTTTGATAATATAAAAGTATTTCAAAATGTCTTTCAAATGAAGTATTAAAAATAATTGAATCATAATTAAAATATTAGAATAAAATTTTATTTGCAATTAAATGTAAATTAAAATGTAATTTTTTTTATTATTATTCTCAGAGATTTTTTTTTATTATTATTCTCTCTCAGTAATCCAACTTATCCATGGTTTTCTCCGAAACTTGCATAATTCCGGGCTTATATAACGTTAAAAATCCTTAGTACGATGTGTGAGCAGAAATTGGAATTCGAAACTCTGCAAAATATTAAAGAATAAAGGTGTTCCGGGTATTTCGTTGTTTTCTCCGAAACTCCCGTTCTTTTTCTACATCTTTGCCCCTTCGCTCCCCCCCCCTTTTCCGTCGCTAATAATAATTTTACACTCGAAAATATCCGCAATCGATTTATCTTGCCTTACAATCTAAATATGCCAACCAATTTCAAACGCTGTAACTCTTTTTTTTTTTGCCCCTTTCCCCCCTACCTCAAGCCCTCCCTAATAATTGTACTCTTTAAAAAATATTCACAATCGTATTCTGTCTATACATTTAATTTTCATTTAAAAATTATATGTTATTATTACGTTTATTATCTATAATTATTGTAAGTTTCGACATGGGACGGCCATTTTTTTGTAAAACGCACGTTATGTTTATATGGAAATACTGGTCGAGTTGCATTTTAATTTATAACTCAGTATCCCATGGCCGTACCATATTGAAGCTTTCAGTAATTATAGATAATAAACGTAAGAATAACATATAACTTTTAAAAGAGAATTAAATATGTACTTTTTGAGATATTGGAGGTCAAAGGTCAAAACAATTTACCTTAAAATGAAAAAAAAAAAAAAAAATGTATGCTTGTGATATATCATTTAAAAGCTTGTATTATAAGCTTTCTAATGATACCAATCTTATATCTCTAAGTTAATTAGGGAATAAAATATGAGTACATTTGTAGCTGAAGAATTTCGGAAATTTGCATTTTTTACCCATTTTTGCAGTCCTGTATATCAAAAACTAAAAAAGGTAGGGACTTATTAATTGGTATAAATTCATTTCTCTATAGAACAAACAAATGAGCCCAATTTCATAAAAATCTGAGGGGTCAGGTTTTTAGCTGTGTTAATTTGACATGGAAATGACTCATATAACTTTTTAAAACACATTTTCTTATTAAAAGACACTTCAAATAATACTCGGTCTATATATATATTTATGTGGCCTTTAAAAATAATTGCATATTTCATGTATAACATTTCTTTTTACGGAACTTGTCTCAGAATAATCTGTAAATTATATAGCAATGGAAAATATTTAAGAGTGGTAAAAAACTGATAAGCAGAAAAACAAATCGAAATGTACATTTTTTTTTTTTAAATCATATATATATGTATATAATAATAATTAAAAAAAATATTAAATAAATACCAAAAAAAAAAAAAAAGAGACTTCAAATATATAACAGTAATTCCACTCATAAAATGTTACAGTTATTTAACATTATTAAAAAAGAAAAAAAAAATCTATTGTATTACATTTTAAAAAGTATTTGCATATCTAAAATTAATAAATGGGGTATTTGATTTTTTTTCATTGATTTTTTCTCTAAATTTTAAAATTTAGGATTCATCAGCTGTGAAATCTTAAATTCTAAACAGAATAATAGAGAAATATATTTAAAACAAAGAAAAAGTCATCGAAATTTTTGACCACAATATTTAAATATTTGAATCTATCATAAAAAATTTTGTAAAATCACGTAATGTCATAATAATTCTGTTAAAAAAAAAAAAAAAAAAAAAAATGTCTGCCACTTTGCACGTTGTTCAATCCCTTGTTTTGGAATAATAAATAAATAAAATAAAATAAAATAAAAATTCATTATACATAGCTTAAGTCATTCTCGAAAATTTGGAGCAATTTGGCTGATAATTCAGCTTAATTTCGAGCTTTTGATAAAATAATGTACGGCGTCATTATTATTATTATTATTATTATTATTATTATTATTATTATTTAATTATTAGCGTTCCTAAATGAGAAACGGCAAGAATCAGAAATAAAATCTGGAAATTTTAAAAAACACGTTCGAACGTAGAAAATATCTTTTTTTTTTTTTTTTTTTTACTACTAAAAGTAGCTAGGGTCGTTTTTTAGCAATACGGCTCGTAATTCACGTTTAAAAGGACCGTGATGCAAATGCCCCCTCCCTACCTTTTTATTTTTCTCATTTCGTAGACTTTTTTTAAAGGCATGATTATGGTTGAGGTTAAGGTTGAGTGGGTTTTATATGACATTAGTGCTAAATTAAGAGCAATCGGCGATGGTCTGGGACTCTCTCCTTAGGGTGGTCTGGCGACATACCATTACAATTTTGATCCTTTATGAAGAGGATGGTTCCCCTGCTTCGGTGACACCGGGAGATACAGTTTGGAGGGGAACATGGGGGACATTGCCGTCACAACGGATTTTATGGGCACCATCCACCATAAGTATATACGACGGTTTTCGGCTGGCTCGATTATCGAACCCGCAATCTTGCCATTACGTATTCGGTGCTCTACCGACCAGGCTACTGCGGCTGCAATTCACGTATTAGTGAAATCTCTACCAAACAAAAGAGCATTTTACACGGTCTGCAGCATTATTGTGCACAACATACCTTTTCGTACTAAATCGACAACACTCCGTCACATTGTAATTGTCTTTTTTTTCCGTACTTATAACCCTTTCCGATTTAGGAACGCTCATTCCATTGTTCACTACTAGGTGGCGCTATAATCAGCCAATATACGACATCTGGAGGCGATGCTTAAGGCAATAGCTATATTTGTTTTCAAGCTAAGATAGGTGGGCAGAAGTGTCATATTCGTACACTTTGCTTTTACTCATACAGGATACCCTGTACTTGAGATGTTCATTCAGTTCCAAATGTATAGGAAAACTGAATATCCACTACTAGCAATTACAGCTTACATGCCGTACAGCTTCATATCCTAATTCTTTTTTGCGACCCAATGTACGTTCAATTAATGCACACCATATGTATAAGGTATACATTGTGATGGTTTAGTGAACTGATTTTTTACATTAATTTCATTATGTTTAACATAATATAAGACTATTAAAATGTTAGACCGTAATGTATTCTGTGAGCCTCTGTAATAGAGTCCCAAATTCTGTACACTCCGTACATATTCCGTACATATGTTTTCCCTAGAAAACATATTAAAAAAACCTTCAATAAGATGTATTGATTTTGTGTCAGTCTCAGTATATTTACAAAAGTTAGAGTAAATATGCGGACGGAGAGACAGATGAACACATTATAAATAGTTTACACTTATATATCAAAGTGTCCTATGTGAATTTTTGCTTGCTTTGGAGATTTAATTAAAGTTAAGTTTTTCTATTAGATCTCAAGCTACCAAAAGAATTTTTTAATTTAAGACATAAATGACGTTGCTTGTAAATGTTCATTTCAAAAGTTTATAGCTAAAATTTTTCAGACAATCTAAATAACATATATCAAAAATTCACAGATTTAATTGCTCGAAACTGATTGCTTTCAAACATTTCTAATATAAATTAGACAAGTTTGACAGATATATTTGAGGAATGTGACATTCATGATTGCACAAATGAAGTGTCCACAGTATAAAAGGAAATATTTGGGCATTCTTCGTTTGATAAGAAATAAACTCTGAATTCTTGGAATTACTTACATGTAAAACTCTGCAAGAATGTCTCTAAAAATAGAATTATACTTGGGGAACATATTAGATTTCTCAATCATAAAATATTTCGTAAAGTTTATTTTTGCGAATTATTTAGAAGCATCTTAATAGAATGAATATTCTTTGTAATATGAATTTATAGAAATACAGTTTTTTTTTTTTTTTTTTTTTTAAGATTTTTAAGACAACTGAACATTTTTGAGTTGCATAATTATTTATTAATTGAATATTTTGAACACATGAAATAAATCAGCTTAAAGTATAACTGCACATCAAGACTTCAATGAGATTTATATTTTTAGAAAAAATTTTAAGATTGTGAAAAGAAAAAGAAAGAAGCTGCAAGAATATGTATGATTAAAGCAGACGTTTCTTTAACACATGCGTAAGTTGAAACTATTCAGTTTTAATTTCTCTTATTTAAAATTTTGAATATGCAAAGGAGAATTCTATATTTTTACTAAACAGCTTTGGTTTAGTATATTTACTTTGCTGAACTGTGCCTTTTATTAGCTTGATTTTTTGCATTACATATACGTAGTAGCGCAGATATATCTATCTGAAAGTTTGCTATGTAGCTTGTGTTACCTTCAAAGCCAGCAAGAAATCAACTTAAATCAGAAATAAATGTGACAGCTGTCAGCGAATTCAAGGTTTGAGATACAGTTAAATCTTCAAAACAAATTAAAGGAAAGAGAATGAAATAATAAGTAAAAGTATCTGCGTTTAGCAAGCACATCTGCTATATGTATGAGTTGAAGTAGTTTTATTTTGAGATACTGTATTTTGCTATGAAAATGAACACCACAAATTTAAGTTTTTTTTTAAATAACTTATATTTGAATTCATCAAAGATATTAATTCAAATTCAGGGACTAGTCAAAAATGAGATATGGTCGCCAATTAGGTAATTAGCGCGGTGATCTTTTTTCTCGTCAAATCGCATACTGTCGGTAATAAAAGTCTCCGAACACTAGCAAAAATAACTATCTAAAAAAGTACACTTAATACAGTTTTGTTAAATAAATCCTTGTCGAAAACTGTTCTTATTCAGTCTAAAAACAGGATTCGACAAGGATTTATTTAAAAAAACTGTATTAAGTGTACTTTTTTTATATAGGAATTTTTTCTAGTGTTCGGAGACTTTTGTTACCGACTGTACGAGGAAAACAACACGGCGTCCTGTTGGCATCGTTGAAATTTGAAATTTCACCAAGTCTGTCACTTATTCTTGACTAGACCCCAAAGTAAAGCACAAATAAACAGAAAACTTTCCCATAGAATTTGTTTATTTGTAAAAAGAAATCTGAAAATTTCTTGGCATAGGTGAACTCATTTCCCCACTATATATTTCTTCTCACTTAATTCTCACTCATTCAGTACACTTAGTACAGCTTTGTATTAAGTGTGTGTTTTATCCTGCTACAGGCCAATATAAAAATTCCTTAATTTAAGGTTATGAAAAATGAACTCGGCCGATCACAAGACTTAATCAGGAACTGAAGAAATATAGTTTCCACTTGGCGATATCTTTCTCCCTCTTCGACATATTTAGCTGAGTTTAATTTTCTGATAAATTTTTTTTTATGCCAGTTTAGCATTTCAGTTTTTATCCTTTTCATGCCATTTTTGACACAGAAATTCCCATAACAATAATAATATATTTTGGTCATCTGTGCTTCTTATTAAAATAAAGAATAAAAGGTGATGCTCATAAAAACTAAATAATTTTTTTCCTAAAACTGATTTCAAAGAAAATGGTCAGTAGTGACACAAAAATATAAAAAAATTACGGGTAAAATAATTAAACTCAAAAAAGAGTCACAATACAAATTTAAAACTACTGCATTATCGCTTTTCATGCCATTTTGAATTAAATTTCACTTGAATATTAAACATTTTTCAGTCATTGGGAAAGTTCGTGGCCGAATTTTTAGATGATTTTAACTGCGATTTAATGAATTATACATCATGAATTAACACTGATAAGAATGTTGATAATTCTATTACATAAATTTACCAAAAATTAATTATTCTACTGTTTTCCAAAATTTAAATAACTTGGATTTACTTAGAAACCCAATCTCTCTGCAATCTCACTAGACACACCTTTATTGGATGCAACTCGGTTTTTTCTAAAAAAGAAAAAAATGTGAGAGATTTATGAAACGTTTGTTGTATCTCCTATAACTCAGGAACGATTGGTCATAGAATCTTAAATATTTATATTTGATACTGTTATCTAGCTGAACCCTCCCATTTTGGTTTTGATATTACCTTCCACTTTAAAGATAAGGATTTTAGATTTTTCGTGACGTCTGTATGTGTCCGTATTTGTGTATGTGCGTATGTTTCTCACATAACTCAAAACAGTAGGATGTAGAATGTGGCAGATTTGTATGTTAATTTGTTATAACATACATTGGTTTTTACATCCTTCTTTTTGGTCATCATATGACTTTCTGTTTTGAAAATATCCACGAAATTCAAAAATTTTGGTCGACCTCACATCGGGGATGTTTTGACAGAACCTAATAATAAGGGTACAAAGAATAAATCACCTTACCCCTAACAGCACATCTTCTTCCTAGGGTATTTTCAAGATGTCTTCAGGATGGAAAGGCATCCCAGAAACATCCAGAAGATGTACTGTGGATAAGTGTACTGTTGTTGGAGTGAAAATACGTTTAAAGGAACGATAAAAATAATAGCGGTCTATTAGTTACAGGTCAGCTTTGGCGACGTTCTTAGTGAATTAGCCAGATTGGCGGACAATTTTGGCAAAAATATGAGGTTGAGGTTCCCATAATATGGAAGTTCTGTTTCGATTTGAAACGAAGCTGATTAGTTTTTTTTATTAAATGTACCGATTTTGTCATTCATCTTAACAAAAGAGTAAATATGAAGCTATCTGTACTCAAATGCATTTCACAAAAATTTTGCTTGTGAGCTTGTCAATGAAAGTGTGTGCAATAATAAGTTAATTACTGCTCCTGAAAAGGCGATATTAGCGCTCTGTGGGGTATGCAAACCTAACAGCACAAACTGTTTCAGAGATGTAACAATTTGATAACATCGAATCACTGTTACTGTTTCAAAAACGTTTAAAAATGTTTAGTTTACTTTCAGATTAGTTTCTAAAACACAGAAATGTCCGCGATTATAATAAGAAAAACAGAAACGTAACAGAAAAATTTCAGCCACTTAACAGACAGATTATCAAAACTGGTGATTGTATTAAAAAAAAAAAAAAAATGTCAGAAAGCATTCCTTAAGCGTGTTATGATAATAAAAGATTTAATATATTAAAAGTTTTTTGTAACATAATTAAAACATTTTGTGCTGTGTGGGAACGGTATTTTCGTGTATTTTGTGGTGCATGTAATAGTTTTATTGGATTACTTCAGAAATATTGGTCGAACAAAGAGCATTCATTAACTAAAATCCGGTTGTTTGTTCAAGAACCACTTATAACGCACAAAAATTTCAATGTTTCATAACAATATGTTACAAATTAGGTGAGCGTACAAAGTAGTCATGCATGTGTCTATATTATTATTTTTTTTTTTTTTTTTTTTAGACATGTAATAATATTATTTTAGATAAGAGATTTTTTTTCAATCTGTCATATTTTTGAATAATATGTCTTCTTTCTTCTCTCTTTTAGAGAATGTGGAACATTTTTTATAATCGGAAAAACATTCATAACATTTAAAATTAAAGCAACAAATTCTAATCGATGACTTTTTTTCCCCTTTCTGATAAATCTTTTCTCTCTCCACTCATGCATTCAATTCAGAAAAAAAAAAAAAAAAAAAAAAAAAAAAAAAAAAATCCATTTTCATAGAAAAATAACTCTCAAATAGAAATCTGAATTATAAACTACCGCTTTCTAAAGATATTATTATCGATTCTTCGATCAGTCAAGCGCCGAATTAAAATCAGATCTGCATGAAAGCAAAAACCGTTTCTTTGAGAGCATTATGAAAAGATGTTATTATTAAAGAATGGCAAACATAAAAGTTAAGCAAAAGATATGAAGAGAAAATTAAATTGCAGTGAATTAAGAAAAAAAAAAAAAAAAAAAAAAAAACGAAAAGGAATAAAAACCGCCCAAAATGCTATAAAAATTGTCTGATTGACAGGTTTTATTTATGCACTAAAGTGACTAAGAGGTTTTTGTATAAACGAACAATACCACTCTTTTAAAATAAAAGTGTAAATTTGCTACTCAAAAAAAAAAAAAAAAAAAAAAAAAAAAAATGTCGTTATGTTTTGAGTAGAATTTTTTGTATTTATTCATTTTTTACAGAGTCACTGTTTTCCATTTTCAACCAAAATGAATGTTCTACAATCAAATCAACTATACCTAAATATCGCTCATTACTTTCTCTTACCCATATATATGGCAGAGAAATTATTGTTTTTCGGTCAACTTTTCGAAATTGAGTTTTTGTTATAATAACACGTTTTGAGGTCCCCTGAATCCGAAAATAATGTTTTTGGCGGTTGGTCTGTGTATCTGTCTGTTATCACCATATCTCAAGAACAAATAGGAGCAGGAAGTTCAAATCCTGTGTAATCTATATCTGTATCATATAGTGATGCTACACTAAGCTTTTCGTTGAGATCAAACAAAGGGTTCCTGTAGAGGTGTAGAGGGCCATCCAAGAGAATTCAAATACATTACGTCTATGGGCGAAATTGCAGGTAAGTAGAGTTTAACATCAATAGGCTGCCCGAAACAAAATAGAATTTGCATATTTTTTTTTATATGCACAAAAGCATGTTTTGTGTAGATTAGGGTATGGATATCATTCATTATTCGTTTGCAGGGGTACCCAAAGTAATTGAATATGTTTGGGCTATACTTGGAAATTTCTGGAAGTGTATTTCATTTTGTATTATGTTTTCAATATAACACTAAGTTTAATTACACAATGTAATGTGTACATAATTTATAGACATTATACAGAGCTACCCAAAATTAAGCTAAACGTTCTTTTCTACTGAATGTAAATGATGGAAGTACATTTTACTATGCCGACGAACACTGCTCAAGAAGGAATATTAATTTCTCCTACCCATACTCTAAACAAAGTGTCTTTTGAAGTTTAATTTTCCACTTTGGTTTATGTATAATATTACGTTTTGAGGCCCCCTTAATATAAAAGTCAAATTTTTAGTGGTTGATCTGTATGTATATTTGTTATCAGCATAACGTACAAAGGAATAACTATACAGAATTTAAATTTGGTATTTTGAAGTTCATATTAGGTTGCCACTTGAAAATTTTGATTCAGAATGGCAAATTTGTAAAGCAAATTCATAACAGCCTTGATTGTTCTAAAAAACTAAATGCACGGAAAATAATTGAACGGGGGGTTGAGGGACAGTGGCAGCTCCCTCACACAGAATTGTATGCGAAATAAACTGTTCTTAAACTTACTTTAGATTGTTTTAAAGTAGATTAAACTTTATTATCTTATTTTATTGATTTTGTATGATATTACGTTTTGAGGTCCCCTTAATATAAAAGTCAAAATTTTAGTGGTTGATATGTATGTACATTTGTTATCAGCATAATTTATAAAGGAATTCAAATTTGGTGTTTTGAAGTTCATATTAGGTTGCCACTTGAAAATTTTGATTCAGATTGGCAAATTTGTAAAGCAAATTCACAACAGCCTTGATTGTTCTAAAAAACTAAATGTACGGAAAATAATTGAACGGGGGGTTGAGGGACAGGAGCAGCTCCCTCACACAGAATTGTATGGGAAATAAACTGTTTCTAAACCTATTTTAGATTGTTTTAAACCCGTTAGCGTCCAGTGTTCTCATTTGAGGACAGCTAATAAAATAGCACGTATTTCTTTTTTTTTTTTTTTTTTTTTTTTTTTTGTGTGGTTTCTTGGAATGATTTCTGCTTTTTAGTGACAGTTTATAACGCCACTCTAAATGATCCCTGAAAGTTTTATGTGCCAACTATTAATTATTATTTCAGAATTTAGATAGTCATTTTATGATTTTTCATTCCTCGCACATATATTTGCTTTTTGAGCAGGTATACTAACTTAAACCAAGTTGAATAATAACATATATTATAATACTTTACTTTCGAGATCTTTGTCAACATATAATAAAAAATTAATGTGTTATCTCAAAGTTTTTCTATCTCGAAGTTTTCTCGCTAGAACACTAAACGTCAATAAATGAGGATAGGCTTTAAATTAAAACTATCAGAAGAATTGTTTAAGTTAATATATTTTACTGTCGGTTGTCTATATTAATTTAGAAGTGAAATAATCAGCTAATAATAATTTGCAAAATTAATTCGGGAGTTAACGGGTTAAAGTAGATTAAACTTTTGATATGTAGGGTAAGAAAAAATTGTGTAAGTGATATACCAGACTATTTTTCATTCCTTGTAATCAACCCTGTGTAATTTAAGTTGGTGGCATCTGTGACCATAACTCGATTGACACTGAACTTATTATTTTATGCATTACACTCCAAGATTCATCTGTTGTTGTAAAAATATTATTGAATAAAAATTTCAAATTTTAAAGTTCAAAATGATTTTGATTTATTTAACAAAATTTTTAATAAAACTGGCAAAATATAACATTTTTTCGATTAATTATCTATTTAATATCTAAATTCATTTAAGTCTAAATGTATTTGATAATTTTATCATATTCATTAAAACTTTACATATATTTTTAAGTTTTTTTTTTTTTTTGAGTAGTTTTAAAAATTTATAATATTTTATTAATAATTAAAATTATTATGTAGAATTTTATCTCTAGAAGAACACATTTTTGAGCATATTCAAGAAATTTTACAGCTTTGCAAGGAATAATTTCACTAATTTTGTAAACGAGTTAACTTGTGCAGAATTCATTTGTAAGCAAAACTATACCTGTGTTTGGAATTACACCAAATAGGATTCCAAGTATTTTCTCTGATGTTAAAATAATTTTAATATTTTAAGAAGTTTCATTTGATTAATATAATTTTATATTGCGGATAAAACAAATAATAATAATAAATTACGATTGTCTTGTTTGAGAATAATTGGGACCTGATAAGTATTTTTGTTGTGAAATCATTGCTCAGTAGTTGTGTGTTTACCTGTCACGTGGGAGACTTCAGTTCGATTTCCAGCGAGGCAACATGTGCTGCTGTACACAATATCATTGCTCGTTTTTCTTTTTCTTTTCTTTTCTCTTTCTCTTTCTTTTATTTTTTTATGAGCAACATACAGATTATCTTAAACATAATTATATTTCTTTGAACATTGAATTATTCTAAATAATTTAAATCTCAGTTGGTCACAGTAGCTCAATGGTTTGAGTGAAATGCCTTCTGCATGAGAAGTTTCCTTTTAATACGACGAATGAATGAAAAATGACTAAAATTTAGCAATTTTTCCATTTCTGTTTTGAGAGAGCATGTTCATGATGGGCGACAATCGGCATGTAAAAAATGAGCACAATAAAAGAAAATTTGGATACCCAAAGTTAATTCATGAAATTAAGATAAGTTGCTTAATTACTTAAAAAATAACTAATACGACTTTATTACTAGTTACTAATAAGAGATTGATTCCAAGAAAAAAATAACGAACACGAAATTTCAGCCTTTATCATATATAAATACGAATATATATATATATATATATATATATATATATATATATAAAGATAGAAAATTAGAAAGTTAGAAAAAGAGGAGAGAGAATTCTCAAAGAATCGAGTCATTATTCTAGAGATTCCCAGTTTCCCCCACCCCCACCCCCACACCCCTAAAGTATCAGTCGCAGAGCTTCAACAATGAAATTTTGCAGAACAAGTGATTGCTCGTCAAGGTCATATGTTGCAAAATAGTGATGAGATTATGCCAAGTTCGTATTCAAAACCCTCCATTGATGCGATAATGTAACGTTCACTCGCAAGTAAAAGTTTTACGAGATTTAAACAATTAATAACAATAATTTACATAGTTTGGTTAAACAAATATTGGTCAACAACATCATCCTGAATGAAATCGAGAATAGATTATAAGTGTAAGGGTGCTTTTGGAATAAACAGTAGAATTTTGAAGAATACCACGATTATTTGCTTCAAAATAAAAGCTGTGATTCACTTAAGCTGTAGAAATATAAATAATAGTTAAAAGTATGATGCAAAGACTACAAACAAAGCAACGAAGTACAAAAAGATAGATGTTAAATAAGAAGAATAGACAAGAAAAGGGAATACATGGAGTTGAAGACAGATGACTTTTTGAACATTTCCGAGTTAATTAAAAAGTTAAAATGGAATAATTGGACAAATTGAAAGAAGACTAGGAAGAATATGCATTACAGAATTTTTATTGGGGTATCCCAGAGTTGTCCAACGTTTCGGAAAGTAATTTTAAACAAGTAAAGTAAGAAGTCAGAGAAAACTGAATGGCAAAAACATCACTTCTTTATAAATCACAAAGAAAAAAATAAGCTAGATGGAGGTATTTGTTTTTTCTTGGTGATGATTGAAAAAAGAAGCAATCGTTTTGGAAATGTAAGCAGATTACTTTAACCCAGGGTTCTCAGCAGTGACTATTTTGAATACCACATTTTACATAAAGCTTTCCATGTACAGTCGGTAACAAAAGTGTCCGAACACTAGCAAAAATTCCTATGTAAAAAAGTACACTTCATACGGTTTTGTTAAATAAATCCTTGTCGAATTCTGTTCTTAGTCAGTGTAAGACAATGATCCGATAAGGATTTATTTAACAAAACCGTATGAAGTGTATTTTTTTACATAGGAATTTTTGCAAGTGTTCGGACACTTTTGTTACCGACTGTATTATTCTTTCGAAGATAGGTACTACAAACGATTAATGGGAATTGAACAAAATTATACTTTTAAAAAATTAAAGAACATGCTTTTATTGAAATGTGAACTAAAAAGCACAAAATATCTATCTTTATAGTATAAAATGCAGGGTAAGAAAAAATTGTGTGAGTGACACACCATATTACAGGGTCATTATAAAATAATTTAGAATTAAACAGAAACCAATTTAAAAAGATCTCCCCTGACTGGGTTCGAACGTTAGACCTTTAGGTTCGTAGCCCGGAGCTTTACCTCAAAGCTACAGCGTTCACGTAGGGAAAGTCTTTTTTACAATATAGATTTTTTGTTTGCTCCCAGAGCGGTTACAAACATACATACAAACATACATACAGGTGAAGCTAATAAAAGCGTGTTAAAAAGCAGTATTCAAAATGGTGACTAATGAGAACTGTGCTTTAAATAAATTTGAAGATTTCCAGTTAAGTACTTGTTTTTTAAGCTGTTTGGTTATTTACGGAGATCGTGACATCATTTTTGTTATCCCCCCTTTTTTTAACATAACAGTTTCAAATTATGTTTTTTATTCCATATATCATATTAAATTATGTATGAGTACATAAATATAATAAATTGCACAAACTTAAAGTAATACTAATGATATAATTACTTAGGAAAACATAATTTTCTACCACTTCAGTGGACATTTGGTTCTAGAGTAATGATGACTGTTCTCAAAATGACTGCCACACCATTTATTAGTAAATCAAAATGCAGCTGAACAATGTGACATATATCATAAATAAACTGACATTATTATTATTTTTTTTTTGTTTAATTTATCTTGATACATTTATTTTAACATTTTATGTCGTCAAACTGCAGGGTTTTTTTTTTTTTTTTTTGTAAAAGTACCTTTCTATAAAAGATCTGCATTAAGATATATGAATCTTATATCAATGTATCGATTAAATTTCTCTATAAAGTACACGGATATCCGATATCCGGCAAAAATCACTATCCGTTTCATCCCTAATAATTACTTAGGAAAACATAATTTTCTACCACTTCAGTGGACATTATACCTCTGTGACATTTGGCTCAAGAATAATGATAACTGTTCTCAAAATGACTGTCACACCACTTATTAGTAAATCAAAATGCAACTGATCAATGCAACATATATCATGAATATATTTACACCATAAACTGGCATTCATTTTTTTTTTTTAATTTATCTTGACACATTTATTTCAACATTTTATGTGGTTAAATTGCAGTTTTTTTTTTTTTTTTTTTTTTTTTTTTTTTTTAAAAGCACCTATTTATAAGGGATCTGTATTAAGATATATGAATCTTATATCGTTTATATTCCTGTATAATATATCGATATATACTTTGTTATATATGTAATGTTGTTTGTGACAATTATTTATTCTGTTTTTGACTGAAAGTGAAAGTTGAAGTTACATACAGGGATTTTAAGCTCGACCTGATGTCTGAAGACATCAATGAAGTTGCATATACAAATGTGTGTACTTATGTATATGACTTTATAATGTGCATCGACATATCAGTCAAAAGGAATGACACTCACTAAATATATCACATAAGAATATCCATTTTAGAAATCGTTAGAAAGTAAATATAATAAATTTTATTTTTAAGCAATGAAGTGGAATAATCGATTTAAAATATATGGCGCATAACTTTAAAATGGAATGCTACAAAGTTATACTTTTTTTCATATCTGGAGCTCTGATATAAATATCAATAAATCTTCAAATAAAAATATGGAAATATATGGATATATGCATCAGATATTCCCCATATTTGAAAGTTTCTTTTCTTTTTTTCTTTTTTCTTTATTTTTCACTATTTCTCTTTGAAGATATTTTGCTTTCTTCGAAGACATGTTCCAAATATCAGAACATTTTTTTTTTCCCTCTTAAGTTATTTTATCATTTGAAATATAGTGTAGACTACACTTCGTGCGTTTTTTTTCATAGTGAGTTTAATGTTAAATTAAAATAATCCTTTTTTTTTTTAGTCCCAAAGACACATTTCATTAATCCATTACCCGCTGGTGTTGCGTGCTTTTTATATTAAGTATTGTTTTTAAGTAAAAAAGGAATAGATGTTTATTTTATTACAAAACAATTTGATCTGAAAAAAAGTTTTAAGTTTAAAAATGGATTTTAAACTTGAAACACATTTCAAGCGAAAAGTTTTGAAAATCTTCATATTTGAATGAGTTTACATAACTTGTAAAAAAATGTTTTCGTAATAAAATAATTACTTTTGTAGTTATCTGTAGTTTATTCTGTTATGTGCTCCCTCAAGAAAATTTCCGTAAACATTTATTTCTAATAATTCTATACTCTTATTCCACTGAAGTTTTACAAACACAACTCCCTGTATTTAGTAAGATAAGACTAATTTTAATAATTTTATTTTAAATTATTGTTATATATGATCAAAATAATGAGTATTAGTGTTTGTATTTAGAAAAAAAAAATCATTATTTCGAGTTTTGGCAGTTAATGGTTTAAAGTCAATTCATATGTACAGACAATAAGGAATTAATTTTCTTCTTGTTTTTTATTTTCTCTTTGGATTCAAGTTAAAATGAACAAATTACAACAATAACCGATTAAATAAAAAAATAATAAACTTTATACTACGTGTTAAACATTTTTAACACTTTCAAAGTTGAAAATTGTTTATGACTTCGTTTTGTGTGTCTGTCTATTTTCCCTTTAATTTTCGTAAACAGTCATAGAATTTCTCGAACTTTATGTGTGCTATTAAAGCTTATTATAGATATTCTCTAATGAAAATGCTATAAAATGGGAAGACTGGTTTTTGTACTGGGGCATCCATACACTGCATTCTGTAAGAAGTATTTATATTAAGCGTATTTTAACAACTTTGTATTGCACAAAATGCAATAAAATTAACATAAATATATATTGCACTCACAAAAACATGTTTCCTGTAGAAAATGATATGATTAGCATTAATAATTAGTTTACTGAGCCATACAAAAACATTCAAATACATGTTTAGATATAATTATAAAATGTGGAAAATATTTGGAAAAAGTTCCCAACAAATTTTATGAATATAGTCACTAAACTAAATTTTGTCAAAATCAATTTTATTTTTATTTCTTTAATTATTATTATTATTATTATTATTTGGCAGGTAGGTTAAATACATCTGAATGAATCAATAGAAGATCCCATTTAGAGTTATCAGTGAGTTATTGAATCGCACTCGTATTTGAAATTCATTTATGCATACTGATGCACAGAAAAAGCCCTTCAACAGAAACGTTGGAAATAATGTAAGTATACGGAAATAATATCACTAGGAAAAAATATCTCAATATTAACTTAGTTACATAAAAATCTATATTTAATGTTATATTAAACAACTTTTATTATAGACAAATATACCTGTGCTCATGTTGCAGAATTTCTAATAATGAAATCTAAGGTTCCATGGGAAACTCAAATTGCAAACACTGAAAATTAGAAATATATATATTTGCATACAACAAGACAGAAATAACACCTACTTTACATGCAACATTCATTCTGCTCCCTTGAAAACGTAATGAATTTGCATGTTTCCATTTATGGATGTTTTATAGTCGCAATCTCTTTTTTAAATTTTTCTGTTTTATCTTTTTCAATGTTTCTTGTTTTCATCTATTCAATGTTTGAAAAGGTTTTCAATATATATATAGTACATTGTGACAAAAAAAAAAAAAAATATTTTATCACTGGTATAAGTACAACTTTTATTCAAATGTTACATTCTTTTATAGGAACTGTTAATGAATTAGCATTAACTACAAATATTTAGTTTTGTTATAAGGGGGGGAAAATGTCGTTTTTTAGGTTAAAGTTACATTAATGTGATGGGGATTTTTTTTTTTTTTTTTTTTTTTTTTTTTTTAACAAAAAGAAAAAACTTATCGTGCTATATTATAATACTATCACAGTGGAAAGGTAAAATATATCCGAAAAAAACTATTCAAAAAAATCCTAGGGTAAAATGTAATTCTGTTTAGAGCACACCGTATTAAGAATTTGATTTAAAGAAAAAAAAATAACAATAACTGAAAAACTGAAAAAAAATAAAAATAAAATAATAAATAATAAAATATATATATATATATATATATATCTTGCCAAGGAAACATTAAGGAGATAATCTATTTTACATATAAACTTAACTTTGAAAAATAATAACTCACATTAATGGAATATTAATGGTAAAAAGGGACACCCACACGCTTTTACAAAAGCTGTAATTTGAGAAATCTTGGAGAAGAAATTGCAGTACAAAAAAAAAAAAAAAAAAAAAAAAATTTCTTTGAACCTATACGCTTTTCTTTCTTTCTTTTTTTTTTTTTTTTTAGGTTTCATATTTGTCAGAGAAAATTTTTTATGCAGATTTATTTGACTTCCATGAAAATAGAATTTAAGAAAAAAAACGATAATGTTGTAAACAAAATTTTATTTTTATTTATTTATTTTATTTAATTTATTATTATTTTTTTAATCAATGGTCATTTGTATATTCTTTCAAATAACAATAAATACATTTTTAAATTAGTAATTTAGATTAAAGGAAAGAAAAAGAACGAAAAATTATGCAGTACGCATTGATTATTAACACTTTCCAACTGTACGTACTGGTTGTATCATATAACTTTCAATATTCTTTGTCTACATTATCAAACAACAGACAGACAGAAGCACTGAAACGTATACAGACAGACTAATTGAATTTAAAATCACTCTTAGACGTTGTCGAAAAGTGTTAAAAAAGCTTAACGCAAAAGAAAATGCAGCCTTTACATTATAATTGTAATCCTTAATGTATCTAAAAATTTTAGTGTTAGAATATTAAGAATAAAGGTAAATTTTTGTATGATTATTGCAGTAGAAAATTATTTAAATGTGGTTTTTAAAAATGTCTGTCCTAAAACACAATGCATTGGCATTTTTTTTTTTTTTTTTTTTTTTTTTTTTTGGGGGGGGGGGGGTGGTTGTTATCTCATGTACGCTAACTAGTGGGGCCGCGGTAGTCTGGTCGGTAAGAGCAGCGAGTTCGTGATCGAAAAATTGCGGGTTCAGTCCTCGAGCCGGCCGAAGACCGTCGTGTACGCTAATGGCGACTGGAGCACGTTAAATTCCGTCGTGGTCGCAAAGTCTTCCAAGTTTCCATCAAAAATTATACCTTTGGGGGTACCGGAACACAGGGCTTGACCGGAACATGGATTTAACTCGTCCTTGATACGGATCAAAAATCGAGTTCCTGTGGTTTGCTGGTGCTGCCATCTTTTGCCAGCTTCTGGAGCTAAGTCGTTCTTCCTCCCTATGTGGCGCTCCTCTGAAAAACGGAAGGCTCACCCCTCCTGCCTTAAATCCGGATACTTCCACTACCGATACTCGGAATTTCTGAGTGGCATAAGAAACAACAACAACAACACAAACTAGTTGCACAAGATCTATTAATGCCATCTTAAATAGGTAAAATTCCATAGGGAACTTATGTTTTAAAATTAAATATTTAAGGAGATATTCGTGTACCTTTCAAATAATAAATTCCACACTATTTTATAAATGCTATCCGAAGCTGAAATCGAATGTTTTACACTCGAGGATTACAAGGTTTCTCCTCTACAACAGCCTTTTAAGTACTGTAGTTTTTGAGCATCAGTTATGCTATTATTTTTATGTACAGATTCCGTAAACAGATCGTTGAATTTCATCCATTCCTCAATCTCTTCCGAAAATAGAGGAAGAACTTATTTGGGTAATTTACTGTCTTGCGCTACACGTGCCTGCCAACATTTTAATTTATTTCGGAGTCTTTTTAGCCTTGCCTTTACTTCATAAATTAAAATGTTGACATCTATGCAGAACACGCGATAACAGGAATGGGGAGGGTATAGTTTTAACAGAATACATCTAAAAGAAAGAAAATGTATCGAATTATTCCCTAATAGTCTACAAGTAGTAAGATATTTGAATATGTCCCTTAAGATAGGTGATAAGTGGGATTTGAAAAATATTCAAATAGGAAGTAAAAATACATAAAAACTATCCGTCATAAATGAATCACTCACGAACCAAAAAATTCAGTTTCTAAAACACTTTTGTTTTTAGGCATTTTAATTCGAACTTCCTTTAAATGTATTTATGTATATATATATATATATTAGAAAATTTTTCATTAAAACCAACCATTAATGTAAATGCTAACATAAATTTAAGGTCATAACTAACAACAAATTGCAAGTGTAATTTAATGTACTTGCACATTTCTTCTTCTTCTTGTCTTCTTCTTTTTTTTTTTTTTTTTTAATGTTAAAATCAGGTTGCACTAGGAAAAAAAATAAATTAATTAAAAAAAAAAAAAAAATGTACAATAATATTTAAACAATAAAAATTGGAACGATCTATTGATATAGATTTCTTGTTTATGATCATAAAGCTGTGTAGTATTTAACTGAATGACATCGATACAGTATATATATATATATATATATATATAGCATATAAATCATAAAAATGCAAAAATAAAACTCGCTTC
This sequence comes from Salticus scenicus, assembly GCA_963930645.1. NCBI lineage: Eukaryota > Metazoa > Arthropoda > Arachnida > Araneae > Salticidae > Salticus > Salticus scenicus. Next base: position 114,215,742 of record OZ005656.1, read on the forward strand.
TGTAAGCAATTTAAATGCAAATCTGTACGATTTTTTTTTCTTGCAAACTAAATTTGCCGCTAAAGGTTCTGTGTTCTGATTCCATAATAATAAATTTTGAATGTGTAGTTCCATTGGCATTTTTATTTCTTGTTTTAAAACTTTTTTAATGATTCCCGTTTTTATCAAAATTGATCCCCTGGCAACTTTTTCACTTCCTTAGTATGTCATTTCTTAAAGCCGACTACGATTTGAAATAACAAAAGAATAATCGAGCATATTTTTAAGTGACATTGTCGAAAATGAAATATGATTAGCTATTTTCGAAAATAAAACAAGTCGATTAGCATGTACATTTTCTAATATTCTGTGAAGTTTTCAGAAAAGGGAGATGGAAGATCAGTATTCATAGATACCTATTACATTTCCAGAATCTTATTACAATATAAATTTAAAATCACTGTTGCAAATATTAGAAAATAAATTAAAGTTTATCTTTTTAAAGCCAATTAAAATACTCCACTCAAATATAGGTGTGTATAGGTAGAAGCAGGAAACGGAAATTTACATTGGATAGCGGCACTCAAAATAGAAATGCCTCCTATTCGTTATTTTCCGGGTGAGATTTATTAGTTTTATTGCGTAGGATGTATTTTCTACAAATTAGGAAATCATGTACACTTACAATGGTTGCTCCAAGTTAAATTTGTCAGTTTTATCACAATGCATTTTTTACAACTTGGAAAGTCTTTGTCTCATACATATTTATAACAATTGTTTCAGATTATGTTTGTCAAATATTCATGAATGATGTGTTTTTTTACAAATTTGGAAAAATCGTCGCATCACGTACCTTTTTCTTCCCTTTAAGCTTAGCTTACACATAGTTCAGAGACTTACAGTTAGAATGATTTTTATCTCAAGTGAATCGTAATGGACACTATTCCTGTGACGTCACTGTAGGTAAAATCGCCGAACACGTGGCTGATATTTTGTAAACAAATTAGATTCAAGATGACATTTTATTGTTACGTATAACATTTTCCTAAATATTTCTGCAGTGAAACTTAATAATAATGTTCAAACAAGAACAAAAGTGAAATGTAAACAACTGAATCGAATGATAAAGTTAAGACTATTCCATATCGTAAAATTGCAGAACATTTTATGTATACACACACATAGATACATATATATAATGAAAAAAAGATTAATAAGAACATTTTATACACACACACACATATATATAGACATCAAAGCTTAAATAAATAGAATTTCAATCACTTTAATAAAGGAATTTACTAAATGGAACATCCATTTAAATTTGTTAACATCGCCACAGTTCACACGGCAACTTTTAAGAATACATATGTTGATTAATATTAAAGTATATTACAAAAACTGGATTAAAAACAAAACAAAGTTATCACTATATCACTCTTACTTCAATTTCATATAATCTGTAACTCTTAGAAATAATATTGCGAGATAAAAATTTGCTAGCCACAATGCTTTGCTATGGTAGAGCTGAGAATTGTTTACCGAAAACAGCTGATTTTTTATAGTCTCGAACCCAAAGGAGGAATATGGTCCATACAATTTCAATTCATAAATAAGGCACACTATTTTGTATATATGAGGACTGAACAAACATCCCTACCTTACTTTCCATACAATTACAGTTGTCCTGTGGACATTCCATAATTATCATATATATATATCCTATATTTGTCATATCCTGTGAGATCTATCTACTGAATTCACGAAGGATACAATAAACGGATTATCAAACCATTCTTCTCCACCAGAAAGCCGGTGAATTTTCTGAGTGGACATCCGAGGAAATTATCCTCCTAATATCCGGTGCATTTTCTTATTCAATCCGCATGCATTGCGTAATCAACGCACGTGTAGTGTCGCGCCGGAGAATGAGATTGAAATCATATAGATCGAAGATAGATGGTTGTTTTTCTTTTCGAAAATCTAAAAAGTTGAATGATAAAGTAAGTGTTTGCATTTTTATTTTGTTTTGTACAGCTCATATAAAAGTAAATCCACTACATTGCGATTAATGAAATTTCACTTGGTGTTAGTCGTAAAATTTAAGCTATATGAAACTTAGGCGTTCGTATAGAAAGTTTTAAAGTTTGTTACAGTTTAAATATAGGGACTACGTTGATATACAATTAGAGAACATTTTTTGTCTATCTGTAGGATCTTTTTTGTTATCCACAGGATGTCAGATTTTCATGAATATGCTATCCTCTGGATCGCTTACGGAAGTCATTAGGCATCGATGTCTACATTCCTCCTATAGGTGTCCAATAAGAATCATAAAAATACCTCCTTAGGATGTTTACAGGTGTGACATTTTGACATCCCGAAGACATACACCAAATGAAAAAAAGATAATTTCTATTGTACAGAGGATATAAGATTATCCTGAAAATGACATCCTCTGGATTATTTTAGAATATTATTGTGTTGTCTGGGTTGGAATCAGAACCCAGAACCTTTTGTTCTAGAAGGCAGCATCTTGCCAACTGGGCCAGAGGGCGGGCTTCGCATCATGCATGCATACTTATGATAGTTATTACAAGGTGAATTTTCTAGTTTTATCGAGTAAAATATGTTTCCTACAAAGTTAAAAAATATTCCCTTCATGCACACTTAAAACTTATGATGGTTATTCCAAGTTAGATTTGTCAATTTTATCGTGCAAGATGTGTTTTCCAAAGATTTAAAAAAAATTTCCATACTTAATAAAAAGGTTATTCCAAGTTAGATTTGTCAGTTTTATCGTGTAAATTATGATTTTGAACAAAAGAAAAAAAATCTCCGCATCTGAATGCATACATACAACGCACAAGTTGGTCTATTGAAATGATGATGATGGGGGGAGGTGTGTGTGTGTGTGGGGGGGGGGGTTAAGAATTGTTGTAGGATCTAGGCTTCGGTAGAATGTCTTACGTATGGGGGCCTTTCTAAGAGATCCTAGCCTGTTTTAATGCAAATTTCGGAGAAAAAGAGGGAAATCTCGCTGATGAGTATGACCTGGGATTGAACATAGTATTTCTGGTGTACCAGCTTAGAAAACAGAACCTCTCGATTACAGGTGGGCCCACACTAAACTAAAAAATCAAACCAAAATGGCAATATTTTCAGAAGTATACGACTGCCCAAAACAGATTAGATTGAAATATATATATATATATATTAATATTGGCGAACTAAAATTTTTGCAATTAAATATTTATGAAAGGAAAATAATAATAACAGTTTAGAAAAGGAAATAGACACATAATAATAACCTCAAAGAATGAAAATTTGCTAGAAAATATTCAGCTAGCAAACCACTCAAAACAGCTTAAAAGAAAAAGAAAAACCAATAATAATTCTTATTTCGTTAAAGAAACATGGTCACGAAAGTTAACTCCCACTACTCGATTATTTCAAAGGGAAATTGAGTATTGGGAACTAAAATAACAAAGGAAATGAAAAGAATAAGTCCTTTGAATCTGGGTATTTTGTAAATATGTTTTTAACAAAAGAAATACGAAACTTAAAAGATTTTTTAAAAGTTTTCTAAAATTTGTGTTTTCAGAAAAGAATGTGTAGTTGTTGTACCAGTTACTTTTTACAAGATAAAATTATGAAACACAAAACATTTTAATCAAAATGAAAGTATTGCAATTTTAAATTAATAATAATAAAGATTATTTGAAATTTGCTTATATAAATAATTTTTTTAATGCTCTCTAATTTCATAAAACGAATTTAACTTTTTTTGTTTATATAGTTTAGTATTTGAAAATATATTTTTTTTTAATTGAGCACTTAAAGATACTTTTCTATAATTGCTTAAATAAATAGCATAAGAGTTACAGCAAAATTTATTTTCTACTAAAAAATAAAAAATTGTGTGTGTATGTGTAGCGGGGGGGGGGGGGGGGGGGATTTTTCTTTAAGCACATAAAGTATTAGATTTTATCGCATGGTGAGGTTTTACTATAAGTAACCATTCACACGAAAAATAATGTTATTAATAAATATAATTTGATGTAAAAAATGTCAGACAATGTCCTACTTAATTATAGCTATTACACGCCTTGGTGTGACGCATCTTGCAATATACAAAACACAATAAATAAATAAATTGTACTATCATATCTTAAAGTTCAATACACGTTTTTTAACACATTCTGAATAAAGACTTTTTTTTTTAATACAAAAAACTAATATTTTTGTTCTTTTAAATTATTATATTATCATACTTTTTACTTTCTCTTACCCATAAGGTGGAGAAAGTATTGTTTTTGTTGCTTTCTCTTACCCATAAGTTAGAGAAAGTATTGTTTATGGGTCAAATTTTCGAACGCGAGTTTTTGTTATATTTACATGTTCTGAGGTCCCCTGAATACGAAAATCATGTTTTTAGCAAATGGTCTGTGTGTATGTCTGTGTGTGTCTGTCTGTTATCAGCATATCTCAATAACAAATAGTAGCAGACATTCCAAACTTGGTATTTTGAATGTGTATCATATAGGGATGCTACAGTCAGCTTTTCGTTGAGATCAAGCAAATGGTTTGTGTACAGGGACAATCAAGAGAATTCTAATACATTACGTCTATGGGGGAAATTGCAGGTAAGTAGAGTGTAACATCTATAGACTGCACTAAACCAAATGAAACGAATATATGTTTTTCGTAATAGAGATAGTCAACTGGGAAAATTTTTTTGTGTATGTAGGAGCCTCGCCTCCCCCCTTCGAGGGGAGTAAATTTTCATGATGGGAATCTTTCAAAAGAGCTCGCCAATACCATTAAAACGAATGGTTGAACCATCGATCTGCGATAACTTAAAACAAAGTAATCGATTTTTTTTTACTTTTAACGAAAAAAAAAATCTTTTTTTTTTTAATATTGAGAATAAAATGGACTTTTTTTGGATATTTGGTGAAGAAATACTTCTCTAATATGGAAATCGTCTGCATTATCATAAAAGATAATTGTTTTAAATAATAATTTTAGTAAATTATTTTTTAAAAACAGAATTATTTTTTAATAGCCGAATTAAATTCTATATAAATGTAGGTGCATTAATGAAACGGGGGGGGGGGGGGGGGGGTTGAGAGGGGCGGTAGCCCCCCTCACACAGAATTAATTATCATATAAAACTCTTCCGAAGCCTAATTTGAATTGTTTAACATAGGTTTACATAACACCGTTGACTTACCTCTTAATCTCCAACCTGTATTTATAGTATTAAATTTCAGGGTAAGAGAAAGTCGTGTGAGTGACACACTAGATTATTTATTTTATTTATCACGCAAATTTTGGATAATTCGTATGCTTCCATTTTCTTTTGGTCTTTAAATAAAAAAAAAAAAAAGTTTGCTCTCATACACCCGCTTTACTACATTTTGCCGTTTGAAATAAATGTTTATAGTGAAATCCAACAAAATTATCTTGAAAGAAATAACGTTAAAAATACTTAATGCAGAAAAAAGTAGGGGAAAAAAACTTCAAAAATAAATAAATAAATAAATAAATAAAACCTCAAAGAATAAATATTTGCTTAAATAATATTAAGAAACTAACTTTTTGTTAAGCTTGCAAAAATGAGAATAAATCATATTGCGTTAAATAAATGCTTTTTTATTAAAATATGAAATAAAATAAAATAAATAAATAAATAAACTACCCGCTGAATGTTTTTCAGAGAAATCCGAGATTTCGGAAACAAAATAACGAAAGAAGAGATTTCTTTTTTCAAGCTTTTGGGTATTTCATAAATATAGATTGCGACAAAGAAATTAATTCTTTTGAAATACTTGTTTGAATTTTGCGAATAGGGCATTTAACGAAAGAGGTAGCACTTGTAATATTTTTCTCTTTAATACCAAAGATTAAAGTAATGTAGTGAACGACTGAAAAATTGATTAAAAAAAAAAAAAAAAAAGAAAAAAAAAAAGAAATCAGTCATTTGCAAAATTATGAAGATAAGAACGCAGTATTTTAATGATAATAATAATAATAATAATAATAATAATAAATAAATAAATAAATAATGGAAATGAAGCAAGGTTTATTGTTTAAATCAACAAATCAAAAATATATGTTAAAGATAATTATTTTTTGATAAACTAGTGATATTGTTAAGTTAAAGATTAGGCAGCTGACAGTATAAGAAAGCGCTTTTGGTAAAAAGAAAATAATAATAATTATTCAAATGAATTTTATAGCACATTAACATAGGATATCCTTCGTAACTTTTAAGTTTTGTTGCCATTTGGGCAATGAAATAAAATGGCTGTCACAGTTCGTAAGTAAATATCTTGGCGAGAAACGTCAGTGGAAATTTTAAAATTTCGCCAAAGTTGTTCTATACTAAAACTGTTCCGAAATTGATATTACTTTATCTGGTGCAGCTTTCGCATAAGACTCCTTTGGCGACCTTTTAATCTTTGCCCCATTTTGGCGATGAATTAAAATGACTATCTCTTATTAAAACAAGTTATAATAGTAAACATATTAACGAGAAATACCCCAGTTACTTCGAAAGTAAATTCCAAATTTCAGGAAGTCGGTGCTAGACTAAATCTGTTTTCCAACTACTGCTAAAGTGTTTTAAACTAAGCTCAGGAGATTTTAAAAAGAAATTTAAGACATATCAATGTACATCAGGTTGTTTATAGAAATATTTATTTACTTTACCCAGAACATATTTAGACGGTTCGCTAAATGGGAATAGCTTCAGTACGTGGGCCCTTCTACGACTTTAAAAAATTGGCGCTGAATTAGCTCGGACGTTTTCCATCAAGAAATTCATTTTCTCGACAACGATAGACATTTTAACTCTAGCCATGCGTTAAAATAAAGATAAATTATAAAACATTGCAAATAGTAATAGTAATAAAAATAATAAAATAACTTTAGAGCTATAATGACGTCAATTTTATCCTTCAAGTTTAATTTTTCACAAAGTTTTACATCAATTTTAATATTTACGCGTGAATTTCTTTTTATTTAAAAAAAAAATTAAAATAAACTCGTAAAATGTTTTGGCAACAAATAAAAATTAAAATAAATTATGTATTTTGTCTAAAAAAGGGCTTCTTCAACTCTTTCGATACTGGCCGTTTCAGTTCTGATTATTATTAATTTTCTTTTCTTTTCTTTTTCTTTCAAAAAAAAAAAAAGATGAAATTATGGCAAAAGCAGAATTTAGTTTAGTACATAACAGTACTCGTTATCTCACCCTTAAACCCTAATCTGTATTTATAGTATGGAATTTCAGGGTAAGAGAAAGTCATGTGAGTGACACACCAGACTATTTATAGTAATTTTAAACTAGACTTATCGTTGATATTCCTTGATAACTATTAAAGAAAATACTATATAAAAATTCTTATATCCAAGTTTCCCTTTTATTTGTGAGAACCCTGACTGTCAACCTTAAGAGTGGTCCGGAGATATGCCACAACAATTTTGATACTACAAGAAAAGGATGGTTTCTCATTCTTTGGAGACTGAAGTACAGGTCTGAAAGGGCCGAAATTTTGAGGCCCAGACCGGACAAAAAGTGGTAAAATTAGGCTCGACCCGGCCGGGCTTGATGAATAAATAAATAAATAAATATATAGAAAAAAAATAGTAAATAAATAAAGTAAAAGTTGCATGCATTTTCATGCATTTTTTTAAATCTACTTTTCAGAGATTTTATATAACGAAACATTAGAATACCCATTAACAAAACTAGTGATCTTTTGGAAGACAATTGTATATTAAACAGAAATTCATTATTACAGAAGGAGAAAAGACACACATACAGACAAAAAGTCAAATCGAAAATGTTACTATTCATCAGACAGTGTAGGAAAATATTTATGAAGGTTAATACCACTACAAATCAACATTCATCCACTGCCAATTATATCCCGTAATATATCTGAATTTTTTTATGTGATTCTGTAAACATTAATGCTAATCTAACCATATATTTTTGCGCCTCTGAAAAATGATGGTAATTTCATGAAATTTAGTACCCTGGAAAGTAGATGAAAAGGGCTTAAAAATATCTTTCACAGTCACTAGACTCTGCAGACCATACGACATAAAGCCTCATAGAGTATCTAATTTCTTTTGTTTCTATATGTGCGCGAGCCAGTAGCGACATGCATACTATTTTGATCAGAAAACCTTTTTCTGTAACTTTAAATAATACAAAATATTAGCGGAAATCAAAGCGCAGTCAGACAATCAAGTTTAAGTTATAAACATTTTTTAACATAACGAAATTTCATGTGACATACTACCGACTAGCCCATAAAATTTTGTAAAACAAATGATTAAAGATATATTTTATCATTTACTTTCATCGTTAATTAATGAGAAATGGGGGAAAAAATCCGGGCCCCATCGGCCCGGAATGGGTGAGGATGTAAAAATCTATTGTCCGAGTCCGATCTGACCCGAGACCAAAGGGCTGGACTCAAGCCTCAAGCCCGGACCCGTTCAGACCTCTAGCCTGAAGACCTATGTGCTCATATATCTTAAAAAAATTGTGCTCTGAGCTAATACTTAAACAGTCAAAATAATTAAAATCTAATGCATCAGTGACACTTAATTAGTGAATAATTTAATTTTTGAAAAAGCAAGTAGATTATTAAAAATAAAATAAAATAAAAAACATAAAACTACCTGTATTTGAAATAGTAATAAATAAACAACTCGTTATCTATCAGAAATAGAAGAATTATTTCCTAATTTCCCTTGAGACAAGGAAAGCCGAAGCAACTTCTTATGAAGCTTATCAAAAATATTTAGTCATCCAATTACGTATCTCAGAAAAAAAATATATATATGTTAATAGAAGGAAAAAGATTATTTGTTTTACGAAGAATAGAGAAACACGTAACAAACAGTAAAAGGAAAAAAAAAAAAAGAAAAAAAAATTAGTTTGGAGATCTTTAATTAAAAGGACAGTAAAGACTAATTAATTTCTTAAGACTAATTAATTCCTGTTTACACACACCGTCGTATTTGTTTAGCTGTTCGTATGAGTTTCGTTAAAAGAACATCACGAATCTCGAATATTTTTTAAAGAAAGATATGGTTGATTTTCACATTCAAGGAAAATTAAAGTGTTATTTGTTTAGTGTCACGTGACTGCCGTTACAATATATGACTATTGTTACCTTAATTTGAATTGGCTATTATAAATTCCATAAATATACTTTGAAAACTAAGAAACTTATGTCGATTATTGTGGTACTCTTCAATATGGGTCTTACTGAGAATGGAGCCATTACGCTTCGTTTACAGGGAGCACTCAAAAGATTACTGATTCAAACTCTTGAAATTTTTAAATATCTTAACTCGGTTCAGATTCGCGAACTTTCCCGTACACATCCGGGAGCATACGTATATATACAGTCGGTAACAAAAGTGTCCGAACACTAGCAAAAATTCCTAGGTAAAAAAAGTACACTTCATACGGTTTTGTTAAATAAATCCTTGTCGAATCCTGTTCTTAGTCAGTGTAAGTACATGATTCGATAAGGATTTATTTAACAAAACCGTACGAAGTGTACTTTTCTTACATAGGAATTTTTGCTAGTGTTCGGACACTTTTGTTACCGACTGTATATATATATATATAGTACATAATTATAAAATGTAAATGTAAAACATAATTTAGCACACAAAAGATACATTATTAATGCCAATTTCATCCAAAAAACCATATAAACAAAGCCATGATTAGTAAATTAAATGTGAAATAAAATAATCACGCTGTAATAAAAGATTAAGCCCACTCACGTCAATAAAGAATTAATACATCTAACAATATGTATATATATATATATATATACATATTCGAAATATCGCTTTTAAGTTTTGTCCCGCTTTTTCCTGAAATTAAGAAAAATGTTATAGCATTTTTAAGCAATTTCATTTTTATTTCCCCTTCTTCCACGAACTTTTTCTTTTTCAATCAAATGTCAATCGATACTATCAGAGGTCTATTCTGCTACAATTACTTTCTTTAGATCGTCTTGATCTGATTTGATTTTATCTTTAATCGTATGTGTGGCGGCTTTTGATTTCAATTGAAGAGCTTTATTTCCACTTTCATCTCTTTGAAAATAAATTTCATTTTCTCTCGATTAGATTCTTATGAAAAATACAGAGTTCAAAATCACTTCTGTAAAACATTTTATATTGTACATGATAAATCTTTTTTCTTTTTTTCTTTTAATTTTTGAATGATAAAAAAAATGCAGGAAATAGATTATTCTACAAAGTTTAAATGAATAATTGGATACATAATTGTACAAATCGACAAAAAATAAAATTAAACTGTTAAAAAAAGAAAAATAATAGTAATAGAAAGTAACTAACAGCTGGAAAATACAATTGGAAACCGTTCAGTTCAGTAAATGTATTCATTTTTCAGCAACCAAATACAAATCAAATACTTTTAAAAACATGTACAATATTAGAAGAAATGCTACTTTTTCTTTTAAATCGTGATTACATTAACATTTTATTTATTTATTTATTTTTTATTTTTTTCATATTAAAATTATAGTAAAAGTTCTAACCACTTTGTAATAGAAAATTAAGAGATATTTTTTGTTGGCATTTTTGCGATTATTTTGTTAGGGGAAAAAAAAAAAACATAATATTATGCACAGTAGACAACATTTGTGCACAATAAGCAAAATTTAGCACAACAGGATAAAAGATATTACATAAATGTGAAAATAGAGAAATATATTAAATATATTCCACTATTTGGCGGTTAATTAAAATTATTTTAGTTCTGTTTATTTATTTATTTACTTTTTTAGTTTTTTGAAAGTGGGAGGGATGCTTTGGAATATATTTTGCCTGAATTGTGGTAAATAGAACTATTGATGCAACACCATTTTTTGCAAGTTCATAAAAACAAAACTTTCAAGCACTTCAGTTCTATTTGAATTATAAATTAAACATTAAATGGATAATTCATATTACATATACATGTAAAATACTCTTTTTGTATTTATATCTTTTATTTTATTTAAATAAATAATATATAAATTGGAGGTCCCACTATTTTTGTTGGAAATATTTCAAAAAGTGCAGAAAATTACAAGAGTCAATAAACACAGATAATTACCACAGAATTTTCAGAAAGAACAATTTCATAATACAGGGGTCATACTCTCTGCCTTTTTTTCAGGACACTGTCATGAATGAGATATTTTCAAATGTATTGCTACAACTATTTTTATAAAATGATTTCTACCCTGTATAATCATGGCACATTACTGGAAATATACCAGAGGTATTTCTGCATGAAATCAGTGGTGGCAAAACAGGCGGGAATTTCTTACCTCTGAGAATGTCCTGAAAAAAGGGCGGAGAGTACGACCCAGCGCTCCCAACTTGTATAATTTATTCGCAATCATTTTTAGCCCCGCCTTCTTTTCGCACCAGAAATTTATTAGATTATTTTTCTTTAATATGTGACAACGATTAAATAAGAAGAAAATCATTTTTCAAAATTTCCGGTAAGTAAAAGAGGCGGGGCTAAAAATGACTGTGTATAAATTATAAAAGTTGAGAACGTTGGTACGACCCCTGATAAGACAATCCTAAAATGCCGGAGGCATACAGCTTCATAGTCACATTCGGCAGCAAAATTATTGAAGCACACATCCAGATCTACATTTTTCATATTTTTGTTTTTAGTTTGATCGCTAAATTTTATCATCAACTTACCTTTTTATAAACAGCATGAAGACTAAAATAATGACTCGACCCATATTTACTTAACAAAACAGTATTAGGTGCACAGCTTTTAAATACGAATTATTGCTGGCACTTCAATAATTTTGCTGCCGACTGTTTAATTTGAAAAGAAATTTAAATGTGGCTGACTCTTATTGAAGATTAAATAAGAAGGTTTTATTAAATTTAGCAAGTGTTAACGCAATATGTTGAAAATTTTCATTTTAGAGACTGTTTCAAGACCAACTTATAATTTTTTTCTACATTACTTAGAATATTTTGGATCAAGAACTGCTCATTTAATCAAATTATTTCCTAAATGTGTAATGTGTAACTTTACATAATCAATAAAGGTTTATTTTGGACTTTAACAATAAGGACACTTTCTCTGCTATCCTCACTGTTAAAAATGGATTCTCAAAAATGAGCAAAATTGTCTCAAAATAGCTCCCTTCCATTTCTTGACACCCTCGTCTCTCGCACTGTAAATGGATTTTCAACCACTGTCTATCGTAAAAATTTTGCAGTCTCCCTTCCTCCCCATGCGCGTTCATGTCACCCACCTAACCAAAAAATGGCTGCTTTCTATACTTTTGTAAACCGTGCCCTTAATATTTGTTCAAATCCTATTTTATTGAAATCTGAAATTAAATACCTGAAAGCCATCGCAATTGACAGAGGTTATGACCCTTCCATTATAGACAAAGCTATCCAAAAATTACAACTCCCTCCCATTTCGTCTACTAAATCAGTCACATCTAATATCAGTATTGTTTTACCCTATTTTTCTAAAACCAGTCAAACCATAGCTAAAATTCTCAAACAATATGATTTTAAAATAATATTTTCGCCTTCCAATAAACTCACCTTTTCTCAGTTAAAAGATCCTATTGATATGCATAATTCTTGGGGCATTTATAGTATATCCTGTCAGTGTGGTTTATCATATATTGGCCAAACTAAACGCAGTCTTAAATTTCGTCTAAAAGAACATATGAATTACGTCCGCAAACAAGAAACCAATAAATCGGCTATTTCTAAACATTGCTGGGAGGAAAATCATAATTTTAAATTTAATTCAGCTAAAATAATTTGCAGACCTAAATCCATTCATGAACTCGATTTCCTTGAAGCTTTTCATATTTATAAAAATTTTAAAAACCTTGTAAATTGTGATTGTTCATAAATCTTTCATTTGTTCCATAAACTCACACATTGTAATAATCCATTTCCATAAACCATAAATGATGAAATTTTGTTCTTTTGCATTTTATTTATTCACTTCACAAAACATATAGGACACGGATTCACAATAAAAACATAAATAAACATTTCTTAAGCGCTATATATTTTAAACGGTCAAGCACGACCGACTCCCTTCAGATCACATTTTTAACTAGTCAGTAATCGTACATCGGCGCGTCGAAAAATGACGACTAGTCGCGCCACCTGAGAGGATGCAAAAAACAATTCAATTTGCAACATCCTCCCGCCCCGAAAGGTAAGTTAAGTTCAATACAAATACAATTCAAAAATACAACCAATAAAAATAAAATAGTACATAATAATAAATTTCACAACCACATAATACTGAAAAATAGAAATTATATCAAATACAAAAATCAATGTTACCTGGATACAATTGAAAAATGAAAACAATATTAATATTACCTTACAGGTGAACAGTTGGTTTAATTAAGGTAAGTCCCCTTGGACTTCCAAGTTACAAAGAAGTTGAATGGGTCTTTTTAACATTCCTGATGAAGTTTTTAAGGTTACAGATCTTACCTTATTGTCACGTCCTACATGTGTCTCGATTATTTTTCCTAACCTCCAAATTTGTCTTGGGGCCTTGTCATCACCTATTAGGACTATATCACCTATATTAAAATTAGAAATTGGATTAACAGGTTTTACAACATTAGCATTTCTCAACTGCAAAATATATTCAAATTTCCAGCGCTTCCAGAATTCGTTAAGAAGTCTCTCACGATACAAGTATCGTTTAATTAACAATTTTTGAGAGTTAGATTGACTTGCTATCACTAAACGGCCACTTTGTGGTGGCAATGCAGTTGACCTTTTTCCTATTAAGAAGTGGGCTGGGGTGAGAGGGAATGGCTCTACAGGGTCATTGTATACGTAAGTTAAAGGTCGAGAGTTAATAATAGATTCAATTTCTGCAAGTATAGTTTGCAGTTCTTCAAATGTAACTAATGCCCTACCAAGAATTTTCCTCAAAATGACCTTTGTCATACGAACCATTCGCTCCCAATAACCCCCCCACCATGAGGCTCTTTCTACTATATAATTCCATTTGATACCCTTATTACCAAAATAGTTCTGTATTTCAAAGTTCTTAATGTTTGTATAAAGTTTCTTTAGTTCCTTTTCACTACTTTTAAAAGTCAGAGCGTTATCGGAATTCACAACCTTGCACATACCTCTTCTGGAGATGAAACGTCTGAATGCAAGTAAAAAATGTTCAGAACTGAGACTAGAGACTATTTTCAAGTGCACTGCTCGAGTGACTGCACAAGTGAATAATGCAATGTAAGATTTGTTGTTGTCTCTTGTGAATAAGGGTCCAGCAAAATCGATTCCGACGACTTCAAAGGGTTGAGCCTCACAAGTTCTTGCTATGGGTAGCGGAGCTGTTATTTGCTGTCCTTGTTTGGCCTTAAACCTTCTGCAGAGAAAACATTTGTTCAAGCAGGATTTCACAGCTTGCCTGCCCTTAATGATCCAAAAACGTTCTCTTAATTGAGTGAGTGTGTCAGATATACCAGAATGACCTAAATTTTCGTGTTCCTTCATGATCAAAAGATTAGTAAATCGAGCCTTGTTCGGCAAAATAATTGGATGCTTAGATTCATCAGAGAAATTAGAGCCTTGAATTCTTCCCTTTAATACTATTAGACCTTCTGTTGTCAAAATGGGATTCAAATTATATAACTTAGAATCAGGAGAAACTGAATTTTTTGCCTTTAATGTAGTATATTCTTTGTTAAATTCACTTTGCTGCACAAATAGAAGCCAATAATTTTCTGCTGCAGATATTTCATTTGCTGTCAGCGCTCCTGAACGTTTTTCAGACCTAGATTTGATGTTATTTAGAAATCTAAAAACATAGGCGGTTGTTCTCAAAACTCTATTCAAAGTACTGTAATTCTCCAGATTTAATAATGGCATTGGAACTTCTACGTTAACCTGAAGTGTTGTAACTCCATGTCTTTCTTCAACCACGCTGTCCATGTCACAGGAAAATTCCATTAGAGAGTCATATGGTATACTTAATTCTGACAACCAAGCTGGTCCTTGACTCCATACTTTATCATTCATTAAGGAATTTGCTTTCACACCTCTCGTTAATTTATCCGCCGGATTGACCTTGCCTTTGCAAAAGTGCCATTTTTCAGGATCAGTTTTTTCCTTGATTTCAATCACTCGGTTTTTCACAAATTGCTTATAATCGTTAACTGAATTTTTTATCCAATGAAGGCAAATCTGAGAATCAGTCCAATAAAAAATATTTCTGGGGTCGAGCATAGGAAAAACAGATTTGAGATATGATCCCAATCTTGCTGAGACTAAAGTGCCAAGTAATTCAAGTCTCGGTAATGTAATCTTCTTCAAAGGGGCTAGTCGAGACTTAGAAATTATAAAACTTGTTTTGCATTCTTCAGAATTCGTAAATCGAAAATAAGCTACTGAACCATAGCATTTTGGGCTAGCATTGGAAAATATGTGTACCTCTACTGAGTTCCAGCAGAATTCATTAAAATACAGCCTAGGAATTCCAGTGAACTTCAAATTTTTAGCTTCATTTAGCCATTCTAAAAACAACATTTCAGTTTCATGTGGAACAGGTTCGTCCCACTGGTTACCATTTTCCCATACTGATTGTAATATAATTTTTATGCGAATCAAAAATGGATTCATGATCCCCAATGGATCAAATAACATTCCGCAAACAGCCAAAATATATCGCTTTGTTATAAATCTGTCCTCCGGTAATTTGTTAAATTGTGAAGTGTCAATCAGTAATACGTCGGTCGTATTGTCCCAAATAATTCCTAATATTTTTAGTTCAACATTGGATTCCTCCGGATCTTCTCGACATTCGAAATTGTCTGTCTTCCACAACTGATTAAGTTTAGAAGAGTTGGAAATCCAAGCCCTGAGATTCATGCTAGCTTCATTTAAAATATACATCATTTCTTTAGATAATTGTAATGCCTTGTTCATATCCTCAGTTCCAGAGATGAGATCATCGACGTATAGAGATCTTAATATTTCTGTTGCTTCCGGGTAGTCATTCTCAAATTTTTTCAAATGAAGCCTGATTGTTGCCGATAATAGAAAAGGGGAACATTTCACCCCAAAGGGAACTCTGCAGAATTGTAATGTCCTAATTTGTTTAGCAGCATCGGAATGGAGATCGGGCCCTTCCCCATCATTCCATAAAAATTTCAAAAATTTCCTATCCTCATCCGCGATTCCTACTTCTAGAAAAGCTCGTTGAATGTCTGCGCAAAACGCTACAGGGTGTAACCTAAACCTCAAAATTATCCTGAGTAAATCTGGATTTAAATTAAGACCGCTCTCTAAACAATCGTTAAGAGATAATTCATCCCTGCCCTTACATGAACCGTCAAAAACTATTCTAACCTTAGAACTTTTCTTTTGTTCGCGTACTACTGCATGATGCGGCATGTAATAGCCTGTACCCGTATTGTCATTTAAATCCGACGCTACTTCCTCTATGATGCCCAACTTTAAATGTTCCTCAATAATTTCCTTATATTTAAAATATAAGTCCGGATTCCTACCAAAAACAGTGTTCAAATGAGACAAGCGTCGTCTTGCTATCCCATAATTACTGTCCAATTCCTTAACATTATTTTTCCACAACAATCGCGTTTCATATCTTTTATTCCTATAAGTAGTGGTTTGCCTAAATAACTCTAAAATTTCATCATCTGATTTAGAATGTTCCTTGTCCGGATTAATTCCAATTGCCTCTAATTCCCATAAATTTTTAACCCTTTGATGGTCCAATTCCTCCTTAACAACATGTAAATGATTAACGCGCACTTTCTGACAATTCTTAAGTGCTTTAGGGTCCCTTTCCTTTCCTTGTATCACAAATCCAAATAAGGTATCTGTTGCCATTAATCGTTTAGAAATTCTCACGTTCCTTTCTCCGAGAATTTCCCCAATGTAATCCGATCCAATAAGTACATGAATTTTACTTAAATTACCCTTATCTGCCAATTCAATGCCCTTTTCTAGTGCGACATTACGCACCCATTGTGAAGGAATTTTAATTTCCCCAAATGTAATTGAATCAATAACCACAGCCCTTAATTTAATTTTCTTATTAGTTTCTCTTACATTATGTAATACTATTTCTACAATATCATAAGTTTTCCTTTCAGTATTTTCATTGCCAAAAGTATAAATTAAAAGGGTTTCCTTCCCGATTGGTTTTAATCCCAATAAATTGCACACTTCGCGCAATACAAATGTCCTAGAACTTCCATTGTCAATAAGACACCTCAATAAATGGCATTTGGCCTGAATATTAAATACACTTGCCGTTACAGTCTGCAACAACACCGAATCACTCGACGTGTCCTCAAGCTCTTTATTCTTATTACAAACCAAATTTAAAGAACTTTCTGACTGTATTTGTTTTTTATCCTCAACTGAGCGGGATTCATTTCTTTCTGTATTACATATTAATGAGTTATGCCAGGGAGACGCGCAATGCTTGCACTTATGATCTTTACGAGAACAAAATTTACTCAAATGGTTTGAAAAACATATAAAACATAATCCCTTGGCCATTAAAGCCTTTTTCTTATCATAAACATTTAAAAAACAATCATGATTCATATGTGCCGAGGAACAAAACAAACAGCCCTGAACTCCTGTATTTTGAGAAAATGAACTCGTATTTCTTTTGTTATTAAATTTAGGCCTATTATTATCATAAGAATACCTATTATGATAACCAGATAAATTTCTTTCCGCCTGAGTCGCTAAAACGGAAGCTGATGATTTAGGGGGATGATATTCGCTCTTTTTAGAATTTAAGTAAGGTTTATTGTGGCCTGCCATTTTATTCCGAAAATTATTTTCATTTGCGCTATTATTTCTGGGATTCGCTAAAATTATCGATGCTTCTCGTATTTCTAATTCTTTACGTATAAAATCAACTAATTTAGAAATATCAAACAATTCATCTGAATTACGCTGTCTATTATAACTTAAATTTAATTCTTCCGGTAGTTTTTGTAATATTACAGGGCATAACAGATTACTGTAAGTGCCTGTTGCTACATTTAATGATTGTAACGAACGAATTTGTACCTCAATCGCGTCGTACATTCTCCTTAATTCAGTAACATTCGCGCATGATTTCACCGGTTCTATTAATAGTAACTTATGCATGTGGGACGATATAATTACGTCACTTCGTCCAAAACGTTCCTTAAGTAATTGTATTGATGCATCGTAATTAGATTCTGTCAATGAAAACCCAGATACAGCGCTCAAGGCGACACCTCCTAAGAAAGATTTCAAATACGAAAATTTCTCAATTTTGCTTAAAGAATTATTATTATGTATCGCTACCTCGAAAGAGTTCCAGAAGTCCAACCATGAACTACAGTCACCAAGAAAATTTACAACTTGTAATTTCGGAAGTTTAACTGTACTTCTGGTTTCAGTTCTAACTGTTAGGTTCTCTGAACCAATCCCTGTTTGATCACTTGATCTAGCGATCTGAATAACACCAGGCAACGGCCTGTCATTTAAATTATCCACTAGCCTTTCTAATTTTGTTTTTACATCGATCCCTTTTTCCCTGTATTCCTCGCAGCCTGCTACATCTTCAGCTATATCTTTGACTTTAATTTTTGTTTGTATTTCATAATCGATGTTTACGAGTTCTGCCTGTTTGTCCACGAGTTGAGCCTTTAATCTAAGAAGCTCCTCAATTTTCATTAATTTCGTGTACTCCTCCGTAATTTCGGAGTTCAGGATTGTTTCTATTTTCCCCAAATATTTCGTAAATGAGGTTCTTAAACCTCTTCTTTTTTCCTTCAATCTTTCTAGATCCATTTTAAACCCAATATCGTAACAAGAGAACAAAAATAAAAATTATGAAACCTTCCAATTGCTTAATAATAACCCCTATCCATATATTTATTAAATAAAAATAAACATGTATTATCTATATATCAAAAAATGTAAACATCATCTTTAAATATCATTTAAGAACAAAAATAAATATCGTTAAAACAGAAGTAAATCAATTTAAAATAGCCTTTAATGAAACCAAAACTAAATAAATAATTTTGTATTAAACCAGAAGTAACGCTATTTTAATAGCATTGCAAGAAAAAAAAAATAATTAAATAATATTCCATTAAAAAAAACAATTTCTTTTTCAAAGAAACAAAAAGAAACACCATTTAAACAACATTTTATGAAACGAAAGTAATTTTCAATTATTTAAATGTTGAATGAAACCATTTATATTTAAAACCCAAACTATTTTTTAATTATTCAAATTTGAAAGCATTTATTTCATATAACAGCAAAATTTATAAATTATAAATAATATTATATATAAACCAAATGAATTCGATGTCCTCACAGACTGCAACCATTTAAGAACAAAAACTACACTTTTGTTAAAACGAAACCATAACTTTTAACCCCCAAACTCGAACCAAAATAATGAAATAATAAGGGAAAAAGCCTACCTCCCATATCCGATGCATGCTCAGCGGATTCATTTTACTCCATAATTATCCAAAAAAAATGCATGTCGTCCAAATAAAATGCATATAATCACATCCTAGGGTCACCAAAAATGTGTTCATAAATCTTTCATTTGTTCCATAAATTCACACATTGTAATAATCCATTTCCATAAACCATAAATGATGAAATTTTGTTCTTTTGCATTTTATTTATTCACTTCACAAAACATATAGGACACGGATTCACAATAAAAACATAAATAAACATTTCTTAAGCGCTATATATTTTAAACGGTCAAGCACGACCGACTCCCTTCAGATCACATTTTTAACTAGTCAGTAATCGTACATCGGCGCGTCGAAAAATGACGACTAGTCGCGCCACCTGAGAGGATGCAAAAAACAATTCAATTTGCAACAGTGATTTCGCTGTTCTGTTCCCTATTTGTCTGATTGTTGGAAATTTTACATTCAGTCCACATTTCCTTAATTTGTCTACCGGAATGGGACGTTTTGGCGCGGCCGTTTTGGCGCCGCCGTTTTGGCGCGGCCGTTCCGGCGCGAAACCCATTTCGGCGCGGCTGTTTTGGCGCGGCCGTTTTGGCGCGAGATCCATTTCGGAGAGGCCGTTTTTGCGCAGCCTGTCCTTCACGAAATGGCCGCGGCTTTCGTCTCAGCCTTTTCAGTTAAAATTTATTTAATGATAGATAGGATTTCTTATTTATTTATTTATTATGCGTGAAGAAAAAACTATTTTAAATTATTTATTAAATACATTAATGATGAATAGAATTTTGCTTAATTTAAAGGAGCCAATGATAAGATTAGAAACTTGTTTTTTATTAAACTTAGTCATCAGATGGCAACACATACGCAGCAATTCTAAAGATTCTAACCAATTTGGTGATGGAGGTTCTTTGGGGAATAAAAGAAACAATGTAATTTCTGATTTTTTTTTTTTTTTTTTTTAATGTTTGAACCAAAAAATATTTTTAATTTTTTATTAATGACATTAATGATGAATAGGATTTTTCGTAATTTAAAGAAGTCAGTGGTAATCTGAGAAAAGAACTCGATTTTTGTAGTTAAAACTTATTAAACCTATTGCCGTGCGGTTCTTTGGGTAATAAAATAAACAATGTAATTTCTGACTTTATATATATATATATATATATTATGCGTAAACAAAAAAATATTTAAAATTATTTGCTAAATATATTAATGATGAATAGAATTTTGCGTGATTTAAAAGAGCCAATGATAAGGTGAGAAACTAGATTTTTACAATTAAAAATTATTAAAATTAGTCATTTGTGTATGTAGGAGCCTCGCCTCTCCCCCTGGGGGGCAAGTCCCACCTCGAGGGGAGTAAATTTTCATGATGGGTATCTTTCAAAAGAGCTCGCCAATACCTTTAAAACGAATGGTTGAACCATCGATCTGCGATAATTTAAAACGAAGTTATCGATTTTTTTTTACTTTTAACAAAAAAAAAAAAAAAAAAAACTTGGAAAAAAAATCTTTTTTTTTTTTTTTTTTTTTTTTTTAAATATATATATATATATATATATTTAGAGAGAGAGAGAGAGAGAATAAAGTGGACTTTTTTTGGATATTTGGTGTTATACTACTTGTGTATTATGGAAATCGTCTTCATTTTCATAAAAGATAATTTTTTAAAATAATAATTTTACTAAATTATTTTTTAAAAACAGAATTATTTTTTAATAACCGAATTAAATTCTATATAAATGTGACGGAGGTTCTATATAAATATGACAATGAAACGGGGGGTTGGGGGAGCGGTAGCCTCCCCCCCCCCCTCACGCAGAACTAATTATCATATAAAAGTCTCCCTTTGAATTGTTTAACATAGGTTTACATAACATCGTTTTCTTACCTCTTAATATCCAACCTGTATTCATAGTATTAAATTTTAGGGTGAGAGAAAGTCGAGTGAGTGACACACCAGATTATTATTTTTTTTTTTTAATGCTTAAATCAAGAAATATTTTTAATATTTTATTAATGATATTAATGATGAATAGAACTTTTCGCAATTTAAAGAAGCCGGTGATAACCTTAGAAAAAAAATCTCGATTTTTCTAGTTAAAACTTATTAAACTTATCGTCGGGCGGTTCTTTGCGTAATAAAATAAACAATGTCATTTCTGATTATTATTATTATTATTTATTTATTTATTTATTTATTTATTTTATGCATGAACCAAAAAAATATTTTAATTATTTATTAATGATATTACTGATGAATTAATCGTAATTTAAAGGAGCCAGTGATAATCTGAGAAAAGAACTTGATTTTTGTAGTTAAAATTTATTAAACTTATTACTATGAAAATAATAATCTTATTTTCCAATTTTTTTTTTCTTTTTTAAGATTGTCACATTAGCCTTTTATTTCAACTATTGAGTGACAGAAAAATTTTTTTGTAACTGATAAAGGGTTAAACTGATCATGTAATAAAACAAATTTCATGACGTCAACATTGCTTTTTTTTATTTATTTATTTTTATTTTCAAAATATTGTTGTTAGAAATGGATGAAAGAATGGAAATTTCATAGTAAATAATATTGGGAAAATGAGAACTAAAAATTTTAAAATATGTCCCGAAGGTTTTTGGGGGTAAATTAAAAAACAAAAATAAATAAAAAAATAAAAAAATAGGAATATTATTTTTTCTGAAGGTGGTAAAAACCATGGGAAAAACATGTTTTGGCCCAGATAGTAAAAACCGGCAAAAACCATTTCACGGTAAATACACACCTGCTTTAATTTTTTTTTTTTAATAACTTACTTAAAGCTCGCATTGCTCTAAATTTCTGAAACTTATTACACATAGTAGAATAGTTCCATACAACTTATTAATTTTTAATACCATCCCCCCCCCTCAGCTTACTATTTACTTTATTTATTGTAACTTAGTAACTCCCCACAGTTAAAATGTAGACTTAGGTTCATTAATCACTAAATCAGTAAAAATCAACTGTACAAAAAGAAAAATGAGCAATTTACGTTTAGAAGTGCCAGATGAAAATATCCTGTACTTTTAAATCTCCACCAGTTATTAAAAAAAAAAATTCATAAAAATAAAAAATAACTTTCTATAAAGTTTTCATTATCTTAAAGTTATCACTGCTATTCTTCTTCTTCTTTTTTTTTTTTTTTTTTTTTTTTTGTTGTTGTTGTTGTTACACAGAATTTAATTATTAAAGACTTCTGTTTATTTTTATTTACAGTTTGCGTATTAAAATTTCCTATATAATAAAGCTTGCTGAGATAAAATAAAAGTTAACTTTAGCAAGAAACAGGATAAAGAAAAGGTATGCATTCTTAACCAATTCTTAAACTGCCTTCACTTAAATAAAGTCAATAATGATTAACTCGCGGGTTTATTTTAATCCATATAATAATAAACAGTTATAAAATTCTTGAATATTCCCGACTATTTATTAAGTTTTCGGAAAAAAAAAAAAAAAAAAATTCTTATACTTAAAAAGTTCGGAATGTAAACATCTGGCGCCGAAACGGCCGGCGCCAAAACGGCCAGCGCCAAAACGGCCGGCGCCGAAACGGCCGCGCCAAAACGGCAGCGCCAAAACGGCCGCGCCAAAAAGTAACAAACCGTTTCTACTGTTTACACAGCTACACATTCCTTAATTCCTATTGGCCACATCCCCCACCTCTTCCGTAATCCTGTTGGTTGAACTAAATCCGGTCCCTCTCCTATATATACGAGTACTTCTCCAGATTCAGAATTCTTTTTGTGCACTGATGACGGTACGCTTTAGGCTACCGAAACATCAATAATTTTTCTTTGGCGTTTCTGACGTAGTAGTTTATTCCTGTTTTAATGTATACTTAAGTTTGAAAACCCATGTACTCATTTTTGAATATATTGATATGCTCAAAAATGGGAATATTGAGATTCTTAGTGGTCAACCCCATTTTTGAACATGTCAATATACTCAAGAATGAGTACATGGAATTTTCAAATTTAAGTATTTATTGCTTCGGAGCTATTTTGCTCATTTTTGAGAAACCATTTTTAACAGTGCTTAATAAAGTGATACTCATATTTTCTGCATCGAACTATTTTGTTTTTAACATATAAAAAATACAGCAATGTAATATATTTTAAAACGAATTTAAATGTGTTTTAGGTTTTTAAAAATATTAAATCAATTATGATTTTAAAAATATTGCATTATATATAATCCTAAAATATTACCTTGAATATGTAGCGTATCAAATTAAAATTTCAGATGTAATGTCTGCTGCATTTTCAAGATCTTTTGAAATTTTATGGAATATTATTTAAAATATCAAGATTTCTTCTAGAAATAGCTTTCACTTACCTAAAGACAGAAAGAAAGAAAAATATGAATAAAAGTAAAATACAAGTGATACTCTACCTACAAATTTATAATACTATCTCATATTTATAATACTATTTTACAGATTCAAAATTGCGTCTACAAGTACATATGAAAAACATTAATGCAAAACATCACTATTAAAAATGGTTTCTTAAAAATGAGCCAATTTGTCTCAAAATAGCTCCGAAACAATATATACTTAAATTTGGAAACTTATGTACTCGTTTTTGAGTATATTGACATGCTCCAAAATGGGGTTGACCAATAAGAATCCCAATATCCCCATGTTTGACATGTCAATATACTCACAATTGCGTACATGGATTTTCAAATATAAGTATATATTGTTTCGGAGCTATTTTGAGACAAGTTAGCTCATTTTTAAGAAACCACTTTTAACAGTGATAATGCGTTTTAACCCTTTACCTACTGTATTATAAAACAAACAAAAAATGTATTTCAAACATTTTTTTTTTTTTGTTATTTTGGAGTATTTTTTGAAGATATATGCAAAACAAATTATGAATATCACCATAACCCATTAACCGCCAAAACTAGAAATAATGATTTTTTTCTATATACAACAATACTCATTATTTTGATCATATATAACAATAATTTAAAATAAAATTATTAAAATTAGTCTTATTTTACTAAATACCGGTAATGTTGTATTTGTTCAACTTCAGTGGAATAAGAGTATAGAATGAATACAAATAAATGCTTACGGAAATTTCCTTGGGGGAGCATAAAACAGCAAAAACTACAAAAGACTTCAAAAGTAATTATTTCATTATGAAACATTTTTTACAATTTATGTAAACTTATTCAAATGTGAAGATTTTCAAAAGTTTTGGATTGATTAGTGCTTCAAGTTTGAAATTTATTTTTAAATATAAAATTATTTTTCAGATCAAATTTTTTGTAATAAAACATACATCAACCCTTTCCTTACATAAAAAAAAAATAAAAAAAAATACTTACAAGGAAACATTCAAAAGGTGTCATCTTCAAAAATATTGGAAAAATATATATGTGATTCTACTCTTTATAAAACAACAGAAAGTGGAAAAAAATAATGGCTGAAATGAATTACAGCGACCGCAAAAAATTATCGAAATTAAGCATTTTTGGCGATTTAGCGTTGTTAGGCGATAAATTCGCTAACACCGAGATTGCCGTGTACGAACAGATCCATGTTTTGCTTTTTCGCCAAGTACTCAAAATCAATCGCCTAACAGTGTGAAATCGCCAAATATGCTTAATTTTGATAATTATTTGTGATCGCTACAATTCATTTCTTTTTTCCAATTTCTGGCGTTTTATGAAGAGTAGAATCACGTATATTTTTTTCAATGTTTTTTGAAGACGACACCTTTTGAATGTTTCCTTGTTAGTATAAAATATCTTTTTTAGTTAACTGTTAAACGCAATTACATCTGGTGTTGAGTGAACGCAACACCATCGAAAAATGGGCTAAAATAGAAATTAATGAGGATTGTGTGAGGGGGTTTTTTAGTGTGCCACTGATACAAAGAGGTCAAAAAAGATATTAAAACCTTCAAAATGCGTAAAAATTTATGTGAACGCCGCACCTCTGAGTTCGAGAGTATCCCAAAACAAGAACTGAAAAGTTTGGTACGAAAGTGTGGCAACAGTGTGTGCGTATGTGAATCAAGATGGACTAGCGTTCCATTCTATATGTTTTTTAGAAAATACTTTATTTGATGTTAATTTATGTGTTCGTTATGTATTTTATGTTTGTGCCGTAAGTAAAAGTAAAATCTTTAAAAGTAAACCAAGCGTGATCAATGTCTTAATGTGTCTCGAGATGAATTTAGTGGAAGAAAAGAACCAGGTGCGAAAAAGAAGTCGCCACAATTGGCGCAGTCGACAAGCATATGTGAAATAGCTAGTGCACGTACGGAATATTTCATGATAGTGATGAGGAAAAAAAAGGGTATGTTTTTTTTTTTTTATGTTCCATGTGAAAGGAAGAAATCCTGGAAATTCAGGGGTTGAGGTTAATATCACCCCAGTGGAAGAAAACAATGAACCGTCCTTGTTCAAAGTGGAGGGAAGGTCTCCCGGAAACTATTCTTCAGAAGAAGAGGTTGAAGTAATCACAATAAATGAAGTCGGTGAACAATCCTTGTTCAGTGTACCTGAGAATAATTCAAACGACAATTATCTTGGGGATGAGGCAATTAGTACCCCACTCACAGAAGATAATGAAAAGTGTATGTTCTGTATGGAGGGAGAAATTCACGAGACTATTCGAAAGGCAAAGCTAAACAACAGCGAGTCGCATCATCCAGAAACCAAAGTCTTTAGTAACTCAGTAGTTAAACAGACATTGACCGAAACCGATAGTAAGGATGAAAGAAATGAAAATATCCCTGTTCCACAAGCACAAGTGTTTAGGGATGAGCAGTTAGCCTGTCATACATTGGAAAAGTGCTTCGAAGAAGCTAGGCAACATAAAAATGGTTACTGGATTGAAAGAGGTTTATTATATCATAGGGGTAAAGTAGGCGGACAGAAATATATTCAATTGGTCGTACCGGCAAGCAGAAGAAAGGACATTTTGAAATTAGCTCATGAAACTCCTACTGGTGGACATCTGGCAGCTAAGAAGACCAGAGACAGAATTGCAATGTCTTTCTGGTGGGAAGGAATGCCAAAAGAAGTTAAACAATTATGTGCTTCGTGTCATGATTGTCAAATGCGCAGGAAAGGAAAAGTAAACGATAGAACACCTATCGAAGCTGTTGGAAGACCAGAACTCCCATTTCAAGTGGTTAATGCCGATATTTTAGGCCCAATAGAGCCAAAGTCATCACGTGGCCATCAGTATGTACTGTGCGTTATGGACCAGCATAGTCGTTGGCCGGAAGTAATACCTCTGAAGTCTTTAACAGCAAAGGCAGCCTGTGATGCATTTATAGAAATATTTGTACGAACTGGAATTCCTCGAGTAATTGCAATGGATAACGGAAGAAATTTTGCCGCACAGCTGACAAAAGAGTTTTTAAAACGATTAGGATGTGTTCCTAAATTTTCCACTCCAGGTTATCCACAATCGAATGGTTTGGTTGAAAGATGGATAGGAACTATGAAATCCATGCTACATCATGCAATTAATTCACAAGGTCGAGGCTGGGATAAACAGTTGCCATTCTTGTTATGGGCATACAGAGAAGTGCTTAACGCTACAACGGGTGTTGCCCCATTTCTACTAGTTCATGGGCGACCACCTGTAGGACCTCTAGCCATCCTCAAATCAAGTTGGGAAGATGAATTCGTACTTCCTCAAGGGATTGGAGAATCTGTAGCTGACTGCCTGTTGAAACTCCGGAAACGTTTAGAAGACGCGGCACAGTATGCGAATAGCATAGCTCAAGAACAGCAGCAGAAATATGTACATTATCATAATTTACGGTCAAAAGATACCGAATTTTCTGTTGGGGATGAAGTTGTAGTGTTAATTCCTGATTCAACAAATCGTCTTTGTTCAAAATGGAAAGGACCAGGAGAAATAGTATAAAAGAAGTCTCCACATTCTTTTTATATCAAACTACCTGATGGAAGTGTTCGACATCTTCATCAAAATAAATTGCGTAAATATATTCAACCTGTCAGAGCTGTAGGAATTATTTACGAAACAGATGAAGAGTTTGGAGATATACAACATGCGCCCATAGAATCACGGCGAGTAACAGATGAAGAACTAAAAGCTGATATAAAATCAAATTCGATATGAGCAAAGCAACATAAACAGTTGTTGAATCTGATTAAAGAATATCTAACAATATTTGATGGGGAATTAAAGAAAGCCAAAGTTCCTCCACATGTTATCCAGTTAAAGTCTGGAGTAGAGAGGAAACAACCTCATCTTTATAAAGTTCCAGAAACTTTAAGATCTAATATAGAAAAACAGATAGCAGAATTATTGGAAAAAGACCTGATAGAACCCTCTTCCGCAGAAATAGCATATCCATTGGTATGTGTAGCCAAGAAAGATGGAACTGTCCGACTTTGCGTGGACTACAGAGAGCTGAACTCAGTTAGTAAAATTCCACCTTTTCCTATGCAGAATTCAGAAAATCTTAGATTTAAAGCTGGTGGAGCTCGTTACTTGACAACTTTAGATATCCTTAAGGGATATTGGGAAATACCCTTAGCAGAGCAAAGCCGAGAATTAACCAGTTTTGTATCTCCAAAGGGTCAGTATCAGTGGAAGGTGATGCCATTTGGGTTATCTGGAGCACCAGCAACATTCCAAAGAATAATGAATCAAGTATCACAGCGTATATTTAGTCTTTTGGTGCTGTGATTAACTTTTTCATTTTTCAAGAAATTATCTTTCGCAATTAAATAAATAATTTAACA
The DNA here is from genome assembly GCA_963930645.1 of Salticus scenicus. Classification (NCBI taxonomy): domain Eukaryota; kingdom Metazoa; phylum Arthropoda; class Arachnida; order Araneae; family Salticidae; genus Salticus; species Salticus scenicus. Next base: position 114,244,074 of record OZ005656.1, read on the forward strand.
TGTATAATTAATCTTTTGTGCTATGATTAACTTTTTCCTCCTTTTCAAGAAATTTTCTTTTCCAATTAAACAAATAGCTTAACAGGTGGGGGTGATTAAATAAAAAATGTAAATACCTGTTAAGAAATATGTAAAAGGGCTTAGGAAATTAATAAGAGTAGTTTGTATATAGATAATCCTAGTGTGAAGGCATCTTTTGTGTATGGGATCAGGAGAAGAATTCCATGGGGAGAATTTGGGTAAACAAAATATATTCTAGAAAGTATGTAGAAAATATGAGATTCTTTGTTCCAGTGTCACGAGTAAAGCATTCATTTTGTTAAGCTGCTTTGGGAAACAGCTGTAAATGCCATCGATCTGGAATGCATATTGCATCTGTATAGTGAAAACTAGTATTCAAAAACCTTTCTCTCTTTTTCCCTTTTTATCGAAGTGAAGCGTGAAACGTGACCTCGAAAAACATGGCTGAAGAAAACAGCTGTTAAGCGGGGGGTCCCCTTTTTCACCCCGTTCTGTGACGTGAGCGCAAGAATTACCATATGAGAATCACAGGGGAGGAGTCACGAGCTGTATCTCGTGGTGTTGCTACGCACTCATTCGGCGTAGTGGGTTTGCTGATGTATCATGGGGAGAGGAAGGCGGGGCGACTGCTTTCCCCTCCCGGTTTGGATAAAAAGTGGACATTTTTTTTGGGGGGGGGGGGGGCTTTTCAGCAAGGAAGAGAGCTTATCTCTTTTTTCGTTTGGGAAGTAGTTAGTGCTTGATCTGATTTAGACTCGCTGGTCTTTGGCTGAGTGAGGTCGTAAGATAGCTGTTTTAGGGAGAAGAGATTGGAGGCAGGTTTGGTTCGCTTGCTTGTGCTAAGTAGAAGCTGATGTAAGATCTCTGGAGGCTAGTTTTTTTTTCCGCTCGATGTCTAGTGGTGGGAGAAAGAGAATGAGTAGAGATGTGCGTATTCACTAGATGTCTGCTAGTGTCGTGGGGAAATCAACTCGCTGATTTGTAGCTGAATTTGGTCTGGAGTGAATGGAAGTGGAGACTGGCCGGTATGCTGATATAGAACCAGAAAAAAAAACAGCCAGCTGGGTTGACGGAGGCGAATTTTCGTGGCCGCTGTGCTTGGATTCCGTTATCTTCTGGAAAACGGGGATCTCCTCCACTTATGATTCACCTGATGCAGCTTATTGAACCCAAATTATGTAAGTTATGCCTCTCACCTTTCCTTTTGTAGTTAGCACATTTATTTAATTGTATAAGTCCATTTTTGTTCTTAGAAAGGAAAAAAATTAATGGCTGGAGTTGTATTGTGTACGATAGATTAGTAATCCTGTGCATAATTATTTTCCACAAGGTATTTCCCGTTTATGTCTTTATTATGGAAATTGTTAGTGGTTTTGTTTAAGATAAAAAAAAAAGTGATGTTTAGAGCACGGAATTTGTAACTTTGTAATTCTTAATCCCAGTTAATAAAAATTGTTCTATGTAAAATCTACCTAGTATTTGTTTGCCTTATGCTGTATAACCATGTAAGGTTAGGTACACCAAAGAAAATAGTTTAATTTCTTTATTTACTCTTGTCTGCGGGTAGTGTTTTACCCATTTTTTGATCTAAGGGTTTCTTGCGAATTAGATTTTAATAAGTAAAATGAAAGTAAAAGTTTCCTTGGTTAAATTTTAGAAAATATTTTTTTTAGAACACAACGCGAATTTATCTTTATTGTTTGTTTTTGTTTAATTCTATACGATCACCTTATCTTTCTTTAAGTTACAAGGAAAATTATAATTGGAAAACTTAAACATCTTTTTTTATGATTAAGGAAATAATTACATTTGTTTTTATGTCGTTATTATTTAAAATCTAGTAAATAATCACTACTTTAGGTTTAAAGTTGAAGCCAAAGGCAACTTAAACTTAATGAATATTATTTTCAAAGTTAAATAGATTTGAATTTAAATTTAAAAACTTAGCATAAGAAAACATTATGATAATTGATGCCGTGCCCATTTGGTAGTCAGGAGTAATTATTTGTTTCTCTAGCGGTGTAATTTTGGCACCGCACTTTGTCTTAAGAGGTATTCCTAACTAAATGAATTATTTTATTGTGTACTTTTGTATTTTTTTTTTCAAGTCTACTCAGAATATTTTTTTTTGTTTCTCTTTTTCTAACTCATGTCTTGTGGAGCCACATTGATGAGGAAAAATGTATGGACCTGTGTTGTGACGAGTGATGATGTATTTTCATTCTGTTTGCCCTGTGGTGAGATCATGAAATTTTTGTTTTGATTTACATTCTATTTAAGGGTGAGAAATTACTTGTTTTTTATTTAATTGGAAAAATTTGCTACATGTTGTGTGTACAATGAAAATGTATAGAATACATTCTGCTGTTAAGAAGAATTTTGTCAAAAAAAGTAATCAATAGGTGGGATAATGAAGTGCAAAATAATTATTTCTTGTTAGAGAAACTGTAATCAGTGAAATTTTTCGGTAGAGGTTTAGGAATATTGGTAAATAAATTTTTTTTTTAAATCTATGTAAAAAAAAAAAAATCATAATTAATGGATTTGCAGAATTCTTCTTACAGCCTATGAATTGCAATTATTTTTTTTATTGATACTCTATTTTTCTTGTTCTAAATCAAGTTTACATATCTTTAAATCTTTCTTGGGATATTCATATTTATACATTCATATGCATTATTTTTTTTAAGTTACTTGTGTCATAAATTGAGTCATAACAAGAAGGATTTTTGGGGTTAAAAATTATATTTTTCGGTGTAAGACGAAATTTAGAAGTTTAGTGTCAGTAATTCATTGGTTTTGAAATTTTGTTTATTTTAAGGCAACTTATGGCTGTATTTACAGGCCAAAAATTTGGAAAAAGAGTTAACTTATACAGTGTAAATAATTTAAAGTTTTTTCTCTCAAAAAAAAAAAAAAATCCTTCTTATATTTTGGTATACTGTATCATTATTATATTTCGTGCAGTTGGTGAAAAAGAGTTATACATGATATTTAATAAACACAATTGTACATTTGTTTTTCTACACATTGATAATATTTAGATAAGTACTTTGTCAAAATATTTACAAAATTTTTTTTTTTTGCATCTGTATACACACTTAGCTTTAGTACACATACTTACCTTATTTTATATGTATTTTTATGACTCAATTTAAGTAATTTTTTTTTCTCGTCTCACTTGGCTTTCTATGCTGCTATATTGTATAACCTTGTTTTCTGCTCCGTATTTGTATTGGCTAGAGAATTGAGTTTGTTAGGAAGAATTGTGTTTTTAAATTTGAAAAGAAACTGAAGGTTTAGCTGTGGCCTTGACGGTCAAGGGGTTAAGAACATTATCTGGTCAAGTTAGTGCTAAAAAGTTTCTCTATTGTTAGGAATTTTTTTTGTTTGTTGTGTTTTGAATTTGATATAATTGTCAGTATGGGTGAAAAACCGGAAAAAGGGGTAGAAAATAGCAGTAGTAAGGACGCTACTCAGCCAAATGGCCCGACATCGGCCCTAAATATGGTCATTGCTCAGGATCCTGAAATTACTAAAGGTCGGCGTAGGGAATTTTTAATTGACAACCTCTCACTAATCCCAGTGTTTACAGGTAGGGATCCTAATTTTTCGGTTACTGACTTTTTCCACAAAATTACGGAGTTAGCCGAGTATGCGGGATGGAAGGAAGAAGATTATTTTTTTGCAGTTAAGCAAAGGCTGGCCGGCGCTGCTCAACAGGTTTTTAGGGACTATGCCCATAATGTTAAAAGTTATAAAGAATTGGAAAAGTTGTTAAGAGACAGGTTCACCGAAAAACCAGATCTCCATCATGTCTTTAGTGATTTTTGGAACTTTTCTCAGAATATAAATATGCCGGTGCAGGACTTTATTGTAAAAGCTAAACAAAAAGTAAAATTAGTAGTAAAAGCACAGAAAATTCCCGAGAGCGCGTGGGTTCAAACGAAGGAGGAGTGGCTTTTGGCTATGCTAGTTAAGAACCTCCATCCTAATATTAGAAGAGGTGTTATAGCTCGCTCCCCTACGTCAGTGTTAGAATTAGAACAAATTGCTTTAGCAGAAGAACGTGCTTTTAAAGCGACACAACCGTTTTTCGAAAACACGCAGCAGAGTCACAGTCAGCTAGAAATGGCTTGCGCTGCGCAAAGTACTAACAATCGTGCTGAAGTGTCAAACTCCCAAGTGTCAGGTCTCACAAATTTAATCGCGGACCTTACTGAACAAATTGCAAATCTAAGCTCAAAAGTGCAGGCGCTGGAGAGTAGAAACTTAAGGAGACCTCCACCTCGTCCAAAAAAAGAGGTAGTTTGCTATGCATGTGGAATTAAGGGGCATTACAAAAATGAATGTCGAAATATGAGAAATAGATTCGACAGGCGACCTCGAGATGACAGGAATAGCCACCAACACAGAGCAAATGAACAAGCTAATGATGAGGAAAATTTAAACTAGTTAGGGTCTCATCAGAGAGAGCGACTGCAGGGGACCCTGTGCGACAGTGTGAATCGCTCACCATACCGAAGGTTAGGTGTGAGGAGGGTGCTGGTAACCCTAATGTAAATAACAGACATTATGAAAGTGTGGAATTTACTGGCGGGAACTGGAAAACCTTAGGCTCCAAATTGCCAATCGTAGAAATTGAACTTAATAATGAGAAATGGCTTGGGCTAATTGACTCAGGCTCGAACTGTAATATTGTGTCAGATGTTATTTTAAGAAATGTAAATTTGTGTAAAGTGCCATGTCAAGTAAATTTAAAAACTCTTTTGGGGGGGGATGTAACAATTCAGGATAAAGTAGAAATGCAATTCAAATTGGGAAATAAGCATTTTACTGATAATTTCAATATTGCTAGGGGTTGCATGTCACCAAATTTCCAACTAATTTTAGGGGTGCCTTGGTTGTTAAAATTTCAAATCCAAATTAATTGTAAAGATAAAATGCTTAGTGGGGAAAATTTTCAGTGTCCTATTTTTTCACAAAACTGCGAAAGTGTAAATTTTATTGATTCAAGTGTAAAATCCATTCCAGTTTATACTAAACAAAAACTTGTGTTACCCCCAAATTCTGAAACTATCATTAATGTAAAAATTAGAGATTTTAATTGTGTAAATACGGAAAATGTTTTAATATATCCACATAAATTTATTGGGGAATCTGCTGTGATTAGCCACACCATCTGCCAAAATTCTCCTAACAACTTTAAGGTCAAAATTTTAAACTTGAATGAAGCTCCTGTCCATGTAAATAAAAATTCACAGGTCGGTTTTATGGAGGAAATTTTTAGTGACCAGTCTGAGGAATATGTAAATTGTGCTGAGGAGGAGGAGATTGGGGAGGTAGAAAACATTAACCTGGAGTGGGACACAAATTTCAAATTAGACCACTTAGATTTAGATTTAAAAGTTAAAGTAAAAATTTTTTTTAAAAACAACTCTGATGTGCTTGCGGCTTCAGTTCTAGATCTCCCTGGCTGCGACACGGTTCTCCACAACATTAAGTTAGACGACAAAACTCCAGTTAGATGTACCCCATACAGAGTGCCATACAATTTGCGGAATGAATTGGATAGACAAATAAACACCCTACTAGAAGCAAAAATTTTAGTACCGTCAAATTCTCAGTACGCGTCACCAGTGATTTTGGTTAAAAAGGCAGACGGGTCTTTTCGTCTGGCGTGTGATTTCAGAAAATTGAATAAAAAAATTGCTAATGACAGTTATCCAATCCCGAACATAGCCGAAACCATTGACTCGCTGGCTGGGGCCAAGTATTTTTCAACCATGGACCTCACCAGTGGTTTCTTTCAACAAAAAATTCCTCCCGATCAACAACATCTCACAGCAATTGTGACACACGACAAGCTTTTACAGTGGACTAGAAGTCCATTCGGACTTAAGTCATCCCCCGCTGCATTTCAAAGGTTAATGAACGTTGTGTTGAGTGGGTTGTCAGATCTTAATATCCTAATTTACATTGATGACATTTGCGTGTCATCAAAAGACATTGATTCACACTTTCAAAAGCTAGAAATTGTTTTCAACAGGTTAAGGCAACACAATCTAAAACTAAAACCGGCCAAATGCCATTTCTTTAAATCAGAGATTACCTTTCTGGGTTTCCAAATTAGCGACGGAGAAATTTTTCCAGCCAAAAAGAACGTGGAAGTCATAGAGAAAATCAAACGTCCTTCAAATAGGAAACAAGTTTGGTCTTTTCTTGGGTCAGTGGGTTTTTACAGGCGTCACATTTGTGACCACTCTAAAAGGTCAATTACACTCACTAATCTGACAAAAGAAAAAAATAAATTCGTGTGGTCACAAAAGGCTGAGGATGAGTTTCAGGACTTAAAGCATGAACTAATGAGAATCCCATCTTTAAAATTACCAGACATGTCCAAAGATTTTATTATTTACACAGACAGCTCTGCTGTTGCTCTGGGAGCGGTTTTATGCCAACCAGATGAGGAAAATTTTCCGTACCCGGTAGCTTTCGCTAGTCGGAAACTGAAGGAGGTGGAATCGAGATATTCAGCGACAGAGCGGGAGTTACTAGCTTTGGTCTGGGCTGTGCAGTACTTTAAATGTTATGTCTTTAATAGGAAATTCACTATATACACTGACCATGCTGCCCTTACGCACGCTTTAAAACTCAAAGACCCCACTTCTAGGATTGCGCGGTGGTTATGCGCTCTTAGCGAATTTGACTTTGTTTCTCGCTATATCAAAGGGAAGTGCAATTCTGTGGCGGATTTTCTATCTAGGTTTGTTGAGCATACGATAGAGGGTACTAATAATGAAAGTGTGGAAAACTGTTTTGTGTCCGAGAGGGCTACTCAGGAGATTCAGGTTGATGATAGGTGCGAGTTGTTAAAAGATATCCAGTTTGCTCAAAGCAATGACCAATTTTGTAAATATGTAAATAATAGAATTTGTAAAGAATTACCAATCAATCCTAAAGTGTATAATTTTTTTGTAAGAAATGAGGTGTTGATGTGCAAAAGGGTGAGTCCAAAGTCCAGGAAGGAGGCAGGTGAAAAAATAGTGGTGCCAAAGGCTCTGGTTCCTACAATTTTTAGACTAACGCATGAATCTAATGTTGCGTGTCATGCTGGTTTTTTTAAGACTTTCCATCGCATTAGGGAAAATTACTATTGGCGGGGTATGTTTGCGGATGTGAAAAGACTTGTGGCCTCTTGCCAGTCTTGTCTGGAGTTTAGGGCTCATAAACCCAAGAGGTTGGCTGAACTTCAGAGGTTGGAGATCCCAGAGTACCCTTTTTCGACAATACATTCGGATATTTGTGGGCCTTATCCCACTACCGAAAAGGGGAATAAATTTATTATTGTCTTCATTGACAGTTTTACGAAGTGGTGTGAAGCCTTTGCGGTGCCCAACATAACATCAGATACGATAGCTGACGCATTGGCAGAATTTGTATGTAGGCATGGGACTCCTGAGAAAATAATTACTGATCGAGGAAAAAATTATATGAGTGAAGCAATCGAGCAGGTGTATGAGAGATTAGGAATCAGGCACATACATACCACAAGTTTCCACCCCAGCTCAAATGCAAAAGTAGAACGTAACCACGCCACTATGAATAGCGCCCTTGCACATCTAGTCAATAGTAACCATAACGACTGGGACGAGAAGTTAAAGTTTGGATTGTTGGCGCTCCGCTCCAGTGTGCACTCAACGATAAATGAGACTCCCTTTTTTGTGACTCATGGTAGGGACATGAAACTACCGTATAATGCGCTTGAGACTAGTGTTCCTCGGAACTATAATGATTGCCCCTCCTATTGCGACCAATTAATTCCCTCATTGCAACAGGTCTTTTCACAAACAAAAAGGTTCTTAGAGCAGGCTGCGGACAAGCAGGAAAAGTTGTGTAGCAAAATTGCTGTAAATAAAAAAATAAAAGTGGGGAATCTGGTCATGCTATTTACGCCGACCATAAAACCGGGGTTGTGTAAGAAATTCAATAAAGTCAATAGGGGTCCTTTCCGGGTGATTCGCAAGCTGAATGAGGTTAATTTTGAAATACAAGAGGTGCGCAACAATAAAAATGTCCAAATTGTGCACGTGGATAGGCTTACAAAAATGATTGATAAACCAGTCTTCCCTGAGTTTGTGAGAGACGGTAGTACTGAACAGGATAGTGGGGTAACTCCTGCTGTTGTGGAGAACTCTGGTGAGAAAGAGGTTTTTGTAGATCGGTATGAGTTGCGTAGACGGGAGAGGTTGGAGAAAAGAAAGAAACGGCTAGTATTTCGCTCTAGTGCAATTGAGGACACCTTGTTGGGGGTTAGCCTGGATAACCAACTGCAGAGTTTCACAACCCAGGTTTATGGCACAGTTACGGACAGGGATGGCAGTTCTAGCGTGCATGTTGGCGCACAGGTGTCCCAGGCTAGTCTCTCTTCTCTCGGTGGTCACAGGGCCTTGTCACCAACAGTGAGTGAGGCAGAAGAGAGTAGTTTTCAACAAGGGGGGGTAGGTGCTCATAACACAGTACCAATAGCATTTCACTCTTATAACCTTCGCCCTAGAAATAGGCGAAATTTGTAAATATAAATTTTTTTTTTGTAAATAGTTGTATATTTGTTAGTAGATTTTTTGCATATCATTCTTTTTTTTGTAGGATAACTAGTAATCTTAATATTTTCGAAAGGGTGCTTTCAGTGGGAAATATTAGGGTAAAAAAAAAAAAAAAAAAAAAAAAAAAAGTTATGGGGGGTAAGAAAATATTGGGCCCTGAAGCTGTTGAGCAGGCGGTCAAAAGTTTTTTTTTTATATTTTCTCCTTTGCCCTGTATATGAGTAAGGTTCGGCTGTCCTCGAGCAATGTTACAAAAAACAAAAAACAAAAAAAAAAATTTTAAGTGTAAAAATAGAAAAATGTAAAAACCAAAAAAAAAAAAAAAAAATTGTACAATCGGGGCAGCATGTGCACTTACTTAATAATCTATTGTGATATATTTTGTGTAATGTATTTCTGGGCGCACAATTTTATGTCATGGCGTTCTTTTGACTTTAGTAGTACCGTGTGCCAGTCAAAGTGTTTGCACTGTTAGAAATTATCTCGGGGCAGGTCACAACTTTGGGGTAACCATGCATGGTGTTATTTGCATAATGAGCAGAAAGCAAGGTTGGTCAAAATTTGTAAAGTGGTGTATTTAGTGCTTGTCTATATCATCTGCTCAAGACTGTGTTTACTCCAAGAAACTGTGTTATAAGACTGTATGTATAATTCCACACACTTTGAACTGATATGACATTACGTATTTTGGACAATTATTTTGGAACTGCTACAAGATATATATGAACATTTTTATTGTAATAAATATAAACTTCAACACGGAATGTCAGACTTCCGCGTCCAGTAATGAACAATAGTGTATCACATTATATTAAATTTAGGTTGACCTGTGTAATATTTCCTTAGTTATATTTTTTTTCTCAAAACTGTGTGTTGAAAAATAAGTGCTGAAAGTATGTTATTAAAAGCAATTGTGTATTTCTAGAAAAAAGGCTCAATCATGTAAATTTTTTTTTGAAGGAATATTTCATTTTTTTTGGTTTGCTGTGCTTTTGATGTATCATGTAAATAGCTGTAACAGTTCGGTCATTATGTGGAGGTTTTCCAAAAACAACAGAGGCCAACCCAGTGTTCTCCCCTTTATTTTGATCTAATATTTTGAGGTGAAAGGAGTATTCCTGTTTTCAGTAAATTATATGTCAGGCGGATGTGTATGCAGTGAATATTGATCTGTAGAGTCTTTAAGTATCTCAATAGTAACCTTTTTTTAAGTTGGCAATATTTATACGGCAATAGTGTAGCTTGTGTGTTCACACTGTCCTGGTAATGGTAGGGTGTGTGGGAAGAGCGATCGGCTTTCCACAGGCTCGGTAGGAACTGGTGATTAGAGGTTCACATGTCTCGGGTCGATGTTTGATCTGCGGTAATGGGAGTTCTAGTTGCAGGTTGTTGGCCGTTGCAGGGATGGTTTGTTGCAAGTGTGGTTTCTAGTATTTTATTTTACAAAAAAAAAAAAAAAAAAAAAAAAAAAAATAAATAAATAATAAGTGTCATTATTTAAAAACAACTAGTAGTTTAAAGCTCTCATTTAAAAACTTTTCTTGCTGAATACTCGGACGCTGGTACAATATGTGGTGTTTCTGGATGTGTCTGATTTATTTATTTTTTTTTTTTCTCTGTGACGGGAGGGTAGTTATCACAGCGTATATTTAGTCTTTTGGTGCTGTGATTAACTTTTTCATTTTTCAAGAAATTATCTTTCGCAATTAAATAAATAATTTAACATGTATAATTAATCTTTTGTGCTATGATTAACTTTTTCCTCCTTTTCAAGAAATTTTCTTTTCCAATTAAACAAATAGCTTAACAGGTGGGGGTGATTAAATAAAAAATGTAAATACCTGTTAAGAAATATGTAAAAGGGCTTAGGAAATTAATAAGAGTAGTTTGTATATAGATAATCCTAGTGTGAAGGCATCTTTTGTGTATGGGATCAGGAGAAGAATTCCATGGGGAGAATTTGGGTAAACAAAATATATTCTAGAAAGTATGTAGAAAATATGAGATTCTTTGTTCCAGTGTCACGAGTAAAGCATTCATTTTGTTAAGCTGCTTTGGGAAACAGCTGTAAATGCCATCGATCTGGAATGCATATTGCATCTGTATAGTGAAAACTAGTATTCAAAAACCTTTCTCTCTTTTTCCCTTTTTATCGAAGTGAAGCGTGAAACGTGACCTCGAAAAACATGGCTGAAGAAAACAGCTGTTAAGCGGGGGGTCCCCTTTTTCACCCCGTTCTGTGACGTGAGCGCAAGAATTACCATATGAGAATCACAGGGGAGGAGTCACGAGCTGTATCTCGTGGTGTTGCTACGCACTCATTCGGCGTAGTGGGTTTGCTGATGTATCATGGGGAGAGGAAGGCGGGGCGACTGCTTTCCCCTCCCGGTTTGGATAAAAAGTGGACATTTTTTTTGGGGGGGGCTTTTCAGCAAGGAAGAGAGCTTATCTCTTTTTTCGTTTGGGAAGTAGTTAGTGCTTGATCTGATTTAGACTCGCTGGTCTTTGGCTGAGTGAGGTCGTAAGATAGCTGTTTTAGAGAGAAGAAATTGGAGGCTGTTCTGTTTTTTCCTCTTGATATCTAGTGGTGGGCTGGAGATAATGATGAAATGTCGAGAGAATTTTGGTAGTTGTTTATGAGACGGGTTGTAAGGAAGGTAGAGCAGCGAGTTGTAAAAGAAGGAAGAAGAAACGAAGAGTGATATGAGAAGGTAGTGAACCGTACGAGCTATGCCGGTGGTGTGTTTTCGATAAAATTAAGCTGGGGCTAGCGTTGCCCGGTGTTGGTAAAAGGAGAAAGACAAGGCGGGCCGTAGATATATTTTTCCCTGAAAGCAAAAGTGGTCGGAGCCCTAATAAAAGAGACGAGTGAGCGTATGGCTGAAAAGGTGGATATATTAGCTGTTCCTGAACGAATGTATGGGTAGTGAAGAAGTATGGATGCTTCCCGATGCATGGCTTTGTCCTTAAAGTATTTGTGGAAAAGACTCTCCTCGACGCTCGGCGGAACTGTTGCAGCTAAAAGGCCAAATGTTATGTAAGTCAATTAATATATTCATGTCTTTAATATTCCTGCTTCTTGTATCTCGTTGCTTCACTTAAAATGTATTAAGTTTTTTTTAAAGAGAGTAACTTTGTGTTGGTATGTAAGGACGGATGGTCCAGATCAATACTAGCTTCTGTATCATGATGGTAAATTTTCTCCTTATTCTGCTGCAAGTTAAACATTAAGAAATATAGTGTAATTCTGCTGTAGTCTAATTAAAAATTTGTATATGTTAAAAACTCAAATTTTAGTGTTTGTGCTCCTTTGTGAAAGTATTGGTTTTTTATTTAATTGTGTCAGAGAAAACATAACAATGAAAGATTAATTACACTAGAGAAACAAGTTTATTTTCTTTAGTTACTTCTGACTGCGGGTATCGTTTTACCTATTTTTTCTGACCTAGGGTTTTGCGATAGAAAAGTTAATAAGTAAAAGATATTTTTAAGAACACAACGCGATGATAGATTTATTGTTTGTAAAAAAACTATACGATCCTTTCCTTTTTTAGTAAACAAGTAAATTTAATTAGTAAATTGTAATCATTGTTATTGCAGGGAGTAAATTCAATTTAATGTTATTATTGTAAAATTATTTAATGCCAAATGAAAAGTCTGTATTTTATGTTTTAAATTGAAGTAAATGACCAATTTAAACCCAATGAATATTATTTTAAAATTTGAATAGTACCTTATTAACAAATAAATCATAAGTCCATAAGAAAACATTATGATACAAGTATTACGACCTCATAGTGACTACGCCGAAAGTTTTCTTGATGATATTATCATATTTTCTTCAAACTGGGAAGATCATCTTAATCATATTAAATCCATTTTAGAAACTCTGAAAAAATTGAATTTTTCGGCAAATTTACAGAAATGCTCGTTTGCGATGTCGAAAGTAAAATATTTAGGACATGTGGTAGGCTCAGGAGAGCACGGCCCAGATCCGGACAAGATATCAGATATTAAAGATTTGAAAGCCCCTAAAACTAAGAAAACATTGAAGTCACTCCTAGGATTATTTAACTATTACAGAGACTATGTGCCTCGGTATGCCATTATAGCGAAACCTTTAACGGACTTAACTCGAAAAACTGTGCCAAACGACCTTCCATGGTCAGAAGAAGCCGAAAGCGCATTTAATTCGTTAAAGAATTGTTTGTGCTTTATAACATCTCTGTATACACCTGATATGTCGAAACCTTTTGAAATCGATACTGATGCTTCAGTGACCGGAATTGGAGCCTGTCTAATGCAGAGAGATGAGCAGAATAAACTGAAACCTATAACTTTCGCAAGCCAAAAACTGACCCCTGCTCAATCAAAGTGGAGCACTATTGAAAGGGAAGCTTATGCTGTAATATGGGCATTAGGTAAATTCGAAATGTGGACTTATGGAACCACTATTATCTTACACACGGACCATAACCCTTTAAAATATTTGACAGAAACAGTTCCTAAGAACGCCAGATTACAAAGATGGGCATTGGCTCTATCTCGCTATCGAGTGACTATTGCTCATAAGTCAGGAAGCAGTAATACTATTGCAGATGCTTTATCACGCATTCATGAATAAAGTCATAAGTTAGTTTAATATTGTATTTGTTATTACATATATATATATGTGTATGTTTATTTTGTTTTTTATATTCAAGTATATTAATTCATTAAGATTATTTAAAGTGCATAAGAAAATCCATGTCAGGATAAATGTTTATTCATATATATTATATATATATTTTATTCCTATTATGTGTTTAAATGTTACTTATTTTATACCATAGAAAATATTTAAATTTTAAGTGAAATATAAGTGTTATTGCTCTTGATGGAACATTGCATATTAGGTCAAAGATGAGACAATAATTAAGAATTTAAAAGGACAATTAGACTTTCATGAACATTTATTTAAAGATGAAACAATAATTAAGAATTTAAAAGGACCATTAGACTTTCATGAACAGTTATATAAATTATCCACAAATTTTTGTTAGTAGTTTCACTGTGAAGGCCATTGTCCCTCAAGTGAAACTGGAGGGAAGGTGTGAACGCCGCACCTCTGAGTTCGAGAGTATCCCAAAACAAGAACTGAAAAGTTTGGTACGAAAGTGTGGCAACAGTGTGTGCGTATGTGAATCAAGATGGACTAGCGTTCCATTCTATATGTTTTTTAGAAAATACTTTATTTGATGTTAATTTATGTGTTCGTTATGTATTTTATGTTTGTGCCGTAAGTAAAAGTAAAATCTTTAAAAGTAAACCAAGCGTGATCAATGTCTTAATGTGTCTCGAGATGAATTTAGTGGAAGAAAAGAACCAGGTGCGAAAAAGAAGTCGCCACAATTTATTTATTTTTTGTGTTTATTGTACTTTTTATAAAACTGATGGCATATTTTTTATGTAAGATAGGAATCAATTATAACACTCGTGTGTATCATGAAAAATGCCAAACAAAAACAGCAACAGCACCCTATGAAATCTTTTCTTGAACAAAAACGGCTGCATGCAACGTATAGTGCCTTGTAGTAAGATTAAAGTAAGGTATATAGTGTATATATGTTCTATTCTTATAAATAAATACCTTCGACATTTCTTCTATAAAGTCGATTTTATACGTTTTTCAAACTAATGGTATTTTAAATTTGTGTCGGTAGATAAAAGGTTAAGTGTATTTAATTACGTATAGGAAACTGTAAAATATAGGATACGCAAGAATAATTGATAGATATGAAACAATTTGGAATGTTATAATTATTATTACTATTATTATTGATATTATTATTATGGATAACACTACAGAATAACACTCAGAATATGGATAACACACGGAAATAATGAAGAACATTGGAAGGATGTTTATGAACGTTACAAAATTCAGCCAGAAAGACAGAAAGATTTAACAAGAGATATCGTTGCTACCATGTCAAACTACTGAATGCCCAAAAATGCTTTTTTCATATTCGATATTTTGAGTTTGCTTTTAGAATGCGCATACAATACATAGGAAAAATACACTTAAACAGCTACTTAACAAAACAGGAAATATATAAAATTAGGTTATATTTACATGGCGCTGATTTTCAGTTCACAATTAAAACATATTGAAAACTATCTTAAAAAAGTAACCATTTTCACATTCGATAGTTTCACGTTGTAGCGATGATATATGTTCTCTTTTAAATTTCATTTGGAAAGTAAAAAGTTAAACTATTAAATTAAAGAGCCTAAATTGAATTAATCTGACAATAGTGATAAAAAATTTGGAGCAGCTCCGTTTCATCTTTCTTTATAATTTAAACAAATGTAAATCATTGAATAATTCCATATTTAATCACAAGTGAAAAATAACAGCTTTTGGGTATTTCGCCCAGAGTTCGTACGTTTTTACAATGGACTTTAATGCATCCGAATATTTTTGTGGGTTTCTGCAAAATAATATAAATGCTATTCCCACATTTTCCGGTAACGATCATTCTTTTGCAAAAATCTAAAACATATATATTAGTTTTATTGCTTTTTAAATAATTCAATGGACTTCAGATAAATAAACTCAAATGACTGTAAATATGTCAAAATTCTTTCATATTTTCTTATAAAAGAAACATAAGTAATGTGCGCCCATTCTTTTCCCAAATGTTAATAATTTAGCAAAGTAATGTAACATACATCAGTTTTTTCATTTTTGTTTCTAACAATTTAACATTGCTATAATGAATTTCAAATAATTTGAATTTGTAAGTCGTGATAAAGAATAATTCTTTGTATTCCTGAAACTAGTTATAAATCCTACATTCAAGAAAATTGATACGATTCGCGAAGTGGTGACTGCCATAACTGCCAATTTTTAGTTCAATCGAATAAAGCATTTAGATACTATCTAGTTCACTCACATGCACACACAATATAAGTAATATGCACCCATCCTTTTCCCTAACGTTAATAATTTAACAAAGTAATGTGACATACATCAGTTTTTTTATTTTCGTTTTTAACAATTTAGCATCACTATAATGAATTTCAAATAATTTGAATACGCAAGTAGTGATAAAAAATAATTCTTTGTATTCCTGAAACTATAGCTATAAGTCCTACATTCAGGAAAATCGATACAATTCGTGAAACGGTGATTATAACTTAACTACCAATTTTTAGTTCAATTGAATAAAGCATTTAGATACTATCGAGTTCACTCACACGCATAAACTTCCATTCATGTACATTCATTCATATATGCATGCATAGATTACCTTGAATGTAGAAAAATTAATTCAGGAAACCTCAAAACTAAAACATACACCAAAATATCACAGTTAGGTTTTTCTTTTTGTATAATACTTTCTTTACATAGTATGTGGTAATGTTCGGTGCGTGTTATCTGCCATGGTTAAAGCCAATTAATTGTGCTATGGTTCTGAACTTGGGGTTCTAGCCCGTATTTACGCAATACTATATGCTCAAAAAATTTTAATACATTTATATGGGAAATTGTTTATAAATATTAATAGTTTTTTTCTCTTAATACTGGAAACATTTTATTTATTTATTTATTTTTTGTTTATTAATATGTAGCTAACCATTAAGAATTTCTTGATTTAAAGATTAATAATGGATTTGAGATGTTTACAATTATGTCCTGCCTCAATGTAAATTAATGTTTCAGTACGTTGATAAAAATAAATCTGAAAACTAAAACGTACAAAATTAGATTCTGCGCACATTTCATCAAATCCATTCAAATGTAATAAAAAAGAAATAGTTCGAAACAATACAGCACGGATTTTTATTGAGTTACAATAACAATAATGAAAAAAGATGTTCTTTTGAGCGATGCACAAAATTTCAATTTAATTTCTTCCCAGACATTTTAATATTAAATCATCCCATTTTCTATCAAATATGTCTGAGTTTTACATTTCACAAGATTCTTTAAATTATGGAATGATTGGTTGTCATGACTACGCTTCGCCAGCGGAGTTTGTACTGAGATTCAAACTTCCCTTTAAGGTTCAGAAGAAAATTACATTTAATTTTCAAATTGCAGAATATTTAAATGCTAAATTTCTGTAAACAGAAATATTTGAAAGCTTTGTTTCAACTGTGATTGTAACCATTATAACTAATCAAATCTAATGATTGTGCTTTTTGAAATAACAAATGAGTTTGATGGGACATCAAGAATGTTTTTCATTTTCTTCTGGAAGAATAATTGGAACTTTTCATTCGTATCATGCATAAGTTTAATAATATATGTTTTAATTAATTTTACATTAATAGGTTTGATTATTTAAAACAAATATTCACCGGATGAATTGTTTGAATGTTATTATAAAGCATATAATGCATGACTTTGTGCTTTTATTATTACCCACTTATTATTATTTTATAAAAAAATATAGAGCGATTAAACTTCCTAAAAGATCATGCAAAATCGTAAAGATGAATTATTTTTATTTTCCAAGTTTTTCAGAAATATGTGCAATTTTTCTTAAATATACTTTAACCAATAGAATTTTGGTAACTCTCTTTAAAGATTAATTTTCATTACTTTACTGCATGAATAAAATGTACCAATATTTTTTAATCTGTTCCTTAGTGAGAAATATGGGTATTTCTAGTTCGTTACTATAGCATGAGTATTGTGGATTTAATATTTAATGTTTCTTTTTACTATTCCCGGCTAAATCTATTTTGTCATTTATGGATAAATTTGGCATTTGATCAGATGTGTTTCTCTTGCATTTTAGAATCTTCTAACGTTATATAATGGTAGAGGAAAATTGCATTTGTTGTATGTATCATTAGTTTTCTTTATCCCCCCCCTTCCCCCCTCACTTTTATCATGCTGCTTGGTTGCAAATGATTCTACTCATTTTTTAAATATCTTTGCAGTATTTTATGATTATTATTTGCCATCATTAAGTATAGCTGTACAAAGTGGATAATATTTTAAATACAATATATATATGATTAATTTAGTTTATATAAATTTAGTTTATAAATATCAATAATATTAAATAATAATTTTTTTCTAATAATATTAAAATCTTCATTTTAACTTTTTAAAATCTCATCACATGGTCTTTCAGAGGTTTTGGGGAAAGTTGGGCGCCCGAAATACTAGTTTAACCCAGTGCTCCTTTTCTTGTTATTTCAGTTTCATTTATTTGATTCTGCCTTTGCTTCACATAGTTTTCAGTTCTTATATCAAATATGTGTATTCATTTTTTATATTACACACACACACGCATATATATAGTTAATGTTATAAGATTGTAAAATGTAACACAAACATGATATCACATGTTAATCAAATGCTAAAGTTATCCATATGAAACAAAAAGTATGTAACTGGGAACATTTAAAAGAAATATGAAATCCTCCACAATACTCACGCTATAATGAATCATAAATACCCACACTCACCAATAAGGGACAGATTAAAAATATCAAATGATAAAGAAAAAAGGAATGTTCATCCATACCATAGATTTTAACATAAAAAATAAACAGTGATAAATTTTATTAAAATTTGAAGGTAGCATTCGGAAAATGAAGGACATCTCTCTTCAGGAACCACACATTCTTCATAGGTATTGTAAGATTTCTATAACCATAGTAGCTATATTAAACCAAGAGTTACTAATCCAACAGTGGACGTCCGATCTTGCGATATAATTTAAAAATTTGAAAGACATGCAGAACTAGTATGTTGTGGCCACCACAAGACTTTCTTCTATATTTTCCTATACATATTCAATCAGTAACAATATAAAAAAAAAAAAAGATTTTTTTTTTCTAAGTTTTTTTTTTTTTTTTTTTTTTTTTTTTTTCTGTAAAAATTAATACATATTCAATCACTAACAATATTTAAAAAAAAAAAAAAAAAAAAAAAAAAAAAAAAAAAAATGCGAATTTTTTTTTTCTCTTTTTTTTTTTTTTTTTTTTTTTTTTGGTTAAAAGTAAAAAAAAATCGATAGCTTTGTTTTAAATTATCACAGATTTATAGTTCAACCATTCGTTTTAAAGGTATTGACGAGATCTTTCGAATGATACCCATCTTCAAAATTTACCCCCCACGGGGGGGAGTACTTCCCCCCAGGGAGGGAAGCGATGCCCCCCCCATGCACAAAATTTTTTTCCTAGTTACGTACTACTATTATCAATAATTCATATTAATTTTACAATCACAAGTGTAAAATAACTCTTATTACGCACATTTATACGAATTTTTGTCCTATTCTGCCATGTTAAAAATTTAGATAAAATGCTATCACAGCGCCTCCTGTTGAGCTATTGATCCCCAAATATAATCAGCACCAGTTTATGTCGGGGACCAACTAAATACCAAGTTTGGTAAAATTTCGTTTAAAAAAAAAAAAAAAAAAAAAAAAAAAAAAAACGATTTTTTTTCTAAGTTTTTTTTTTTGTTAAAAGTAAAAAAAATCGATAACTTTGTTTTAAATTATCACAGATTTATGGTTCAACCATTCGTTTTAAAGGTATTGACGAGATCTTTCGAATGATACCCATCTTCAAAATTTAACCCCCCCGGGGGGGTACTTCCCCCCCAGGGGGGGGAACCGATGCCCCCCCATGCACAATTTTTTTTCCTAGTTAACTACTACTATTATCAATAACTCATATTAATTTTACAATCCGTAGTTTAAAATAACTCTCATTATGCCCATTTATACAGAATTTTGTCCTATGCTGCCATGTTAAAAATTTTCATAAAATACGATCACAGCGCCATCTGTTGAGCTATTGATCCCCAAATCTAATGGGCACCAGTTCATGTCAGGTTGCAACTAAATACCAAGTTTGGTTAAATTTCATTCATTGGTTCGTGAGATACAGCGTCCACAAAAAAATGATACAGACACACAGACAGACAGACAGACGCACAGACAGACATTTTCTAAAAACTATCAATTCGTGTTCAGGACATCCCAAAACGTGTAGATCCGTCAAAAAACGGAGGTCGAAAATTTTCGCGAATCCAATACTTTCTCTATATTACATATAGAAGAAAGTAAAAAACTGAATAAATAACCGAAGGAATATTATTTAAAATTATAACACCATGGAGGCTGGTAAAAGGGTATTAAAAATATTATTTTCATTTACTGACATAATGACAAGAGAAAGCGTTTTTATTGAATTCTTAAATGAAATAATTTAATTAGCAAGAAAAATTCCATGATGTGTTATAGTGAGAGGATTAAGGGGCCTCGCTTAATTATCATCACTGGAAGACAAAGCCAGTGACACTCTATGGGAAAATAATCCCTGTTATAATTCAATAAGTAACACATATTTTTAAATTCCGCTTTCACATTCAGAAAGCTCACAACTGTTAATTATTTATCGTTTTCTAGATTTTTTTTTTTTTTTTTTCAAATTTGTTTTCCTATACATTGTAATTGTAAGCATCCTCTTTCACGTGAAACCAGTAAAATAAAAAATAAAAGAAATAAAGCAAAAAGTAATAAATAAATAAATAAGATAACATTAGAAATTCTAACTTCTAAACTTTCATTAAATTATTTATTTTAATTTATAATTGTTGCCAAAAAAATTAAACTTTAAATTTTACATCTACTTTTTAAGATAGCACGCGATCTTGTTTTATATAAAAATTAAACCATTAAATTCATTTTTTTACTTATTTTTTATTCACATTGCTCGCGCACTTCTTATTTCCTAATTCAAAATTATATATATATAAAAAAAAAAAAAAAAAAACTTTTCCGATATCGTTTGTAACGATACTGATTATTATTAATTTTCTTTTCATTTTATTAAAAAACTAGTATGTTGTGGCCACCACAAGACTTTCTTCTATATTTACCTATACATATTCAATCAGTAACAATATTAAAAAAAAAAAAAAAAAAAAAAAAAAAGTACGATTTTTTTTTTCTAAGTTTTTTTTTTTTTTTTTTGTTAAAAGTGAAAAAAATCGATAACTTTCTTTTAAATTATCACAGATTTATAGTTCAACCATTCGTTTTAAAGGTATTGACGAGACCTTTCGAAAGATACCCATCTTGAAAATTTATCCCCCCCGGGGGGGTACTTCCCCCCCCCAGGGGGGGAAGCGATGCCCCCCCATGCAGAAAATTTTTTTCCTAGTTACATACTACTATTATCAATAATTCATATTAATTTTACAATCACAAGTTTAAAACAACTCTAATTATGCACATTTATACGAATTTTTGTCCTATGCTGCCATGTTAAAAATTTAGATAAAATGCTATCACAGCGCCACCTGTTGAGCTATTGATCCCCAAACATAATCAGCACCAGTTTATGTGGGGGACCAACTAAATACCAAGTTTGGTTAAATTTCGTTAAAAAAAAAAAAAAAAAAAAAAAAAAAAAAAATTGCGATATTTTTCTGTTTTTTTTTGTTAAAAGTAAAAAAAATCGATAACTTTGGTTTAAATTATCACAGATTTATCGTTCAACCATTCGTTTTAAAGGTATTGACGAGATCTTTCGAAAGATACCCATCTTGAAACTTTGCCCCCCCGGGTGGGAACTTCCCCGGGGGAACCGATGCCCCCACATGCACAAAAATTTTTTCCTAGTTAACTACTACTATTATCAACCTAATCTTTCGAAAGATACCCAATGTGAAAATTTACCCCCCCTGGGGTGGTATTTCCCCCCTAGGGGGGGAAGCGATGCCCCCCCATGCAGAAAAATTTTTTCCTAGTTACATACTACTATTATCAATAATTCATATTAATTTTACAATCACAAGTTTAAAACAACTCTAATTATGCACATTTATACGAATTTTTGTCCTATGCTGCCATGTTAAAAATTTAGATAAAATGCTATCACAGTGCCACCTGTTGAGCTATTGATCCCCAAACATAATCAGCACCAGTTTATGTCGGGGACCAACTAAATACCAAGTTTGGTTAAATTTCGTTAAAAAAAAAAAAAAAAAAAAATTGCGATATTTTTCTTTTTTTTTTTTGTTAAAAGTAAAAAAAATCGATAACTTTGGTTTAAATTATCACAGATTTATCGTTCAACCATTCGTTTTAAAGGTATTGACGAGATCTTTCGAAAGATACCCATCTTGAAACTTTGCCCCCCCGGGTCGGAACTTCCCCCCCCGGTGGCCCCCACATGCACAAAAATTTTTTCCCAGTTAACTATTACTATTATCAACGAGACCTTTCGAAAGATACCCATCTTGAAATTTTGCCCCCCCGGGTGGGAACTCCCCCCCCCCCGGTGGGGGGCCAACCGATGCCCCCACATGCACAAAAATTTTTTCCAAGTTAACTATTACTATTATCAACGAGACCTTTCGAAAGATACCCATCTTGAAAATTTACTTCCCCGGGGGGGATTTTCCCCCCCCAGGGGGGGAACCGATGCCCCCCCCATGCACAAAATTTGTTTCCTAGTTAACTACTACTATTATCAATAATTCATATTAATTTTACAATCGTAAGTTTAAAATAACTCTCATTATGCCCATTTATACGGTATTTTGTCCTATGCTGCCATGTTAAAAATTTGCATTGATCCCCAAATCTAATGGGCACCAGTTCATGTCAGGGTGCAACTAAATACCAAGTTTGGTTAAATTTCATACATTGGTTCGTGAGATACAGCGTCCACAAAAAAATGATACAGACACACAGACAGACAGACAGACAGACAGACACACAGACAGACAGACACACAGACAGACATTTTTTAAAAACTATCAATTCGTGTTCAGGACATCCCAAAACGTGTAGATCCGTCAAAAAACGGAGGTCGAAAATTTTCGCGAATCCAATACTTTCTCTATATTACATATAGAAGAAAGTAAAAAATGATTTTGATGAAATTCTGGCAAAAGCAGAATTTAGTTTACGACGGAGGACTACTAGTTTTTTTTTCCTTCCCAATTATAACATCGCTTTCAAATTATTCAATTATATTTTCGATAAATTTTAGATTTCGATAAATGTCCAACTATCGAAAAATGATTTCGACAAATGTCCAACTATCGAAAACGACAACGCAAAAATCCCAGATTGAGACTAATAGGCCCTCAGTCCTAAAAAAAAAAAATCAATTTCGAAAATTTGTAAATATCTATCTGAACACAAATATCTATGATATTTGTGAATATCTAATTTTTAACATTTATACAAAGTATACATTATTCTATTTATGGGATAACATGTAAAATATCACTCAAGAAATTTTAGGGGGAAAAAGTAACTCCTTCTGAAGATTCTTCTTTATTTCAACCATGTGCTTCTCCTCAATCTTGACTGACACTAGCATCTGAGTTACAACAGCTGTTGAAACTGTAAACAAAATAAATTCATGAATTCTGTATCTTACGCAGAGCGGAGTCCCAGTTATGCTTATCTTATAGGTTTAAGTAAGGAAATCACAAAAGTATATTTCTGCGAGTATCAAAGACAAATATTACAACAGCTTCGAAACAAATATTTATACTTGATATTATAATATAAACTTAAAGAAGATGGTGTCTTAATATTAGACTTTAATATTTTTCAACAAAATTTAAAATGACTTATGAAATTGGTTCACACTTTCCCGACACTTACAATTCTTTTAAAGTATTACATGTTATATAAATTCACTATAAAAAAAAATAAATAATATAATTCACTGTTATATAAATTCACTGTTAAAAATTTCAACAGAAAACTCTGTTTAATCTATTATCTTAAGTCTTACGTAAAATTACAGAGAAAAATAAACGGAGATGTTAAAAAACTTATTTTATACATTCATTTTAATAGCTAATATTAATTTAATTAATTATTGGTGAGAATATATTTCGGACTTGGAATGCTTTTTCTAAAGTAGAATCAGTCATTTTTAATTTTAATTAAATAATTAAATAATAAAATTACGTAACAATACAGAATAAAGATTGAGAATCTCGGTTATTCACTTTTAACTAAGGATTATTTTAAATTTACAGAGACTCTGGATAAATATTTACATTAAATTTACAGAAATTTTTAACAGTGTGTTTCCAGTTGAAAATGATATAAATAATAATACTACGTGTAAGGTGACTCGTAAAAGAATATAAAAACTTTACAGTGTATTGAGAGTTATTTAAGTTTATTTTAACATTTTTCTTCTGCAGAACGTAAACGAAATTAACATAAATGTTTTATAGTGAAACATGTTTCCCAAAGATTATGTTAAAATTAGCATTAATGATTTTTTTACAGGGACACACAAAAATATTCAGATATATTAGAGGATATTAGTGGATATTGCTTAAAGTACATCCAAGTTATATTATGAGTTTCTAGCATAAATGTAATGAAATTGAAAAGTTTTAATGAGTTCGGTTAAAAAAGTGTTAATGGTTTGATAGACATAGGTTTGTCTATCTGTGTGTCCGTGCTTTCTTTTCCATAAACAGGTATAGTATATCTTGAAACTTGAAACTGATACATTTTATTCATGTACGGACAAATTATAACTTTTTCACAAAATCTTGTAATATACGTTTCCTGCTATCCTGTATATATTTCACAAAATGTTCAATTACATGCAGATTTTAAATCTCATAAAAGGACAATATGTCATGCTATCTTTTTAAAAGTAAAGAAGCAATAACAATTTTTTGTAAGATTCTGTCCTCCGTATTTGAAAATAAAATATATATTAAACAAAATAGGGAGGGGAAAAAATTGAAAGTTAAATAATATAATGGGTAAGTACAGTTAGAAAGTGCTTTATAATCAAGGGGAGTAATTTTTCTTTCACGTTTAGAGTGATTAAATATGAATATGAGGGCATTCTTGTCACAAGTTTTTTGAGGATCTTATTTCAAAACTGAGATACAGATGTTGTTTGATTGCCAGTTTCGTAAACTTCACGATACAAAAACAGTAAAAATATCTGCTCAAAAAGCCTGCTTTATATAACTTGACATTAAGTATAATTTAATTAAATATTATTTTTTCTGAAAAATCTGGAAGAACGCTAGATCACAAATTATAAAATATCAATGGTAGTACTGAATTTAATTAATATTTTTACTTTCTTCTATATTCAATAGAAGAAAGTATTGGATTCGTAAAAATTTTCAACTTCGGGTTTTCGATAGATTTACACGTTTCGAGAGCTGTAGAACACGATTTGACCATTTTAAGAAAATGTCTGTCTGTCAGTCTGTCAGTCTGTCTGTGAGTCTGTCTGTCTGTGTGTGTGTGTGACAAAATTTTGTGGCAACCGTATCTCAGGAACTACTGCACAGAATTTCATACAAATTGGTATGTAGTTGCACCTTGACATAAATTAGTGCCTATCAACTTTTGGTAAAAATTGTTTTACAGGTTGCGTTGCCATCCCGCTTTTTCTAAATTTTTAACATGGTGATATAGGGCAAAATTTTGTATAAATGTGCATAAAGAGAATTATTTTTTAGTAATCATTATGAAATTTAAAAGAATTATTTATAATAGAGATAGTCAACTGGGAAAAAAATTTTGTATGTGTAGGAGCCCCGCCTCGTGGGGAAGTCCCCCCCCCCTCGTGGGGAGTAAATTTTCAAGATGGGTATCTTTCGAAAGGTCTCGTCAATACCTTTAAAACGAATGGTAGAGCTATAAATCTGTGATAATTTAAAACAAAGTTATTGATTTTTTTTTTTTTTTTTTTACTTTTAACGGAAAAAATCTTAGAAAAAAAAAATCGTATTTTTTTTTTTTTTTTTTTTTTTTTTTTTTTTTTACGAAATTTAACCAAACTTGGTATTTAGTTGGCCCCTGCCATAAACTGGTGCTGATTAGATTTGGGGATCAATCGTTCAACAGGTGGCGCTGTGATCGTAATATTTCTAAATTTTCAACATGAATAGGACAAAATTTCGTATAAATGTACATAATGAGAGTTATTCTTAACCTGTGATTGTAAAATTACTATGAATTATTGATAATAGCAGTAGTTAATTAGGAAAAAAAATGTGCATGTGGGGTGATCGCTTCCCCCCCTGGGGGGAAGTACCCCCAGGGGGGGGGGGGAATTTTCATGATGGGTATCTTTCGAAAGGTCTCGTCAATACCTTTAAAATGAATGGTTGAACTATAAATATGTGATTATTTAAAACAAAGTTATCGATTTTTTTTTTTACTTTTAACAAAAAATAACTGAAAAAAAATCTTATTTATTTATTTATTTTTTTAAATATTGTTACTGAGTGAATTTGTATAGGAAAATATAGAAGAAAGTCTTGTGGTGGCCACAGCATACTAGTTTTATATGTATAAAATCTCTAATTTTTCAACTTAATTAATATATTTTTGGACTGTGAATTCATAATCACTATTTATAGCGATTTTTTAATTTTACTTCAAAATTGGTAGACAAATCGATTATTTATTTTTATTTTTATTTTTTTATTTATTTTTAATAAAAACATTTTTATACTCCAATACAAAATCCATGAGACTCATGTGTTGAAAGTTGGATGGATGATTGACAGGTCGTAAATTTTGAAACAACAATGCAAAGTGGCTTGAATCACATACTAATTAATCTGATTAAATCTATCAAACAAATTTTCAAGAGACATGACTAAGTACCGCCTTGGTTAAATCATAGTTCTAACAATTGCTAAAAAAAAAAAAAGAGCTATAGTGCCACAAACTGACACGCGCACACATGGAGAAAGAGATGGACATAGGTGTATAGGACAAAACATATATTGACTAAATTTAGTCATATGGACAAAACCTATCTCATTTTTTGGTAGGAGGTTAAAAAAGAGCACGTGTGTTGACGCATCTTTCAATCACAATTTTATCGTAAATGGCTGTATAATGCACTCGGATACAAAGGATGTTCTGATATTTTTGTAATGGTTTTACCTTCTCATTTCTATACTAGTCGGCCTGCGCCGGAACAGTGCTTGATTTTTACTCATGTATTTCGAAATTTATTTCTCCTTGCCAGTTCAAATTACTAAATATTGGTCTACAGGGTATTCAAAGTAAATGACATTATATTTTACATCATATGATATTTATATGTTTTGGAGTCCAAACGTCTCCAAGACGGTTGAGCACCGGGCTCGTAACTGGAAGACTGCGAGTTCGGTACTCGAGCCGGCCAAAAACCGTCCTGTACACTAATGGTGGCTGGTGCTCGTAAAATCTGTCGTGGCCGCAATATCCTCCATGTTCCCTTCAAAATTATACTACTGAGGGTTACCGAAACGGGGAAGCCATCCTCTCTGTGATGGCATGTCTCCAGACGGGTGAGACCTAGACCGTCGCCAATTGCCCACTACGCAGCATTAGTGCGACGTAAAACGCAACCAACCAACCAAGAAATTAAAAATGACTTCGTAATCCTTTAATTCAAATTGTATAATCACAAGCTTATTTATTTATTTATATAATTAATTTATCGTAACGTAGTTTAATTGTACCTTTTTATTTATTTTTTTTTTCCGCTGGCGTAACGAAATTCCGCATACCGCTCCCCCCCCCCCCCCCCCCCAAAAAAAAAAAAAAAAAAAAAAAAAAAAAAAAAAAAAAAAAATCTGTTATACACCATTGTGAAATATATATTTTTAAATAAATCTCTGTAAATGGACCAATGAATTATGTATGTGTTTGCGTAATTTATAATTTGAACCAATGATACAATATTCCAAAATTATGCAAACCATACATTTTTATTTTCTTTACCCCAAAATTTGTTGCGATTATGATGTAAGATTTTTCCTTAAATTATCCTGTTTTTCATTATTTTATTGAGTTGAAATGTACGGTTAGAAACCATATATAAAATTTTACTTTCTTTATTCCAATACGTTGTTTTAGCTATGACATCATTTTCAGCTTTAA
Organism: Salticus scenicus; assembly: GCA_963930645.1. Lineage (NCBI taxonomy): Eukaryota > Metazoa > Arthropoda > Arachnida > Araneae > Salticidae > Salticus > Salticus scenicus. Next base: position 114,271,624 of record OZ005656.1, read on the forward strand.
TTTCTCGAAACTTAGGCTTTTATCATTGAAAAAATTAATAAGAAAGGTTTTTTTTCTCAAAATAGTCAAATAATTTTCCGAAAACACTATAACATGTAAATCCATCAACAACCGGAAGTCGAAAATTTTATTTTCATCATAAATGTAGGAGAATACTAAAAAGTGCTTATTCTATGTATGTTTAATATTTTCCTGCTTAAACAAATCCATTCCCTTTTATTTATATATATATATTTCATTCGTACATGATTTCTTTGGAAATAAGTTATATTCTTAAAATATCTCCTATTTGTTCTTTGCGAGGAGAAATTCCATGTTTTCCAGAATTCTCAGTGGTATTGATATCCACTGCAACTCGAAATAAATAGCTTTTAAGCAAAATCCTTTCATTCGGATATTGACTCATCACATTATTTCCCTGCACGTCAAGCATCTATGAGTATTAAAATATCGTTTCAGGAGATTTTGACTGACAAATATCGACTAAGTTCTTAGTTTCGTTTATATTTTGTTGGAAAAACTTACCTTTAGAGGAAAAAGAAATCGGTTTAGGATATTTTCTTCGATATATTTAAGTATGTTGTTTTATATAAATCGATAGTTGTTTGGTTGACTGATGCATATGTGCTCTATGTGTTTATAGGCCCAGAGCAAAGAACTTTCTGACTTATTATACTTCATATTATTCATAATGATGTATCAAATTAGAAAGTACTTAATTTTGAATCACAAAATCTTCAGATATATAAATTAAACAAATTGTTTAAAACCTTTATGATTGTATTATAATTATAATTGTTATTATTATTATTTAGAAAAAAAGAAAAGGAAAAAAAAAGGAGAAGAAGGATTAAAATAAGTTATAAATATTATATAGAGACTTTCCAGATTGTTGAAATGTATATATATATATACACAGATAAGAATGTTTTCTTTTTAATATTTTAATATAAGAACTATTTATTTTTTCTTTGAATTTCATAACGCTTAACAGAAAAAAAATCCTGCATAATTTACACTAATATTTTTTTTAAGTGCCAATTGTAATTTTTGGAGGATCATTTACTATATTTCCATAAATCCATCTTTGTTTCGTAATTTTTCTATTGACGTAATTAGTTTTTAAGTTATGGAAAATTATAGTTTATATGAAGTTTTTTTTTTAAACTGTCGTTTTATTTATTTACGTTTCTAAAACTGTTGAAGATATACTTAGAAATATTATTCATCAATTCCTCAACTATTATGAGAGAAATGCCGAGTTGGTAATTAGCCAGGGTGGCTCAGTAGTAGAGCATCCGCACGGTATGCGGAATCCCTGGGTTCAATTCCTGGTTCTGGCATTTTCCATAGAGTTGGTATGGAAAAAAAGAAAAAAGAAAGAAAATCAACCCTACACTCCATTTTTCCTAAATGTTTAAGATATACAGTAGAACTTCGTTAATGTGAACACTGTTAACGTGAATTACTTTTAACATGAACTGTGTCCACAGTCCCTTTCAAAAGGAAGATTAGTTTCTGATTTACTAATAGTATGAACTACTGATAACATAAACACATTTTTTATCCCCATTGAGATTCACGTTAATGAGGTTCGACTGTATTTATAAATTAAATATATACCTTTTAAGAGGCGGTTTACAAACTGTTGTGGGTGGACATTTTTATCTTTCAATGGGATCAGAAAGGCGTTGTTTTTCTTTTATTTCAGAACTGTATCGATGATTTGCATAATTGAACTGTCAAATAGGGCAGTTCTTTAAGAATTGCACTACTAGAGGCGCAAAACAAGTTTTAGACCATAACGTATAGGAATATACAACTGACATTAACTTACAAAAATTCCTTCTTATATTGTTAACTTCTTAAACTGTGTAATATTCCTTAGTTAGAATCACAAATCATGAAAAAGAAAATAAAAAATGCTCTGGGAGTTGACGGGATTTTAAACTGAAACGGAACTAGTTATATTTGTTGACAAAACCTAATTCAAAGGCGGATCCAATGATTGGTGAACTGGGTCAATACTCTTATGAGCACACAAAATGCCTATATACAGGTACATAAACAACTTTTACGCATATAAAATGTATAAATAAAAAAAATATAAAATAAATAAATAAAACTTCGCAAAAGCATCTGACACCTAAAAACGAAACAAATAAAACCTAGAAACTGAGAGACAGATACTTAACTTTCTGTAATATTTTCTAAAAAGTTAAAAAGTATTACTTTTGTCCGCCTGCCTGTTTGCCCGTCTGTCCGCGTTTTATTTCTATAAATCTTTTTAGAATATCTTTTGAAACTGATATCAGTTACTCAGTTTCCTATGGTATATCTGCTACGGTATAAATAATATTATTGCCTTGTGTACAGTTACCCACAAAAAGAATTTAATTTATGGTCTATGATAGGTATTTCGTTAAACGTTAAAGCATATATTAATATCTTATCTTTACATTGAACAAACGCGGTGCAGGGCCACGCAAAATTATTCAGATATACCTGATGGGTTTATAAGTGGAAAGTGTTAAAGAATGCCTTGAAACTTAATTATGTTATTCAGGCTCCCTGTAATATATTTTAGTCTGACAGGACTATTGATTTCTGTCGGATATTATAAAGTTAGCAAAGTTACTAACTACCACTACTAAGAAAGTTAAAAATGTTCTTGACTTCGGTTCGCCTTTCTGTTTATTGTTCTGTCTGCTTGTCCACGTTCTCATTACCGTAAATAATGTTAGAATGCCTTCAAACTGCCTATATGTATTTTTTTTTTTCTTTTAAAAGTAGTATAAATAGTATTGCTGGTGTTTGAATTAGGACACACAAAATAATTCAAACATATTACGGCCTACTTCATGTATTTATTTTAAACACATTTCATCATCTTTTCCTGTGGTAAAAGTAATGAAAGTAACATTTTTCAGATGACGATACTTTACGATACTTTTAATATAAAAAATTATTATTAAGACTGGTGATTCATTTATACGACCACACAAAAAATCTTTAGAGGATTTTTACAGGGTATTGTTGGATGTGATTTTGGGTTATGCTGTGTATTTTTTGTACTCTCAATTCATAACATAATTAGCAGTTAGCAGTTAGCAGTGTTTCATAATGTACATGAAACGCGTGATTTTTTACCCTTGTTTAAACATAGGTCTAGATTCACCTGACCTTACAGTTAAAATTTTAAAAAATCATACATTGCTGATAACACGGGTCTGCGATGAAATTTTTTTTTTTTTTTCTTTTTCAAGTTGGTGTGTTTTTCTGGTGTATTTTTAATTGCTGATTAAGGAAAGAGTATTAAAACATGTCCATTACGTACAATTTAAGTAAAAAATGGGATTTTTAGAGTTTAAAACTTCACTTTTTGAACACCCATCTAAGTTATTTCTCGGAAAATCAAGGTGAAGTGAGTGAAGAACAAAGAGAGCTATTTCATCAAGACATTAAGAAAAGTGTAGAGACGGTATCAAGGACGATGAAGTATTAACATGTTAGCATAGATATAGTAATAAGGCATAGATTGATCACTGGGGAAAAAAATAAATGATTCCTTTTTACTCGGAGAAAAGTTCACAATATGACCGTCGAAGCAGGTCGTTTCGACGCCGACGGTTCGACGCCAACGGTTCGACGCCAACGTTTCGACGCGGGGGCAGTTCGACGCCGTACGTTTCGACGCGGGGTCAGTTCGACGCCACATTTTTTTTTTTTTTTTTTTTTTTTTCGTATTTTTATTTATTTTTAGAATAAATATGCAATATGCCTGATATAATATATATATATATATTATATTATATATATGAAGCGTGATTCAAATAAATAAGTAATATGACTGATTTTTATTTATTGAATTAGTGATTGTTTGCATGCATATTTGAAATAAATATATGTGTATATGTGTAAAAGTGTTCTAGATTTTTTTTTTTTTTTTTTTTTTTTTTTGTGTGTGTGTGTGTCCCAGATTAGTGAGAAGCCCCCACGCCAACTTTAAGGCCCCGGGACATGAGGGAGGTTTTTATTTTTTTATATATTTGTTTATTTCACAAAACAGCATTAAAAAGGCAAAATACAGAAATGGTAAATTAACATATGGTTACAAAGAAGTTATATTGCAGACAAATATAATTACAGATAAATAAGATTACACATAAATAAGATTACAGATAAATAAGGTTACACATAAATATGATTACAACACAGAACTGTTATTATACTAATCCATTGCAAAATTATGCGCCACACCTTTCAGGTATTCTATTATTTCTCGATTTTCAAAATCTTCAACTATTACTTTATTTCTCATATCAACTCGCAGATACTTATTCCACTTGTGCGGCGGTTCATCTCTACTTACAAATTGATCATAGCACTGATTAATTGTTTTTTGAACACGTTTGAGACCATCTATGAATTTCCATAATGTGGGGTGTGAAACACCAAATTCGGCCTGCAGACGTCTGTGCGCTGCGTCCGCGAAATTATTGGTGCGTCCTTCGTTATTTAATGTTCTAGCATAACATGACCACATTTCTGGTTTAAAAGTAGGACGACAGCGACGACTATTTCTCTGAATCCTTCCAACGTCATAATCTTCAGAGTAATCTAAAATTGGGGTTAACTGATTAGGTAAATTCTCAGTCAAAACTTCTAAAGCATTTTCATGTTCTTCGATAGGCACAAAACTTAACGCAGGAATCATACGTGCATAGAGAGCAAATTCAGCATCGGTATTTGAATCACGCTTTATATATATAACATATAACATATATATATATATATATGTATATATATATATATATATATATTATATCAGCCATATCGCATTTATTTGAATGATGATGGAAACTTATTCTAAAAATAAATAAAAATACGAAAAAAAAGTATGGCGTCGAACTGACCCCGCGTCGAAACGACCTGGTGTCGAACTGACTCCGCGTCGAAACGTTGGCGTCGAACCGTTGGCGTCGAAACGTTGGCGTCGAACTGACCTGTACCGATGACCGTCTTTATCCGAGTGAATATACACAGGTAATTTAGAAAATAAAATATATGAATAATTTATGTACTAAATGTGAATGAAAAACTGCAGCTACAATTTCAAATTGATTTTTCTTTTTCTTTCTTTCTTTTATATATTTATTAATTTAGTTAATATTTATATACTAAAACTAACGTTCTTTACCTATGCCGCTGCTAACTATATTTAAAAGATTTTTGAAAATTCTATCTTACTTATTAATATAAAATCTTAAAAAATATCAAACTTTAAAAAAAAACGTATTCCATTAAAAATCAAACAGCATTTATTTAATAATAATAACAAAGCAACTAATTATAAAAATTATATTTTTCATAATTTAGTCAAATATAATTTACTTTTATGATAACTTATCCATTTATTTTCATAAATTTATTAGAAGAATTAAAAGACGCGATATTTCGACATTTTAAAAATTCTTCAACATTCTATTCTATTCTATTACAACTGCCGAGTTTCAGTGGTTTCAATACCACTATATGGCTGATGCCAAAAAAATTTTTCGGTATCAAAAATTTTTCCATGATAACAATGGGATGACAGATCTATATAAATTACTATATATATGCATGTTAGTAGTTTATTGTTGGATGTTATTATACAGAATCCCCGCCCCCTCCCCCACTCAAGTCCCCCAAGATATGAACATGAAAAGAAAAGCTCTAAACGGAGCTTCGATGTAACGAAACACATTTAATAGGTAATGTGTAAATAACAGCCTATTTCAATGTATTTTATACATAAATAGTTTCGAATTTGTTATAGTCTCCGTGTGAATTTTCCCAATCTTTATCCTTACTTTGGGAAAAAACCTTTACGTGATCGCAAGAAAAGACAAGCATTTTTCTGAATTCAGCGCGTTAAAACACATTAGAAACACTCAAAGCAGTAAAAAAAAAAAAAAAAGAAAAAAAAAAAAAAACACGAATTGCATTATAACATTAATTTATTTCCTCCAATTATATTCTGACGTAAGACGCACAATTAGTTGAAATAATATTTTGACATTACTGTTTATGAAAGAGGACTCATACAGTGCGCCAAGAAGTAAACAACCCCAAAATAGAATGAAATGACAAAAAAAAAAAAAAAAAAAAAAAATCTATTGAAGAAAAACATTAGATTCATATTTCAGAAAAGGATATACATTCTAAATTGACTAAATCACGTGTTTTATGTGTTTGCAACCATTAGCAATTACAAAAGATTTGAACTACAAATTTGATTGACGGCACATTAATTGATTCAGGTTGTCTTAGAATTGCAATCTTGAACGCATAAATCACTATCGCAGTTTTCAAATACATTTTCTCTTTAAGATTTTACTACAAAAAGTCAATCACACGGACTAAAGTCAGGAAAATAAGACGGCTTGTTAAGGTATTTTCTGTCTGTTCTGAAAAGGCAGACTAAAACACGATTTTTAAAAATGTTCTTCAAGCAGAGCAAAATGATAAACAAAATAAATGAACATGAGGTAAAATTCTAGTTATTTGTATTGTTTACCTGCGCAATCTGCACAAACTGTGTACAATAGTTTTTAAAAGCTTCTAATTTCTTGAATTCCCCAATTTCTATCTATAATTTGTCTTTATGTGTATCTATCGATAATATTATCTTAAAGGTTTATTAGTTCACGACTGCTAAAAATTTAAAATTTCCTTTAGAAGCAACCATTTGTAGGCTTTAATTAAAAAAAAAAAAAGTAAGCAAACACCATAAATTGCAGAAACTTTCAACCATTGTTTTGGGTCGAAATAATAGCGCGACTCGAAACCAGACAGAAAAAGAAGGTAGGAATGCAGTATTAAAACGCACTGGTACTTGGGGTTACTTTATTCGCCAGATGCATTGTGATGCTATTATTTCAATTCGAAACAGATATTACGATTTTTGCAATTTATGGTGTTTGTTTATAAAATATTTAATTAATATCGTTTAAGAAGAGATTTTCCTAGTATTTCACTGCTATACGTAGGCTCATTCACTCATTTAGAAAAATATAAATAATAATAATAATAATAAATGACGCAGGACATATAGTACTATAATAGCTGATTCAATTTAAATTTCTTTAAATTGTTAAAACAAAGTTCATTAATAAAGATTCGAATTCATAAACTTTATAATAATTATTTTTATACACTGTGTTTGTCACAATTATTTTTCCCTAAATTAGAAAATCATCTTATTCCTTGTTGCTTTAATTTCGCATTAATTATAAAAGCAAAATAAATCTTACCAAAAGATATTTGTTTAACATATTAAAAACGTCACTTTAAAAAAAATAAATTCAAACTTATTGAGAAAACTATCTATAATATGTTAATTAAATGCAAACTAAACCCCAAAGGAAACAGCTCTTCGTAAAATACCCTTTCTTAAGACTCTCTTGAAACCTTTAAATTGCAATCTGCGAAGGTTCTCTTTACGCTCTTCTGTCTCACTGATAATTAAATTTACTTTACAAAGTTTTCACATGGAGAATGGCATCTTATTTTACTGCAATCAGTGAAAAGAGTAGATGGTTGGGAAAGAGCTGGAAAGTCTTTCCCAGAACGTAAAAGCGCAAAATGCATCCATGTTTATAGGTCTGGAATCGTTCGGTAGGGGGTTCCTTCCCAAATTTAGGTAGAAGAGTTACTTAATGGCTTTTAGTGGCGCGAAAAGAAGTAATAAATATTTATTTTTTCCTTGAATTAACATTTCAGAAGACGGAAATAACAGCGAATGGATCCAATATTTCACAGCAGGACGTCGGTTTTGGAATGTATCTGGAAAATGGAATTTTTAATGAAACTCCTTTTTTTTTGCTTTTTAGTTAACTGCGGGTGTTCTATATTTTAGAGCTTCCATAAAACCCAACAAGTTTATAACTTTTTTTTTTTTTTGGTGTTTTCTTGTATAGTTGCGATAAAATAATATTTTGGAAAAAATAAAATAGTCAATGGATCGATATTGGATAACAAGAACAGAATAAAGTAGACTGTGTGATGAAATTTCCCTTTTTAGGTGTTATTCGAGATTCTTGTAAACATCAGTTGAATGTATTATTGTTAAAAAACATTGTAATCTTTTCAGAAGTATATTATTATATTTATATTTATATTAGTATTGATGTTTATATATTTTATTTATTTATTTATTTATTTTTACAGTTCTGTTAGTATTTTGTTAAAGTTTAAGTACTTCTGTAAAAAAGTATTTTTAATAAGTTTTTTTTTTTTTTTTTTTTTAATTTATTTATTGAACTGCAAGAATGCTTCGTTTTAGAAATTCCATAAAATCTGACACGTTGATAACACTTTTTAAATGTTTTCTTAGACAGGGTGATTCAAAAATCAATGTAAAAACTTTTAGGGGTGGTAGGACACATCTTAAGGTTTAAAAATTCCATAGGAATGCATGGCCGAAAACATCATTTCAACCCCTTAAGAACTAGATATTTTTGAAGACTGTATAGTACTAACTACGCCTATTGAGTAAATTTTAAAATGTTGTATGCTTCATTACTTTGCAAAATTATACATAATGTTCGTATTAATGCAATCGGTGCGATAAAATACATCGATAAAAACAGAATTTGCTTATTTATGTAAACACTGGCATGTAAAAACTTTTTTTTTTTAATGCAACATTTAAGAGCGATATCCACGTAAAAACATCCGGTTCTTAAAAAGTTAACATGCCGTTTGCAGTCATGGGTTCCTACGCAAGTTTCAGTCCTTATGATGTTCCCTACAACCCCTAAAAATTTGTACGTTGACTTTTGAATCACCCTGTATAGTTCTGATAAATTAATGCTTTGGGATAAACCAATACTGAATGAATCGATATTAGATAAAAAACGCACAATAAAGTAGTCTACACGATGAATTTATTCTTGTTCAGTTTTATTTGACCAGAATGAACATACTATTGTAAATAATAATAATAATAATAATAATAATAATAATAATAATAATATTGCATTGATATTCATATTACTATTAAAATTGCTTTTGACATTTTTTTTTTCGCAATTTTGTTAGTATTTCACAACCGGACCTCAATTTTGATATTTGTAAAGTAGCATTTATAAAGATTTTTTTTTTCTTTTAAGGAGACTTAGCACCTTTGACTGGGTACAGCTGAAAGTTTTATAGAAAAGTTTATATTTCTATTTAATATTTATAAATTATACCATATTAGGTTTGTTTGATAAAATATATATTCAGCCAACAATTCTTATGGTTTTTGACACATTTTAAATATTTAAAATGAGTTTTTTAGTTTGCATTTTTTCATGAATTCATGATCTTCAAAAGGCTAAAATTTCTGCATATTTTTAAGAAAAGACTTCAATTTTTTTTTTTTTTTTTTTTTTTTTTTATGTTTAATAGAAGTTACTTAAAAGAATTAGGAATGGACTTTGCAACATCTTTCAAAAAAAAAAAAAAAAAGTTTATACTTTCTTTTTTTTTTTTTTTTTTCAAATCTTTACATAGACATGTACTTTTTATTTATTTATTTATTTATTAATAAAAAACTAAAACTAATTAATAAATTTCGAAATCCATTCCTAGTACTTTTAAATGAAAAAAAAAAAAAAAAAAAAAAAGTACTGAGACCTTTTTTTTTTTAACTATATGTAGGAGTTTTAGCATTTTGAATATCCTAAATTCATGAAAAAAGTCAAGCTGAGAAAACGCAATTTAAAGATTTCAAATATTTAAAAAATACATCAAAAACCATAAAAATTATTGCCTGAATATATATTTTACTGAACAAACCTAACATAGCTCAATTTACAAATAATAAGCAAAAATATAAGATTTTAAATAAAATCTTCAGTGGTGCCAAGTCAGCTTAACTGCAGGAATTCTATATTTTAAGAATCCCATAAAATCTAACAGGTTGATATTATTTTTATAATGATTTCTTTTACTGTTTCCGTAAAATTGGACATTTGTCAATGGATCGATATTGCATAATAAAAACACATTAAGCTAGACTATATAATGGAATTCTTGTGCAGAATTTTTTGAGCATCTCATATGAGCATAAATTGAAAATCACTTTCAAAAATATATTTCATTAATGATGATTTTAATATTAAAGTTTATTTTCTTCTTTTATATATTTTACATAATATTTTTATTTTGGTATTGTGAAAACAGATTTTATAAACTGTCTCTCGACTTTCAAAACAGCGGTCTTCATTTGGAGAATATTCCATAACAAAGATTACATTAAATGGCTTTCTTATTACTAAATATATGGAAACAAAATAATGATTAAAATATAAAATTAATTCAATTACTGTTCAAATTTGATAATAAATTAGAACTTTCTAAATAAGTGGGATTTCTCCTATTTATGCTTTGCTTTGGTAATATAAATCTTTAAACATGATTCTTAGTTTTTCATGCTTTCTGGATATTAACAACTCTTATACAACATATGCCTTTAATCTTTCGAACTAAAAAAATATGTGTTTGGAGGTTCTGAGTTTTTTAGAAATTTACTAAGGTTATTTCAAATCCATTCTTCTTATGGCATGATCATTTATTTAGCGTGGCATATCTAGGAATCATCAAGATACATCAATAATTCTAAGAATAACTTCGTCAATAGTTCAGAGATTTTTATTATAATTTTTTATTTCTTTATAATAATGTAGAATTATACTATAAATTAATGTATTTATATATTTTTAATAAGTTTTATTGATCAAAACATTTAAAAACAAATAATAAAAGATGATGCTCCGAGAAAGTTAATGAAAATGGTAGGCAAAAAGTTCATCGATGTTAAAACATGTAAAATAATCTCCCGTGTGTAAAAGGGTAAAAGATAAAAACAATTATCAAGGAAAATTATTTACTCAAAAAAATGTGAGAGACAGAGAGAAGCTGATAAAAAAATATCAAGACATGGAAAAAAAAAAAAAAAATCTTGATTACTAAAAAAAGATATCAATTCCCCTTTTCAATAAGCATTGACATAGCTTTTCTTTACCTACGAGCAAAATACTTAATATTAAAAAGAATCATAGGTCATGGATTTTTTTCTTTTGACACATTGGTTACAATTTGACTAAATGAATGTCATAAAGAGATAAAATATATGATTAAAATGAGGCAAACATATTGTTTTTTACAAATCCAATATTTTCGCTAACATTAGTGGTGTTATAACATATGCCTCTGAGAGAAAAATCAATTAACCAGATAAACAAAAAAAGGTGTCTTCGAAAATGTTAGTTCCCCAACTAATTCTTACAATAATCTGTAAAACACTAATCGACTAGAATTGGAATGAAAAAAAAAAAAAAAAAAAAAAAGTCTGAATCATTAGCAGCCAAAGAAAAGAAAATTGTTAACCAATAGGATACTAAATGCCCTTTGGAAACTCATAAAAGTTCAGTTGCATAGAACAATGAAGCAATCTTAGAAAAATTTGAAACTTTGCACTTGCGATTTCTGCAAAATAACTGCCAATTTCGAGAACGTCAGAGTTGATGAGAAAGTTGTCAAAATATTTCTTATAGAAAGATTTTAAAGAAATGCACCTACCACTCAAAAAAGAAACATTTCAATTAAATGTATCATATATGAAATGGCAATGGCGGGAAAGAATATGGTTTAAATTTGGAAATGAATCTGATATTCTTTATTTTTTCAAGGTGCCTGATAATCTTAGCTTTTACTGTATTTAAACAGATTTTATTATCCCTCTAACAACGACGTTATTAAACTGTAACAGAATGGAACATTTATGAATCGGATCCTCAATCGACAAAATGAACAGACGAAAAATAACAAATACTCATTATAATAAAGCTCATTTTATATTTTAGAAATGAAGCCAAATGTAGAAACAAATGATTTAAGACAAAAGATTTAATTAAAGAATACTATTGGCTAACGTAGCAAAATTTGGAAATACAGTTTCTAAGTACAAGCCCGGGAGAAACACAATTTTCTTTTCTTTTTTTTTTTTGGTATAAACTTACGAATATGTTCATTAATAGGTTTTAACCCAGTGTATTTTCTTTTTTAGATGATTTTTCTATTTTTTAAACAGAAGGCATTTTGAAACTTTATTTGGAAACATAAAACTTGTGTACTATTTGAAAATGTATGAATAATCATAAATGAAATGATTTTTCAGCGAAAAAAGTAAGGACTGTTTAAACTGAATTTTTAAAATATATTTTTTTAAAAACGATGAATTTTCAATTTTGATAAATTATAAATTATAATATGGCGTTAAATATACAAGATATTTCAAGTACATACAGTTGCTATTCATTGTCTGGTTTTCAGTGGTCAACATCAAACAACGCGCTGTTGGAACGCTATTCAGATTGTTACCAGGCATATGGAACTAACAAGAAATGAGAAGACAGACAAAAATTTAAATACAAGATATTAGCATTTTAACTTCAAAACATGTATCAGTCCCTAAAGAAACGTTTGAACATTACATTATCTAATATTTATTAAATAGACCGCAATTTCTGTCTATATTTCCCAGTATTATTCCAAGTAATAGTCCAAGTAAAACTAGAAGTATTATTCTAAGTGTTAAAGTAATACCGGATACCTATTTTTTCATGTATTGTGTGTAAAAGCAAAATCCGGTTTAGTGGCGGAAATGGACAAGTCTACTAGATGATAAGGGATCTAGTCAGACTTTTAGAAATCGTGAATTGAACATTGAAAGCGAATATAAAAACATGTTCTGTTGAAAAGTTTAAACAACAAAATTCTGCCTTTGAATAAGAACTTCTGATTTTACATACGATGCACTTCCATGCTACCCGAAAGTTCAAGATTAAAAAATAAATAATTAATGATGCTTATGTCCTTTTTAACACTTTCCAACAAGGTTGAAAAGTGTTTATGACTTCGGTTTGTCTGTCTGTCCACGCTCTAACTCCCATAAATATTCATGGATTTTCTTGAAACTGATATGTGTTATTCAAGTTCACTATCGGATGCTCCCTATTGAAAATGGAGTGAATACCTCAACTGGTTTGTGAACAGGGACACCCGAAAGCATTCCAAAGCATTATGTTTTATGAGAGTATATCTATAAACCATATTTTAATACCTTTATTTTACATGAATTCTAATGAAATCGAAATATGTTATTCAAGTTCACTATATGTTCCCCATTGAAAATGGAGTAAATACCATCACTGGTTTGTGTACAGGGACCCCTGAAAGCATTCCAATGCATTGCGTTCTATGAGACATTATAAACCACATTTTAATAGCTTTACTTTGCACAAATCTTAATGAAATTGAAATATGTTATTGATATGCACAAAAGAATGCTTTCTATACAATATAGTATAAATAGCAGTAGATTTACAGGGCCACACAAGAATATTCATTTGCATTAAGGGATATTATTGGAAATTTGCTGGAATTGAATTTTTATTTATATTAAAGGTTTTAAACATTTTTTAACAAATTTTAACTGCGAATATGAATTTAATTTGTGTATCTATCTGTCCGATTGTCCATCTTTCTACCAGTCCGTGTGTCAGCCCCCCCAGCGCCCTTAAATACTTTTAGAACTTTTAAATATTGATATATGTTATTCAAGTTCACTATAGAATATTTCCTATTTAATATGACTTTAATAGGTTTTGAACAACTAGTTTGCGTACAGGGAGACCCACAAAAATTTCAATGCATTGCGTTTTAGGACAGATATTTTTTAACCTACTTCAAAAAAGAAGGAAGGTTCTCAATTCAAACCGTATGTTTTTTTTATGTTTGTTAGCTCATAACTTCTGAACGGATGCTCCGATTTTGATACTTTTTGTTTTGTTGAAAAGGTCTTGGTCTGAAATAGGTCCCATTGTAATATCTTTACGATCTAAAGAAAATACAGGGTGCACAAAAAATCAGTCCCAACTCTTTTAACTGCTAAACGGCTGTAGCTATAGTGATAAAAATGGTATGTAAGTATAGCAAAGTGGCCATGCAGTACAAGGTTAATTTGCTTGCAGTGCCACCTGGTGGAAAATAGCGGAATTAGTGTTCCTATCTCCAAAACGATTCTAAAGAAAATGTGAATTACAAAGCTAAAGAGTATCACCGATTTAGTACAAAAAGATAGTTTAGACATTCATGCTAACGTTCCTATCTCGGAAACGGTTCAAGACAGGGGGAAAAAGTGAATTATAAAATTGCAGAGCATCGTCGATTTAGTACGAAAATATAGTTTTGACATTGATGCTAAAAATACAAGGGTAAAAAAGTAAATTTTTAGTTGCTTGAATAGTAGTTCCTTTTTGGAGTCGGTTCTATTTTTTCACAAAAAAATTTTATTATATAAATTATATTTAAATAACTTTATACTCTAAAAATCGTAAGGAAAATGGTATTTATTATTAATATGCTAATTTTTTTTTTTTTTTTATATAGAATACGATGTATTTGACCTTCAGATTTACAGGGCTATACTAAAATATTTAGGTACATTAAGGGCTCAATGAGAATCTCAGGGTTGCATTTTCTTTTGCGGTAAGTATTTTTAACACTTTTCAACAGTGTTTAAAAATGATTATGAATACATTTAGTCGATTTGTATGCATTTAAATCCTTCTGTCTGCCTGTTGTGTGATAAAGTAGGCAAAGAACATTGGAAGTTATACGATACAAGAAGTACTTACAGTTGGAAAGTGTTAATAACCAATGCGTACAGCATGATTTTTCGTTCTTGTTATTTCTACATATAAAGATGAAAATTTATCGTCGTATCTGTTCGGATTTTTAGTGCGCAATGCAAAACTACACAATTCAATCGATCACTACGAAAATTGGTGCATTTATTAATCAGGAAAAAATCTAGCTAATGCTGTATTTTTTTTTTTTTTTTTTTTTTTTTTTTTTTAGTTCAATCGGATAATTGGTTTGAAAGAAAGTTAAAAAAAAAAGAAAAAAAAAAAAGAAAAAAACTTATTTTAATTTTAAAGCAATTTAAAAAAAAAAATTGATGCGAAAAAATATAAAAATAAATAAATAAATTACATATTATTTTTTCTTTAGACATAAAAGAAAATATATTTTTATATTGTACACGAAAAAAAAAGGGGGAACGGAGTTTCAATTTTATTATTTACGTGTAAATAAATGTATATCTTTTTATGTCAAAAAAGAAAAAAAAGAACATTTAATTTTAATTTTAATTAACTGTTTATTTATTTATTTATTTATTTATTTATTTTTCGTTTAAGGGCCCGCTTCACTCACCGCCGCCAGAAGCCGCAGCTAATGTTATTGTATGGGAAAATTTTCTTTACAAATAACTTATTAACTAAAGTACATAATTTTAAATTCAGTTTTCACATTCTGAAAATTCCCAGCTGTTAAATTGACGGACTATTTTTAAAAAATTATTTTTTTATTTTTTTATTATTTTATTTGAGTTGTAAAATACGAATTTTTAATATGTGAGTTTTTTTCATTTTGCTATTTCAAAATAAAATATTAAAAATTAAAAAAAAAATCCGTTTTTAAAAAAAGTCCGTCAATTTAACCATTGGGAATTTTCTGAATGTGAAAACAGAATTTAAAGATATGTATTAGTTAATAAGTTATTTGTAAAGAAAATTTCCCCATAGAATAACATTGGCTAGGGCTTCCGGCGACGGTAAATGAAAAGGGCCTTAAGTTCTCACAATGAATTCAAATTGGTTTTATTGAGGTTAGTACATGTAATGATTCATTTTACTGCTTTCTTTCTATCCCATTAAATTTTTCTCTCAATTTTAACATTTAAAAGTTTTTGATACTAAAACTCAACGCTCATATATATAACTAACTTATGTTTATTCCTATATTTACTATTTATACATAAATAAAAAAATTATTGCCTGCAAAAATGCGTCTTACTCATGTAAAGGCTGATTGTTTACGCAAAGGTTCTATAGATCCGTCAATATATTTTATCGACCTCCTGGGTTGGGCTTCGAATCCATTTACTCAAAACGTTCATTCGCAATACCATGAAGTTGGAAGATTTTTATTCAATTTTATTTAATTATAATTCCAGAAATTCCACAGTGAGGTTTAAGATGATACTCTATGTAAAATTGTTTTTTACTTTATGTACTTTTGTCCTCTGTTTCTCTGCTTTATTTCAAATTTATCGAATTTGTGAAAATAAAAGAAAAAGCTATGAATTCCCTATTACAACACAGCTGCCACCATATTCCCCTAGTAACACATGAAGTAAAAATACAGAGTCTTCCTTGTTACTTTCTTCTAAATACATAAAAATAAATTATTGGCTTTGTTAAAAATTGTGATATCTTGTTTTCAACGGGTTTGCACGTTTTGAGATGTCCTGAATTTGATCGGACCATTTAAAAAATATATTTGCCAGTATGTATCACAAATTTTGTGGACGCTGTATCTCACAAACCAGTGAACGAAATTTACCCAAATTTGGTATTTATTTAGATTTTGACTTAAATTGTTGGTGATTACATGTGGATATTAATGGCTCAACAAGGGGCGCTGTCATTTTATTTATTTATTTATTTATTTTTTATTTTTTCATAATTTTAATATGTCAGTATAATAATAAAAAAAAAAATCGTATAAATGTGCATCATGAGAACATTTTTTTCTATTAATGAGTATAAATTAATAAGAATTAATGATAATAGTAGTAATAAATTAGGGGGGGGGGGGGAATTAATCCTCGGGTTGGGTAAATTTTCAATATGGATATCTTTTAAAAAAACTCGACAATGCTTTTTTTTTAAAAAAAAAATAGTTAAACCATCGATTTGTGATAATTTAAAAGAAATTTATCGATTTTTTTAATTAAAAAAAAAAAATGTTAGGGGAAAAAAAGCATTACCTCGGATGCTGGCACAAAATTGACTATCTTTGGATGTTCAGTAATGTGGTTCTCTAAAATGAAAATTGTCTGAATTCACCATGAAAAATAATTTTAATAAATAACTTATACTGTGTTATTTTTGTATAGGAAAATATAGAAGAAAATCTTGTGGTAGCCTAACACATCAGTTATTTAATTAATGTGATCAATCAAAAGGTATTTTTACTAACAATATAGAAGATGTAATTTATAATACCGTAAATCATATTATATCTATACCTGTGATAACGCTTCAATTTTCAACCAACTGTTGATATAAGTTTTAAAAACACAAGTTTTATACAAAAGATTTGAAAAATATATTAATGTATTATTCTAACACCATTTATTATATAATTTTTAAGATTATTTAGCTTTCATTACCATTAATGTTTGTTTTAATAAAACTATAATCGTGCAAATTTAATGACTGAAACAATTCAATATGAAATATATAAGGATTTTAATTTGTTTTAAACCTTGAAATTTATATTCTTGAACATACCTGTGCAACCCTAAACACTTAGTGAACCGCATTTTAAATCTCTTTTACTTATACTTAGGCGGGTCGCACACACACACACATTTATAAAATAAATAAATAAAAGTCATGTAATGTATCTTTTTTTGTGTGAATAGGGGAGGGGCATATCAAAATTTAGAATAGAATACGTGTTAAATTTATTTTTATTCATAAAATATCAATAGAACAGCGAAAAAATAAATATATAAAAAATAATAATAATAAAACTGATCACATTAATAATTATTCAATAAAATTCAATAATCGATTTGAGAATATTTTATTAACTTATCAAGGCGATATTTATACCTCTAGTTACCATAATCAGTATTTTCACTCTTAAAAGTCAGAATGAATTTGTTAATTTTTGATGTGTTGACTAAAGATGCCAAACTATATATATCCTGATATCCGTCGTGAACCGCAAAATATTACAAGCAAGACATATGTGGCACAAGGGTCTCGGGTTGGCTATCCCTGTTTTTTAATACAATATTTTCCTCATACAAAAAGTACAATATATTTTCAAATAACTGCATAACGGTTTGTACACTGCAATATCATAATTAGGTATCGTACTGATCGACTTTAATTTAACAGATATGTTTTCTGTTTTCTTAGATGTGTATGATGACTTTACAGTTCCTTAGCTTCTAATTATTAAATTTCTATGCAGCTATACACTCTAAAATATATTAATTTTTAAATAATTGAGAACTCTTTACTAAATTTCGCATTTAAGTTAAGTTAAAGGCGTAATTTTCTTACTTTCTTTTGCTTTTTGCTTTTTTTTTTTTTTTTCTTTAAGGTAATTTAAATTTGATGCTGCTACTGAAATTTTTAAAATTCTGTTTGTTTTAATAAACCCAAAGATAATGTTAATAATAATAAAAATGACTGACATTAGATATCAAATTTTTAAATAGTATGTGTTCGTAATATCATGAATTTTCTCTCCTGTCACTTCTGCATTTCTGTTTATATATAAAAAAAAAAAAAAAAAATAAAGAAGGAAAAATATACCTAATCTCTTCGTTCACAACATATTAAATATTAAAAAAAAGAAAAAAAAAAGTCAGAAGATACTTTTTTTTTCGCGATGTTTACGGCATTCAAGGTTGACGGAAAAGGTGGCTGCAAAATTAGCAAGGTCATGTAAGCGAAATCACTTCCTATTTTTTGCCTTTCTCTCGCCAGAAAGAACGTAAAAATTGTTTAAGAATAGGTGCATTAAAATATTGTCTTTAAGGCCCTCTTCACTCACCGCCGCCGGAGGTCGAAGCTAATGTTATTCTATGGGAAATTTTTCTTTACAAATAACTAATTAACTAATACATATTTTTAAATTCTGTTTTCACATTCAGAAAATTCCCAGCTGCTAAATTGACGGACCTTTTTTAAAAAATTATTTTATTTTTTATTTTTTATAGTTTATTTTGAAGCTGCAAAATACGAATTTTCAATAAGTGAATTTTTTTCATTTTGCAATTTCAAAATAAAATATTAAAAATTAAAAAAATACATTTTTAAAAAAGGTGCGTCAATTTAACAGTTGAGAATTTTCTGAATATGAAAATAGAATTTTAAAATATGTATTAGTTAATAAGTTATTTGTAAAGAAAATTTCCCCATAGAATAACATTGCCTTGGGCTTCCGGCGACGGTAAGTGAAGAGGGCCGTTAAGGGCTACGTTCATTTAGCAACGTTTTTAATACGAGTTAAACTGTTTCTGACAGTCAAGAATATAAATTAACATGGGGGGGGGGGGCTATCAGAAATACTATATTTGTTGATTATTAATAGTTTACAAAGATGCGTACATAAACATCCCCCACCCTTCAAAAATTCCATAACGGAGAAAAAAAATTCATTTTCGTTTGCTAGTAGGGTTCTAGATCTATAGAAATTCCCTTCCGGACAGAGATGTTTCCATTAAGCTGTGCTTACATTCCTTTATTTTTCCATGGAGCTTCTATAAAATTATGTGATGTATGAATGCAATTAAATGTATGAAATTATTTATTTATGTATATTTATTTATGTATATATTATGTTTATATTATTTTTATTATAGAAAAAAAAATCCCCTTTTGAAGTACTAATAGCTTCAGTGGTGATTGTAAAAAAACCCTTTAAGCTATGATGATGAATTAAAATCTTCTTAATAAAAAAAAGTCCAAATTTCCCGGAGATAACGCTAAAAACTGATGTCATAGCCGCAGCAATATATTGAAATATACTATAATAAAAAAAGTAAAATTTTATCCATGGTTTCTCTGCATGTATTGCAAATGAATGAAATAATGAAAGATATAATTTAACGGAAAAACTTACATCACAATCGGAAGAACATAAAAAATAATGAAATAAAATTTTACAAATGGTTTGCATGTTTTTGGTAGATTCGTTTATTGATTCAAATAATAAACTAAGCATACAAAAATTATTGGTTCATGTACAGAGATATCTAATTTAAAAAAATTATTTTAGTATAGTGTATAAATATCATTGTTTACATCACAGAAAACAAAGCTTGAATAACCTGATAACACTGCTCTGCAAAAAAAAAAAAAAAAAAAAAAAATCGAAATCTGATACCACTCTTGCTGATTCTTATGTAAAATGACTTCCTAAATTCGAATATGACTCCCATCTTGCCCAGTCACCCACCGTTATGAAAAATAATTAATTTAACACCTAAAAACAAAAAAATATAAAGTTTAAAAAATAACATTAATAACAGATTAAAAAATATATAAGATTTGATTTCTTACAAAGTTATATACTGTAGCATTTATGTACTTGAAAACCTTATCAAACGTATCACTATACACATTTTTTAAACTTTAGCTACAATTCCCCAACTTCATAAATTAATCGAAATTTAATTTTATTTTTAAAGAAACCAATATTTATTTATCGATTTCCTACCACCAAATTGTGATAAATAAATATAAAACTGTGGTAATGTTACTGGCTTTCTATATTTATAAAACTTTATTTTTCTGATTCAAGAGAGATTTAATTTATGTCTTATTCACTATTTAACTCTGTGAACAAAGTCACGAGAATTGCTAGAAAAAAATTATTCATGATAATACATATTCCTACTTAAGGGAATTATTCAAAGGTACACGTAGAAATCAAATTATGTTTTTTTTTTTTTTTTTTTTTTTTTTTTAAATCCAAATTATCATTATTATTATTATTTTATTTATAAAAATAATTCCAATTGAATATACATACATTTTAAAAATCATTAACAGAATTTTTTAAGGCACATTATTTAGTTGACTGGTTTGTAATATCAGGTTTTAATGGAACTAAAATTAAGTATATCAATTTACCTTGGAAGGGCGTCTTTTGTTTCAGTTCTAGAGAAAGCATATTTAATTTATAGATTTTGGTGACCTTAGCAACAGATATATAAGAGATTGTATTTCCTTTATAAAACGCTTCAAAAGATACTGTATTAGTTATAAATGTTTCTTTATCGGGCAAAATGTTTTATCTCTTTGAGTCAGTTACAGATAAACAAACGAGCGTTTGTTATGGAAACAAAAGTAACGTGTAACGGAAAAAACAATAGGCAAATGTTATCTCAAGAAATTATGTTTTTAACATTGTTAACGATGTTCTATAAGAGATATTCTATTGAAGTGAGGTTTTTAAAATTTTAACGTGCAATTTGTTTTAATACTATTAATGTAAATAAATTCATCACAAATATTTTAAAATAAAGAACATACAAGAACGCTCAAAATATATAATTGAAAAAATAGTATGGCAATTTTTTTTTTTTTTTTTTTTTTTTTTTTTTGGGGGGGGGGGGGGCATTGCACAGCTGTTAAAACTATAACATTGATATCTGGATATTAAGCATATTGGTATAAAGATAATATTACCGCCAGCAAAGATAAAAAGTCAGCAAGGCCTGTAATGTGGGAGACAGGAGAACTCGAAACAATTTAAAAGACCCACTCAATAGCGAACCAAAATGTGAGATATTTCGACCACAAAAACTAATTTTTATAAAGAATTGTGTTAACCATAATATTAAGGAAGATTTTAAATTTGAGATTTTGTTTATGTCAGTGAAGAGTTTAAAATAAACGTGTCCAATAAATCAGTTGTATAACTTCGATCAATTTCGCCATACAAACTTTGTATTATATAACAACTTTCCTTTTGTAATTGTACAAATTTATTTCTTAAAAATTAAATCTAGGTTTTGATAAATAAGTAACTAGAAGTGAACTATTAAAAAATACCAGGTACAATTTTTAGGAGGACCCTCTGAAACATTTTCTGAGAAGCAACCCCCCCCCCCCCCCAAGTTTTCAGCATTTATTAAGAAAGATTTTCATACATGTTATAGATCAGTTTAAAGTTTATATTCACCAAGAAAAAAAAATTAAAAGGAGAAAATTTTAGAGAGTATGCGAATATTATTTAGATTTTAAAAGTCGATTTTGCGTTTTCGAAATACAAATTCTGTTGACTGTAATATACATTTACAATTGCAAGACTTTCATAGTATTATTAGTGCTATGAGTGCTATTAATTAAAAAAAAAAAAAGAAAAGAAAGAAAAGAAAAATAAATTTAAATTTTTTAAAAAACGTATTTCATTGCTTTTTTTTTTTTTTTTTAACGACATTTTCACATTTTCTATATTTATTATAAGAATATTCTAATGAAATCATTTAAATTTCTACAGTAGTGATGTTTTCCTTTCTATTCTATTTAGAAATAGAAGCTGTCGTAGGTGTCATTGAATTCACCATGTTTAATGAAGTAAAGAATTAGTTAACTAGGTGTTTCCCTTAAAAAAAAAAAAAAAAAAAAAGAGAGAGAGAGAGAGAGAGAGAGAGAGAGAGAGAGAAATTTCGCTAGGAACATACTAATAAAATTTGGCATATAAAGTGGATGAAACTGTGCTTTTATTAAATTAATTATGAGTACAAATTTAAAAACTAAAAATGAGAAAAATATAAATGTTAGAATTATAAAATATCATACATATATTTATATATTTTTATCTATTATCAAAACTTTCTTTTCTTGGAGTATTTGTGTAAAATTGATAAATATAATTTTTAAAAGCACCTTTAAAAAGATCAACTATAGAAGCGTGCTAGAATTGGTTTGTTTTTTAAACTCTAATCGGATTTTTCCCGAAAAACGTTTCAGCGGGTGAAAATGACGTCAGCGGTAAAATTCATGACTTGAATTATTTTAACTGAACTTTTAAACCTTTTTTAACCGAATTTTTAAACGATTTGATTTTTTTTTTTTTTTTTTTTTTTTTTTGTGAAATACGACAGTTTCGTTGTTACCATTATACGCTTAACCCATGTGAGATTTAACTAAATTCTACAATTATGTTTTGAGTTTTCCTTGACGGAAGTATTTAATATTTATCATAGTTATATACGCGTACAAATTATAGGTGTTGTGTATTAGTTTTCACTTCGAAAAGTCAATTACTTTTTTTTATTAATTATTTTTGTATAATATATAAATAATTTAGAGATTTTAAATAACAACCTGTTAAAAATATAGTAAGAAAAAAATATGCATGCTTGAAATAATTTTTGTTCAAAAGGAAATAATTAAAATATTTCATATTAAAGAGCAGTTTAAATATGACAGAAAACGGGTTAGAAAAAAATAACTGAAAAAGAATACCGTGAGGCACATGCATTATCAAACACTTTCTAGCATCTAAAAAAAATGTTAAGGAACATTTTTTTTTTTTTTTTTTTTTTTGATTCGTGATTGTCATAGATTTTTCTACCAGCTAAAAGTTTTAAATAGAAATTAGTTATAATAATCTGTAAAAGAATTCTCTCTGCAACAAAAGTACATGAGTGGCAAAGCCTTTTTACACATTTTGTTAAATTTGAAAATGTGTACTAAAAACCATTTCTTTGAACAGCGGTAATGTTGCCTTAGTTATTTCGGAACGCTCTCTATAAAAATTACGGATAATATATGCATAATAAAATGCAAATGTTTCATAAATTTGAAATATATATAAAATCATTAAAATCTCTCATTAATATATAGCGGCTTAAAGACAAATATCTGTCCGAATTGTTCTAATAATGAAACAAATTATTAATAATATTTTTTAAATTAATTCTATGCACAGTGTGATGCATACGATAAAAGAAAAAATGATAAATTCATTGCAAAATATGTTGCAAAATGATAAATCAGATTTTTTTTTTTTTAATGTATCAGTTTTTTTTGTAACCTTTTTTTTTTTTTTTTTTTTTTTTAATTTACTTTGTGTCATGCTTTTTTTTTTTTTTTTTTTTTTTTTTTTTAAGTTTAATCTACTTTAAGCTTTAATATTATTTACTTATGAGCAAAAAGCAGGTATGATACTGAATTAAATCATAAAGGTATTTATGATCTAAAACAACGCACCGCTGAGTCATTAATATCCACTTCAACTTTTATGAAGAACTTTTAATAGACAAAAAATTATGTAAATAAACTATTTTGTGTGTACCTGTAAAATAACTTTAATGGATAAACGCATTGTTTTCACAGAAACATGGTGACATAAATTTCAATAATATATTAATTTTAATCTGTTTGAAATAATTTAACATCATAAAAACACATTTCAGCACTCAGCCCAACTAGATCGTATATTATCAGCCTTGGTAAAGAATTATAAATACTATTTTCTATTGAAAATGTCATGCTTGGCATAGCACATTAAATAAAAAATTAAATGCAATAAGAAACTACAGAATTTACCAATTTCATCAGTTGGTTTTAATTAAAATAACTTTATAAAAACAAAAACAAATATCAAATGATTAAAAGTTGTAGACAATAATGTATACAAATTCTTTTGAGTCTATATAAATATTACATGCACCATTTGGAGTTAAGAGATGGCGATTCGAAAAGTAGAAAATAATTGTAACTTTTCAAGCATTTCTAAAAAAAAAAAAAAAAAAAAAGATGTAGAAACTGAAATTTTTTCAACATTGTTAGAAAAGTTAAGGAAAAAAAAAAAACTTATGTTCCAGTTACACTTCCTGTTTTCATTATAAAATAATCATTATAAATATAAAGCAAGGCTAGTTATTTCTTCTAAAAACATACGCAGAAAAGATTCGTCAATGGAAAATTAATTTGAAATCAAACAGTTCAATTTTCTACTAAAATCGAAAACCTAAAGAGCACATCTAAAATATCATAGTATCAGATATCGAATTTCACGTTCGAACAGCACTCAAATTACTTAAATGGAAACAGCGATTTCATTAGCTAATAGCGGACCGCGTGAAAGGTAAAATAGAAATCGATTTTATAACATGACAGTTACTCGACTAAATGAACCGATATTAATGTTTGGTTTATGTTGAAAGTCATTCTTAAAAGCCAATTCCAGTTAAATCTAGAAGTTTCTTTGTCCTGATTAGAGTAAAACTGCGGTAAATTTTATATATCATTAAGGACCGGGAAACAGATGTTTTTTCGTGTAGTCCTTTATCAAAGACTAATCGTTAAAATTAAGTATGTTGTTGAGAATGACTAAAACAAGCTCCCTAGTACAAATAATGAGCACAACATTCATAACTATTGCACGATAAAATGTTAAAGGAATTCTGATAGTTCTAGTCTGAAATACGTTTTAATGATGTACTAATTGGAACGAGTATTTATAAAACGGAACTATTACATACTAATGTGCTTTACAACAAGATAAGAAATTTGTATATCATTTGTGATTCTTTTCCAGGAAAAAACATAAACATTTTGTCAAACATTTTTGTCTAATGATACCAATTGTTTCATATATAGGGTAGGTGCTCCAGTGATTAGCATGCTCCAGTAATTGGCATCTATCCCGAAATAATTAATAAATAAGAAAAATAATGAAATCATATATTTTACATATATTTTACATCATCATATTAATTCTTTAAATCATATATTTTACAGAGTTTTAGCATTTTATGTCAAACACTGGAGCATAGGGTGCTAATAACTGGTAAAATGAATAACTAGCAGTGTCAAACACTGGAACATCGAGTGGGTGTCAAATAAAAATTCATAAAATAATAATAATAATAATTGTTATCAAATGTATATATTTTAACATATATGTGGTTCTGAATGTCTTTCATACCATATGTACTAACTTAAGATTTTTAAAAATATTTTCTGATGACTAGAACATTAAAAACACCAGAGATTGCTCTAAAAGTGTCAATCACTGGTGCACTTACCCTATTTAAATATTTTAAAACTATTTCCAGCAAATTGAAATTAATCTGTGTAATATGTGTAATAATAACATGTTCTGTACATAAATAAAATAATATCGTTTATGTTTATAAGTAATATTTTACCGGGTCACCTGAAGAATTACACTTTTTACAACACGTTTATTATTACAATTACACATAAAATCCATATAGACTCTCATAAAAGTATTTAGTTAAACTACTGTTTTTAATTGATAATTTCTTATAGTACTTTTTCAGTGATTATGTATATTTCATAAATATATGTTTAATAAAAATGTCATAGATTTTCTATATATTTGTTTGCTACAGCCCAATAATTTTTTTAAACTATATTCTACATAAGCTAGATTAAAATCAAATGAAATCTTAATTATTCAAAAAGTTAAAATTACTCCGCTGTATTAGACGTTATACGGAATCTAAAAATGTTTGATTGCATATTTAAAGTCAGTTAGTTATATATACTTAAAATTACTGTAATTCTTTAGAAGGATAATAAATATTTTTAATTTATTATGTAGAAACTACATTAGGAAATCCTAATACCTACGAATGCTGAATGCTAAATGCTTCATATATCCGAACACCTTCAATTTACGGTCAAAATAACTGCTTTTTCGATTTTGACATAATATTAAAGCTCGAGATTATTTATTTATGTATTTATTTTTAAACCTAGTTAAATATCGTTTCTATCTTATAGAATTGTGTGTTTAATACCATACCACACCAGTATTTGACATAAGATAAATTTTATATTTAACCTTGTTTTTCAAAATCAAATTTTAACATTTTACATTTATGCAAAATGTCATAAAAAATGTTATGATGTAAAATGAACGATATGTTTGATGAATGTTTTGAAAAAAGTGATAAAGGAAATGAACTGTTCTCATACCTGTAGATGCATTAATTTTTTATTATTGTTCATAAAATTTATTAATTTGACATGCATTTTAATAATTTTTACTTCATCGGAATTTAACTTGTATAACTCTTGAAATACTAAGACTATAATAAAGAGATCAAATTCGTTCCCTGCAAAATTATTCAACAATGTTAAAATAAATAAATAAATAAATAAAATACAAAACTAAAATATTTTGATTTAAAGTTGGCATGTATTGCAAAGAAAATTATCAGTGCTGTTTTTTGCTATTTTTTATAATAAAATATAAAATAATAGTTTAACATATATAGTTTTCTTAATATTATTTTAAGTTTTAATAATATTTTAATGCTTAATGGAAAAAAAAAAAAAAAAAAAAAAAAACTAGTCATATTAAAATAATAATATTAATAAAACCCTTTGAAGCTATTCGGATATACCTTAAATTTTAAATTTATTATGAATTAGAATTTAATAATGAATTTTTGAAAACAGAATCAGATTATACTTTAGCTAATTACCCAGATCTTCCTAAATGTAGCAAATTCCTAATTTGAATAAAATGGATCAGAATATTAGTGTCAGAAGATGATCAATAAAAACACCCATAAGAGCTTAAACTGTATAAACCTGCAATATTTGTCACAAATCGAAGTAATTAAGAACGATTCTTTATCAGCCGAAAAAGTAGGCTGAGTAGTGATTGCTGTTTTCTCGATGATATTTTTTTCGTCTGATGAAAGGGCGTTCTTAATTATTTTTGCCCAAAACAATTACTGCGGTTACTTTGCAATAAATAATATTTCTTTACGATGTTTTTACTGATTAAAATCAAACCTGACAAGTAAAATCTATAATTTAGATAATATTTTGTAAATTTAATAATTCCAATAAAAAATAATCTAGTGCAGCTCTCGCACACTGTCAAAAATGGTTTCTTAAAAATGAGCTAAATTGTCTCAAAATAGCTCCGAAACAATATATACTTAAATTTGAAAACTCGTGTATTCATTTTTGAGTATAATGATATGTGAAACATGGGGATATTTGGATTCTTATTGGTCAACCCCATTTTTGAGCATGTCAGTGTACTCAAAAATGAGTACATGGTTTTTCAAATTTAAGTATATATTGTTTCGGAGCTATTTTGAGGCAATTTAGCTCATTTCTAAGAAACCATTTTTAACAGTGCACTACTTTCTTTTACCCTACATTATTGTAGGCATATTATTATAGTTTACGGTACATGATATGAGATACTGTATTTGAACTTTTCTAGTATACTTTAAAAAATAGTGCAAAATAGTTTTGGAAAAAGTTTAATTTTACATTTATTTCTGTGTGAGGGTGCCATTGTTCAATTGCTTATACGAATATTGTAGCTATATTCAAAACACTTCTGAGGATGTTATTATATTATGAATGTAAAATTATTTCATATCATATTCTACGTGTGAAACATGTTTTTGAGCATATAAATAGAAATATATATATATTAGTTTTATTGTATTCGGTGTTGTCCTGTTAAATTCAACTGAGGAGAAATTTCGTCCACAGGCATAATGTATTATAATTCTTTTGTATCGCTTTGTACACAAACAATCTGTCCGATCTCAATAATGTGTGTAATGGTCATCCCCATATGATACAGATTCGGAGTGCTGAATTTAAACATAACGCTAATGTTTCTGAGTTGTACTAATAACAAACTTTCATACATACACAGAACAACTTCTAAAAAACGGATTTCCGTATCCAGGGAACCTCAAAACAAGTAATTGGGTCACAAACTAAGTTTCGAACCTTTGACCATAAAACAATACTTTCTCTACTATATGTGGGTAAAAGAAAAAGCAATAAATCTAATCATCAACATAAAATCTGAATAATTAGTATTTTTTGAAAAAATCACAGTCTATTTAAACGAAATAGAGTGGTCTATTAAAATAGATAAAGTCAAAATTAATAACTGAAATCATTCTCTCGGTAATGTTTTATGACGTTAAAGTAATCACCCTAGAAAAATGATAGCGGAGACGTCGAACGATTTCCCATGGCACAAAAATGTTCCCATTATGATAATATATGTGTTATCGCAAAAGAAGCTGGACAGTTATCAAAAAAAGAAAGAAATTTGAAAAGTTGGGAACTGTTCCAAAGTTTTCAATACGCTGTAGCTGACTTAAATTCTCTCCGAATTCTTCATGCATTCTAGCAGAATATTTCTATTGCTCATTTAGTTCCGGAAGAAAAGTAACTACCGTATGCATTTGATTTTTCTAGAATTCCTATTTACTTGTAATTGAAGGAATAAGGTCTAGGCGTAGAATGAAATAATGTTCATATTCATAAAAATCTCGTTCATATGTATACCTTTAAATTAATATATATATTTTTTTCATTTAATAAGTTTAATTGCGCAAAAAAGCCAAAATTGACAGACTGTTTAATTAAATACTTAAATTAGAGATTTATTTAAAATGCTTTTAATTTTTTAAAGCACAGAATAGAATAAATATGGAACAATAACAAACGTCAGAATAAAAGAATGGGGGGATTAACAGGGAAAGAAAAGGAAGGGGAGTATATGTGACAGACTAATTTTATATTATTTTATCCAAAATTTTACAAAAGAGGCTCTAAAAGAAACAAATCCATGTACTCTCACGCTTTAACTGAGACATGATGTCTTTACTTTAACACTAATCAACATCGATCGTCAAATTTAGAACAGTCTACTTAATGTAAAAAAAAAAAAAGAAAGAAAGAAAGAAAGAAAGAATAATCAGTTATTCAAACTATTCAAACATCACTTAAATTAAATATAATTTGTAATAAAATAAATTTCTTTTACGTTTGAGGACCAGCAGAATATTTAGCACATTTTGACGACGTATGCACAAGCCGTCATCCAGTGATTGGGCTGTATGGCAACCAAATCATTTGAATTTTTTTTTCCCTTGTACAATTCATAAATTATAAATATCAAATCTAAAGAGAATTTAATTTTGAATGACAGGATTATTTAATTAATTAATTAATTTTTTTTTTTTTTAAGGATATTGCTGAACATGCTGCTTTATTCAAGGTGGTAGTGAAAATGGTGAGGAATTTATTATTATTATTATTATTTTTTTTTAAAATAAAAATCTCTTCCTTTCCATCCCCAGTTTAAAATACGTCACGGGAAAAAACAATAATAAAATCCAGAAGAAACCCATGAGTCATATCTCTTTCGTCTTAATGAAACAGCAAAACGAATTTTTGATTACGACAATAGTTGCTAGGCGATATTATTTACTATTGATTTATAGATTTTACATTTTTTGAAATTACTAACTCTTTCCAAAAACGTTCAAAAAAGTTCAAAGTTCAGAAAAGTTTATGACTTAGGTTCGTCTGCCTGTCCGTCCACGCTCTAACTCGAGTAAATGTTCATGGAATTCTTTGAAACTAATGTAGGTTATTCAAGCTCACTAGGGAATTTTCCATTTGAAAATGAAGATACATTTATGTACAAGAACACCCGCAAGAATTCCAAAGCGATGCGTTCAGTGAGGTGTAATTTTATAAACTACATTTTAATACTATTATTTTGTGCAAATCATAATGAAATTAAGATTTATTATTCATATATACAGCAAAATAATTTCTATGGATGATTAGCATTAAGATTTACAGGTCCACATAAAAATATTCAGATACATTAAGGGGTATACTTGGAAATTGCTGTAATTGCATTTTCGTCTGTGTTAAGCATTTTAAACATTGCCCAACAAATGTATTTAAGAGTGATTATAAATTCAGTTAGTATACATATTTGTCTTTCTGTCCGTCTGTCTGTATTTTGTGTGATTACGTAGGTATAAAGTACATTGAAAGTTAAATGATGAAACGAGTAAATACAGTTGGAAAATGTAATTAATCTAAGCGAATGGCACGATTTTGTGTGCTTGTTAATGTTTTATTTTTTAAATAAAAAGCATTAAAAAAAGAGTAAGAAATAAAGATAAATTACACATAAAAAAAAAAAAAATACCAATTGCAATTCTGTCTTTAACAGAATTTAAAAACAATACTTTCTCTACCATATATATGGGTAAGAGAAGGTTAAAAAAAAAAAAAAAAGAAAGAAATCTTTTTAATTTGCTCTATTTCGTTTGAAAGATGTGGGCCTTTTTTACTAAAACTGAAAGAAGTACTATTCGTAAAACCTTAAGTGTTCTAACTATAGAAATTTATAACTTTCGTTTGTTTGACTTTCAGCCCTACGAAATTTACAAATATCCTTGAAACTAATATAAATGTATATGCATTTAAACTTCATTATATCATGTTATATATTATTATATCGTGTTTAAACATCGTGATATTCCTAATGATTTGAGGATACATTCACATGAAATGATATTGATAAGCAGTATCAATCGCATTTTACGCCAAGTTTTTATTAAAGATTAGTCCTATTTTATATCACATTTTCTCATTAAGTTTATTATATATACCCTAACATGGAGTTCTTGGTAAAAAAGGAAAGTAAAGATGATAAAAGAAATAATCTGGTGTGTCATTTACACGACTTTCTCTTTCCCTACATTTCAATACTATAGATTGCAGATTAAGACGTAAGATCAATAAGGTAAGATCAATAAGGTTCAATCTACTTTGAAATTATTCTATAATAGGTTTAGGAACAGTTTTATCTCAGATATGATATTATGTGAGGGGTGGGCTACCGTCCCCTCAAGCCTTGTTCAATTATAGTACCTATATTTGTATGAAAAAAATCAAGTCTGTAATTAATTTACCTTAAAACTTGCTATTTTGATCAAACTTTTCAAGTGGCAACCTTATATGAACTTTAAAAATACCAGATTTGAATTTTCTGCAGTTATTTGTTTTTTAGGTTATACTGATAGCAGATATACTTACAGATCAACCGCTAAAAATTGTACTTACGTATTCACAGAACCTCAAAATGTAATATAGTAAAAAAAAAAAAAAAAAAAAAAAAAAAAAAAAAAGGTAGAGTTGAAAATAGAAAGAAAAAAAAAAAAAAAAAAAAAAATAGAGTATGAAAAATTAATTTTCCTTCTTGAGTAGAGTTCATTGAGATAGTAAATATAGCAAAGCACTTTCATCAATTACATTCACTAGAAAAGAACGTTTAGCTTAATTTTAAATAGCCCTGTATATTGTCTATAAACTATACACATATCACATTATGAAAAACACATAACATAAAAAGAAATACACTTCTAGCAATTTCCAGGTATAGTTTCAATATATCTAAAAATACTCTATAATAAAAAAAGTGACGCACTAAGAAGGAGTAATGCAAACTGGACACAAATTGGCATACATACAGGTTTGATGGAATCAAGCACCAATTCATCATTATCGTCGATCCTACGTGCAACTGGTACTTCAGTGACTTCAAATACCCTTAATAGGCCGCTCAGTGGGGTTGAGCTCAGTCCCCGGATCCTCTTCCACTGAGGACGTTTGGAGCATTATAAAAAGGTCCTACAACCATCTCGGGGGATTTTGCCAATCTAACGCAACAATTGGACAGAATTTGGCACGATACTTCACAGGAGCACATCTGCCAACTGTATCAATTAATACCAAGCCGAATAACTGCGTACATAACGGCTAGAAGTGGACCAACGCGTTATTGATTTGTTTACTTTGTGAGACCCTTTCTCTTGATTAAATCATTCAAATTTTCTGAAACTGTAATCAATTGTTTTTCTCCACATGTACATCACATCCACCAATTTTTGTCCCATTCGGACTACCCATTCCTCCCTATCTACCAATTTTTGTCCCCACTTTTTCTTGGTGCGTCGTTTTTTTTTTTTTTTTTTTTTTTTTTTTGTTATGGAGTGTACTTTGGATACCCTGAAAACGTATGATGATTGGTTTCCATAGTACAATCTACACAAAACATGCTTTTATGCACATAAAAAATATGCTAATTTAGTTTTATTTATTGTAGCCTATAGGGGTTACACTGCACTTACTAGACATTTCGACCATAGACGTAACACTGGAATCTTGTTAGTCGGAAGGAAACAGTAGACTATACGACAAATTTATAAGCGAAAAGACAAGAATACATATTTACAACGAAAACAGTGATAGCAACAAAGGAAAAAAGAAGAAATTCATGAAGCAAACACTTTACGGATGATTAACGCATAAGCTGTTCAATATGCCCTCTACGTTGTTGCGCTACTAGTTGGAGGCGTAAAATGACACGTTCAACAACAAATCGGAAGGTATTTGTTCTGATACTATGAATGTTGCGCGTGGTGCTTACCTTCAAGTCGGCCAGATTCGTATTCCGCTAGCTGTAAACAAAATTCTTCAAGTATAGTGTAACCACGTTTCTTACGCCTAGCAGTGAGGATGCGTCCAAAAGCTTGGAGGGTTGCCAAGCTGACCGACAGGTTGATATTTAGTAAACATCTAGTCATTCACAGTGTTCCCTTATTGCTTATTTTCTCTCAACGATAAGATTATCTCCCCTATTTTAACAGTGAACTCGCTTACTCCGCACTTTCGCAGAGGCTTCCATGGTCGCAAGAAATGTGGTTAAAGAATATCTTTAAAGCCAGAAATCACACGGTTTAATTCGGGGGGAATGGTGCGCAAGTCGCGTCTTAGTTTTTTGTATGCCTCCACAACAGCAATGTGGACCCTGAGAGCACCATCTATCGACACATTTTGAAAATATATTTTTTCTTTCGCTAAATAAAGTTCCAGTACCTCAAGATTGTTCTAGTAAGATATCAAGTCATTCTTCCTGGTAGTTTTAAATATAGAGCGTTTTAAAATTGCAACTTTAATTATAATCATTCTGTCTATCATATATAAGAGAAAATAATAATACATGATAATAACCAAAGATTTTTACTAGATTTATATACATCACGAGAGAAATTAATAATAAAATAAATAAATAGATGGTCAATGACATTGTGCAATTATTACAATACATTCATAACATATATTTTCAAAATAGACCTCCCGTCTTAAATTAATTTATTTTTAGGATTGATTTCTTTATTTTGTTTCATTTTATTTATTTATTTCGAAAAAAAAAATGCATTCTAAGTTCTTTTTCTTTTTTTCCCCTTAGATTATAGCAACATTAGAAACAGAAAAGAGCAGCTCCGCTAAACATATATTGCAAATACAACTATTTACAGAAATGCAATGACTGAATTCTCATAACTGACAAAAATCTAAACTCTGTGAAAAGTAAAATAATATTTATTAAATATATCGAGCGCAGAAAACCACGTTCTGCAAATATTTGCTTTTCAGAAACTTTCGCTACATTCTATTAATTTATAACGACAAAATAAATTTAGGCATGACATGAGGATTTCATTTTAAGCTGCTTATTGGTAAATGTAATGCTGCTTGAATGGTAAAGGTAAAGCAGCTTAACTGCTAACCGTAAATGCAGCAGAGTTCGAATCATTATAACTAAGTTAGAAAATAATATACTCGCATGCATAAATTTATTTTTAAAAGGAAATCTGGGCTGACAACCCTCAACCTATCGGACGTTTAAAAGTTACCAGGCTTTTTAACCAACTTGAATCGGTGAAAAACTCGGTAAATAAACAAAAAAGAAAAGTATATTAAATTACTTAAGTATTTTTCTTCAAGAATGTATGTTGCGCAATAAACTCTTGTACGTCTCTGTATAATGAACTATAAATGTCGGAACGAAATAACGCCGGTGTTAAAGCAAAATTCTAAAATAATTTTAAACCGTTTAATTATCTTTTAAATAGTTTAATCAACTTCAGGCAGAGATAACGCAATATGCTTATAATCTTTCATATGCTTCTTGTAAATCACTTAATCATGCAATCTTGTAAAATCTTGTACAATCATCCTTATTTTAAAATGCTGTAAAATACATTTAGATCATTTTTTCAGATAACAGCTGCAAAATGAATTATTAAAATTTAAAAAATCATTTTAAAAAGTATATTAATTTAACGGTTTGAGAATTTTCTGAATAGGAAAAATAATTAAAAACTAGTACATTGTAGCCATAAAATTTTCTTCCCGTATTTTCCTGTACAAACTCTCACAGTGCTATTTATTTATTAAAACCATTGTTTATTAAAATTATTTTGCATGATGAATGCAGAAGATTTTCGTCATGTCGAAAGTCAATTTTGCAACCTACAAACAACGTTAAAAAAAAAAAAAAAAAAAAAAAAAAGGTTTTTTTTTTTTTTTTTTTTGCCTTTTTAATGGAAAAAATATCAATAACTTCATTTTATATTATACCAAATCTATGGTTGAATCATTTGTTAAAAGTATTGACAAGTTCTTTAAAAAAATATTCAAACTAGAAATTTACACTCCAGTTGGGTTGTAGGGGGGAGATATAGCGCTTTTACATATGGTTTGTTAGAAATAATCCTTATTGTACTTTTATATGAAATTTTCTTCAGTAAAAATTACCGCCCACCAGTGCCACATGTTGGGCGATTAGCACCAAAGGTTGATAGACACAAATTTATGTCAAGGTGCAAGTACCTATACTTTTTACAAAATTCTATGGGCTCATTTTCGAGTTCGATTTGGCAGAAAATTTCTGCACCTACACAGAGAGACAGATATTTTCTAAAAATGTTCTGGGCCTCTCAAAACATCTGAATATAACGAAAAACGGAACTTGAAAATTTTTATGAATCCAATACTTTATCCTATTGAATATAGAATAAAGTTAATATGTATTAAGTAATGATTAATTCCGATTATGAATTTCTCCATAGAATAACATTGCATTCAGCTTTCGATGACATAGCTGATGCGTTTTTTTTTTTTTTTTTTAACGAAGAACTGATACAGGAAATTTTATTCTACTTACTAATCCATACAGACAAATCTTAAACAGAATAAAAATAAATATTTGTACAAGTTTTCAGTAACGCCTGATAACATAAATATATGTTCTTTCGAAAAATTGGTATCGGAGAAGTCGAAGATTTTCCCATTCCACAAAAATGTCCGCTTTTATGGATGACTCAAAAGATGTCAGAATATTATAAAAACAAAGAAAGACATTTGAAAAGTTGGGAACGTTTCCAAAATTTCAAATACTGCTAAGCTTTCCCAAAATTTCTCAGAATTTTTCGTTTATTATGTTTTCTTTCCTTTTCTTTTCTTTTTTTTTTAATGTATATTTATGTTTCAAAATTTAATTATCGCATAATTATTAAACAGAGATTTTTTTCTTTTAAATGCAATAACAGCAAGACAAAAAGAAAGATAAACTCATTATATAGATTGTTCTAAACAAAAAAATATTTTTATCATTAAACAAGTTAAGATATGAAAACACGGAAAATAATTGAATTGTCTTCTAGAATGCATAATTAAAAGATTTATTAAATACATTATAAGAATTTTTAAGTAACATCTATGCATAAAAGATAAAGTATTATAGATTAGCATGATCTTTTTTCAATGTGTATTAAAATATAAAATAAACGACATAATTTTGATTAATCTTTTTAGGATCGTAATACATTTTGTTTCACCGGATTCAATATTGATCTTACTTCTAATATATGAATGACTAAAATTGCGCATATATGTTCTTTACGGAAACCTGCAAGTTTTGACTAACACTTGGTGTAAAATTCCTTGTCTAGATGTGACAGAATCAACCAAATTTAAAACAGGATATATATTGATTTAGGATAGTAAAGACGTAGAATTTTTTAGAATCGTAATATATTTTGCTTCGCCGGATTCAGTATTGACCTTATTTCTAGTATATAAATGATAAAAATTGTGCATATATGATCTTTATAGAAATCTGCAAGCTTTAACTGACTTCTGGTGTAAAAAATGTTTATCTAGATGTGACAGAAACACCAAATTTAAAACAGGATTTATAGCGACTTATTTTTAAAGTATATTTCACTGAAAAAAAAAAAAAAAAAATCTGTTAAAAGTACAGGAAAAATCTAGCAGCTGGGGTGCCAGTATTTCTCCGTCAATATATACAGTTTAAAACCGTAAAATTGTATCACTGACATATATTTTACGCAGGAATTCTGTAAATCAAACAGGTTTTTTGTTAAAAGTATAGTTTTGTCCTGTATATTTGACGGAGAAATACTGGCACCCCAGCTGCCAGATTTTTTCTGTACTTTTAACAGTTTTTTTTTTTACAGTGTTTAATTCTGTAACTATTTAAGTCTTTATACGAAAGCAATAATTGATAACATATGAAATGTTAGCACGTCGAATATTATAAAAAGAAAATACTTGACTAGTTGATGTGATAAACATGTATGATCGCATATATTCCAGTGAACTCTCGGGCACAAAAGCATTCGGGAGAATGGAGGTGGAGGGGTGACTACATATGCAATAAATAAATTAATATATGCAATCACCACTCTATCCCGTAAAAGTCTTCACTATAAAGATATTTGTTTGCATATTTTATATAAGTTGTCCGAAACATTTGTTTATTAAATTATGCAAAGGAATATTTGTTCGCATTTGCAGAGTTCAATTACAAACTGTTTCATACAAATACTCATATTTCAAGATCATTCTTTATAATTATACTATTACGGTAGACTATTTTTTCTGATGTATTTTGTAAATTTTTCTAAACATGGTATCAAATTTGGGAGAAAATTCTCTGCATTATAAATAAAAATATGTATTTCCTTTATGACTTTTTAAAACAAACGCTTATATTTCCATGAAAATGAGAAATGTCATTACGCACGTGAATACAAACGTTCCAAAGGTCCTAGAGTATAGGTGCACAACCAGCGGCCAGGGGGCCACATGCGGCCCAGTAGCCGTCAATTTGCGGCCCACCGGACTGACATTTTAGATTGCATTAATCATCAACAGGAGGGAAAAAAATGAAAGAGAGAAAGAAAAAGTATTTGTTTGCTGCATTCGCAAAACAGGCATTTACAAAAACTTCTTAAAAATTTAAAAAAATTCTTAAACCTTCGTTTGTTATTTATTTGTTGCATTTCTTAAACCTAATTTATTTCTTAAAACTTCTACAAAAAAATTATTTGATTCAGAAATACCTGAGCTCCAATATCCTTTTCCTTTCCTTGGCTATGCCCTTGTGTGCTACACGTATAATTTAACAACCAAATCCTCAAAACACTCATCGAGACTTTTGCAGACCATGTTGTTTATGCAGAGGTTAATCCAGAACAAATTTAGTGCTGCATTTAGGCACCTTCACAAAACCAACTTTCAGCAAAGAGGCACTTTCACAAAGTCAATTCTCAGCAATGCTGCACACTAAAAACTTTGTATAAGCTTCGACATAACAAACTCATAATAAATACTCTCAATTTAGGTATTTTGTGGAGGCAATGGTAAATATCTAAATAATAATCACCTCCTTATATTGCACATAAGAAATAACTCACCCATATATATATATATTTTTTTCAACTGTTTCTTTTTATTTTTTGAATGTATTTTAAAATTAAATAAACTGCTTTATGCAAAACTGCTTATTTTGGTATCCTCTATCAGCCTTTATATTTGTGCTTATCGTTTTTGTGACTCCCAATGTCCCAATATAATTTTTCTCTCTCTGCAAAACATACTTTTTATTTGATTATTTTATTTATCGTTTTTGTACTTTATATGATGCATTTGTTTAATAATTCTTTTGCTTACTATTCAATAACTTTATGATTATCACGCTTCGAGATTCACTTTACTTTACTCTCTAATTAAAAAAAAAAAAAAAAAAAAAAAAAATGTTTTTATTTTTTATTATTTTTATTTTTTATTTTTTATGTAACATATGAGGGAAACTGAAGTTCTGCACACATTCACATGACAATGATAGTGTGCCCTTTTATATATGCATGTATGTGTGTATATATATATATATATATATATATATATATATTACACAGCGAATATATCTGCATAGTTTAATTCTTTTACATTATCTCGTCTGTGGCCCTTCATATCCCACTGAACAGCGAGATTGGCCCTCCAGCCAAAAAGGCTGTGCACCCCTATCCTAGAGAGTATTCTGTTGTGACAGGTGTACAAGGTGATCAGAACTAATATTTGCATTATTGGCTGACTCCCCGAATATCCACATGCCTAAGCATTCATCGGAAAATGCAGTGAAACATCTTTTTCCATTCTCAAAATTAATAAAGAATACCTCAAGTATTTCTTTTGTTATTTGAGAAAATACTTGAAATCGCAACTGCTCACATTATTTTATCACTGATCTGTACACACATACACACATACATAAATACTGATAGAGGGAGATATATATATATGTATGTGTGTGTGTTTTTGAGTTCTAAAAACTATTTCTCGTAAAGTTTAACTAAATTTTGATTTTTTTTTCTTTTTAATATTCCTATACATTAAAATCATTAACTCTCTATCATTAACAAATTTTATTCTCTCTAAAAAAAAAAAATAAAAAACCTTGAAAAATACATTTTACAGGAATACTGTAGCCATAAAAGAAAAAAGAAATGTCATTTTCTTTAAAATAAATAAACTCCTCTTTAAGAAAATTATAAATAACTCATTGCAATTTTATGAACCTTCTCAACATTACGAAATATCAAATAGCGGTGCTATGATAGTGTTCAGTGAATTATGTTGAATTATTTATCAAAGTTACAAAATAAATATGTATCATGTTTTATTCATGCATACATGCAAAACTGGATTCGCAACATATATTCTAAGTTTACATTTATATTTTCTCTTACTATAGTTTATTGAAACATGTAACTAAAGTATTTGCAAATCGAACGTAGTGCTAGTGAAACTCAATATTATACTTAACACGAGAAAGCTTTTTATGGATCGAAGCTTTACATGCATAGAATGTTTTTTTTTTTTTTTTTTCCTTTTTCTTTTTCTATTTTTTTTCTTGAATTTTCATTATCGATATGAAAAAATTTACTTATATTTCTTTCAAACTTTCTCCGAGCAAAGTAGACTTGAAAGTGGATTAAACATATTTACATAAGAGAATTTTGAGAAAGACTATTTTGTATAGTAAATATTTGCTTTTCTTTATTCATTCTGGCTCTGCAAACTAAAATATGGAAAATATTTTTTTTTTATTGGTCAAAATATTAAAAAACATTGATTAGCTATATTTGAAAATTTTGTGTATCCTTTTGGTTTCCTTGGAAACCAGGAGACTTAGATTTTCTCCCGTATCCAGGCCTCCTTGATAGGTCAAAGTTCGTATTCTCCAGGTAGGCTTATTCAGGAATGTTTAATGCGGTGGAAATTGTTTTGAAGCGTGTAATTAGTTTCGCGCTTCATACAATTGGATGTGTTTTATGTTTATTTGTTGCGTTAGCGACACACATTACATTTGTGTCGATAAAAAAGGAAAAGTAATTTATGTATGCATATTTAGTTTAGGTTATTGGAAATATTTTTCTTAGTCTAAATCTCTGAAATAAATTCTTTAGATAACTCGACCCTCACAATAGTATCATAAAATCATACCGCATCATTTAATATTGATAAAATTGTTAAATTTTCTAATATTCTAGGGGAAAAGATAATTTTTCCAAAATGAGGAGAAAACATTCAAACCGTGTTTTCTCAAAAAAAAAAAAAAAAAAAAAAAAAAAAGAGTTAGTGATTTTTCTTTAAATTTAACATAAAACTAGTATGTCTACATATCTTCATAGATATGTCTATATATTTTTCTAGTATCTAATAATGCCTCTAAACAAAAGATAAATAGGTTTTAAGTTTAGTTTTTATTTATTTACTTATTTATTTATTAGTTTTGGTGTTGCCTGAAAAATTGTATCCAAAGGAGAAAACACGGTTTGAATGTTTGCTCCTCAAATATGATTTTAGTTTCAGATGTCGAAACATACATTGAATTTAGAAGTACAGTCGGTAACAGAAGTATTCGAACAATAGCAAAAATTCCTATATAAAAAAGTAGAGTTAATACTGCTTTGTTAAATAAATCCTTGTCGAATCATGTTCTTAGACTGACTAAGAACATGATTCGACAAGGACTTATTTAACAAAACAGTACTAACTCAACTTTTTTTATATAGGAATTTTTGCTAGTTTTCGGTTACTTTTGTTACTGACTGTATTCACTTGATGGTTTCAATTAGATCATTTTAAGAAAATCTTTCTGTCTATGTGTCTGTGTGTCGTGTGTGTACGAGACAAAAATTGTAGTGGCTCTAGTTCAAAAACTAATGCTTAGGTTTTCTTGAAAATCTATATAGTTTGCACTTTCACATAAATTGTTGTCTATCAGTTTTGGTGAATATCGGTAAACAGGGCGTTGCTATGATGAAAATTTCCCTATTTACAAAAGTCTATATAATTTTCTATAATATATAAATGCACCAAACTTTATATGTAAGATGGTTTTTTTTATGTAAAATTGACTCAGTTGAATGTAATGACTCAGTTTAGGCTGTTATTTGAAATATGTGGTGCTTTTATGCTGCAATATTGAAAATACTTAATTTCAGCTTCTGTAGTATATAAGGATACCAAACACGTTATGAAAGGTAGCTGTTATGAAATATAATGCTGGCTTTAACCATGGCTTAATTTAAATGCTGGCTTAATTTAGTTACTTTCAGCTTGTATTGTGTATAAGGGCACTACATTTAATATTATGAAAAACTATGCGGATTAAATTCTTGTGCATATCAGCCGTTATGCGACACTTTATGCAGCCCTTTTCTGGTTTCACTGAGCTTAGTCACTAATTAATTAATATGATAGAGTAATATAGAAAAAGGGATTGTGATGGCCACTACATACTAATTTTCTATTTGGTTCTGAGATAAAAAGCCTTAATCTCAATGCTTGCGGAATAATTGACCAGTGAAACTTTTATATAAATGCAATTGTTATTTTTAGATCTATAATAATAATAATAATAATGATAATACTAATAATAATAATGAAATTTTCGATTGCAGAAAAATTCTGTTAGAAAAGTAAATCTAGTAAAAAACGAAATGCAGCTAAGAAATTTTCTTAATTTAAAGTAACCATAACCAAGTACTGTTATTGTACCTTTAAATATATATATATAATGTTATTTCTTTATTTTATTCGTTCATTCAAAAAGTCAGGTTTTCAGATCTTTGGATTTCTATTTCAATATAGATAAAATGAAAAGTAAGTTCTATGAAAAAAAAAAAATACGTGTGGCACTCGAGGACTGCCGCGGTAAAGCTATTACATAGCATTTTTTATCAACTTATGCAATTATATTATTTATTTATTTTATTTATGCAGTATTTTTTTTCTTTGATATTAATTCAAGTTTTTTCTTTGATATTAATTCAAGTTACACTTTTTGAGCGTGGTGACCGATAAGAAAACAATTTTTTTTCTTTTATTGAATAAATGAGAATATATCCGCAATGAGAATATATCAAAAATATCCGCAATCGATTTGTCGGTATCGAAAACCTCGATGTACCAAATTTGAATGACCTAACTCTATTTTTTGAGAAAAGATATTTTAATAGGTTTTTAAAGGCCTGCAAGTCGAATGGGGATATTCAAGTTTTTTCTTTGATATAATTTCAAGTTACACTTTTTGAGCGTGGTGACCCATAAGAAAACAAATTTTAATAGAGAAAAGGTATTTAATAGGTTTTAAAGGCCTGCAAGTCGAATGGGGATATTCAAGTTTTTTCTTTGATATTAATTCAAGTTACACTTTTTGAGCGTGGTGACCGATAATAAAACAAATTTTAATAGAGAAAAGGTATTTAATAGGTTTTAAAGGCCTGCAAGTCGAATGGGGATAGTCAAGTTTTTTCTTTGATATTAATGAATAAGATAACAATAATGATAAGAAAACAAATTTTAATAGAGAAAAGGTATTTTAATAAATTTT
This sequence comes from Salticus scenicus, assembly GCA_963930645.1. Lineage (NCBI taxonomy): Eukaryota > Metazoa > Arthropoda > Arachnida > Araneae > Salticidae > Salticus > Salticus scenicus. The sequence goes on from OZ005656.1 coordinate 114,314,218, forward strand.
AAAGGCCTGCAAGTCGAATGGGGATATTCAACTTGTTTATTTGAAATTAATTCAAGTTACACTTTTTGAGCGGGGTGACCGATAAGAAAACAAATTTATATAGAGAAAAGGTATTTAATAGGTTTTAAAGGCCTGCAAGTCGAATGGGGATATTCAAGTTTTTTCTTTGATATTAATGAATAAGATAACAATAATGATAAGATACCAATAAGGATATGAAAACAAATTTTAATAGAGAAAAGGTATTTTAATAGGTGTTAAAGGCCAGCAAGTCGAATGGGGATATTCAAGTTTTTTTTAATATTAATTCAAGTTACATTTTTTGAGCGTGGTGACCGATAAGAAAACGAATTTTAATAGAGAAAAGGTATTTAATAGGTTTTAACGGCCTGCAAGTCGAATGGGGATATTCAAGTTTTTTCTTTGATATTAATTCAAGTTACACTTTTTGAGCGTGGTGACCGATAAGAAAACGAATTTTAATAGAGAAAAGGTATTTAATAGGTTTTAAAGGCCTGCAAGTCGAATGGGGATATTCAAGTTTTTTCTTTGATATTAATTGAAGTTACACTTTTTGAGCGTGGTGACCGATAAGAAAACAAATTTTAATAGAGAAAATGTATTTAATAGGTTTTAAAGGCCTGCAAGTCGAATGGGGATATTCAAGTTTTTTCTTTGATATTAATGAATAAGATAACAATAATGATAAGATAACAATAATGATAAGAAAACAAATTTTAATAGAGAAAAGGTAATTAATAGGTTTTAAAGGCCTGCAAGTCGAATGGGGATATTCAAGTTTTTTCTTTGATATTAATTCAAGTTACACTTTTTGAGCGTGGTGACCGATAAGAAAACGAATTTTAATAGAGAAAAGTTAGTTAATAGGTTTTAAAGGCCTGCAAGTCGAATGGGGATATTCCAGTTTTTTCTTTGATATTAATTCAAGTTAAACCTTTTGAGCATGGTGACCGATAAGAAAACAAATTTTAATAGAGAAAAGGTATTTAATAGGTTTTAAAGGCCTGCAAGTCGAATGGGGATATTCAAGTTTTTTCTTTGATATTAATGAATAAGATAACAATAATGATAAGATAAGAATAATGATAAGAAAACAAATTTTAATAGAGAAAAGGTATTTTAATAGGTTTTAAAGGCCTGTAAGTCGAATGGGGATATTCCAGTTTTTTCTTTGATATTAATTCAAGTTAAACCTTTTGAGCGTGGTGACCGATAAGAAAACAAATTTTAATAGGGGAAAGGTATTTAATAGGTTTTAAAGGCCTGCAAGTCGAATGCGGATATTCAAGTTTTTTCTTTGATATTAATGAATAAGATAACAATAATGATAAGATAAGAATAATGATAAGAAAACAAATTTTAATAGAGAAAAGGTATTTTAATAGGTTTTAAAGGCCTGCAAGTCGAATGGGGATATTCAAGTTTTTTCTTTGATATTAATTTAAGTTACACTTTTTGAGCGTGGTGACCGATAAGAAAACAAATTTTAATAGAGAAAAGGTATTTAATAGGTTTTAAAGGCCTACAAGTCGAATGGGGATATTCAAGGTTTTTCTTTGATATTAATTCAAGTTACACTTTTTGAGCGTGGTGACCGATATAAAACAAATTTTAATAGAGAAAAGGTATTTAATAGGTTTTAAAGGCCTACAAGTCGAATGGGGATATTCAAGGTTTTTCTTTGATATTAATGAATAAGATAACAATAATGATAAGATAACAATAATGATAAGAAAACAAATTTTAATAGAGAAAAGTTATTTAATAGGTTTTAAAGGCATGCAAGTCGAATGGGGATATTCAAGTTTTTTCTTTGATATTAATGAATAAGATAACAATAATGATAAGATAACAATAATGATAAGAAAACAAATTTTAATAGAGAAAAGGTAATTAATAGGTTTTAAAGGCCTGCAAGTCGAATGGGGATATTCAAGTTTTTTCTTTGATATTAATTCAAGTTACACTTTTTGAGCGTGGTGACCGATAAGAAAACGACTTTTAATAGAGAAAAGGTATTTAATAGGTTTTAAAGGCCTGCAAGTCGAATGGGGATATTCCAGTTTTTTCTTTGATATTAATTCAAGTTAAACCTTTTGAGCGTGGTGACCTATAAGAAAACAAATTTTAATAGAGAAAAGTTATTTTAATAGGTTTTAAAGGCCTGCAAGTCGAATGGGGATATTCAAGTTTTTTCTTTGATATTAATTCAAGTTACACTTTTTGAGCGTGGTGACCGATAAGCAAACAAATTTTAATAGAGAAAAGGTATTTAATAGGTTAAAGTCCTGCAAGTCGAATGGGGATATTCAAGTTTTATCTGATGTATTTTATACACAAATTTTACGCGTACAGCTATTCACTGTTGTACATAGATGATACATACCTATACACCTATATACTTTCTCACAAACAGCTGCTTACGTATTCGTCCGATTTCGGAGCTGCTCGTCTCGATCCGTGCGAGCTTCGTACAGCCGAAGTCTACCGAAGTTTGCCGAACTGTGTTAGGTTTTTTTTTCGTTACGGAATTTTTCGATTCGGTCGCCGCGCTCAAAGCCCGCGATAAAAGCTATACAATAGCTTAAAAAAAAAATAAATAAATAAATAAAATAAAATAATAATAATAATAATTAAATAAATAAATAAATAAATAAATAAAAATAAATTTGCTAAATAAAAAAAACAAGTTTTGTTAAAAATTTACAACTTATTAATGATTCAAATTCATTGCTTTCAGAGTTGTCATTCAAATTTAAATTTAAATACATTTCTATATTCTCTAAAAGGGAGTTCTATTATCTAGCTATGCAAAATAAAATTCTGTATTAAAATGAAAAGTATGTCAAGTTGAAAGGAAAATGTTAAATTTATTTCTTAAAGTGAAACATTTTATATATTTTTAAACGAAATATATAAAATGTTTCATCTGTATAAAATTCTTCCCTTAAAAAAAAAAAAAAAAAAAAAAAAAAAAGAAGAAAAGAAAAAGTTTCTAACTTTAAACATTTTTCTTCTTTTAATAGCTTTCGTTATGGAATGCAAAATAAAGGGATAGCACATAATAATTATGCTTCAAATTGTCATATTAAATTATACTTTTTCAAATAGAAAAAGAACAATGACTATTATTAAATGATATACATAAATTACATTTAATATATTCAATCTAAGGATTAATTTTAAATTCGTGATTGGGAGCGCCGTTGTTCTACCTTCACTTTTTGCACGTTCACACTCCTTAGAACATGATTTACTGTTTAAAGTGTATTTTGAACTATTATGAACATTCATGCTCACACAGGGATTCGAATTCAAGCACCTGACAACTACGGATCAGCGCACTATCCATTGAGCCACCAGATGGGAATACTTAAATTTAGACAATCAAATTTAAGATAATTGAACAAAACGTTTTGGAATTAAATTATTAACCATGTATTCTTATAAATTTTAAATTATTTTTTGATATTTCGTAAAATTTTGCAAGATTCGTATTTTGTTGATATATACATAAGAAACATTACTTAAAAGATGTAACGTAATTATCTTCTTCTTATTTTTTATATATTACTTTTATAGCATGAAATATGAGTTTTTTTCAATGAAAAAAATTATTATAACCTTTAAAAATTTAATTTTTATAATTATCGATTGGTACGTTTATTTGTGTAAATAAAATTTTAGCTTCACTCATGAAGTATTTTTTTTTCTTTTTGACTTACATGTAAATGTCATTCTATTATAAGCTTAATCAATTACAAAGTAGTTGAAAAAGACAGATAAACATAATTTCATACTTTGGAAATATAAGTAGCATTATTTTGCCTCGGATTAATCCTTCATTTGTCGCAGTTACTCAGAAGCAACATGTGTTTTCACTGGCTCTTATGGAACATCTATACAACCCCAAATGACAGTTATTTAATATTGCTGCTGTCATGTCGCATCAAGTTATACAGCAATCATTGTCTTATTTATTCTCCGGGTGCTAGAAAGCGATACATTTGTAGACTCTAGAATTTTTTTTTATCATTTGTCAATCAAAGGGTTAAAAAAAAAAAGTATCTGAAAAGTTTTTCAGTGTTTTTAATGTAAGCATATGTCATCTAGCAATAAAAAGTGTTTATAACAAACTATAAAAATTAATCGTGATCAATCAATTTATTTTAAACGTTGTTTTTGGATAAGATCAGCAAAATTTAAATACTCTTTACTAAACTTTAAATGAGGTAATCCGAAAATTTTCAGAAAAACATATGACGTTTACCTATTTATACAAAAAGTTTTGGATAAAAAATATTTAACAGAGTTAACAGAAAATTTATCATAATTTACTTTTACATGATGATTTGCAAGATTTCACTTTGTATTTGTAAACTCTAGTTTATTCATTATAGAATTAAATAGCTTTAAGCATAAAATTGAAAATCCTTTACAAAAGTTAATTATATCAAAATTTAAACAATTTGTATAAACAAAATGCAGAAACAAAATGCATTTTTAAACGAATTCTTTAATTGAAAATATTTAAAAGAATGTTAAAATAAAGGGATATTACTAAAAAAATTTCTAAAACAGAGATATCTCACCTTAGAAAAAGGTTGTTGTTTTTCGTGGGTATGTCATTATTAAAATCTCTAAAAAATTTAAAGCAAAATATTTATGCTAGTTAAAATTAGGTTCTTTTAAAGGAGAAATTTATAATTTAATAAAAATGAGATGAAAAATATGTACTTTGAATATTTAAACGTGAAATTTAAGTATAGAATAACATTAAGTATAGAATTCAAGTATAGAAAATAGATTTTGTTATTATTATTATTATTATTATTATTTCAACAAAATGTTTAAGTGCTTTATACTATTACAACTAATAATAATAATTTATTTAGCAAAATTGCATTTGCACGTATAATTAGTTTTTTCAAAATATTTTTTTTTAACATTGTTACGTTAAAATATGAAAACATTTAATATAAACCTTTAAAATATGAAGCAAAATTGTCTTTCTACGTAATTTATTAAATTTGAAAATGAAGTTAGTTTTTAAAATATAAAATTTACAAACATAATATATGTAGGGTTTGGGTGGATAATTTTAGCACAAAGTTGTACAATCAAATATTAAAACTAATATATATATATATATATATATATATATATATATATATATATATATATATATATGTACAGTTCCCGCTGCTAATTAAAATCACATTCGTTCTGAGGCAAAGTGATTTTATTAAGCGGCTGATTTTTATATTCGGCGAACGTTCCTATACTCAAGGAAAAGGTATTACTTCCCTGAATTCGGAAAGAAATTTCAAAAGGTAACGAATAATGGAATTAGTAAACATTAACTAATTAATTTTTGATAGATAATTAATTATTCCTCCGATATAAGTAAATTAAACGCAATCCAAATTTCTATGCACTTTCCTTCAAAGAAAATCATCATTATTTTATTTTACCAAAAGTTCAAGCTTTTTTCATAAATTTAAAATGTTTCCGTTTGAACCTCTTAATTTACCTCTATTTCAAAATAAGAACTAGAAATTGTCTTTTAATAATTAATATATATATATATATATATGTGTGTGTATCATTTGCAAATTAAATCAAATTTGTAACTTATTACAGCGTTTTGAAAAATACGTTCTTTGAAATTGTTAGGGAGATACGTTATGGGGCGTGTTTAATTTGTAACTATGCTGCAAGTATAAAATTTTCGACAATGAGCTTACTTTGATGGGTACTTTAATTTCTTTTTTATCAAAAAAAAAAAAAAAAATTACAATGTAAATGAAATTTTTTTTAGTGTGCATAAATGATAATTTTGGCTGCTGAGGATTTTTTTTTTGAGTTTATTAACCGGCGATGCTGATTTTATTAAGCGGCGGTTTCAACAATAGTTTGTATTGATTTGATTCCGATCCTAGCAATTTGATCAGACTAAGCGGCTGATTTTATTAATCAGTGATTTTATTAAGCAGCGGTTACTGTATATATATATATTGATAATCAGTCATTGAAATTTAAGGATTAATATATATAATGATCCTCATCTGTCATGAACGAATCCGGTTAGTACCGCTTCAAAACAGAAACTTTTGGCAGCCATTTTTTTTTTTTCGTTTGTTCAACTCACTGAGCTGGTTCAACTTACGGAAACATACATATAATATGTTTTGTATCGTACGTATTCTCATTTATTTTCACTAAAACCTTGAAAAACTATTCAATTGTAATGTTTAAAGATCTAAACTAAATATAATGGATCACTGGCTATTATAAACATGAATCTATAAATAGAATTATGTAACTTCATGATTGTAAGCAACGGAATACCAAATAAAAACAAACGAAAACTGTTGCCATTCAGAAAATACAAATTCCAAATGGATTCCGAATGAACGACTCTTTGACTGTTTCTACGAAAAAAAAAAAAATGCTTAAAGTATTTCTAAAACATATTAAAGCCTTAAAGCTCTTAAAATATTTGTAAAAGCATATTAAAGTCTTTAAATATTTTTATCAAGCTTCATTGTTTGTTTACATTGAAAGGTATGATTGGCGTCGAGTTCAGTACGTAAATGACGCCAGTTGATTTCAGTTTTGAAATTAGTGTAAATTTATAGTTGGGATAGAATGTTTGGTTGGGCAAGTAAAGGTCACCAGTTGAAATGAGTATTGAAAGTAGAGTAGTCTAAGGTGATAATGTCGAGTCAAGATAAAATGTTCGGTTGAGAATGAGAAAGTCCCTAGCTGGATCCCGGATATTTTGGCGATGTTGCGGGTGAGATAGCTTGTTGGAAATATCGAGTAGAGTTGAATTTGGGTTAGCATGGAGTGTCTGTAATTATTGGATAGTTAATTAGAAAATACGTAAGCAAAGTGATGACGTCACTGGCCGTCAGTGGATGCAAAAAAAAAAAGATTTCCTATGTTAATCGCCCATTGGATTTTTTGTAAAAAATTATTAAAAATTGAGGCAAATTATTTCTCGATTTTAATCCCCATATTTCGGTATAGATATGTATTAGTTATCGTCTGCATGCGTTAGATTAAGTTGTTTTTGCTGTAAAATTGATAAAATTTAAATTTTAAATTTCAAAACTCTAGAAAAAAAAATGGCAAACTTCCATATTCGATTCAAAACATAAACATTTCATTTCAAAGGATGATATTTACACAATAAATATCCAACTAATATACTAATTAAAAGGAAAATGATAAATATTCTACCATAATTTGAAGTCAAATTTGTTTTCAAATGTTTAAATAAAGTGTCTGATATAAGATACTCATATGTTGCAGCGGAATAGATTTAATATATCTGTCATCCTTGGCGAAAAAAAAAAAATATCGCCAAATTATTTTGGCGAACATATTTAATTCCTTTCAAACATCATGGTTATTTTAACAACTTATATTAAAAGAGCGATGAATTATATGAAACAATATTTCGTACAATACATATTACGAAAATAAACATCTGTCATGTATATTTTCGGATTATGTTTTTAATCGCCAAATACAAAAAACGCCAAAGATGACACAGTTTTGAAACTTAAAATTTTGTCAATTTGACAGCAAAATAACTCAATCTAACACATGGATACGAAAGCATATCTATACCCAAATACAGGTATTAAAATCGGGAAATAATTTTTCTCGATTTTTAATAATTTTTTACAAAACATCCAATGGACGATTAACATAGGGAATCTTTTTCTTGCATCCACGGAAGGTCAGTGACCTCACACTTCGCTTTCGTATTTGAAAATAGGATCTTCGATAGTCTTAAAAAAAAGTATTTTGGTAAAATGAAGTGAATAGTTATTTAAATCAAATTGGAGTGTAAAGGTTGATATTTTTATTTATTACCAACTATGTGAAAAATACCAGAGCCGGGAATCGAACCCGGACACCTCCGCTTAACGCACGGATGCTCTACCACTGAGCTACCCTGGCTGACAACCAGCTAGGCACTTCTCACATAATATACGTTGGCAAAGTCACCGAGTCTGCAAACACAGATGTATCAGGTGAGACAATAATAATCGTAGCACAACTCCAAGGTTGTCAGCCAGGGTAGCTCAGTGGTAGAGCATCCGTGCGTTAAGCGGAGGTGCCCGGGTTCGATTCCCGGCTCTGGTATTTTTCACATAGTTGGTAATAAATAAAAATATCAACCTTTACACTCCAATTTGATTTAAATAAATATTCACGGTTGATGAATTCATGAATAAAAAAATTTCTAAACTGAAGTGAATAGTTTTTTACTTTCTCTTACCCATAGGGTCGAGAAGGTATTGTTTTAGGGTCAAATTTTCAAACGTGGGTTTTTGTTATACTTACATGTTCTGAGGTCCCCTGAATACAAAAATCATGTTTTTAGCGAATGGTCTCTGTGTGTGTGTGTCTGTCTGTCTGTGTGTCTGGATGTCTGTGATCAGCATATCTCAAGAACAAATAGTAGTAGAAATTCCAAACTCGGTATTCTAAATGTGTATCATATAGGGATGCTACAGTAAGATTTCGTTGAGATGAAGCAAATGGTTCGTGTACAGGGACATTCAAAAGTATTTAAATACATTACGTCTATGGGAGAAATTGCAGGTAAGTAGAATTTAACATCTATAGACTGCGCTAGACCAAATAAAACTAATATATATTTTTTGTAATAGAGATAGTCAACTGGGAAATTTTTTTTTGTGTATGTAGGAGCCTCGCCGCCCCCCCCTCGAGGGAAGTAAATTTTCATGATGGGTATCTTTCAAAAGAGCTCGACAATACGTTTAAAATGAATGGTTGAACCATCGATCTGCGATAATTTAAAATAAAGTTATTGATTCTTTTCAATTTTAACAAAAAAATTTTAGCAATTTTTTTTTTTTTTTTACTTTAATATTGAGAATAAATTCTTTTTTTTTTTTTTTTTTTTGGATATTTAGTGTTATACTACTTCTCTAATATGGAAATCGTCTGTATTATCATACAAGATAAGTTTTTTAAATAATAATTTTAATAAATAATTTTTTAAAAACAGAATTATTTTTTAATAACCGAATTAAATTCTGTATAAATGTAGGTGCATTAATGAAACGAGGGGTTGAGGAGGGCCAGAACTAATTATCATATAAAACTCTTCCGAAGCCTAATTTGAATTGTTCAACATAGGTTTACATAACAGTACTCAGATTATTCTTATTATGATTACTTTAAATAGAGCACTTAACGGAACACTGGGATGTGTTGTTGCTGTTGTGGTTGTCGGGCCTATATTTTTTGTCAGCGAGCAGTTTTTTTATTGTCATTCATATTTATTGATCGGGTAGAATTTTTTTAATTTCAAAACGAAAATTATAAAATATCGAAACACATTTGATTTATAAACAAAAATTGAAACTACATTTAAATGATCACGTGGTAATCTTCATGTTCTAAACATTGTTTTCAAGATTTATTGTTCACATTCCGTCATTTTTGACGGGGTTATATACTAGTTATTAAATATTAACAGCATTCAAACAATTAATTTGATCGGAAACCAAGACCACCAAATCAAATAAAAATGGAATAAATTGGAAATAAATAAATACATATTTTCATTCTAACGTTATATATATATATATATATATATACATTATATTTTAAATATTCCCAAGCAAAATAATTGTCATTATAATTTTCATTATAATATAAGTGCTTAAATTCATACCTTCTTTGCAATTCATTTCTCGGCTGTTAATCAAAAGTACAAAACACGCAATACTTAATACTACATTGAGCACTCCAAATATGAAAAAGGCATAACAAAAAAGAAAACTTTCCATTTTGCAATTAATCGTTCTCATTGACTTTTGCCATTTTTTTTATCTTCTTTTTATCTCGCCGATTTTAACTAGAGAAATGCCAGGATATCAAGGATATCTTAAATGATTCTTGCGTAATCGCTCAGGAAAATAATGCAGTATTCAATTCTGTTCGCTCATGGAATCCATAAAACAAATGAAGACTGAGATATTATTATGAGTTTATCTTTTCCTTAACAAAAATAATCATTTATCACCTTAATATCGCAGCAGGGAAATTATCTAGACGAACTGTGTAAGAAATCGTTTGTTTTGGAAAATTAAATTTGTGTTTACATTTTAGCGTTTTTTTATTTACTCCTTTGATAATTATCTCAGTGATCGTTGCTTTCGGCATTATAAAGAGAGATTTTTTGACCTTCAGAGAAAGAAGTAGAAAAGATGCGTGGAATGTAGATAAGATCATCACTTCAATTTTTCATCAAGCATGTGATTATCCTGTCACTCAATACAAATCAGTAGATTAAAGCCTTGTACGGATTTAGCTATATATTGCAGGAATTTAAACGAACCAATTAAAATCAATCTAAACCAGAATAAAAATTTGGCAAAATATTTTTTGTTTACACCACACTGATTTTAAACCTGTCAAAATAAGTTCAGCAGTCTAACTTGCAACTAGAAATAAAACTGTGTCCACACTGTTAAAAATTTCAGTTCAAGGTTGAACCAAATGTTGGTACTACAGTAGCTTCGATTTGCTAGTTTGAACCAAAACTTGGTACAACTGTAGCTGTAACCATGCGATGGTGAAACCTCCTACCATGATTTAATGCTTCTTGTTGAAAAAAATGCACCAAATTATGGTAAAAGATTTCTCCACTTTATGGATATAGCTATTGCAGTACTAAGCCTTGGTTTAACGAAGCTCCAAACAATAGTGTAAGGTTTCACCATCGCATGGTTGCAGCTACAGTGGCTCAACCTACGACAAAATTTTTAACAGTGCATAACTCATGCAAGTCTGGATAAATAGTATGCAATTAAGCCTTTGAAATCACATTTATCTGTTGTGGAGGAAATAAATATATATTTACTCATTGATATCAGTTTTTCACCTAATGCAATGTGGTTATGGCTATCTTGTTTGTTATCAAATCTATTTCTATAATATTTTTATTATATAAGTATTCGTTATGTTAATAATATTTTATACTGTTTCCTGTATTTTTTATAGTATACATGTTTTTCCAGTAAGTCTCATGTGTCAATCCAGAAAAAACAGCTTCATGACCGAAACAAAATAAAGCAATGAGAAGATCAATTTCGGTTAGTTAGAGCTTTCTAATGTAGGAGTTTTCTGTATGGTAAAAAAAAGCGAATAGTTCGTCTCTCTAACTCTAGTAGATAATATGTGTGCATGTGTATTTAGAGTTTTAGAAATTTCTCATTATTAATATTACTTATGATGTATATATAAAGTTATTTCATGCTACTACAATGTCATTTTTTAATTTTTCATCTTATTTATTTATTTTTTCTTCTAATATTTGACGTTATTGCATTTTTCTATTTGTTAAGTTTTCTTTCCTCCTGAAGTTTATAACTTTCTTTCCTCCATATTTACTTCATTTTTTCTTTAAATTTAAGTTCTATTGTAGTGGTAGGATCCCGTTTTCTTGTGCATCTGTTTAAAAAAGATTCAATCCTACCAAACGCTCCGTGTATTATGTTTTCAAAATATGTATAATCTCTATTTTATTATCCAGCTTGTCACTAAAACATTTATTGATTCTGTTGAAGTCTTCTAGTTAGCAATCCTAGGTATTTTAGAATCTGGCACAATTTGAGTTTATATAACTGGAGTTATAAAGTTCTTAGTCTATAATAACACGTTTATCTTGCACAAAAACTTGCACTATTAGTTAACTTTTCTTTCTTTCTAAAGTTTATATCTAGCGCCTCTTCTCTCTTACTTCATTTTTTCTTTAAATTTGACTTCTGCTTTTCTCGTGGTAAGATCTCTTTTCTTGTGCATGTGATGATAAAAAATATAGAGTCTTTTCAAATGCGTTGTGTTTTATTTTTTGGTTTTGTTTTAAAGAAATTTATAATCTCTGACGTATTCTGCTGAAGTTAGTAAAACATTTACCAATTTTGTTTAATTCTTCAAGTTAGAATTTTCAGGTATATTAGAGCCTTATGCCCTTTTGAATTTAAATTCAGTCAAACTTGTTTCGATTTATTTTATTTTATTTCATTTTATTTTAAGTACGTTTTTCTTTTGTGCGATTTTTTTTTTCTTTTAATGTAGTATACGAAAAACGCTATTACTACTTAAAATTTTGGATTTTGAAATGTTTCCTTAACATGCTATAGTAATTTCTTCACACCAAAAGTTGAAAAATATATGCCTGAGATAAGTCGTCTTTATAGATTTTTTGTAAACGTTGATAATGCATCCGATCACCCTTGCTTAGAGTACTCTAACATAGAAGTAGCGTTTTGCTGCACAATGCCAAAAACAATATACAACCGCTGGATTAGGAAATAATTGCGGCTTTGAAGAAGCAATTTTATGATAAATTTTTAAATGAGTAATATGTAGTAATAAAAATTAACTCAAGCTGGAAAGAATTTTCGATTTTGAACTGCATAAATCATGCTGCTGTGGCAATTAGTGTAATAAAACAACACACATTTAAATGCATAATGGAAAGCAGCCTGGCAAGAATGCAACAAAAACACCTGAATATTATCAGCAAAAATCGTTGTGCTTGCACTTAACATCGGTGGTGAAATTTTAAAACTTTTCGTGAAATTGATATTCTAGGAATTATTCAGGACGAGTCCGTAAGTGGCAATGACGTTATAAATTATGTAACAGATTTTACTGATGGCTACAATTTATGATATTTGCTTACAAGGATTTTGTATAATTATTATTTAAAATTGTTCCCATGCGTTAATAAATTTTTGTCTAGTTTTGAAAACCACTTCAAATCTACATCTTGAGATTTTCAATTGTTTTTTATGTGAGAATTTTTTACGTGGTCCCTATTATACCCTATAAAAATAATTCTGTTTTAAATATGTTGCAAACAATACATTTTAAAGCTGCTCATGAAGTTTCGGATTTTATTATTATTATTATTATTATTATTATTATTATTATTATTATTATTATTATTTTCTTTTATGTGGCCTAAAAGAACAGGTTTGAGTGTAAATAGTTTTATAAATTTTGTGGTCTATAATACTTTTATCTTGCCTAGAACATTTTTTTATTAAATATTTAACTGAATATTAGAATATGGTAATACAATTTTGAATATAAGCCTGTCAAAATAATGTAATTACTTTTCGCATCAGATTACCTACAATAATATACATGTATTTCTGAATAACTATCATTTCGCAATTATAGCGAGACGCGTTTTTAAAATAGCGTTTCGGGAGAAGTGAAATACTTTGGGACATGCCTAGCATAAAGGGAATCGATACAAAAGCTATTAGCGAAGCGGGAAATATTCCATGGCATAACGAGATCATGAGAATTGGAAAGAAAGTAATAAAAATCTTGCCTTTAAAAGAGGGTAATTTATTTATAACACTGCTTGTATAAGTGTTGTTATTATAATCCTTATTATATTAATAATGTATCTTGTTGTTTGAACGAAGTAAAGAGTAATGCAAAATGCTATTACTCTAGTTGTTAGACTGGGTGTTAAACCCTTTCGTCAAATAAAAATGCATCTCATGGAACAAACCATTTTTCGCACGTTTTTTGAGCCGGATTAGACACTTGCACACATATACTGGCACTGGGCACGAAAGTTTAATAATTTTTTTAATGATATTTATGTATAATAGCAATATGAAAGATTCTAATACAGTAAAACACCGTTTATACGCCTTTCATTTATACGTCTTTTATATTTATACGTCCTTTTAGTGAAGTCCCGATTCATTCATATTCATATTTCAATGCAAACGTTCGTTTATACGCCGCTAATATCGGTTATACGTCTTTTCCACTTTACTAAAATTCGCAAAATTTCTTGACCTCTCATTATTTTCCATTCTAAATAAGACGGATTTTTCCTAGAAAGCATCTTAAATGGAGGAACACAGGAAAGATCGAAGAATACTGATCGAAGATTCAATTGAATTCACAATAGAATTTTTAATACTAATAAACAAGCAGCAAATCAGACGAATATTAAAGTTTTTGAATGTTATGAAATAACTATCTATATGGACATAAATATCGTATACTTATTATTAAAGATACGCAGTATATATAATTAATATTCAAAATGTGTTCATATAGTTCTTAAGAAATCTAATATAATACTCAATATATGATATATGTAATTAGTACCCAGACATGCATTAAAGTACGATTTTCCTCAGTTCTTATAATAAATCATTTTTTTTTTTTTTAATCAATTATTGTCTTTAAAAAAGTATAATATACATTTACTAATTTAAGAAACTTTATTAATTAGTATTTTCATATAAATTTTGCTTAAGAGTCATTCAATTTGTGGTAATCAAAGTGTTATTAATAAAATTTCGATTATACGTCTTTTCATTTATATGTCTTTTTACGTCAGTCCCTTGAAAGACGTATAAACGGTGCTTTACTGTAATCAGCAATATAAATAAGGGAAGGGTAGGGGTATATAGAATAAACGGGTAAAATGGAATACCGCTATATCTCACTTTATTTCATGTTATTCTTTAAGGAAATGGGTATTTTATATATTTCTCTTCGTAACTATTCTATACTACTCGAAAAAACTTTTTTTGAACTGAAAATTTTACATGCAAACTCCATTTTTGTAACATAAAATCATCAAAACCCATTAAGGGGATTCTCTACCTATCGTCTCCGAAAGCTGAAGCTCATGTTATTATGGTAATTTTTGCCCCTTTATAATTCGTTAACTAATAAACATTTTTAAATTCCGTTTTCCCTTTCCGAAAATTCACAACTATTAAACGCAATTTATCGCTTTCTAAAAATTGATATTTTTCATTTTTAAGATTTCATTTTTAAGCTCAAAAATGAAAAATTTCACATTGTGAAAATTCACATTTTACAACTTCAAAATTAAATATTAAAAATTTTAAAAAATAATTTTTACAAAGCGATAAATTGTTTAATAGTTGTGAAGTTTCGGAATGTGAAAACGGAATTTAAAAATATATATTAGTTAATAAATTATAAAAGGGCGAAATTCTCCATAGAATAATATTGGCTCTGGAGAATAACATAGGCCTATTAACAACATTTGACAGTTTGTAAAAGGTGAATTCACAATGATCCAAAATACTTCAATTTATTATGGTGAGTTCAAATAGAAACTGTATGTCACATTCACCTACATTCCCCCATGTTTATATATATATATAAATTTTCGCTGCAGATCAATCATTTGTCATGGAAAAAGGAAGCTGATTATGTCATTCCCATAGAATATTGATAGTTTAAAACTGAAACAAATTATAAGAGTTTGTTAAGAATAGGTATGTATTTTGTTTTAATCTTATTTAATTCAATAAAATCTGACAAGCTTGATTCTTGTATTTTTAAATATCACGTGAATTCAAAATCACTTAACATAACTATTGTTCTAAATATTCTTATGTTAGGGCAATAATAAAAACAACTTTTTGCATAGTAAAATATTTTTATTTTATTTTAAAACAATTATTAAGTTTTTTTGATTGCATATTTAAAACCAGTTTTTTTTATCCATTTTTGTATTTTTTATATGACTGTAATTATTCATTTATAAATTTTTGTAGCCTAATTAGAGGCCTCATTATAAATTTTTGCGTGTCTTGGGAGGGAGGGGGGGGGGGGTTGTCACGAAAATTGGATTGTGCCCTGGGCATAACATGTCTAAGTCAATCGATTCTTCTGCAGAAAATCACGTTTATTTTCCATTTGAAGCTGGAAAATGTTACGTAATATCTTAGTATATAAAATTATAAATAAAATAATTTATTACAGAAAATTATAAAGATCACTGAAGTGAATTTTGAGTTAAAAAAAGATTAACGATTTACGATACTGGAAATTTGCACTGATTTCTTCAACATTTTAAGGAACAGTTGAAATATTTTATGGAAAGAAAAATTTCTAAAAAAATTCCATTAAGTATAATATTGATAATAAAATGGTAATGCTGTCGAACCTCGTTAACGTGAATACGCTTATTAGTCCAGTCAAAATAGAGGAAAAATAGAAGAAAAAAGTCGTGTAGTTTTGAAATTTTGCATACTCATAGCCGAGGGGGTCCTGAACAACATACTAAAAGTCCCCGCCCGTGGGGAGTGAGCGGGGGCAGGGGGGCATTTAAGGGGGGTAATTTTCAGTTTTTATTAAATATCTTAAAAACTATCGCATTTAGAGAAAAAATGTCAATTACAAAATTAATCTACGTAAAATTTCCTATAAAAATGTAGTACATTTTGTTTGTACGATCATTAGTTTAGAAGATATAGGGAGATGAAGTAACACATTTTCTTGAAAAATTCTTTTTTGCAATAGTAAAATCAACTAAAGTGTGCAATTAAAAGGGTTCTTGTCAAATATTTTCTAATGTAAAAAAACAAATATATACATAGGGAATATGCAAGGATAATACAGCATGTTTTGTAAGTTTTAAATAATTTTTAGGCTAGTAGGCGCAAGTGGCGGTTTGAGTAAAAATCTGGATAAGTCCAGTCAAAATAGGAAAAATAGAAAAAAAAAAGAACGTGTAGTTTTGAAGTTTTGCACACTCATAGCCGAGAGGGCCCTGAACAACATACTAAAAGTCCCCGCCCGTGGGGGGTGAGCGGGGGGCAGGGGGGCATTTAAGGGGGGCAATTTTCAGTTTTTATTACATATCTTAAAAACTATCGCATTTAGAGAAAAAAATGTCAATTACAAAATTAATCTACGCAAAATTTCCTACAAAAATGTATATTACATTTTGTTTGTACGATCATTAGTTTAGAAGATATAGGGAGATGAAATAACACATTTTCTTGAAAAATTCTTTTTTGCAATAGTAAAATCAACTAAAATGTGCAATTAAAAGGGTTCTTGTCAAATATTTTCTAATGTAAAAAACAAATATATGCATAGGGAATGTGCAAGGATAATACAGCATGTTTTGTCAGTTTTAAATAATTTTAAGGCTAGCAGGCGCAAGTGGCGGTTTGAGTAAAAATCTAGATAACGGAGACCCAAAACCGATCAACATAAAAAAAAAAAAAAAAAAAAATAATAATCGTGTAGCTTAGAAATTGAGCACAGTTATAAAGTTAAGTGCCCTGAATAACATACTAAAAGTCCCTAACCATGGGGGGGGGGGCATTTAAAGGGGGCACATTTCAGTTTTTATTAAGTATCTTGAAAACTATCGCATTTAGGGGAAAAAAATCTCAATTGCAAAATTAATCTACGTGAAATTTCCTAAAAAAATTGTATGCTCTATTTTGTTTGTATGATCAATAGTTTAGAAGATATAGGGGAACGAAATAACACATTTTCTTGAAAAGTTCTTTTTTTTTTTTTTTTTTTTTTTTTGCAATAGTAAAATCAACTAAATTGTGGAATTAAAAGGGTTCTGATAAAATATTTTCTAATGTGGTTTAACCCTTCGTTTAACCTTTACATTTGAAATATAAGTATTGCATTTTACACATTAATTACATCTTCCACATGTTTTTTCAGTCTTTAACGATAAAAATTCGGAGAATTTGCTCCGTTCTATTGCAGTACTAGCGAAAACCCTTTGTTTCGATTCCCCATGCAATCCTTTGTGATAGCCGTTGCTTTGTATTTTACGGATATCTTACAGAAAAGTAGAATTTTTCGATTTGTATATTTTGACTTCCACTCTTTAAACTTTGTGCATTGCGCGCACACACACATACAAATATTTATATACAAATATTTATTTGTATGAGTAAAAAATATTTAACCTGAACCTTTTTAATTACGAAATATAGTTTTTATTACTATTGCAAATAACATAAAAAATTAAATAAAAACCACAGAATAGGGTTGGGGACTTTTAGTATGTTGTTCAGTAAACTTAACCTTATAACTGTGCTCAATTTCAAAGCTACACGATATTTTTTAATGTTGATCGATTTTGGGTCTTCGTTATCTGGATTTTTACTCAAACCACCACTTACGCCTACTAGCCTTAAAATTATTTAAAACGTACAAAACGTGCTGTATTATTCTTGTATATTCCCTATGTATATATTTGTTTTTTACATTAGAAAATATTTGAAAAGAACCCTTTTAATTGCACACTTTAGTTGATTTTACTATTGCAAAAAAGAATTTTTCAAGAAAATGTGTCATTTCATCTCCCTATATCTTCTAAACGAATGATCGTACAAACAAAATGCTATATACATTTTTGTAGGAAATTGTACGTAGATTAATTTTGTAATTGACATTTTTTCTCTAAATGCGATAGTTTTCAAGATATTTAATAAAAACTGAAAAGTGCCCCCCTTAAATGTCCCCCTGCCCCCCGCTCACCCCCCACGGGCGGGGACTTTTAGTATGTTGTTCAGGACCTTCTCGGCTATGAGTATGTAAAATTTCAAAACTACACGATTTTTTTCCTCTATTCGTCAAATTTTGGCCTTCGTTGCCTGGACTATATCGTGAATTACTTTTAACATGAACTATTTCTACAATCCCCGTCAAACTGAGGATTAGTTTCTGAGTTACTGACAACATGAACACACTTTTTATTCCCCTTGAGATTCAGGTTAACGAGGTTCAACTGTAATAATAAATAATGAAAGGCTTTTAAAAATTATATTTATCAAACATATACAACGATATTCCAAGGAAAATTTTTTTCACAATAACCACAAATGTATAAATGTATAAGTATTTTGTAATTTTATATTTATAGTTCGATTGTTTTTAATATTTAAATTTGTTCGCTTAATTAATGATTTAAAGGAGCCATTTTTTTTTTTTTTTTTTTTTTACTTGTATAAAGTTATTAATGAATCTATGTTTTCAGTAAAAATGCTCAGATTTATCCCTTAAGGATGGCTGAATACGAAAAATAATTTTTATTATATCTGTCGTATGAAGATTATTAAATTAATATAATTTATTATTTTACTTATTTGATTATTATAGCAATTTTAAGTGTTTTTCCTATTTTATTTAACAAAAAACTATTTGTGCATATACAAACTTATACATATTTTACATATTTGTTGGAATATGCTATAATAACTTTATTCGATGATTATTTTAATCAAGATTAAAGTATAGAAAAAATTATTATACCAATTTTAAGTTTATTCCTATTTTATTCTTACCCAATCCTTTTAACAAAAAAATATTTGTGCATATACAAACTTGTACATATTTTACCTAGTTGTTGGCATATGCTATTATAACTTTATTCGATGATTATTTTAATCAAGATTAAAGTATAGAAGAAATTATTATACCAATTTTAAGTGTTCTTCCTATTGTATTCCTACCCAATTCCCTTAGCTAAAAATTATTTGTGCATATACAAACTTGTACATATTTTACCTATTTGTTGGAATATGCTATGATAAATTTATTCAATGATTATTTTAATTAAGATTAAAGTATAGAAAATCACACTACACGTTCTTTAACTGACTTACAAAATACTTAAAAATATATATGGTTAACTGAGTTACAAATTAATTGCAATGCCCAGTTAATCGCCTAACAGAATAACTGTATATATATCGTGTATAGCTATTTTATGTGTTGGTTTAGTTGTTTAATTAATTTATATTTTCATTAAAATTGTAACTAAATACAGTTTTTAATTATCGTTGTATACCTAAAATAGTATTTTTATTAATTTGGTTTATATGCTTAAAAAAAAAAAAAAAAAAAAATAGATAAAATCAAATAAAAACAAATAAAATCAAACACACGGGTTTTTTTCTAAAATTACATTTCCTTAACTGAATAATTTTTAGGAAAAAGCAGAATAACGAATTTTTTATTTATTTATTTATATATTTTGTTTTTGTTTTTGTTTTTTTTGTATACACAAAGCATACTAAGAATAAATTACATATATTGTTATTTGTTTTTGGTAAAAAGAATTTGGACTCAATGAAGTTAGGTACATAGTTGAAAATCTAAAATTATTATTTTTAGTTAAAATATCTTTAGGAAAAAGCAAAAGTACTAATTTTGAAGAATAATTCTAATTTCGATAGATACAAAGCAAACTAATGATAAATTCCAGATATTATAGATTTGTTTCGTGTTAAAAAGGAATTGTAATCATAACATATGGTTTCCTATCTGAAAATTATATTTTATAAATTAATTAATTTTTGTGAAAAAGCAGAATTACAAAATTAGGAATAGAATTATTCTTTATCCTAATCAGTAAACATTAGCATAAGTATTTAATTCAAAATTAATCTCTCAAAATGTATGTGGTCATTTAATTAAAAGAATGTAAATGAAAATCATAAGAAAAATATGTGTGCTATTTAAAATATGTGTTTATTTGAGTGTTTTTGATTTTAATAATGTATCTATTATTTGCTAAATTTTATAACATTCTAAATGTCTTAATTATATATACACAAAGTACACTAATTATACACAAAGTACACTAATAATAAATTACATTTACTATTAATTTGTTTTGCGACAAAAATGAATTTAAATTCAAATAATTGCACAAGGTTTTTCTTATGCGGATATAGACCTGCTAACTATGCTAGTAATCCGTAATGGTATTAAGCCCCGCCTTTTTTTTCCACCAGAATAGTTGTAGAGCAATAGTCTTCTTATTTAATCATGAGAACATATTGCTGAATATTACTCTACAACTATTCTGGTGTGAAAAAAAGGCGGGGGCTTAATACCATTACGGATAAACTAGCATAGCTAGCAGGTCTACGTATAGATTATAATTCCTTGATTACGAAATGTTTCAGAAATCTCTTAATTGCAAATTTTGAAAGAATTATTCTATTTTTTTTATTATTATTAAATCTGATATTATTTTATACATTTACTAAAAAAATTTTATTGTAGAATACAGTAGTTTAACCACTAAAAATTCAAATTAGGAAAACAAAAAGGGCAAGCACTGAAATGGAATTCGAAAAAGATTCGAAAAGAAAGAAATATCCTAATCAGTAAACATTAGCATAAGTATTTAATTTAAAATTAATCTCTCAAAATGTATGTGGTCATTTAATTAAAAGAATGTAAATGGAAACCATAAGAAAAATATGAGTGCTGACATTTATATTGATTTGAAGTAACTTTTATTTGAGTGTTATTAGTTTTAATAATGTGTCTATTATTAGCTAAATTTTATAACATTCTAAATTTCTTTATATATATAAACAAAGTACAATAATAATAAATTACATTTACTATTAATTTGTTTTGCGACAAAAATGAATTTAAATTCAAATAATTGCACAAGGTGTTTCTTATGCGTAAATTATAATTCCTTGATTACGAAATTTTTGAGAAATCTCTTAATTGCAAATTTTGAAAGAATTATTCTATTTTTTTCATTATTAAATCTGATATTATTTTATACATTTACTAAAAAAAAATTATTGTAGAATACAGTAGTTTAACAACTAAAAATTCAAATTAGGAAAACAAAAAGGGCAAGCACTGAAATGGAATTCGAAAAAGATTTTGAAGAAATCAGATATGGTGAAGATACTATTAATTTGGTAGAATTCATTCCTTATTCCTGTACTAGTCAGTTGATACAATTAGCCATTGGTTCATACAAATAGAAAATTTAAAATAAATGGAAGCAAAATGAAGATAGTTCATTAAGATAACATACTTTAAAAAAGATCAATAGAGAACTTATTTATTGTGTGTTAAAAATGAACTTATATTCAGTCCATGGGCCATGGCTTCTTATGTGTAAATTATATTACGCAATTTATAGGAAAAGACGTAATTACAGATTTTAAAAGAATTATTTTAATGTTTTACATTATAGTTGATATTTTTTAATACATTTATTTTTTAAAAGTTTAAATTTGTAGAATAAAAGGTCTTAGTTTTTGAAGATTCTGAATCGAGGATATAAAAAAATAGTAAACGATGATATATAGCTCGAAGAAGATTTTCAAGAAATCAACAAGTTAGTCAAGAAATTGTTGATTTTTACAACCTTTTGATACAATTAATTCCTC
The DNA here is from genome assembly GCA_963930645.1 of Salticus scenicus. Lineage (NCBI taxonomy): Eukaryota > Metazoa > Arthropoda > Arachnida > Araneae > Salticidae > Salticus > Salticus scenicus. The sequence continues at coordinate 114,336,297 of OZ005656.1, forward strand.
ATTCTTAAACTAGTAGGCCTATATCTTAACCGAATGGTGGTTAGCGCTATGGCCTTCAATTATCAGTTGCTGGATTCATTTCCCGGTTCAGGCATGAATGTTTGTGGTGGTTCGAAATCCACTTTAAATCGCATGTCCAATGTACAAATGTGACCGTAGAGTGACATCCCGAAACCAAATCAAGCAGAACTTAACCTAAGCTATTTTTTTTTTTAAATTAAAATCACACAATCAACTGATTGGAAGAAAATCATATTTATTGAAATTTTATTTTTCCGGCTGAGTGAAAATAATGCCTGGACCGGGAGTCAAACCCCGGATCTTTGACTTACAAGGTCAAGGCTCTACCAATTGAGCTATCCAGGCCGACAAACCGGTCGGCATTACTCACTCAGGCAACCTTTAGGCTTGACCTTGTAAGTCAAAGATCCGGGGTTCGACTCCCGGTCCAGGCATTATTTTCACTCAGTCGGAAAAATTAAATTTCAATAAATATTAACCTAAGCTAGTCCGCGAATTCAATTAACTATAGATTCATGCTAATGGATAATTTAATAGAAAAGAAATTAAAATAAGTTGAGTGGGTGCAATGTCGTTCTATAGCAATGCATTTGGCGATGGTCTAGAATTCACGCTTAAGGGTGGTTCGAAGACATGTCACAACAGTTTTGATAGGATTTTTGTGAAGACTATGGCTGTCTCGCTTCTTTAACCATCAAAGATATTAATTTCAGAGCATTTTTACATGCACCAGCTACCTTTAATGCACACGACGGTCTTATTGAACCTACATTCTTCCAGTTACGAACTCGGCATTCTACCGACCAGGCTATCGCGTCCTAAAGTAAAATTAAACAGTAAGAGAAGACACAATGTTTAAAAAAGAACAACTAGAAAAGTTACTTAAAAAATAAAAATAAATAAATAAATAAAATAAAGGCAAAAGTTTAATCCACTCAACTACAAAATAGCGTGGGTAGGAGTAAAAGCATTTGGAATGTGAATTTTTCAAGATTCCATGTTAATAGTAACCCATGTTATAAAATGATTGACCATGACAGCTGAAATGAGATCTATTCTATATTTGATGAAGGAGAATTGGAGAAATGTAATATTCTTCTAAATGGAATCTTTCTCAATCTAAATGTCCTTTGCACTTTTTTATTTTTTTTTCTTCCCAGCGAAAAGGCGTATTTTTTTTTTTTTTTTTTTTTTTTTTACATGTGAAAGAGAATGAAAGAATTAATTTTAGAGAAGGAAATTTGTAGATTCAAGAATTAGAATTATTGAATCTTGGGTTGATTTCTTATCTTCTGAATATCTGATCTCTGATTTTCAAGCGAATAAGAGCGTTAATTGTAAGAAAACTGTCGTCTTTGTCGTAAAAAAAAAAAAAAAAAACTTTACTAATTTTAGTTTGGGAAATAAATTTTCTTTATACAAAAATATTTTAATAAATCAAAAACGTATGATTTTATATAAAATCTCTAAAATGTAAAATATTTTCCACTTGGCTCGCAAATTTTATTTATTTGATGAAATAAATTATTAACGAATTTAGTTCAACCGATGAAGGTTTCAAAATAGAAAACCTTTTTAACTATCGTAAGATCGGTCTTCAATAATAATAATAATAATAATAATAATAATAAAATTTTAAATAATGTAATGACCTTTCAAATTGTATCTCTTGTAAACACAAATATCACTTGAAAATTTAATAACTCCAATCACATACTATTATTATCTAACAACATATTTTTTTTAGCATCGTCAGAATATAAAAAATGTCATTAAATAATTTTCTTAAACTTCTTTTAACGAACATCTCTCACAGTTTTCTTGTTCGTATATATTTATTTTTTAAAACGTTGTTCACATACGAAACAAAGGAGAAATAAAAAAAATCTGGAGTGACTCTACTCGACTTTCCGAACATTGAGTGATTAACAGTTTTGTAGATAAAGTAAAGAAAGAGGAATTGTTAAACAAACAAAAGAGAGAAAACCATAATAGAGTGTTTGAGTACTTTTCTCCATATATTACGCGATGTTTTATTTAACGCTACTGAACTTTGAGCCCATAGATCATAATAATAAAGAAATTTTCGTTGTGTCCCTGTAAAAACCTATAAATGCTAGATTCACCAAAATGCTTATATTTAGTGCAACAGCGATTTATAATATTCATATAAATTTTCAGCTCAATTGAATATGGCGTTTAGATGTTATCGCACTTTTAAAAATTTGGTTGAATTGGCCATAATGATAAAGAATTTTTCTTTGTGTCCCTGTAAGAAAACTGTAAGTGCTAAATTCACCAAAATCTATACAGTTAGTTCAACTGTAACCTATAACATGTGTACAAATTTTTTGCTTAGATTAATAAAGCGTTTAGACGCTATCGCACTTTTAAGAATTTGGCCCCATAGGCCATAATAGTAAAGAATTTTTCCTGGTGTCCCTGTAAAAAAACTATGAGTGCTAGATTCACCAAAATCTATAGGGTTCGTACTATGGTGACTTACAATATACGTACCAACTTTTAGCTTATTCGAACAAAGCGTTTAGACGCTAGCGTGTTCACTCACAGACATACATACACATACATACACACACACACGCACACATACATATATCATCGTAAAAATAGTGGAAACGGACTCAGGGGACCTCGAAACGTATAGAAACATCAAAATCTCCAATTCGGATTTTTGACATGATTACAATACTTTCCTCACTATAGTGTTCGAAAATTAAAAAGTAAATAGAGGAAGAAAAGTCCGGTTTTAATCAAATATATGGATGCATGTGCATCTTCACCTATCTATAATGTATCCATAAAACCATTTCTCGTTCAGTTTCCTTTTATTAGAAAAAAAAAAAAAAAAATTTCTCTACAAAGCTTTTTTTTTAAGAAAATTTTAATCATAGATATTATGTAAAAGTTATATAAAATTCACTTAATGACTTTATAAAGAAAATGTTATTAAATTTTATGTTCATATGTTCTGCGCAAAAACATAAAACAGAAAAACAGGTTGTTCCTTAACTTTTGAGCATGAGTGTACGTATATTTGCGCGCGTAATTTAAAAACTAAAAACTAAAAATTTAAATAATTATCTTTTAATATATTATATTAAATAAAGAAAACCTTGAAACAGCTATTAGTGGAGAAAAAATCCTTTTTTTTTTTAAACAAGGGAAAAATTATACTCATTCAAAAGAAAAAGGTGTTGAATGGGTGAAAAAAAACTTATTTGATAAATTAGAGTTGATAATATATTGTTCATTAGAAATTCTGATAAATTTTTTTATGTTTAAAAATTATTCAAAAACAAATTATATTAATTTTATTAATTGCAAAAGACTTTTTTTTTTCTTTTAAATAGAGAAATATACCTTGCAAAAATCAGCGTGTTTGAATTACATTTGTTTTTAATACATGGCACGATATATTCTAAGTTTTTTGTTTTTAAAACATCAAAAGTTATTTTTGAAACATAGGAAATTCCCATTTATAGAACAGAATGAATTGGGTATTAAATATTTAGAGAAATACTTAAATGTAACCATGGTAACAAAATAATAGACCATGACGCTGCCAAAATGAAACCTATTGCATGCTTCATAAAGGATAATAAAATAAATGCAATAATCTTTTAGGCAGAATAATATCCTGGTGTATTTTTTTTATTCTTTATATTATTAATGTTCTATGAGTATCTTGTAGATAAATTTTGTAACCGTTTTGTCAATAATTAAATCAAATTTTTACAAATTTTATTTTGAATTAATTTCAAACTTCATTTTATAGAGAAGTAACATTTTATACACAATTTATTAAAAAAAAAAAAAAAAAAAAAAAAAGTACATATTTATACCTATTTCATTATTTCAACTTTAAAATGAAGAATATTTTAATAGTGTCACGGGGGGTTACTGGTGAGATGTTTTTGAGAGTACATGGCAGTCATGTTTCAGTTAATCGACTTAATAAAAGATTAAATTTCGCGTACGAAGTGAAATAATTTCTCTCTTTGCTGCCGGTTTTGACAAATATTTTATAATTTTTATATTAAAAAAAAATATTATATGAAAAAAAAAATCTAATAAGAAAAAAGAAAGAAAGAGAAAATTTCAAGCTTAAAAATAAACTAAGAAAAGGAAAAGAAAATTACTTGAAAAATTTTTAAGCATATCGTATAACGGATGAAGTTCTTATGCTTCAGTTTTCAGAATGCACTTGATAACTATATATTTCAGCATCTTTAACAGAAATCGCACTAAACTTGATTTGAAAAACTGTTGTTATTATTACTATTATTATTATTTTGGAATGAATATTTAAATTGTTTTTCAGATTCTACTTTGTTGAACTGAACCAAAGACCGAGTTCTCAGAAAATATAATTTTGCTCATTACTCTTATATAAAATAGAAGAAAAACCTTATATCTTCAAAACGGTGTATAACAACAATATAAACTAGCACGTTATAGCCACCATGACTTTCTTCTATATTTTCCTATAATTCACTCAGTAAAAATAATTTATTAAAATTATTATTAAAAAAAATTATCTTCCGTGATAATGTAAACGATTTCCATATTAGAGAAGTAGTATAACACTAAATATACCCCCCCCCCCCCCAAAAAAAAAAAAAAAAAGTCAATTTTATCATCGATTTTTTTTTTTTTTTTTTTTTTTTTTTGTTAAAATGTAAAAAAATTATAACTTTATTTTAAATTATCGCAGATCGATGGTTCAACCATTCGTTTTAAAGGTATTGCCGAGCTCTTTTGAAAGATACCCATCATGAAAATTTACTCCCCACGAGGGGGAAGGCGCTGCTCCTACATATACAATTTTTTCCCCCAGTTGACTATCTCTATTATAAATAATTCTTTTAATCTTCATAATAATTATTTAAAAAAAAAAAGTTCTCTTTATGCACGTTTATACAAAATTTTGTCCTATGCCACCATGTTAGAAATTTAGAAAAAGCGGGATGGCAACGCCAGCTGTTGGACAATTTTTACCAAAAGTTGATAGGCACTAATTTATGTCAATGTATAACTACATACCAATTTGTATGAAATTATGTGCAGTAGGCCCTGAGATATAGTTGCCACAATATTTTATCACACACACACAGACACAGGCAAACAGACGGACAGACAGACACACATTTTCTAAAAGTGGTCAAATAATGTTCAACAACTCTCAAAACGTCTAAATCCACCAAAAACCTGAAGTCGAATTTTTTTACTAATCCAATACTTTCTTCTATTAACCCTTTCAGTCGCAGTGTTCCCGCTGATGGAACACCTAATTTTAATTCTCAAGTGCAAAAACTCATCCCGGAAATTTTTTAGCAAAAATTTACATTTATAACATAGCAGAAAAGGCCCCTTTTTTAACGTGAAAATTTAAAATATCTTGTATTTTAATTATATTCGTAAATTCCGGCGGCAGTGTAATTTAAATGATCCGAATTACCTTGCGCCGCAAAGGGTTAAAATACTCCGGAATAAATTGAAATGTTGGGATCTATGCAACTTTTACGAGTTTTTGTTGTCGATAATGTTTACTTATAAAGTGATTTATTTATTAAATTAAATATTATTTGAATTTAATAAGGTTTACTTACAGATGTTTCAAACCGAAAATTTCTCGAAAAGGAACAATGCTAATTTTTTATTTTTTAAATATTTATGATCAGCTATGTGTCTAAAAGCCATTTTTAAAATTAGTTTAGTAATTTTTAAAATAAATTAAGTAGTGAACATTAAAGGGAAGAAATATGGAAGAAAGTAATAATGTTATACAAAATTGTGATGAAATAGGTGAAAAATTGAATTTTTAAATTAGGTAATAAGAATTTTTACAATATAGAGTGAGAATGGAAAATATTTTGAACTTTCAAAGTTCTATATTTAAACTTTTAGTAGCTACTACAGACTTTAATGATGAACGGCAAATGTAACAAGAATGCAAGCATGTTGCGGAAGATGATTATTAAGAACGTCCGGAGTGAGGTTTCCAAGGCAACATAGTAGCGATTCGAAAGGGTCTGTCAATATTTATGGACATTTCCATACATAACGAATGCTTAAATATTTACTACACTCGCAGTTGAATAGAATCTGGTGTTTTAGTTTGATTCTTAGAAATAAAATTAGTTCAAAAAATCCGTTCATATTATAAAGTTTACATATTTACTTTGACTTCTTTTCCTTTCAAACTGTTTCTCTTTAAACAATTGTTACAATAAACATAATTTTACAGGCACTTTAATAACCATAATTTCCCAAAATTGAACTAATCTCGTGTTGTGAGCGTCTATTTTTTGATATAATTAATTACATTTTTGTATCATAGAAGTCAACTGTTTAAATATACTAATTATTAACAATACTATCTCTTACGTTTTTTTTTTTTTTTTTTTTTTTTTTTTTTTTGGGGGGGGGGGGGATCATATTTTCTAAACTGAATTTTTTTGCTAGAGTTAGAAAACGTGATATCTCCTGAATCCAAAGATTAGATGATTAAAAGACATGTTTGTGTGTCTGTGTATGGAACTTTTATCAGGATGACTCAAAAACTAATAATAGCGGAGAGTAAAAATTCGGTATTCGAAATCCATATCAAATAAAGATATTACATGAACTTGTATATTGAGATCTTATAAATGGTTTGTGTACAAGAACATATAAAAATATTCACTATATATATTCAAAAATTTATCGTTGGTACATTTTAATATTTTTCGACTTTACTATGCTTGATAAAATTATTATTATTATTTTTTTTTTTTTAAGGCAAAAGCATGTTTTATGTATAATATGATATGAAAAATATTGACCATTCTTATATCATGCCACACAAAAATATTTGGATGTATAATGACAATAGTGAAAAGTGTTTAAGGCAGGCTAGGCTTGATTTTACATAACCGGAAGAAAATCGGGTGAGTTTTTTTTTTTTTTTTTTCAATAAATCACTTGAAAAAACCCAAGTGGATTTTTTTTTTAATTCTTATATAAAATTACACTTTTGTCTAACTTATACAGCATATAAATATAAAAGAAATATAATATACACTATAACATGCACGAAGAATTTTCAAAAATATTGGAGGTAAATTGTTCTATAGAACAGAATCCTGAAAAAATCCCTATGAAAAATAATTTATAACCACCTCATGAAAACACGGTGAAATTTTTTTTATAAACAAATAAAAGCAAGAAAGTACAGAGTTGTTGGCCAATTAAAAAAAAAAAAAAAAAAAAACCCTGAAGTATTCAAACAATGTAAAGTAGAAACAAATAAAAACCAAATTTTAAAAAACATCTGAAAACTTTGAAAGTGAAATATTGTTGATTAACAGAGGGACAGTAAATTCAAAACATTCGATGAAAATCTATTGAATATGAAAAATTCAACAAAGAAACACTAAAACATTATTTAAATCATAAAGGACAGATGAACAAAATTTTAGAATATTTAAAACTTAAAAGAAAAAAAAAAATCCTTATTAATTAATCACACACATTTAAAAAAAAAACTAGAAATTTTCAAATTAAATTTTTTTAATATTGATTTTAAAGTAATACTAAATTAAAGAACTGGTGTACAATCAATATTTAAACTTAAAAACTTCTTTGATCACCATAAAATTAAAAGAAGTACTACCGGTTTCGAAAGGACTTGCTTTTGCCTCCAAGGTAATAAGTACGTGTTTTGTACCTGAAGAAGAAAGGACGTCCTTTCGAGACTGATTGTGTTTTCTTTAATTTTATGGTGTGTAAAAAAAAAAAAAAAAATTAAGTTTTTTTAATTTGGGAATTAATTCATCAACCGTGAAAATTCATTTCAGAAAATTTTGGAGTGGAAGGCTGATATTTTATACCAACTATGTGAAAAATACCAGAGCCGGGAATCGAACCCGGGCCTTCCGCTTTACGCGCGGATGCTCAAACCATCGAGCTACCCTGGCTGATTACCAGCTAGGCATTTCTCACATAACAATCGTTGGCAAAGTCACCGAGTCTGTAAACACAGCTGTATCAAGTGACATTAATATTCATGGCACAACTCCAAGGAGTTGTGCCTTGGAGTTGTGCCTTGGAGTCCTTGGAGTTGTGCCATGAATATTAATGTCACTTGATACAGCTGTGTTTACAGACTCGGTGACTTTGCCAACGATTGTTATGTGAGAAATGCCTAGCTGGTAATCAGCCAGGGTAGCTCGATGGTTTGAGCATCCGCGCGTAAAGCGGAAGGCCCGGGTTCGATTCCCGGCTCTGGTATTTTTCACATAGTTGGTATAAAATATCAGCCTTCCACTCCAAAATTTTCTGAAATGAAAAAAATTAAGTTTAAATATTGATTTAAAGAAATAATTATTTCTTTTTTTAAATCGTCTTATTAATAGTATACTTTATATTGAAGAAATAATAAATGAAAGGAAAAAAGAAAAAGAATTTCTTAAAACCCCCAAAATCCTTATAAAACACAGCAACAAAATCTGAAAAAAAATCCATTGGGTGGATTTTTTTTCAATCCTAGCTTAAGGTGAATTTGAAGTTTGCCATGCGATTACTTGCTATGCTAAATTTTAGTACACTGTGTGATGCGTATGCACTTTATATTTAATATACTTAAAATTGTGTTTTAAAGTCTGAATTAAAATGGACATTAAAATGTATACACATATGTATTTGAATGCCTATAAGATGTTTTCTTCACTATGATTTATATTAGATTTACTCTAAAATAAGTAAAGCAAAAGAATTTTAAAGATATTCAAATAACAATTAAAATTGTGAATTTAACTTTTTTTAATTTAAATAGTTTTTTAAGAAATGTCGATACACTTTATTCGCGCATTTTAATACACATTTATGTAAAATTCTTAATTTTAACTCTGTAACTTGCCCATCGTTACCTTAATAGAAAAATTGCAATTCGTGTTAATAAGAAAACAGTTCAAATATATTTTATTTAAAATATAATTTTAGAAGAAAATTACCAGCTTCATTTTAAGATTAACCACCGAATATTTGCTAATGAAATTAATGTTTAAATGATACTTCTCACTAATGAGAATATCGAAAAAATATATCACTGCAGGCGTTTCGAGAATTTGATTGGAAGAAAAATATTGCAATATTGGCTAAAAATTTTCTTCTTAAGGGGATGGGGTAATTGATGAACTGAAAATCTTAGAAATAATTTAAATTATTTCCTTAGAGTTATGAAAGTTTGCATATATACACATTAAAATGTATAAAATTTCTCGAAACCTATTAAAATAAAAAAAAATTCAAAAATTTAATTTTTTTTTAATTTTTTTAAATTGTTCCATGCGACAAAGTTTTTAAATTTTCCTCTCGATTTTACATTATTATAGCTTATCAATATATTCTAAATATATTTGTGCATTTGTTTTTTGGATTGATTGATAAATTAATTTTTTTTTTAATATATTTCTGTTTCAATGTTAAAAATTTGCATGAAGTTTCTGAATTCAAGCATTTTTTTTTTTTATCTCAATGTTAAAATTTGTATAAAATTTTTTCATTCAAACATAAATATACTTTCAGAAAATTAACTCACAAGTTATTGCAAAAATATATTTAGAATATATTGGCAAACTATAACGATGTATAAACGAGGGGGAAATTAAAAAACTCAATCGCATGGAGTATTTAAAAGAAATGTTTGAAAAAATTAAATTTTTAAATTTTAACTTTTTAACTTTTAATAGTTTTTGAAAAAAAATTAATACATGTAATATTTATACATTTTAATGCATGTGCTGAATGAATTTCGGTGAATATCAGCTAATTAGTATTATGATGGCGATAACAAATTCCTTACGAACCACTTGTCATGAGACTTTGAAAATATAACTAAAACAATATATTCTAACTAAGGAAATAAAATCCTATCCATGGTTTCAAACGCAAAAATAATTTCTATAAAAGATACTTTAAATGAAAAAATGACGCCATATCTGCAATAATATTTAAATAAAATAAAATAAAATTTTACCCATGATTTGAAGCGAATAAAATACAAAGAAAAGATACTTTAAGGGGGAAAAAAAAGATTATACCTAATGTAAACTTTTTTTTTTTTTTTTTACTTAGAGCTTTAGTAAATATCGTTCGAAAAAGAAAAAATATTCATATTTTACATATTAATAGTATTAATAATTCGGTTACCATTTTGATGATTTCGCTTAGTCTTTTATATTTAGTGGCACAATTTTTAAATAAACAGTGATAACTGCTTCAAAACGTGTTTAACCGATTACTATGTAATACATACTTGGATTAAAGGATTATTATGCTTTTTAATTACTTCGAGTTTTTTTTACTTCTAAAACATTAGGCTATAGATAAATGTTATGATGTAAAAGTTATTTTTAAAATATCATGTAAATTGATTTTAAATGATATAAGCGGGTATGAAAGCAAAACAGACAAATACGTTTATTTCTAAATATTGGTCACTAGAAGAGCGAGGGCTATCTAGTTTTGTACAATTGTCACAATGACATAATTTTAGAAGTTTATTCTTATGACCCATACCTGAAATCAGAATCCAAGAAATATTTACAAGGGTCATACTCTCCGCCTTTTTTCTCAAAACACTCTCAGAGACAATAAATTTTTTCCTTTATTGTTACCACTATTGTTACCACTATTTTTATACAATAATATCTATCCTATTTAATTACGACTTATAACGTACGACTAATACGTAAAAATAACATAAAAGTTTTTTATATTAAAATAGTGATCGTAAAAAAAGGCGAAAATTTCTTATCCCTGAAATGTCTTTAAAAAAGAGCGGGAAGGACGACCCCTGTATTTAAAATGCAAAACACTTTCATTTGTGAAAGTAATGTCATTATAAGAGACATTTGAATGAAACTCCGTTTGGATAAAACCCTCCGTTTTATTTCGAAAACGGAAATGTTTTAATATAAGTTTCTATACAAATCTGCTTATTACCTTTAAGTTATTTACTTTAGAAATACATGTATATACATTTATGCTCTTTTCTATATCTAGAATAGAAATTATTATTTCAATTTTCCACAATTATTTTTTCTTCTTTTTCCCTCTCTTATCAAAATGAAAATATTTCACGAAATACAAAATACAAAATTCCCACTCAGCTGGTAAATAAATAAGTTAATTCCTTTTCATTAAAATTAAAATTATAAAATGAAATGTAAAATTCCTTTGTAAATACAAAAATATTTTTCTTTTTCTGGGATTTCTGAAACTGGTATATATATATCCCTTATAACACTTATGAAACATAATTAATGAAGAATTTTAAGTACATATTTTTATTATTATTTTCTTTTACATTTTCAATGAAAATTTAAAAAGGTGACCAACTTTACGTACGTCCAACGGTACGTCCAACTTTAGCCGAAACCTAATCTGACAGTTCATCCACAAGTTAATTAAAAGAAAATTCAATGGGGAATCTCTCATAATTGTACTCATCCTTTAAATTGTACCATTTAATCAAATTATATTAATATTAGGAATTTCACAATGTAAAATATGATTCATTGTTACAAATTAAAAACATTAATGTCAGTTTAAAGCAAATGCTTAATAAAACCAATTTATTATTTGACATTAAATTAAGCTTTTACAATGTCACTAAATAGTCTAACATTATAGAAGTATCATCAAATTAATGAGGAAAAATATCTCGAGTAGAGAAAACCCAGCATCTCTTACCTTGATTCTTTGAATTGCTGCTCCTCATCATTGAGAAAGATGGGCAGAAATCCACGCTGTACGTAATAATCCGTCAAAAAATCCCGCTAATTGAAACATCCCATCACCATTTTAAATCTTTCCTTACACACAGATTCACCTAGAGCTGGTGAATTCCTTATAAACACATACAAACAACCGGCATCCATTCATAAATCGTTGATCCGAGAGCATCGGGTCAGCTGAACGATGTTCTAAAGATGCGAGTGAGAGAACAACCGGAGAATAATCCCTCCTCTCGCATGTTATGGTTATTCCCAGCCTCTGAAGAATCTATCGTATTCGGGATGCGCGAGAGTTATGCGCAGAGAGGAATTTCCTTCTGAGAATGATTTTCCATAACTGAGATTAATGCTAGCAGAGGGCGCTACGTGTGTCTTCAATTGAGGATTCGTGTTGTATTTTCTTTTCATTAATGGAGAGGGAGGGATGATGAGCCGGGGTTAGGAATAAATTGATTTTTAGCCTCGTTCAAAAGTTGAAAGTGGCGAAAGAATAATGAATTAGGATTTTTTCTTTACTTTTTAAGTAAAGCTTACCTGCAACTTTAGAAGATCAGCGTAGAATATGCGCATATTTAAATACAGCAGAAATAAGTAAAAATCTTTCAATTTTCCTTGGCTATTTTTTACATTTGTTTTCTTTCTTAATATTTGCAAAGATGATTTATGTACTCCAACTCCAGATCAAAGTCTATTGGATATAGAGTGTAAAAAGTATTTAAAAGGAACATTTTAGTTTTATGTATATGCATTTTTTTTTTTTAAGTATGTCTTTTTTGTGTGTGTGTGTTTTTGTGAAAATACCATTTTTTTTGTGAAAATACATACGTTTTTCACAAGTTGTTTTTGTGAAAATACATGTGTGTTCGTGAAAATACATACGTTGACCGAGCGGTTCTGCTTTTAAAGGTCATACAGAGGGGTTCGTACCCATGTCATACTTGTCAGTCGAGTCTTTCGAAGATTTCCATGATTTTCTCCAAAACTTATACAGATATGGACTAGGACCCTTTAGACCCTTCCCCACCCACACGTACACACGCACACACCATGAAGAACATTCAATCCAGGACTAGGATTCTGCAATAGTCGGCCTCAAATTCATCCGCAAATACGTAAACTTTGTTCACTATTTTAAAAAATATATAAATGTCAATCTGTTATCTGTGTACATCGCCAAGTAATAGAAATATCAATCAACAAATTTAAAACGAGCACCTCCTCTAAATTTCCTGTTTTTATGATTATATATATTTTTTAAGTTACGATATAAGAAAAAAGGAAGAAAATTAAACCAAAAAAAAGAGATTTAAATTAAATTTTTTAAACAATGTAATCTTTTAAAAGTACAGTACATATTCATACCTATTTATAATGCACTTTTGGCACCATTTCTTCAGTTTTTTTTTTTTTTTTTTTTTTTTTTTGTCTGCTTGATTTTTTTTTTTTTTTTCCTACAGAACTATTATTTTCAGACAGCGATATTGTGTTGTCAGCATTTATTATTATTATTTTAATTTAGATAATATTTAATTTAGAAAATAAAAAGTTCGCATGGAGAAGGATATATATAATGATACTGAGATAGTTTGATTCAATTTATAGAGATGTCAATGATATAGGAAGAACTACTTTAACCATTTATCTTCGTAATAATAAACAGAAAAGAAAACAAATAATATTTTACCTGGTGACATTTGTATATTTAGACCAATTAAAAAAAGTTTTTTTTCCTCTGACAGCAATTAAAAAAATAATTAAAATAAAATTGAGAAAAGTCGTGCTAAATCGATGGAACAGCTTGGACCTTTTGGCGAAATTTAGAATTTGGCACCGGTTTAGCTTGGACGTTTCTCGCCAAGATGTTTACTTACTCCGTGGGCGATACTCATTTTAATTCATCGCTAAAATGACAACAATGTGATGTTAAAAACATCACTTCTTTTTAAATTTTAAATAAGATCGTTTTTCTGCACTTAAATGCATTGTTTCTCTCAGCTGGCTCAACTCACCCTGTTGTGTTTGCTTTACTGCAATACACACACAGGAGAAAAATTGGTTCTTCTTTCCTAGTGGTGATGTCATATCACACCATTCTGAGAACCAATTGGGTGATGGTTCTGACCCCACCTTCTGTTATCCCGGCAGTTTTAAATTCAGTTGGGTTTGAGCAGCTCTCAAGAGAGGAACATGGGGTGAGAAAGATTTGTTTTTCTTCTGTTTTAAAATAATGACCATTTTATCATTTGGAGAGAGAGTGCCTACTTATTAATAATAAATATATATATATATTAGTTTATATGAATACATATTCAAATTTTAAAAACCATCAATTTTTATATCCTACTTAATTTGGATTTACTAGTGTGGATTTGAAAATAAAGAAATTAATTTTGATGCAGCAGTTTAGTTTTATTACAAACATTATTTTTGTATGCATTTTTCTTTTTACAGCATTCTAGCCAATAAATAAATTTATTCCTCTTTTCTCTTATGTAAATAAAAGTATTTAGATATATATTGACCTTTTGACCCAAAGAATAAAAAGGGTTTGTGGCCAAAACGCAGTGTACGATCATGTACGCCATGAGGTTCTTGAATCCTCAATAACGAACTTCAATTGATAATTAAAATTAAAAATGTTAATAAAATAAAATAAAAATATGAAAACATAAAAGGTAAATGAATTATTAACACCACATTTGGTGCCGGTTATGTCAAATTGTGATCCGATGGAAAAAGATTGAGATCACAAACCAAAATATTCATTTAGGCTAAGCTATTAGATACATTTATTTAGATTATCAAAATATTGCAAAAAGAGGAAAACATTAGGTTATTTAAATGTTTATTGAATTAAACATGATTTTATATTATCTACAATGATTCTATAAGCTGCAATGTTTGAAGAATATATGCATAGAAATAAATAAAAATGGAAAATAAAAGGAATACTTGGTTATTGTTCTTAAGAATGAATGATAGTGTAGAGATTGTTTATTTTGAATAAGTTATTTTATTTTTATTGATAGAATTACTAAAATTATTTTTAAAGTCATACATAACCAATTACATTTTTTTTGTGATTGAATATATACCAAGTGACCTATAAGACAATTCCCTGTTTCAAAAATTGTGATATGCTGGAACTTTGTACAAATGAAAAATTTTTTGGTTCAATATATTTTGAACAACTGATTAAATAAATAATAACCAACAGAACTTTGTAGTGTTGGCCTTAATAAAAAAAAAAAAAAAAAAAAAAAAAAAAAAAATTGTAGGTATGTCTTTCTCTCCTCAACTACTTGAATGTATTAAATGCAAATAGCTATCAACACATGTAAAAATCAAGAAATTTAAATAACAAGTTTCATACATCTGTGTTGTTTAGTTTTAAACCAATATAGTAGTTTCATATATATATACAAAAAAATAATGGCTTCTAACAAAGGATTGACAAGATGTTTACCGTTCAAAACTTTAGTAACGTCATTTTCTGGAGACCCTCAATTATTGGATTTCTTTATTGAACAAGTGAAATTTAAAATTCAGAACAGCAAATGGGAGGAATCCCATGCTTTGGCTTTTGTAAAATCAAAATTGGCAGATACTGCTCTTAAGTTTTACGTCTCCTCCCCAGCTTGCCAAAAAGCCAAAAATACTAAAGAATTATTTAATATATTTAAGAAATATTTTAAGGTAGAGTCGGCAACTGCAATAGCACAACAATTTAACGAATTTAAGTTTGAGTCCGATGTCAATATTAATATTTTTGCTAATAAGCTTGAAAATTTAGTGAGAAAACGATTTCCTGATATGGAAGAAAAAGCCCTTGAACAATTACTAATCGCAAAATTCAATGATCTCATTCCGCCCCACTTTAGAATTCATCTACTATCACAAAAAGCCACAACCTTTTATCAGATGGTGGAATGTCTCGAAAATTTTCAGGAAATTTATAACTTGCAAGTAAACCCTGTCTTACCAGGAACATCTTTTGCTACTATTCAGAACTTCAATCATAAAACAGATATGTAAAAGGTAAAACAAATGTTTTGGCAGACTATTTTTCAAGAGAAGACTTTTCTGCATACACTCAAGATCTTACCTCAAACCCAGAATTAATTAAAGAGGCTTGAAAAAATACTGCGCCATGAAAAAATTCGTACCATGAAAAAATGCAGAATTATATAATCACAAACACTTCTTAATCTATGAATCTGTAATTCACGTGTTCAATTTCAGTCATGGAATTTACTCAGGTTGGGAGAGCTTATTAACTTTATTGCAGAATTAAACACACAAATAAAATTACTATTTGCAGTATTTTTAAGAAGAATTCACAATTATAAATTAATTCAGTAATTATTCAGGTGAATATATTGTTTCTCCATAAAGGAGCCAAGATCAAGATATGTAAATCATAACTTTTCATGTTCAAGAGAAAAATTTATACTTCCCGTTTAAGACAGGCCGAGAAAACTAACTAAAAAAAAAGTAACATTCTCAAAAAGAGAAAAAATCACCTCTCATTTGGCAAAGAGCCAACTACAAGTCGGGGGGGCTGGAAGCGTGAAGCGAAAGTACGATCCACGCTGAAACATGCTCCGCCCCCATGAACGGAGGTTCATGAAAATATCCTAAAAAGTACAATAACAACATTAGTGTTGTTACAGGTTTTCATGTTCTGTCTTCAACTGCAAATAGATAAGAAAAAGAGAGATTAATATACATAATGAAACATTGTAACTAGATGATTAATAAGTGGATAAATACAGGAACACACACACAAAAAAAAAATAATATAAAATAAAATAAAATAAAAAATAAAAACTCAAATGTTCAACTGTTTAGTTCAAAGTTCTAAAATGGCAGAGGAGATAGTTTGGCGATCGGACGCTTCAATTCTCCATAAATAGTTTTTAGTAGAACTACACGAATCTTGCCATCTGCTCCAGGAAATAATTTGATTATGCGACCCAGTTTCCACTTCAAAGGGGGCTGATTATCGTCTTTTATTAAAACCAAATCGTCTTTCTTGAAATTTGGTTTATTTATTAACCATTTTGATCGCCTTTGCAAGTCTGATAGATAATCTGAGGACCATCTCTTCCAGAAACTTTGAAAAATTTTTTGTAGAAGTTTCCATCTTTCTAGCCGGGTTAGGTTAACTGAAGAATAGTCAGGTTCTGGTATTAAAGTCAAGGCAGTGCCTATGATAAAATGTCCTGGAGTTAGAGCATTTAAGTCACTTGGATCATTCGAGAGCGCAACAAGAGGTCTCGAGTTCAAACACGATTCAATTTGAGTAATTAAAGTAAGGAACTGTTCATAAGTTAATATTTGTTCGCCAATAGTTCTTTTTAAATGACCCTTCATCTGTTTTATTCCAGCCTCCCAAAGTCCTCCAAAATGGGGGGCCGATGGGGGATTGAAATTCCATTTGATTGTTTCTTCGGACAAATATCTGTGGATCCTTTCGTCAGAAGAGATCAAGGACATCATTTTTTTCATTTCGTTGTCGGCACCTACAAAGTTCATTCCTCTGTCTGAAAACAATTCTTCAGGTTTTCCTCGTCGAGTAACAAACCTCTTCAAGGATGCGAGGAATGTTTCAGAGGTGAGATCACTGAGTATTTCCAAATGAATTGCTTTTGTGGAAAAACAGATATATAAACAAATATAACCTTTATAAGATCTAACACCTCGGCCCTTACGAGGTTTGATGAGAAAGGGGCCTGCAAGATCAACCCCGACTTTCGAAAACACTCGCGATGGCACTACACGAGCAGCTGGAAGATCACCCATTAGTTGAGAGGCTAAGTTCGATGTGGTTCTAAAACACTTCATACAGTTCCGCAGATTCCTTTTCACAGCGTCTCTTGCATTAATTATCCAATATTGTTGTCGCAGGACTGAAATTGTTAACTGGGTTCCACTGTGAAGATGTTTTTCATGAAAGTACTTTATAATTAAATCTGTAATGTGATGCGTTTTAGGAAGTATCATTTGGTGTTTTTGACTCTCATGTAGGTTTGCGTGTCTTAATCTTCCACCAACACGAAGAATTTCATTTTTGTCTAGAAAAGGATTTAAAGAAAGGAGTTTGTTACTAGCATTCAGGTTTCTTCCAGATTTTAAAGTCTTTATTTCCTCTCCAAATTCATGTCTTTGAACCAACTTCACAATAATTTTAGTTGCCTCATCAAGTTCTTGTATAGTTAAAAAGCCAGTATTTCGCACAGATCGACATTTAGTATTTTTTATAAATCTAAGACACCAGGCTGTAACACGTCTTAATTTAGACCAAGATGAAAACTTATATAATAATTCAAATTCATTATTGCCATGAGTTAAAGAGCAAACAGTAGTTTTCCGTTGTTCTCTCAAAATCTCTTCTTCAGGTATTTTGACTTCATTTTCCGGTAGTGGTGTCGGTAAGTGCTCTTCTTTCAACCAGATTGGTCCCTTTAACCATTCTTCATTCTTCAACAATTCAGTTGCTGTGCAACCACGAGATAGCACATCAGCGGGCTTTTTAACCCCTGGACAAAATCTCCACTGAGACGGGGCTACTAATCGTTGAATTTCACGCACTCTGTTCTCTACAAAGGGCTTCCAGTTACTAGCACTTCCTTTGGCCCAATAAAGGGTAATTTGGGAATCACAGAAGCATATTATGTTTTTGACGGGAATTGAAAATAGCTGCCCAAGATAATGAGCTAATTGAGCAGCTGTTAAGACTCCCATCAATTCAAGTCGAGGCAAAGTAAGTTTTTTGAGAGGAGCTACTCTTGTCTTTGACATAATAAATGAAGTTTCACGGGAACAAGGATCACGAAAATAAGCTACTGTATCATATCCCTTCAAACTGGCATCGCAGAAAACACAAATTTGAATAGCTTCAGGAGTTAATTTTTCAAAATTCGTGAAATATTTTCTAGGCACTTCAAAATTTTCTAAATCCTGTATTTCACTATGCCATTTCTTAAATTTTTGTGTTAAAGCATCAGGTAAAGCAGAATCCCAATCAACACCCTGCTCCCATAGTTCTTGCATTAGAAATTTAACTCTTATTATAAAAGGGGAAATAAACCCTACAGGGTCATACACCTTTGCTACAGTTTGTAAAACAATTCTCTTAGTGATAATTTCATTATCAAACCCTTCTAACAGAGATTGAAAGTCTATTCTTAACGTGTCATTATTAGTTGACCACATTATTCCCAATATCTTAGAGATATTTCCCTCATTTATTTCTTCATCAACGTTTATTCCATGTTTTTCCCACAATTTGCTTAATTCGTAAGAATTGCTTTTAAATTTTCTTAATGTCATATTGGCATCTTTAAGTATTTTCACAGCACCAGACGATAAAATAAATGCTTCATTTACAGAATTAGCGCCATGAAAGAGATCATCAACATATAAGGAAGTATCAAGCATATTAACAACTTTCTCAAACAAGTCCTTGTATCCTTTTATATGATGTTTAATGGTAGCTGAGAGCAAAAAGGGTGATGTTGTAACACCAAAAGTTACACGAGTCATGCGGAAAACCTTTAATAGAGGATTCTTACTATTTATATCCTCAAACCATAGAAATCTCAAAAAGTTTCTATCATTTTCTGCAACCTGTATTTGCAGAAAAGCTTTTTCGATATCACAAACAAAGGCAATTTTATGAAGGCGGAATTTCAAAATAATATCCAAAATATTAGGATTTAAATTGGGGCCTGCAAATAAACATTCATTTAAAGATTTTGCTTCCTTTTCTTTGGAAGAAGCATCAAACACTATTCTGACCTTTGTAGTGGACTTATCTGTTCTTATCACTGGTCTGTGGGGCATATAATATACACCAGTTTCATTTTTGTTTAATTCACTCTCCTCTATTATACCCATTTTCTTTTGTTCCTCAAGAATTTTTTCATATTCATTTTTAAGCCATTCATTTTTAGACAGTTTTGTTCTCAAACCCCAAAGTCTATTTTTGGCTATTTCTATATTTGATTTTAATTCATTTTTATTTTCCTTCCACAAAAATTGAATTTCATATCTTCCCTTAACAAAATTTAAACTTTCATTAAAAGAATTAATAATTTCTATATCTCTCTGTGACAGAGAATCATTCTTACTGTCACATATTCCAAGTGATTCTAAATCCCAAAAACGCTGCAAATCAAAACTGTCAAATTTATTTACAGATACAAAATGCGAATTAATTACTTCTGTACTATTATTATTCAATTTCCCCACTACAGTATATCCGAAAATAGTATTAGCAACATATAAATTATCATTAATTTTTTCAATGATACCTCTCTGTATTTTCCAAAAATAATCCGCTCCTAGTAATATATTAATTTTGGAATCACTTAATGAATTGTCTGCCAATTTCCAGTTTTTTTTTTTAATATAACTTTCAATTTCTGGTTCGCCCCTTGGGCTTTTCAAGGGAGTCGCGGTTATTAAGTCTGTAGCTAATACTTCAACATGGATGAGCCGACGAGGATTTATTTTGCTACGCAGTTCAATATTAAAAACCTCGAATTCCTCTTCTTTACCTTTATTTATGCCAAAGGCAAAAACAGTTAGCTTTTCTGTTCTTACACGGGTTAATTTTAATTCGTGGGCCAATTCTTTAGTAATAAAACTTTTTTCACTTCCGGAATCCAATAAGAGTCTGACAGTTTTTGATCTAGAATTAGATTGTGCTATTACGCAACATGTTTGCAATAACGCTGCCTGATTACTATTTTTCAAATGTGAATTCGATACTATAGTGTTCTCTACTACTTCTGGTTTCAAGTTTTTTGAAAAACAAAATAATTTGTTATGATCTGTTGCTTTACATTTTTCGCAAGGCTGCGATTTCACTCTGCACTGTGATGACAGATGAGATTTTAGAAAGCATTTATAACACCTGCCATCCTTCTTTAATTTTAACCTTTTCTCAACATCAGTTAAATTATTACATTGAAGAGAAGGACGATCATAATTCTTGCAAAATATGCATATGCTTTTTACACCTACATTCAATGAATTCATTTTACTTGAAAATTTTCTGTCATCAATTTCGGCTTTATTTTTATTTACAATTACCGAAGCATTTTTATAATTAATCATACTAAGTGATTTTTCACGTGATTCAAGTTCTATTTTAAGAAAGTTAATTAAGTCTGTCACATCAGACTCATCCTTCCTTTTATCACTTTGCCTGTAATATTCAACTACTAGATCGTTTGGCAATAATTTTAATAAAATTGGATTCAGTAAATGACCGTATTGGCCTTTTGTCACCCCTAAATTAGATAAACTGCGAATATTTACTTCACAAGCGTCATATAGCTTTCGCAAAGCAGTTATATTTGATGAACTCCTTGCACATTTTAAGTTGAGTAATTTATTCATGTGAGCATTAATAATAATATCCTTTTGCCCAAAACGTGACTTCAACATCTCTATGCAATTATCATAATTTTGCTCCGTAAGTGAAAACCCTTCAATAACATTGTACGCTTTGTCAGTTAAAAGCGTTTTCAGGTAAGTAAATTTTTCAATTTTTGTAAGATTTTCATTTAAATGGATTGAATTTTCGAAACAATCGAAAAATTCGTTCCATTTTTCTATTTTTCCACCGAATTTTGGTAAAGACATTTTCGGCAATCTCACTGCCGAACCAGTTTTTGTTTGGGTTTCACTGACAGAACAATTTGAATTACTTTCATCTTTATTATTACATAATCTTTTTAGTCTCAACTTAATTTTGCATTTGGCAGAAATTATCTGCTCGCCATATTTATCGCTGGTCGCGATATCTTTTTCATATTCTTTAATATCTACTATTAAATTTTCTATTTCTTCATTTAATTTTTTTAATGCAATTTCTCTTTCATATATCATTTCCTGAATTTCGATCATTTCGTCTGATTTTGTATTTTCTATCTCATCTAATAATAAATTCTCTAATTTATTAATTAATTTTGTTACGTTAGAGCGTTCCGTAGAACGCTTAGCTTTTAATTTCTCAATATTCATAACGAGCAAATAATCAAGTAAAAGGTGAAACAATCTAACAAATGATTCAAAATCTAATCAATGTTATAAATAATAATAAAATTTTGCTTACCTGGTTCAATATCCAGGCAGCTATCCAATAACGAATCCGGAATTCCAGTCATTATTATTTTTCAGTTTCGATTTCAAATCGTAATCCAAATAAATTAAATATCCAAGTGTAATTTCAATATCGGGATTTCACTTAACCCGCGTTTCGAGCACCATGAAAAAATTCGTACCATGAAAAAATGCAGAATTATATAATCACAAACACTTCTTAATCTATGAATCTGTAATTCACGTGTTCAATTTCAGTCATGGAATTTACTCAGGTTGGGAGAGCTTATTAACTTTATTGCAGAATTAAACACACAAATAAAATTACTATTTGCAGTATTTTTAAGAAGAATTCACAATTATAAATTAATTCAGTAATTATTCAGGTGAATATATTGTTTCTCCATAAAGGAGCCAAGATCAAGATATGTAAATCATAACTTTTCATGTTCAAGAGAAAAATTTATACTTCCCGTTTAAGACAGGCCGAGAAAACTAACTAAAAAAAAAGTAACATTCTCAAAAAGAGAAAAAATCACCTCTCATTTGGCAAAGAGCCAACTACAAGTCGGGGGGGGGGGGGAAGCGTGAAGCGAAAGTACGATCCACGCTGAAACAAGGCTAACAATTTACCCATTTCTTCAGATTCTCCAACAATTGAACTTCATCATATCAATGTCACACATAAATCTGATAAGTCACTCACCTCATCAGAGCCTCATCGTTCTTCCTTACCTCAGTTGTTAAGTAACGATGCTGCTCCACTCAGTCGTTCCTTAAACAGCTCTGACGCAGATAATCTTATAATGGAAATCTCGGAAGAATGTTTTTTAAAGAGCAAAGAGAAGATGACTTTCTGCTAAAAATTATTGTCGATATCACTTCGGAGAAACCTTCTCCTAAATATAAAAATTATTTTGTCCATCCGGACACTGGTCTGTTAATGATCAAACGGAAGTTTCACCAAAACCAACGTAATACTAGACAACATAAAAAAGCAGTTCTCCGGAAATTCAAAGAAAATGATATGGTCTTTATAAAAACCAAAGATACATTTAAACCAAGATTCATAGGCCCATATTCAGTTCAAAAAGTAATATCTGATGTGTTACTCTCCGTCAGAGAATTCGAAAATGAAGGGGCTGAACCATTCACTATCAACATAGACCGTGTCATCCTGGCTCATAAAAGAAAGCAACATCTCATTCCACAAACAATTCAGACAGGTCAACCAGCTAGGATTGTTCAACCGCAGTCTCATTCATATGATCTCAGATCAAGATGCAAAACTTAATTTTTTTTTGTTTTTTTTTGTTTCCAATTTCACAAATGTTATTTTAACATATTTTTTTTAAGTTTTTTTTTAGGGGACTTAACTATCAAGTGTTTCGCCAAAGTTGCCTGTTGTGTAAACAAAGGTGAATCGGTACGGGTATATTTGATAAGTTGTATTTTGTATATTGTCCTATTATATATTGTGTAGTTATATATATATATACATATTTTTTTTTTCCTGTGACAAATGTTGAATATCTGCAATAACTTAATGAAGTGTGTATTGTATTTAATATGAATATAAATCTTCTGTTATGCTGATTTATTTTATATATTGTCTTATTCGTTAAATTTGATAACTATACTATAATTATTTACTGCTCAAAATGTACAGTATGTGTGTGTTATATGTATCGGAAACTTGCATATTTATATGTGTATACATAATTTTTCTTCTTTCTTTTCATATATTAATTTCTACACATTGTCATGTTTATAAATATATTGGGTTATTAAATACAATTTCTGGAAGCTTCCACACCATTTTCACAGACACAAACATCACTTATACAACACAAGTATACACAACATCCACACTATTACACAATCAAATTAATACACAATCCACACATGATATGTATAATGTTTGATAAAATTCTTTGTTTATTGTGATTATTGACATTGCAGTTTTGTTTTGGTTATATCTGATAGTATGTTTATTTGAGTATTACTTGACGTTTATATAAAGTGCATTTTTGATTTTGTTTAGTAATCTAACTTGGTGGCCTCAGTAGCCACTCATATTTATTATTTCCATTTATAATATGTATATTCTTTAAATAATAATAATAATAATAATGGTAATGATAAAATTTTAAAAAATCTTATTCGAATATTATACTTAAGTGTTTCGAATGCCTTTTCCGTATCTAATGTAATATTTATCTGTAAGATTATTTTGACATTTGTATTGATACTTATTTTGATTTTTTTTTCTCCTTCATAATAATGCTTCAAGAGGTCATCTGTAAATATTTTATACTGAAATGTAATAACTGATTTTGTTTTATCATAATGCGTGTATTTAATATCCAGATTATTGGTTAAATATTTTTATTGAAATTGCACATACACCAAATTTCTTTTGTCATGTCATGCATTTTTTTTATTTTTTTATTCTCTTTAACTAATTATTTTTACAAATTTATAAGAAAGAAATTTTACAGCACTTAGCATGTGTTTTAATGTTTCTGTTTATAATGCTATTTTCTTTAAAAGGTATCAATATTTTTTTTTACTCATGTCACTTGTTGATAAAAGCTGTGTCTGTTTGCATTTATAGATATATTTTATTAGTTGTCTATATCCTAATAAATATTGTTATACATAGATATGTCACTGACCGCTTTTGTATCAATAAAATCTTTTATTTGAGAATGTCTGTAACCACAGTGCTGAAATAGTATTGTTTTTGATGAAATGGTGTATTCCTCGCCTATTTTGGTAGAATTGATCACCTACCAGGGTAGGCGTTGATATTAGATTGTTTGTCGGAATTTTATTGTTTCAGCTTTACATATCGATTTTGTATTATGTATGGTTCAGATTAATATTGTGGCACATGTACATTGTTCTCAAAATTTCTGAAATTTTTTTTTTATGAAATGCATGTTATTCAAGGTATTGTAAGACCTTTCATTTGCTTAAAAATTTAATTTGTTTCATGCATGCCTTTAACGGCCGTTCTAACAATATTATGTAGTCAATATGGACATTTTTTTTTCACATGTAAATAAAAAAAAAAAAAAAAAATTGTAATCCTTCATGTAAATGTAGGTATGCACTCTCCATTCACATTTTTAGTCTTCCAAATTTTTTTAATGGTCGTTAGGGGTAATGTGATGTTAAAAACATCACTTCTTTTTAAATTTTAAATAAGATCGTTTTTCTGCACTTAAATGCATTGTTTCTCTCAGCTGGCTCAACTCACCCTGTTGTGTTTGCTTTACTGCAATACACACACAGGAGAAAAATTGGTTCTTCTTTCCTAGTGGTGATGTCATATTCTGAGAACCAATTGGGTGATGGTTCTGACCCCACCTTCTGTTATCCCGGCAGTTTTAAATTCAGTTGGGTTTGAGCAGCTCTCAAGAGAGGAACATGGGGTGAGAAAGATTTGTTTTTCTTCTGTTTTAAAATAATGACCATTTTATCATTTGGAGAGAGAGTGCCTACTTATTAATAATAAATATATATATATATTAGTTTATATGAATACATATTCAAATTTTAAAAACCATCAATTTTTATATCCTACTTAATTTGGATTTACTAGTGTGGATTTGAAAATAAAGAAATTAATTTTGATGCAGCAGTTTAGTTTTATTACAAACATTATTTTTGTATGCATTTTTTTTTTTACAGCATTCTAGCCAATAAATAAATTTATTCCTCTTTTCTCTTATGTAAATAAAAGTATTTAGATATATATTGACCTTTTGACCCAAAGAATAAAAAGGGTTTGTGGCCAAAACGCAATGTATGATCATGTACGCCATGAGGTTCTTGATTTCTCAATAACTAACTTCAATTGATAATTAAAATTAAAAATGTTATTAAAATAAAATAAAAATATGAAAATATAAAGTAAATGAATTATTTACACCACAGCTAAAATGACAACAAAAATATAAAACCGCCAAAAGGATCCTATGCTAAAGCTATAGCAAAGTAATTTTAAGAAATGAATATAGTAGCCGATGTAGGGTCCTGCATCGGGTCGGGTAACCCTATTTTACCCGAACCCGACCCAGCCCGTAGAATGTATATTGATGTGAACATATCATAGAAAATTATAAATAGATGAGAGAATAAATAATTTTTCTGTGAAAACCACTGTGATTAGTATCACACATAAGTTTATTAATATTTTTATTTCAGAGAATTTTATTGAACATAAATTATTAATTCTAAAAAGAAAGTTGAGGATAATGTTTCTAATTATCAAAATGTGTAACCATGATTTGAAATTACTAAATATATTAAAGCAAAAATTACTACGTTTATCGTAAATTTTCGTATTTTATACAGATAAAGGTCAGCAAGCGTACGTGAACAAGGTTCTCCTTGAGAGATGAAATACTGTAGATTCTTTTCCAAGAATCGAGAAATTAAGTCATCGTTTTTCCTTTTTCAGTATTATTTATTAATTTATTTTTTAATAATTTCTGTTTTCTCGCAGACGCACACGCTCAATATTTCAAAACAAATTGCTGTAACTTTCTTTCTTTTTTAATTGCTTTTTAAATGAAAAGGGGAGAAAATTGCGCATTTGTTTACGAACTATATTTAGTTTAGAATTACAAAAGAATTTCAAAGCTGTTATTGTAACAAATTCTGGAAGTAATATAAAAACAGAGTTTCAATAATTCTAATTTATTCGGGAACTTTGTTAGTATCCACCTTTTTTATATACTACCTTTTTTTAAGAGTATTTTTCTTTTTATTTATTCGGAATTACATATTAGCGAAAATCACTCTACAAAAAGAGTGATGTGAAAAAAAGGTCGGTTACGAAAAATGCGCAGTAATATATTAGAAATATTGGCAACTCTGTAGAAAGCATACTTTTAAAATTTTTAAATGAAAAATGTCCATTTTTTTTTGTTTATTTATTTTATTTTATCTCTCCACTTATTTTTATTTTTATTTTATTTATTCATTTATTTATTAGTTCCCCATCATACTATAGGTATGGGAAACTTAGGTAATCGTGAAAAATTTCGACCCCTGATTTTTGACTTTTTTATACGTTTTCAGGTGTGAGGAATCCGAAAATGACAAAATTTGTACGGTGTCTGTCTGTAGGGTGTCTGTTAGTGTGTTAGTCCGTTAGTGTCTTAGTGTGTTAGTCCGTTAGTTTGTTAGTCTTTTACACGATATCTCACGAACAAATGATCGCAGAGAGGTCAGATCAGTTTTAAAATATTACTTTCGATACTTGCAAGAACCCCATTCAGTTGCAACATTCGAATTAAAAAACTTCAGCAGATATTCGAAATTTAAGATTTTCATAACATGGAAGAATAGAACAAAAATTCACTTAAACGTGCATTAAAAGAAAACTTTTTTACTGTAAAAATGTCAGACCAGTTTTAAAATATCAGTTTTGATGCCGGAATTGAACATCAGTAACTATAAATATGCTACTTTGAAAATTTCCCAAGTTATTGGAAATTTCACATAAACGTCAATCTTGAGGGATATTTTCATCGCAAAGATGTCAAACTACTTTCGAAATATTATTTAGGTTACTGGCATGAATATCATAGATTATGATTTTTCCAATTTAAAAAATTCGTAAGTTATTTGGAATTTACGATTTACTTAACAAGTCAGAATAAGGCAAAACTGAGCATAAACTTCCATTTTGAGGATCATAAATACATTAGACAACTTCAAAAGTACATTTATGATATTTGCTTGAACATGATTGAATACAAATATTCTAATAGGAAAATTTCGTAACTTGTTCGTAATTTACGACTTTATCAACATAGCGAAATTGTGAAATTTTGATATAAATATGAATTTTGAGGATTATTGCATTGGAAATAGTAGCATGAAAACTAAACAACGGAATTGACCCTGATAAAATAAATTAATAGATTAGAATAAGATAAATATGTCGAAGTGAACTGTGGATAACCTATTAGACGGGGATTTCATTCTGTCACTGTATCAAGCTTTGGTCAAATTCATTTCTTTTAACATGATTATAATATGGCTCGCACTAGAAATTTATGAGAGCATAAATATGATGGGGAACTGAGCAGAGTCCACCTATGCCAACTAGTTTTTATTTTTCTGATTGTAATTACAGAGCACTTTTAACATTTACCGAATCAAAAAATATTTTCAAATAATCAGCCTAATTTCCTTTCCTTTATTTTATTTAAGTACAAAATTATGAGACTTTCACAATATCCTTACTGAAATGAGTGCAATTTTCTCAGAAGGAAAATCCTTGAATAATATTAGACCATGTACGCAATAGTTAAATGAATGAAAAAAAAAAAAAAAAAAAAAAAAAAATTGTGAATATAAAGAAGAAATAAATGAGAAATTATTTACTTGTTGATGAATTGATTATTATTTTGTGAAATAAAAGACATTTTTTAAAAAGAATTTCCATAATACAACAATAGCGCATTAATGCACTTCGTTTCGTCGTGACAAATTACCTTGATCTGCTACGTAGGAATTTATTTTTCGATATTTTAGTCGTGAGAACAGGAACAGGTAAATTAATTCTCACTACATTATTGTTTTTTTCCTTAACAGACAATGCTCAGAATTATATTTGCTGGCTGTTTTTAAAGTACTAACAGTTATTACTAAAAATTCAATAACTTTTAATAATTTAAAATTACACAAACAACTTATAATTGTCACTGTTCTTTTTTCAAGCTTAAAGGAACGTAATTTTTTTTAAATATTTTCATCAAAAAGACTGTAAATTTCTCCATAGAAAACATTCCTTAAGATCACATACAATCTTTTAGATCACATACATACAATAGTTAAATAAAAAAGAAAAGGTTAGAAATGATAGGGATGGGCAGAGAAAATAACTGCATGATAAGAAATTGATTATAGGGGAAATAAAAGAGATTTTTAAAGGAATTCTGATAATGCAAAAATAGCACGTTAATGCAACATATTTTGTTATTGCAGTTTTCCTAAATACGTTACTAAGGAATTTTCTTTTTTGATGTTTTACAAGTGGAACAGGTAAATTGTCACGCAGTGAGACTATATATTTTATAGTTGACTGTTACTATTATAAATAACTTTTATTTCACAATGATTGATTAAAATAATAATAATAATAATAATAATCCTCATTGGGTGTATTTATACGAATCTCTGTCCTGTGTTGCCATAAAAATAAGGCGTTTTGACGCTATCGCACTTTTAAAAATTTGGTCCCATAGGCCATAATGATAAAGATTTTTTCTTTGTGTCCCTGTAAAAAAAACTGTAACTGCTAAATTCACCAAAATCTACACAGTTGGTGCAACTGTGACCTATAACATGTGTACAAATTTTTTGCTCAGATTAATAAGGCGTTTAGACGCTATCACACTTTTTAAAATTTGGCCCCGTAGGCCATAATGATAAAGAATTTTTCCTGGTGTCTCTGTAAAAAAACTA
This sequence comes from Salticus scenicus, assembly GCA_963930645.1. Taxonomy (NCBI): domain Eukaryota; kingdom Metazoa; phylum Arthropoda; class Arachnida; order Araneae; family Salticidae; genus Salticus; species Salticus scenicus. Next base: position 114,365,726 of record OZ005656.1, read on the forward strand.
TAAGTGCTAGATTCACCAAAATCTATAGGGTTCGTACTATGGTGATTTGCAATGTACGTACCAACTTTCAGCTTATTCGAATAAAGCGTTTAGACGCTAGCGTGTTCACTCACAGGCACACACACACACACATACATACACACACACATACATACATCATCGTAAAAATAGTGGAAACGGACTCAGGGGAACTCGAAACGTATAGAAACATCAAAATCTCAAATTCGGATTTTTGACATGATTACAATACTTTCCTCACTATAGTGTTCGGAAAGTAAAAATCATAAGGTGGGATGAGAGCTCCACCTGTTATATGCACTAAATATTAATAGGCACCAAATTTTCTCAAGGTGCAACTAAATATAACTTTTTATGAAATTCTGTGCATTAGTTCTAGAGATAGCTTTTGGTAGAAAATTTTTGCCTCACACACAGAGACAGACAGACATTTTCAAAAATTGATCAAATCGTGTTTAGGACATCTAAAGACTTGTAAATAGGTCTAAAACAATAAGTCCAAAATTTTTGCGAATATCTACTACATCTTTTATAAACAGTTTTTTTTTTTTTTTTTATAAAGTAAAAATATAATATTCTCTTATAGTTACTTATCAAATTATTACCAAGAAAGGTAAAAGTTATTTTATTAGTATTTATAACGGCTTCAAACTTATATAAATAAAAAGGTTTTCTCCATGCTAAAATATGCAAAAACTTTTATTTAATTTTTAATTCCAATTTCTCTCTATTCTAAAAGAAAAAAAAAAAAAAAATACTGCCTCCACTGATCATTTTGTGTGTCTGTGGCCCCACCTTCTTTCTAACAGAAGTGTGCCCAGCATCGTGAGATATGTCAACGTTTGCAGAATAGTCCGAAGAAAATGTTTCTATTAATCTGGAATTTCTATCATCGTAATTAACAGACAGACATTAGTTAACAGATGAAGACAGAACGTAATCAACAGACGAAATTATCATTCGAAAACCTTGTGCTAAAAAAATTTCTCCTTTGCCAACTCGCAAATACTTTCTCCTAATCGTTGTTTTTCCTGCTTAAACTCAGTACCGGAAATGCTCTGGAATATTCCTCGTTTTAAGATTGCTACCTTTTCCTGGAGAAAATCAATGCTAAGAAACAGTATTAATCTATCCATTATTTATCCTATTCAAAGGTTGATTTTAAAAGTCGTATTTTTTTTTTCTTTTAATTTTAAATAATAATCATAATATATATATATATATATATAGATAGATAGATAGATATTCCACTGTTCATTTTGAAGTAGTTTTTCAAACGGTCCTTATAGATAAATTATCCATTTCTTTATTACTTTGTTCGAATACCACGATTATTTCTCTTTAAAGGCCCTCTTCACTCACCGCCGCCGGAAGCCGAAACTAATGTTATTCTATGGGAAATTTTTCTTTACAAATAACTTATTAACTAATACATATTTTTAAATTCTGTTTTCACATTCTGAAAGTTCCCGGCTGTAAAATTGACGCACCTTTTCTAAAAAATTATTTTTTAAATTTTTTATATTTTATTTTGAAGCTGCAAAATACGAATTTTCAATATGTGAAATTTTTTCATTTTGCAATTTCGAAATAAAATATAAAAAATTAAAAAATTACATTCTTAAAAAAGGTCCGGCAATTTAATAGTTAGGAATTTTCTGAATGTGAAAACAGAATTTAAAAATATGTATTAGTTAATAAGTTATTTGTAAAGAAAATTTCCTCATAGAATAACATTGGCTCGGGCTTCCGGCGACGGTGAGTGAAGAGGGCCGTTAAAGGTGCATTTAAGCAAGTAGATAAATTTAAAGGTTTAATTATTTATTTATTTGTGTCCATGTTTGATGTTTGACTAAATCTAGAAGTTTTCGAATAATTCAAACTAAATAACCAGATCTTAAAAAAATTATATTTAAAAAAATTACAATCTCAGTGACTTTATTATTTTTTTTTTTCTTTTGACTTCGAAGTTGAGTTAAGCTCCAATTTATTGAAGTAAGTTTTACAAACTTTTCCGAAATTCTCTACATAATTGGATTTTTAAAAAATTGTTTTCCGTTTTTCCTTAAATAATTAATAGATTCGTAAAATTCAAAAATATTTATTTGTAAACTTTATGACATGTTCAATACATATTTTTTAAAAAAAGTAATTGCATAAAACGTAAAGAGTTTAAGTCATTCAATTACTTCTAATATGCGCATGCGCATTAAGGTTGTGTTTTACCATGACGGCTAAAATTACTCAAATTTGTTTATTCGGATGTTTGTTTTTCTTCTTCTTTTCTCATTCTTTCTTTTTTTTAACAGTTGCTAAGAAAATAAATGCTCTTCCTTTGCCTATTTATCAACCTTTAAATTTAAGAATTAACCTTTAAATTTAAGACTTTTTGTGTTAATGTCTAAGTCTAATAATAAATGTTTATGTTTTTCTGTATCGTTAAAAAATAAAGGAATCACATTATTAGCATATGCTTTCCCAACCTTCTCAATAATAGCGGTAAATTGTTATTAAGTTATCGAATGTTAATTCAGCTTATTGACGTAGTAATTAGTGTGGTATTTAAATTTGAGATCGAATACGAAAATATCTATGCTATTTTTATGCCGCTGTTTTGTCTTATACTCTCTTAATACCTCAAATCATCGAAAAGTAAATCTGCAATCAAATCAGTAGAACCTGCGCAGGAGTTGGTGAGCAAAGCTTTTCAGTAATCATTAAAAAAAAAAAAAAAAAAAAAAAAACTAAATTTTCGTACAAATTTAATGAAAAATTTATATGCCGCTTACTATTACTTTCTATATCATTCATATTTGAAATTATGCGAAATTTACGGCGGCAAGGTCTGAAAGTGAAACACGATATTCCAAGTTCAAATTTAATGAAAATTGCACCAATAATTAGGAAAAACTAGAATGTTATGGCCATCACAAAACTTTCTTCTGTGTAACAGCGTTTCTCTATAACAGCGTCATTTACCGTTAAACACAAAAAAATATTTAATCTTAGCTTCTCACAATAACGATTTTACATATGTAGATTGGTCAAATTTTAACTAACAGATGTTGAGATGTAGCCATATAGAAAATCGCAGAAGGTGAATTATAGCACCGGTTGGCTAATAATACACTCCTTTTTTTTTTTTTTTTTTTTCAGAATAATCATCTCACATATAATTGATCAGCATAGTTTTTCACAATATTCCTGTTATATATCGAATTTCTCTTATATATTTGTGCAGTTACACAGAACAGAAGTTAAGCTATCGTTTCCCCGTTGCTGCATAATAGTATCATTTGTTGGGTAGTTTTCAACCAAAAGTTGATAGGCACCAATCTATGTTCAGGTGCAAATAAATATAAATATATGTGAAATTCTGGGCATTAGTTCATGAACTAGAGCGTCAAAAAATTTTCGTAACTCACACAGACAGATGGACAGTCAGACTTTTTTAAAAAGTTGTGAAGTTGTGTAAAGGACATCTCAGAACGTGTACATCTATCGAAAATCGGAAGTTGGAAGTTTTTATGAATCCAATACTGTCTTCTTGTAATATAGAAGACAGTATAAAAGAAGGATCATCTTTATTATTTTCCCTCTTTATAGCGTGCTTGTTAGCAAATCGAGATCTAAAATAAGAATCATAAAAAATTACTATTTTAATTCATAAATACTAAATGAAAAAAATGATAACAACATAATATCAACTAATATATTGTGCTTACCACAATAATTTCTTCTATATTTTCCTTTATAAATTTAAGCATTATAATTTATTGACATTATTATTTATAAAAATTATTTTCTGAGGTGAATGCAGACGATTTTCATCTCAGAGAAGCCTAACACTTAATATTCAAAGAAAATCAATTTTGTTCCAACAACTGAGGAATTTTTTTTTTTTTTTTTTTTTTTCGCTAAGAAAAAAAAAAAAAAAGAAAAAGAAAAGAAAACATAACTTTGTTTTAAATTATCGCTGATCTGTGGTACAACTATTCCTTTTAACCCTTTAAAGTTCACTACATAATTCCTTTTGAAAATCTTGAAACCAATTTAAAAAATGGTGTTTAGACGCATTACTGATTATAAATATACAAATGAAAAAAAAAATTAGCATTTTTTATTTTCCAGAAATTTATGGTTTCACAGTGAAACCAATAAACGGTAACCGGCTATTTTTTCTCCTTAAACAAATATAAAAGTTTCAGAGAATAAATCAAATACTTTAGAAATCTAAAACATTTTTTATTTTGACTTACTTATTAAGAAATTCAAATAAGGATTTATTCAGAAAAGAAGCAAGTGTGGTGTAAGCAGTGTAACAGTACCAGGCGCGTACCCAAACATTGTTGCTACAGTTCTGGCTTTTTTTTTTTTTTTTTTTTTTTTTTTTTTTTTTAATTTATTTACAAATTTACGAATTTATACATAAAATTGACTATACTTACTAATTGTTTTACAAGAAAAAAAAACTTTATATTCATAATTGCAAAATGTTTAGTACATATAAATTATTTAAAAAGAAAAAATATATATAAAGATATATACCCACATACATACTTATATATACATATATTCATATAGTTCCAGAAAATGGTATTTTAAGAAATAGCATAAAATCCAGGAAATGTTCATTTTCTACTCTTATCTTATGTCTTGCGAAATTCGACCTTTACTGGAGTTTGGTTTCTCTCAGAAACCAAACATTTTACAAAATTTTCGGACAGTTCTGTTTATTTATAAAAAAATTGAAAGTTGCAATTTATGACTGAGAAGTGCTATTATTTAAAGTAAATATTTTATCTTTATTTTTAAAATTGATACAATTTTAGAAAATTAAAGTGACTTCTGTATCTGGCTTCATCTGAAATAGCATTTTTTGGATTTTACTGTAGTGCTGCCATGTAGTGCAAAGAGAATGAATAAAAGTTATAAAAATACTGAAAAATTGCTGAAGAAAAAAATTTTTTTTTGTTTCTGGGCGAAACCAATGAACGTTAAAGTGTTAAAGGTATTGACGAGTTCTTTTGAAAGATAAACACATTGAAAGATTATAAGTAATGCCAACACATATACAAGACTTTTTTTCTTGGTTGACTATTATTATCATATATACATATATATATATATATATATATATATATGTTATATATATTCGACATTAAAAAGTTAAAAATAGTTCTTGTTATGTACAACTACACGAAATTCAGTTCTGTACTGCCATATTAAAAATTACAAAAAAGCAAAATTATATATATTTGTAAATAAATAAATAAAATAAGATGATAGCGTCACTTGTTGAGCGATTTATTTCCAAATGTAATCAGCACCAGTTTACTTCAAAATCCTGCTAAATACCAAGTTTAGTTAAATTTCGTTAATTGGTTTGTAAGATACAACGTCCAGAAATTTTGTGATACATGCAGACAGACATTTTCTAAAAATGGCCGAATCGTGTTTAGAGCATCTCAAGACGTGTTTAGCCATCGAAAACCGCAGGTTGAAAGTTTTTCATGAATCCAATACTTTCATCGTATATACACTAAGCGACAAAAAAAAGCCGCACTTGGATATTTTCCATTTTTCTTTCTGTAATCGCTAATTTTATTGTTTCATATGTAAATTTTTGAACAGATTTTATTACGTTGTGTTCCGCGTGCAATTTAGGATTGAGCCAAGTGTTAAAAAAAAGATGTAATTGTTCGGAAAATTGTAATTTTAGAAAGTGTTTCAAAAAATGGCAAGAATAAGGCAATTAACGATACCACAAAAAATATTAATTTTAGAGTGAAAATCAGAAAAATATTTTAATACGTGGGATGTCAAAATGATTTGATACTAATTGTTAGTTTAAGGAAAGGGAATGACCACGTCATCGGACTACATGTCAAAATTATTAAATGTTAACAAATATTTGTGATCTGGTTTTTAGCAAGATATAATATTTTTTGGCTGTTTAAACTGCACATTTGTCCTTAGGCGGTCACGTTACTCATCCAGTCAAGATGGCCGCAAGTTGAAAAGCAAGCTCTTAAAAAATCAGTTTGTATTTCATTTAGAACATAGCAGGGATTCAGAAAAAGTGTTTAGTAATATAATTTATCTAAATACAGTGAAATAACAATTAAACAAAGCAGGTTTAATTGCCAGGAAATCTGAAAAAAAAATAATAATAATAATAATTCTTAACGAAACGAATTAGAAAACCACGACATTAGAGGGTTAAAAAAAAAAAAAAAAAAAACTCAATTAATTATTGATCTGAAGTTGTTCTCTCTGATGGGTCAAGTTTAACTTATTTCAAACTGACGGAAACAAGAAGATCTGATCACGAAAATGTGACTGACTTAATGAAAATCGCCCTTTTAAAACAATAACATATTCCCCGTACATTACGATACGAAAATGCATAATTTTTCGGTGAGTCTAGCAAATTTTCATGTTCAAGGGATCAATTAATCCGAAATAAAACTTGGCTGTTAAAAAATTGATACCTAACCGACTACTTTGGGGGTGTTTCAGACTCTTCCATAATCAGCATTTCAAGATGGTAATGCACCTTGTTATATGGCGCTTGTGATACATTTATTTGATTCAAGTTGTTAAAATTACTTATCCATTCTCATGAGCATCTATAATTTTGCAAGTTATCATAACTTTTTTTACTTAAGATTAAATCCCACAAAGAATATCGCAGAATTTCTCCTTTATTAAACCTGAAAATTGTCCTAATCTCAATTCGCTCGAAAATGTTTAGTCTATAAAAGAGCATACGGATTAGAAATTTGTAGCCTACAACTTTGAAAGAACTAGAAAAAAATATTTATGATATTTGGCACAGTGAAATTTCTGAGTTTCATGTTAAAAAACTGTAAAATACTATGTCATTGCGCATTAAAGCAGTAATTCCATATAAAGCGGAATTATCCAATCCAGAATACATATTTTTATTAAATAATTGTTTAGATCTAATAAATAAATAGTTTTATTTCATACATTAAAATAGCACTTGTTCATTTCATATAAAAAATCATGATAGAATACAAATTATATGTTTATTATATTATGTTTAAAAAGAAAGTTTTATGTAGATTTTTATTAAATACTTCGTAGAATGTAACAAAACAAATTATTAAATCGAAAATGTACATAGGTATCCTGTTATGACTTCCGTATTACACAAACATAACAATTTTATTTGTTGTAATCATTAGTTTTTAAATTATTACAAACCCAAAAGGTATAAGTCAATTTTTCTGCAGTGCGGCTTTTTTTTTTTTTTTTTTTTTTTTTTTTTGTAACCTAGTGTATGTGTATAAAAGCAGAAAAAAAAAAAAAGAAAAGATATAGTCGACATGTGAGGCTTTCACCCTTGTAACGTCTATTAAAAATATTCATTTACTTAAAATACTATCCGAAAATGTAATTTTAGAACTACCGTAAGAGGAAAAAAAATGGATTTTAAATATTTCGTAACTTGTCGAAGAAGAGACGCAGACATGCGATAAATTTCTGTTTCTAAAAAAAGAAAATTTCACTGCTTTAATAAGATGACTTCCGCAAACTTTCACTGACACGATATTAAACAAACTGTCTAGTTAAAAAAAAATCGAGAAAATTTCGACATTTCTGGCGTCTCACATTGTACCGCTATCAAATATTTTAAGTGTAAAAGTCTTTTACAACGATTTAGAAACGCATCTTTGGTTTTCACAATATGAGATAGTTTTCTGGATAGTTAAAAAATATATCAATTAATTAACAAAATAAATAAATAAATAAACTAGATAGTTATGGAATTTTCAAAATTCTCACTTGTATTTTCCAATACCCATTTAAAGAGTGCAAATTATTATTATTATTATTATTATTATTATTATTATTATTTTATTATTATTGTTATTTTTCAATATTATTTTCCATTGTGCATGCAGAAAATTTTCATCTCAGAAAAGTACAACTTCAAAGTTTAAAAACTTAATTTTATGTTCTACAGACAAAACGAGGAAAAACGAGGGAAAAAAAGTCATAAATCCATATAAAAAAACATGCGATGAAAACGAAAAAAAACTAACAATGTCACGTGTGTGGGGGAAAAAAAATCGGCTAACACCGAAAAGTATAAAATGTCAAAATTGACTAGAAAAAGTAATCGAAGCTCAAGAAGGGATTGGGCTCGGGGCCCTGAAACTATCGTCGAGGGTTTTGCTACGTCTGCCTAGTATAAGCCTAGTGTGTCGTCTAATTGCAAAATCGGCCATCTCCAAATATTAAAATTTTTAGGAAAAGTTGATTTTTTGCCACGCTTAGCCAAAATAAGATTAGAACCAAAACTCTTTAACATTGTAGTCATTGGGGCAGTATGCTTGAAAACTCGAGGTAAGGTGGCAGGTGCACGTGAAGGGAGGGGGTTACTAATGATTTTATTTTGGATTTGGTTACCTTTACAACTTACTTTGGAGTTGATCGGTTTTGCAACAAACCAGAACTTAATTTTCGTTAAATTTAATGGAGATATTGGATCTTTAGGGTTGCAAATACGCAAAATGTTTTGTTCAATTAAATTTTATTTTAAAATAAATGATTTCTGTAATCTGATTTAAAAAAAAAAAAAAAAAAGGGATTAAAAATAATTGATATCTATAAAAAAAATTAAATAACTCTCGAAAATTATGAAAATGTATCGCAAATGGTCCCAAATTCATTAATCACAAGCTATTCTTTAATAGAGTGGGAAATCATTCGAGTTGTAAACAAACTTACATAAACAGGTCGCTATAACATGCTAATCATCATAGGTATGTTATTAAGTTAATAATATAGGATTAATTAATCATAATATGCTAACTGTGGTGCTGTTATGTTATTACAAAGTGATGGTACATTATATTTGAACGTTTTTTTTTTTTTTTTCACGTCGTAGGGTCACATTTCCCTTTCTCGATTGGTTAGAAATACTACTACAAACTTCTCCATAGTCAATGGAAACACGAAATTCAGTTATTAGAAACTTTGTGCGCACCAGGAAAGAGCAATCACAGGCTAGAGAAAAAACTATAACACTAACCTAATGAACATGTGTGCTGTTACAGTCGGGTGGAACAGAATTTTGATCTTCGCGGATATGATGATGACCGGTTTTGAAAACGTGGTCTTAATATTTAACCGTTATTGCAGCACATCGTGATTTACAAATGAAAGTAACATAGAGATGGATCGGTTTTGGAATGGTTTCTTGTTTTCAGATGATGGAAACGTTTACTTTAAACTTAAACTTAAAAAACTGAAAAAATCCGCATTTTTCAATTTTAAGGAGTTAGTCGGTTTTGCAACTAGACAATACATCTCATAAAACACATTTTTTCATGAGCTTCTGCTAAAAATAAAAAATAAATGAAATGAAATCCATAACTTTGTTTCATATTATCAAAGTTATATGGTTCAGCCACTCGTTTCAAAGGTATTGATAAGTTCTTTTGAAAAATATGCATACTGAAAATTTACACCCCTGGGTGGGTGCTTCGTCTCGGGAAAGGAAAAGGAGTTAGGAGATTCTCCTTCGTATACAAAAAATTTATCTTGATTGAATATGATTATTATAATTTTTTTTTTCACAATGATTGATTAAAAATAATCTTGATTGTGCATATTTATAGAAAATTTTGTCCTATACTGCTATATTAAAATATATGAAAAACGGAACTCCAGCGCCACCTGCTGAGCGATATGTGCCAAAAATTGATAGACATAATTTTATATCAACATGCAACTAAGAATATTTTTTAATGAAGTACATTAGTTCTTGATTTTGAACGACCACAATATTTTGTCACACACACATGCATTTTCTAAAAATGCTCAAATCATGTTCTGAACTTTCAAATATCTACATCCATTGAAAATACGAATTCACATAATTTTACAAATTTATCTGAAAACAAAAATTAAAAAATAATTTGTAACTTTAAAGTATGATTTTTCCTGCTTAATGTCATATGTTTTTATATACATTACCAAGTATATAAATATCTTTTAAAAAATTCAATATGTTTATTTCGACATCTAAAAAAAAAAACCTCTTACCCGTAAGGTAGAGAAAGTATTGTTTTTGGGTCAAATTTTCGAACGCGAGATTTTGTTATATTTACACGTTTTGAGGGGCCCTGAATAAGAAAATCATGTTTTTAGCAAATGGTTTGTGTGTATGTCTGTGTGTTTGTGTGTGTGTCAGTCTGTTATCAGCATATCTCAAAAACAAATTATGGCAGAAAGTTCAAACTTGGTATTCTAAATGTGTATCATATAGGGATGCTACAGTAAGCTTTTCGTTAAGATCAAGCAAATGGTTTCTGTACAGGGACAATCAAGAGAATTCTAATACATTACGTCTATGGAGGAAGTTGCAGGTAAGTAGAGTTTAACGTCTATAGACTGCACTAAACCAAATGAAATCAAAAGAGCTCACCAATACCTTTAAAACGAATGGTTGAACTATAAATCTGTGATAATTTAAAACAAAGTTATAGAATTTTTTTACTTTTAACAACAAAAAAAAAAAAAAAAAAAAAAAAAAATCTTTTTTTTTTTTTTTTTTTTTTTTTTAATATTGAGAGTAAAATGGACTTTTTTTTTTTGGATATTTAGTGTTACACTACTTCTCTAATATGGAAATCATCTGCATTATCATAAAAGATAATTTTTTTAAATAATAATTTTAATAAATTATTTTTAAAAGACAGAATTATTTTTTAATAACCGAATTAAATTCTATATAAATGTAGGTGCATTAATGAAACGAGGGGTTGAGGGGGGCTACCGCCCCCCTCACACAGAACTAATTATCGTATAAAACTCTTCTGAAGCCAAATTTGAATTGTTTAGCATAGGTTTACATGACAGTTCTCGTTATCTTACCTCTTAATCTGCAACCTGTATTTATGGTATTAAATTTCAGGGTAAGAGAAAGTCGTGTGAGTGACACACCAGATTATTATTATTTTTTTTTTTCCCGTTAAAAAAAAAAAAAAAAAAAAAAAAAAAAAGTCAATAAATTTATTTTAAATTATCACAGATCTATGGTTCCATTTGTAAGATATTAACGAGTTCTTTTGAAATACACCTATATTGAAAATTCCACCTGGAGAGGGGGGGTACTCCTCAGCCGTGAAAATTCATTTTAAGTAGTTTGAATAACGCTGATTTTTTTTTTTTTTTTTTAATACCAAGTATGCGAAAAATGTCAGAGCCGGGAATTGAACCCGGGCTCTCCACGTAACGCGCGAATGCTCTTCCACTGAGTCACTCTGGCTGACAACCAGCTCGACATTTCTCACATAATAACCATTACATCTGCGTGTGCAGATACGGTGACCTTGCCAGCGGTTATTTTGTGAGAAATGTCGTGTTGGTTATCAGCCAGGATGATTTAGTGGAAGAGTATTCGCACGTTACGAGGAGGGCCCGGGTTCAATTCTAGGGTCTGGCCATTTTCACATAGTTGATATAAAAAATCAATCTTATACTTAAAACGTTTTGTCAAATCTGTTAAATAGTTTACATTTTTAAAAACCTACTCTTAAGCTAGAGATTCTTCCTCGATCGCATGTAGAAACCAGTTGCCGATCTTGTTATTCGAGACCAACAATATTCATAAATTGAATGGCTTCTGAATATTTTTTGGCTTACATCTTCCAAATATATATTGATGATGGTTTCTGGATATTGCCGGCGATGTCTTCTGCAGATATATTGATAATGACTTTTGCATATTTTTTTGCAAATATCTTCCGAATATATATTGATGGTGGCTTCTAAATATTTGTTGGCGACATCGTCGGAGTACATATTCATGATGACTTCTTACTATGTGTTGGTGATACCTTTCTGGATAAGTATTGATTATAGCGTTTGAATATTTGTTGGCAATAACTTGAGGATATGTATAGATTATGGTTTCTGAATATTTGTTCTCGAGGCCTCTAGGATATGCATGGATTATGGTTTCTAAATATTTGTTGGCTATATCTTCAGGATATGTTTTGATAATGGCTTCTGGACAATTGACTACATTTTCTTAATGGTGATGTCTTCTCAATAGTTGGTGAAGATTTCCATACATCTATTAAAAAAAAAAAAAAAAAAAAAAAAAAAAGGATTTATATTTATTTATTTATTTATTGAACATACGCTTCCCCCCCCCCCGCGCGCCATAGGTTGAAATCTAAATACACTATCTAACAATAAATATTTGGACACTTTCAAATTTAGACATTTTGTCAAATATCTAGAAAGGTTCTTTAGGAGTCATCCAGAAACTTTGGTAGTGTAATGAACATGTTATACTTCATATTTTTCAGCAATAGTTGTGTCCTCAAAAGAAAAAGGGGACCAGTAAAAAATTAAACAAAAATCTAAATTTTTAGATCACCCTGTAAAAAGTAATGCTTTAAATGCGTTTTGGCTGGGTCTAATACCTACGAGTTATAATTATAAAACCGGAAATTATTTTTCCAGTTTTTTAAAGAAACCGTTAATCTCCATGAATATATGTGGTAGCCTCATAAAATTTTTGATTCAGATAATGAGAAAAAGCCTCTTAATTTTATGCTGCAGCCAAAACGCATTCAAATCATTACTTTTTACAGGGTGATCCAAAACGTTTTGATTGTTTTAAATTTTTTACTGGTTTCCTCTTCCTTTTCGGGACACAACTTTCGCAGAAAAATATGAGGTATGACGTTTTCTTTACACTACCAAAGTTTCAAGATGATTCCTAAAGAATTTTTCTAGATATTGGACAAAACGTCTGAATTCGAAAGTGTGCAAAAATTTATCGGTAGGTTGTGTATATAGGGAAACTTACGTTGTATTCACTGGAATCGAATAAAAATTAAGAAAATTACCGTAAAAAGAATGAGCTGAATTTTATGTTTTTTGGAGGAACGCGAGTTCATAAGAGATTTTTCATATATATATATATAAATATATATATATATATATATATATATATATATTTTTAAGTGTAGGAGAAATAACTAAATTTTAAATTAAATATGTGATATCTGGAAACCCCTTATGCTCTTGTAACTCTGAAAAATATCTAAATTCTAGCTTACTCATTCTATGTTAATTTTCTTAATTTTTACTCATTTCAAATGAAATTTTAACATAAACGGTAAATTGCCTTATATTACCATCTTTTTATTAACTTCGATTCTTGTTTGTTTGTTTGTTTGTCAAGTACAAATCTTGCAATCGATTTTTAACTAACTTCCCAACTAGCTAGATATTTGAAACTTTCAGGATAGCTCAGAACACGGTGAAAATACATTTTTTTAATACATTTAGTCAACTGTTTCAGGTCTCGCTGCCTTCGGCACCGTTTATATGATTCATCAGAAAATTTATTTAACTAACTTCCCGACTAGCTAGACATTTGAAACTTTCAGGACAGCTCAGAACACGGTGACAATACATTTTTTTTATGCTTTTAGTCAACTGTTTCAGGTCCCTATTGCCTTCGGCAGCGTTTATATGATTCAACAGAAAATTTATTTAACTAACTTCCCGACTAGCTAGACATTTGAAACTTTCAGAATAGTTCAGAACACGGTGAAAATACATATTAAAAATATTTTTAACCAACGGCTCTGGGTTCCTGCTGCCTTCGGCAGCGTTACCTGTACAAAGTTTGCAATCGATTTTTCACTAACTTTCCGACTGGCTCATTTGAAACTTTCAGGATAGTTCAGAACACGGTGAAAATACATTTTTTTAAATACTTTTAGTCAACTGTTTCAGGTCCCTACTGTATTCGGCAGCGTTTATATGATTCAACAGAAAATTTATTTAGCTAACTTCCCGACTAGCTAGACATTTGAAACTTTCAGAATAATTCAGAATACGGTGAAAATGCATTTTTAAAATATTTTTAACCAATTGCTTCGGGACCCTGCTGCCTTCGGCAGCGTTACCAGTACAAAGCTTGCAATAAATTTTTAACTAACTTCTCGGCTAGATAGCCATTTGAAACTTTTATAACAATTCAAAATACGATAGCAATGAATTTTTTCAATACTTTTATCCAATTGCTCCGGGTTCCCGCTGCCTTCGGTAGCGTTTGTATGATTTAACAGAAAATTTAGAAACATGGTATATAAAAAGTTCTTTTTATCTTGTAATTATTTTTATCTTAAGACCTATACAATAAAAAAAAGTTCTATTTTTTGCTCATGTGCATTAAAAAATTGTTTTCTACAAATATTCATTTTTCAGTGAAAATTAAATGTGTGTATTTTATGTTTCAAAATAATGTTTCTGTAATATTGTGTCAACGTTTCTGCATTTTTTTTTTTAATTTTGTCAATACCCATTATTTTTATAAGCAAAACCTTTAACAAAACATTAGTAATTTTAAATAAAACTAGTATGTTGGGGTCTCCACAAAACTATCTTCTATATTTTTCTATACAAATTCTTGCAATACAAATTATTTATTAAAATTATTATTTCTGAGATTCTAAGATTCTAAGGCGAAGGTGGCCGCTCACCACTATGCAACGGTTTTGAGCGTTTTCAACCTTTAGAGAGGAGCTCTAATAGCACAAAATTATTATTTATTAAAATTATTTTCTATGATGAATGCAGACGATTTTCAGCTCAGAAAAGCATAACACTAAATCTCTAAAGAAAATCAGATTTGTTCCGACATCTGTAAAAATACTTTTTAATGCTTTCCAACAAAATTGAAAACTGTCTATGACTTCGGTTTGTTTGACTGCCCGAGTTCTAACTCCCACAAATATTGTTAGAATTCTTGAAACTAATATATGTTATTCAAGTTACTGTGAGATGTTCCATACTGAACATAGCGTAAATACCACGTTGGTTTGTATACAGGGACACTCAAAATAATTCCAAAGCATTTGTGTTCGTTGAAAGTTATTTCTACACTACACTTGTGGCCATTAAAATTACTGCACCAAGAAGTAATACAAATAACAGAAAGATGTTTATTGAACAGATACATTATAGTAAGAATAAATGATTAAATTTTCTGGAAATTTGAAAGAGTACATTCAGAGAAATCAGTACATATAGCATTGACCCCTGTCAGCAATAACATCCTGTCTAGGCATTGAATCCAACAGCGATTGGATGTCGTGTACTAGTACAGCACTCCAAGCAGATTCAACACGAAAGCACAGTTCATCGACCGTATTTATTGAAAAGTAGTGGCGTCCCGGTCACTTGGCAACGATTGACCAGACGTTTTCAATTTCTGCGAGATCAGGAGAATGCTCTGGTCAGAGCAACAGTCGAACACATTCTGTATCAAAGAAGGAATGGAGAACATGCGAGTGTGCATTGTCCAGCTTAGTTTTTGCGTTATAAAGGCCTCAAATACAGGGCAGGGGCATTCATCAGCAATATAATGGCTTCTATTCAGAGACTCGAAATGCAAACAAGAGATAATATAGACATATATCGAATGGCACGCCGTACCATCACTTCAGACGATGTGTCAGTATGATGACGTTGTAATGCTAGTTGAAAATGTTAATTCTCCATGATGCCACCAAATACCGATGCGGTCGTCTTGATGCTATAAATAGAATTGTGTCTCATTTGAAAAGATGACGTAACGCCATTCCTGCGTTTAAGTCCGTCAGTGATCACACATTGAAGGATCCTCTGTCTGTGATGCAATTTCTACTATAGTCGAAGTCATGCTTGCCGCATACTCGCTCACCACCTGGAGTGATGGTGTGTGGAACCATTAGATACACGTCTAGATCACCCCTCTTGTTTGCGTCCCCCGAAATTTGAATAGCGGCCATTATATTTCTGACGAGCTAAGGCATGTACCTCTATCCTATATTCGAGGCCTCCGTAATGCGTCATTTAAGCAGGATAATGCACGACTGCATGTTGTCTGAGTTTTCCGGATCCTACTTGATATAGAATGTGTTCGACTGTTGCTCGGGTCAGCGCTTTCTCTTGATTTTCGCAAAAACTGAAAAGCCGCAGTCTGGTCAGTGGTTGATAAGCTACTGGCACGCCACCGATCTCCAGTAACTGCAGTCGATGAACTGTGGCATCGTGTTGAACATGCATGGAGTGCTGTACTCGTACATATCATCCAATCGCTGTTCAATTCATTACCTAGACAGATAAAGTGTTGCTATTCCTCCTCGAAGTAGATGCTGTATGTACTGATTTCTCCTGATATATACTTCAAAATTTCCTGAAAATTTAATCAATTGTTCTTCAAATTATAATGCATGTGACCAATAAATACCATTCTATTATGTAGCAATTTTAAAGGCCAGTTGTATATAAATCCTATTTCAGTATCTTTAATTTGCACAACTAATAGTGAAATTGACATTTATTATATTCATATGCACAAAAAATGTTTTTATATAACATAGTATGATTAGCATTCAGATTTACAGGGTAACACAAAAATATTCAGATACACTAAGAGCTGTAATTGGAAATTGCTGCATTAGCATTTTCGTTTTTATTAAGCGTTTCTAACAATGTTTAAAAATGACTATGATTTGAGTTAGAAATCCCTCGAACCATAAAAAAAAAAAAAAAAAAAATCCCAACTCTGAGCAGTGGATCACTTGTCTATCTGTGTGTCCGTCTGTCCACCTCTAGCGTCTGTAAATATTCTCAGAATTTCTTCAGAATTATGTATGTTATTCAGGTTTACTATGACATATTTCCTATTTAAAATGATAAAAATAGCACAACTGGTGTTTAGGGACAAACAAAATAATGCCAGTGTGTTGCGTTCTATGAGAGGCCTTTTTAAAAATCCTATTTAAATAACTTTGTAGTGCAAAAATCATAATGAAATTGATATTTATTATTCATATGCTACAAAAATGCTTTCTACAGAATAAGGCATGTTTAGCGTTAAAATTTATAAGGCTACAGTAAAATATTCAGATACAATGAGGTCTATACCTGGAAATTGCTGGAATAGCATTTCTGTAAAAATATGCCTGTCGAAATATTCCTTCATTTAAAAAAAGTATATGAATATTGTAAATAAACGAAATCATGCATAAAAGTTACATGTCATTTGTAGCTTGTCATGATACAGCGTAATCCAAAGTATTTTTGTTTTTCTTCAATTTCTAGTTGATCCCTTAATTCCACTCGTGTCTAAATCGTTACTGTAAAGTATGAGTGGAAGAATGTCCTTCGTATGTTTGAAATTTAAGGCTATTTCTTCTTTATTTCTTTAGAAAATATAAAAAATGTTATATATGTGTATATATATATATATATGTATGTATTTCTAATAATATTTCTAATAACTACTCACGGACGAAAAATATATTTGCCTCGTCAAATATTTTTAATGTCATTACCAGAGTAAGTTTAAAACAAAGCTAGACAGATTAATATTAACAAGATAAAAACGAGTATTTGATTTAAAAATTTGATATACACCAATTTGAAAATATTTCGTTTCATCAAATATTCAAAATAAAATATGTTTCAAACTTAAACTGGAAAAGAACTCTTTTGAAACATTGTTCCACTTTCTGCACTTATTAACTTTCGGAAGCGAAAGAATGTCTTTCGATGTTTTTCAAAAGATTAATCACCCCTGCAGAGCTTTAATGCGAAAGTTTAACTTTTTTCTTTTTACTGAGTATATTTTACTTTCTTTACTTGAAAACATATAAATATTTATTCGACTAAGGTTATTTGTTGCAGTGTTTCATAATAGAAATAAGTTGCATGTTTTTGTATTTTCAGAATTTAATTGAAGAAACTCGTAATTTGTGGCAACCTACAAAACTTTCTTCTATTTTATCTTATACAAATTCCAGCAGTGCAAATTATTTATTAAAGCATTATTTATTAAAATTATTGTTCCATGATGAATGCAGACGATTTTTATCACAGAGAAGAACATCCTTAAATGTCGAAAAAAGTCAGTTTTGTGTTACCATCAGAAGAAATATGAATTTTTTTTTTCTTTAAAAAGGGGGAAAAATGGATAGCTTTGTTTTAAATTATCACAAATCTTTGGTTCAACATATGTGCCAACTTTTAGCACATTCGATAGCGTTTTGATGCTATCGAGTTCACGCACACACATACATACGTCTTCGTAAAAATAGCAAAATTGAACTCAAGGCACCTCAAAACGTCTAGATATATCAAATCTGAAAGTGGAACTTTTATCATTTTAGTGTTTTGCAATGAGACCGATTAAATACTCGTGAAGCCTAGGCCTAGATGGGATGTTTTCCGTAAGGGGTCTTCCTAAGGGAACCTAGCATGCATTTACGCAAGTTTGTGAGAAAACCACGGAAAATTCCGAAAGTCTAGTGTCCAACAAGTGCGACTTTGGTTCAAACCCAATACCTCCAGGACAGAAAGTTGGGGGCGAAATTTCTTAGTCACTAACAGACAAGTCGCATTTTTTTTTTTCTAACTTTTATTTTTTTTTTAGCAGAAATAAAACGAATTGGCTAATGATATTATGTGTTTTAAAATAAATTTGTATGTTCTAGAAGTTGGTATGTTTGAGTTTTAATTTTATTGTTTTTGTGTCTATTTCCATACCATTAAAATGGAATATGCGGTAGATAACACTGAACATTTCCAATACCTTTTGCTTTTGCATGTCATAGTATATTTAAAACCGTCAAAGTTGATCGTGAGCTTTTTAATATGTATGGAGAAGGAACAATGCCTCAAATTATCGGCCACCACTCAAAACTAGAAATATTCGCGCTACAAAACAAGAAATTTTGATCTGAAGGACGGACAACGCCCCGAACTACCAACGGTACTAAATTAATTGCACACGCAATCGAATGTCAAATAACGAGAGAATTGCCGTAACAAATGGGTTGTGATTAAAAAAATATATATATGATGAACCTTTTTTTCTCAATCGGTAAGTTTTAAAAGATTTACGTGTGCTACACACTTTAAGAAAAACAGCAAAAATCAACATTTTACAATGTTCCAGATTCGCCATCAATCGACTTATTCGACATCGCATATCACCTGGTCATAATGAGAGTTTACTTTACACATTGGAAAGGCATAATTCAACACAAGCTGCCTGAACGGAACCACGGATCTTTATATTCAAATACTGCAGGGACTCAATGAAACAATTCAGCGTAAACGACAGAATAGGCGTAATGTCATTTATCTGAAGTACGACAACGTGCATTTTTGCATCTTCAATAAGACCAAAGAATGAATTTGAATGGGTTTTTTACGTCGCACTATAGTGTGTTAAACTATGAGTAATTGGCGACGGTCTGGTACTTGCCTCTAATGGTGGTAAGGAGACATGCTATCACAATTTTGATTCTGGAGAGGATGGCTCCTCTACATCAGTGACAACCAGAGATGTAATTTGGGATGAGAACAGGGAGAAAATTGTGGCCACGACGGAGTTTACGCGCACCAGCCACCAATAATGTACATGCACTATAAAAAAAAAAAAAAAAAAAAAAAGTCCTGTTTGCTGCCAGAAATTTTCTGTAATTCAGAAAAATACGTTTTATCAACGGAAAAATTACGTTGATAGAACGTATTTTTCTGAATTACAGAACATTTCTGGCAGCAAATAGGGCTCTTTTTTTTTTTTTTTTTTTTTTTGACATTGTGGTGGTCTTCGGCCGGCTCAGAAATCAAATTCGCAAAATAAGACCAAAGAGGCAATTCAGAATCTCGAATGGGAAATTTTTTTTAACCACATTTATTGCGACCATGGGAGCCTTTGTGCAAGTGCTGACTCAACGAGTCCAGTGTTAGAATAGGAGTAATAACCGTTGTGGTTGAGAAAAATAGTAATAAGGGAATGCCGAATGACTGGATGTTTACCAAATCCAAATCTGTCAGTCAGTTTAGCACTCCTCCAAGTTTATGAAATCGTCCTCAATGCTAAGCGCGAGAAACGTGGTTACACTACACATCTTATTCTCCGAACTTTCCGAATCTCCGTCAGATTTTCATCACTTTCGATCGCTTTGAAACATTTTATATGGAGTATCATTCAGTAATGATGTTGAATCGAGAATTTGGCTGAATGAATTCTTCAGCCAAAGACAGGGGGATTTTTATTGCCTTGGGATCTACAAACTGATAGCAATGGAAAATTGTCGAAAACAACAAAGGGGAGTATTTTATTCATTAATTTATAGTAGTTTTTCATGTTCAAATAAAGTATAACAAATCTCGTATGATATTTTTTTAACCCAAGGAATAGAAATGCATCGTTACACATGTTGAAGCAAGTTTTTACCACAATAAATGCGATAGAAGAAAAGTCCATTTACTATCACAAACGGAAAGAAAAAGATATTCAAATCTTGTTTCGAGAATGTAATAAAAGTTTTAGAAGGGAGTCTGGTGGGAAAAAATGATGATAAATTCAGGTATTATCCTTAAAAAGTTCTAAAATCATAATATCAAATGTATTTTAATGAAGTATTATTATTATTAATTATTACTTTATGCATATTATTTATATTTTTAATTTATACAGATTGGAAATCTAACATTATTTTGAAAAATATCGAAATATATGCAGAAAAATATTTTTTAAAGTTACTCTACTAAATATATATATATACTTTGTCCTTAACTATGAAAATTTGAATTAATACATCACAAATAACACTTGATTCAACAATATTGGATAGTTGATAATTCATCGCCAATATCGAGAAAATTATAATAGTTTCTAATATTTATTTTTTCCTTAGATATTTTATTGTTATAGAATTCATTCATATTTATTTCTTGGTAATTAATAGCATAGCTCTAACATTTTGCTTAAAAATAAATGACTATATTTTGAATACAAATAATTGAATATTTTTAACTGCATAAAACAAAAAATGCTTTAGGAAATTAAAAAATGAAAACTAAGCATTTGGTTCCAGCCTTTTAAAAGAAATGGGGAGTTTTGTATAGTTTAACACTCTTTTTTTTTTTTTTTTTTTTTTTTTTTTTTTTAAATAATGCATCTTCTTTTAGTTTTCAGGCTGAACTGCTCACTAAGAGTGCACTGTTAAAAGTAAAGCCCTATGTTTCACACATACACACGAAGTAATAAGTGCCCATTACTAAAATCGTATCACTTAAATGATGAAACTTAGAGCAGCAAATTTTTAAAAATACTGGCTGTAGCAAAATTAGCACTTTTTTAAATTAGCACGTACGCGACAAAGTTGAAAAGTGCGTATAAATTTGGTTTGACCATCTGCCCGGGCTCTCTTTACAAATAAAGCTATAAAGATGCTTTTGGGCTATTGTTTGATGAATTGCAAAACAGATATATTTTTGAATGCTTTCTGTTTTAGATAATGTGTTACAAAAGCAATCACTATGTGAGAACTCCACAAAGCAATCTGTTATATGGACATTTCTTTAAAATGAACAAAAAGGTATAAAAATAATTTTGCGAGTTTTCTTTCTTTTTAATTAAAAGCAAAATGTTTTAAGATGTTACTATGGATGGACTGTTACTATGGAGGTAAAATATACTGAAAGTTGAACATTGCTACGGGTACGTTCAGCTGGGAAATGTTTATAATCTATACAAATGATTTTTTTTTTTTTTTTTTTTTTTCATCTGCGAAACGTAGGTTTTATATTTTTAACAATCTATATAATATTTCTCTAGCGTGGACAGATTCAATTATTTTTAGTCGAAACGATACGATACGTGAGGATAAAAAAATAATATTTATACATGGACAATATTTAAGCACGCGGACTTAGCTCAATGAACTAATAATAATAAAAAAAAAAAGACGACATTTGTCTGATGAGATTATTTTACAAAAAAAATATATTTTTAACAGTTGTTTCTTCAGAATCTTTGCAAACGTCTTTGCAATAAATATATATATATGTATATATATATATATATATACCAAAATTAATAAAAAGTCATCGCCAACATGACGACAAAAATTTAAAAGGCGCCGTGGGAATCCTATATTAAAACTGTACAGCTTGTGAAAGTATAAAAATTGGGTAGTGAACCATGATTTTATTTGGAAACCTTTCTTTGAATGATTTTGGTTTCACTATTCTGCAAATTAATTTGGTTTTAATAATAATTTGGCTTCTGGTAAATTAGAATTTTAATTAGGTAGTGAAATTGATATAACATTTATGAGTTTCAAATTTTAAAGGTAAATAAGAAAAGAAATAAATTGCGAATATTTCGCACGGGTTTGCTAGTATAAAATAAAATGTTTAATTTTCCATCAAATCCGTTTTTTTAGGGTGAGAGACCTATTTCTTTCAGACAAATAGAACAAATGAATTTTTTTTTCTGTCGTCTGGCAACAAAAAATAAATAAATAAATAAATAAATAAAAACCAACAAAAGTAATTTGAAAGTAAAAGGGCAAAAGAAAAGCTTTAAGAAATGAATATAATAACCGTTGCTAAGTTTTGGTGGCGTGTAGGTAGGTGTAGGTTTTAAGGCTGAGATACACGAGACTCCTAGGCTTGGATAAAGCGCCCTCCTTAAGGGTTCTTTCTCAGGGGTCCTAGCCCTCAGATTCCTATGTTACGTGAATATTTAAGAAAACCACGGATGATTCCGAACGGCTAAACTCTCGAAATTTGCAGGTGAGAAGTGTCAGGTTCGATCCAGTTCACGCTGATTTTCATGGTTTTCTCTGAAATTTCTCTAAATACGACTAGGCCACCTTAGAAAGATTCCCACGGTTTGAACACCACCCTGGTCTAGTACCCACGTGTAAGTTAATTGGCCTTAAACTTAATACTAATACCAACACCAAATATCTAGGTAGATTAGCGTGACCTGGGATTGAGCCGTCCACCAGTTTCTAGAACAGAACCTTTAGGCCCCTGAAGATGCGTCTTTTAAAATATAGAAGCAGGTTCATTATTTTACTTTAATTTTACGCTTTTTTTAATTTAAATAAAATGAGAAAGGTTTTATTTCCCTTGGCAATAAGTTAAAAAATTATATATTAAAAAAAAAAAAAAAAAAAAAAAAAAAATCTGGAGTGACTCCACTTGACTTTAAGAACATTGAGTAACTAACAGTTTTGTAGATAAAGTAAAGAAAGAGGAGTTGTTAAACAAACAAATGTGAGAAAACCATAATAGAGTGAGTATTTTTCTCCATATATTACACGATGTTTTATTTAACGCTATTGAACTTTGAGCCCATAGATCATAATGATAAAGAATTTTTCGTTGTGACCCTGTAAAAACCTATAAATGCTAGATTCACCAAAATGCTTACAGTTAGTGCAACAGTGATTTATAATATTCATATAAATTTTCAGCTCAATTGAATAAGGCGTTTAGATGCTATCGGACTTTTAAAAATTTGGTCCCATAGGCCATAATGATAAAGAATTTTTCTTTGTGCCCCTGTATAAAAAACTGTAAGTGCTAAATTCACCAAAATCTATACAGTTCGTGCAACTGTGACCTATAACATGTGTACAATTTTTTTGCTCAGATTAATAAAGAGTTTAGACACTATCGCATTTTTAAACATTTGGCCCCATAGGCCATAATGGTAAAGAATATTTCCTGGTGTCCCTGTAAAAAACTATAAGTGCTAGATTCACCAAAATCAATAGGGTTCGTACTATGGTGACTTACAATATACGTACCAACTTTCAGCTTATTCGAACAAAGCATTTAGACGCTAGCGTGTTCACTCACAGACATATAAACACACATACATACACACACATATACACACATCATTGTAAAAATAGTGAAACGGACTCAGGGAACCTCGAAACGTATAGAAACATCAAAATCTCGAATTCGGATTTTTGACATGATTACAATACTTTCCTCACTATAGTGTTCGGAAAGTAAAAAGAGAGAGAGAGAGGAAAACGTGCGAAAGAAATTTTAAGAAATAAATATAAAAACCGTTGTTAAGAGAGGCAATCTCACATTTTAAAATAAATAATCAGTTTTTAAACCCCGATAAAAAGAGGAGTGTTATAAGTTTTTGTCTCTCCATCTGTGTGTGTATTTGTGTCACTGCAGCTCACAAACAATCAAACAACTTCAATATGCCTTTTTAATTATTATTATTGTTATTGCATTGATATTTTAAAATTTGCGAACGAACAATCTTTCTTGTCAAAAAGGAAAATGAAAGAAAATCCTCTTCGTCGCCAGAAATAAGCGTTCTCTTCACAAACAGGGTTTATATTTAAAATATAACTTTCTAAAATAAAAATTTTAGAAATTCTCATTGTCATTCAGTCATTCAGTAATTGTCATTGTCATTCAGTCATTCTCATTGCTGATAGATGGCAGCACTACAAAATATTCAATACTTCTTACATTTACGCTTGAGCCACTGCCACTGAG
The DNA here is from genome assembly GCA_963930645.1 of Salticus scenicus. NCBI lineage: Eukaryota > Metazoa > Arthropoda > Arachnida > Araneae > Salticidae > Salticus > Salticus scenicus. The sequence continues at coordinate 114,390,140 of OZ005656.1, forward strand.
CGCCGCCTAATTTAAAATAAAAATTTTCCTAACTACATATATATTAATTTTTGACTTAATTATTATTTAATTGCCCATCTGCTCAGCACTAGTGCGACGTAAAACCCAACCATCCTTAATTATTAATTTTTATTAATAAAATAATAATAATAATTTAGCTAAAAATAGAAACAAAAATAAAAATGTGTCTTAGACATTTTTTCTTTCTTTTTTACCGAGAAATTAAATAAATAAATAAATTAACGAAAAAATCTTTCTGTCAGCTTCAATGCTCATCTGGACTCTTGTTTGTTTGATCTTTCCAAGACTAAGCTAGATCCGACGCTCCACCGCACGAGGGAGCATCGGATCTAGTTTAGCCTTGATCTTTCTAAGCATATGTGTCATCCGCTACACCAAGAAATTAAATAAATAAGTAAATAAACAAAAACTTCTTTCTGTCAACTTCAATGCTCGTTTCGACTCTTGTTTGAACTTCAATTAGCATACGCGTCACCCGCTACGCTACAATGTGGGCAACATAAAGTTCAAACAACATTTGGACAATGGGCATTTCAGCTTGCAGATAGAAGTTTGATCATCGTAAATAAAGGTATTTGATGATGAATAGTTGTCTTTTTTCTTTCTAAGGTCGTTTCGGTACCTCACTCTGTATAAAATTGCGAACAAATAAATGCAGGTCTTAAGTATTCTGTGTTTAGAATTGATGTATACAAGGCACCTTTTCGTACTAAATTGGTGACATTCTACGGTGTCTTCCAACTTGCACGATTCCCATTTGCGCGAAGTGGTGCAAAATTCCCATTTGCGTGATTTTTCTTCCCATTTGCGCGAATAAAGTAAAAATAAAAGAATAGTCCGAGTTACATGCGTTTTCAGATTCATACACAGCAAGGTACAGGTGTCCAGTGAATTTTTGTTTTGTTTTCATGTGCTTGAAGCGAATATACGTGCGTGATACTGATTGCTGCGAAAACGAGTTACCAGCGTTTTCAGATTCACGTACAGCGAAATAGGGGCGTCCAGTGATTTTTTTTTATTTTCTTTGGTTTTTATGTACGTGGTAGTGATTGCCGCGGAACCAAGTTACGTGCGTTCTCAGATTATCAAGTCAAAATGGAAAAAACACCTGTACATCCGGTCCTGCAATTTCTGGTCGCGCAAATGTGAAACCGCGCAAGTGGGAATATTTCCATTCTACAATTTTGTAATTCACATTTTTCCAGGGACCTCGTCTTGCTAAGGGGGAGGAGTGGACTAGTGGGTAGTCTCTTCCCTTAAAGTTAGAACGATGCTGATAGACTTCACAAAATTACAAACCTAGTTGGCAAATTATATATACTTTTTTTTTTTTTTTTTTTTTTTTTTTTTTTTTACCTAAAACTGTAATCAATTTTCAAATTATAATGCCCGACAAAATTAGAAACCTAGTTGAAAATTTCATAATTACTTTTAAATATATTAAAATATAAAAAAAATTTCAAAAATTTTCTTTTAAATATATTCATTATTACTTTTAAATAAAATAATAATAATAATAATGAACTTTTTAATTTTAGTAGACTTGTTAAAATTTTATAATTTTACCAGCTTTGCCACAAATTTGTTAAACCTTGTTAGACTCACTTTTCATTTAATCAAAACCATACCAAGCTTTTTAATTCTGGTAAAGTGGCAAAATTACAAACTTAATCCTTAAAATTTTTATTATTATTATTATTTTTTTTTTTTTTTTCAGAACGAATTAAATATTTAAAAAATTAAATACTTTTTGTAATTTCGATAAATATGACAAAATTACAAACTTGGATGACTTAAATACTACACCTTTTCTTTTTTTTTTTTTTTTTTTTTTTTTTTATTTAGTACGACAGGGCTATTTTATTCAGACAACTTTGCATTGTCGACATTTGTTGTATTACACCTTGAATTTGCCAAGTTGCCCGCCAATATCAAATTTCACCATTTAATTTCTTAAACTATCTTAAAATATTATGTCATATCTGTAAAATTTTTTACATTTTTTAAAACCTACTGATAAATAAGAAATTCGTCCTTGATTGTATCTTAAAATATCCTTGATTGTATGTAAAATGATTATCGATTTCGCTGCTCGAAACCATCACCATTCATAAATTAGATAGGTTCTGAATATTTGTCGGTAATACATTCTGAATAAGTTTTGACGCTGGCTTCTAAATAATTGTTGGCGATATCCTCTGAATGTATATTTATGATGACTTCTTAATATTTGTTCGCGATATCTTCTGAATATGTATTCATGATGGCTTCTGAATATTTGTTGGCTATGCCTTCTGAATATGTACAGATGATGGCTTCTGAATATTTGTTAATTATATTTTCTGGATGTAACCAACAAATATTCGAAATTTGAGATTTGCCATCGAAGTAGCGCGGTCGTTTCTCGCCAAGATGTTTACTTACACAACTGCGATATCCATTTTAATTCATCACCAAAATGAGAAAAAACAAAAGCAAAAACTGTCAAGATGCTCCTATACTAAAGCTAAACTAAAGCAACTTTAAGAAATGAATATAGTAACCAATGCTAAGGAATGAAATACAGTTACTGCATGCTTTTATATAGAAGAATTGATTAATAAGTCCTGTCGCATTAAATTAAATTCTGCTTACAAAGAATATAAACAGAAATATTTTTAGTAAAACTACAATGTATTTTTAAATCCTTGAAACTTGTCAAAGTTGCTAACCTAGTTGGAACAACTGTTAAACAAAAAAAAAAAAAGTGTATTTCTTGTTGGTAAGAAAGATTTTCAAACGCAATATACAAACTTATCAATTTTTTCTTGAAATAAAAAGTCTATTTGGACACACTTTCTAATTTTGGTAGATTTGGCAGATTTATAAACTTAGTTGGTAAAATTTTTTCCAGGTAATAAAATTACACTTTCTAATTTTAGTAGATCAGGCAAAATTGTTATTATTATTTTTTCTTTAACCATAATGCACTTTCTAATTCGGAAACACTTACAAAATTACAAATTTAGTTGCAAATTTTATACACTGTTAAAAAAATGCAGGAAAAATACAGAAATTCTCTGTAATTTCAGAAAAAAAGTCGTAAAATACGTTTTGTCTACGTAATTTTTCCGTAATTTACGACTTTTTTTTCTGAAATTACAGAGAATTTCTGTATTTTTTCTGCATTTTTTTAACAGTGTATATTTTGTTTGTTTGTTTGTTTGTTTACTGTTTTTGTTCAACACGTTGTGTAATCGTAAACTTAGCTTTAAGAATGATAGTTTAAAGACTTGTTGAAACTTTTTCAGTTTAGAATCAAAAACTCTTATATAGATCCATATTAGAGGAACATTCATCAATGAAATTTATATTTAAAAAAAAAAAAAAAGATCCAATATTACTGTTCGATTCCCACCATCCAGTCATATTCGATTCCTACCATAATCGAACTCCGCACTCAATGACACTTTCGATTTAACTGTTTTCATCTCAACTTTACTTTTTTTCTGTTCAACAGGTACGAACATCTCAACTCTACTAAAACAGAAACCGCAAAGAACAGTTTACGATATTCTTTTTCATCCGCACGGTAGCTTGCATGCTATCTTTCGCATTATTCGCAATTATTATTTTCGCATTGTTTATGTTAAATATTCAATCGCAATGTTTTAGCACAACTTATGTTTTCAACGCATATTCTAATCTGTGTATTGTATGTTTAATATAGTTTTGGTTTGTGAATGAAAGAACGAGTATTTATTATTATCTTCACATCACGTTACATAACAATTACTATAATTTTTATTTACCGTGTTTTTATTAACTTCTATTCTTGTTTGTGTGTGTGTTTGTTTGTCCGGTACAAATCTTGCAACCTATTTTTAACTAACTTCCCTACTAGCTAGACTTTTGAAACTTTCACAGTAGCTCAGAACCCGGTGACAACACAATACTTCGAAGTCAGATTTTCGAATAGTTTTCTTTTAATTAATTAAAATATGAAAATAATAAGCTCCTAATAGCAATAAAAATAGCCATTAAAATATTAGCTATAATTTAATTGTTGCAAAAAATAAATAAATAAAATTAAACGTGAGCGTTAAAAAATTGTAAAAAGTAAATGATGCATCTCACAAAATTTGACGTCATTATCAATTTAAAGATTTCATACTGTTGCGCACTAGGGGGTTCGTAAGTTGTCCGAGAATGAGAGGAGAAACTTGAAAAAATTCAGGAGTTTTTTTTTTTTTTTTTTTTTTTTTTTTTTACAGAAAATTCCAGAAGAATACAGGTCTATAAACTGAGTATCAGCTTCAATTCCACCAATAAACACAGCTTACAGAAACAGCTGTCAACAGCAAATCCACATTACAAACTGTATAGCAATAACACATAAAGCAAATCTCATTCAAAGAGGCTCAGTACTCCTTCAATAGCACTGCAAGCATTGACGAAACTGACTGAGAACTGATCTGGGTTTAGCGCGCTGGAGCTACTTTTATACATCTCTGCCGAACCCAGAATGTTCGGGAAATTTCCCGTAACTCCTTAACCAATCATATTAGAAAGTCCATCTCTGGTATATCGATTATAATGGTTTTCTCGCCAAAAAGTCGCCAAGGGCAAAAAGTCGCTAAATTTGGCGCCAAATCCATTACCTGCCTAATGAAGCTTTTTAATGTGTTTTAAAGGGACAATTAATCTATTTTAACACGAAAAAGAGCTGGAAATGCAGAAAAATGACATTTTATCAACTTACTAAGCCTCTTTGAAAAAATTTATACAAAAATAAATACAATTATTTACAATTTCGTAACAATACGCATTGATAAAGTGCTAATGTAGTTTCTGTAGCTATGATTAACAGAAAATTTAAAAACATGGTTTATAAAAAGTTTTTTATCTTATAATTTTTTATAACTAAAGCCGGGTATAAAAGAATACGCAAATTAACATTTAGAATAAGGTTGACATTATGAGGTTACAAAATTTTAGAAATGTATTAAAACAGAACGGAAGAGATCGGTTCTGAACTAGAGCATATATTTGAAAAATATAAACATTTTAATTCAACAAAGTGGAAATTGTTATTTCCTATACACAATTTTATCAAAAATGTTTTTGTTAATAAATAATAATAATAATACAACAATTTTTTTTACCTAAATAAATCTTAGGTTTTTCTAATTTAACTATAAAATATATGTAAGGTACTTGTACCCAATATGGACAGTGCTCTCAATATGGACACCCCTAATATCTTTAAAAGTAACAAATTTGATCGAGAAATGGCGCTATATGTCCGTGAAGAAAAGCAGTTGAAAAGATAATTTAGCCTGGAAAGTGCAAAAAAAGCGCGTTGTTCGCCATTTTGAAGGAAACTTGTTTTTTCGTGGTGTGCTGATCGTAATTACAGGTAAGTTTAAATTCTTATTATTAGATATGGTAAAATTACTTTAAATATTGAAAAGTGGAGTGTTTTAGAAAGATGATAAAATATATTTTCGATTGCTGTTGCATATATTGTTTAAAAATGTTTTCTTTCTTTATTTATTACAAGATTTAGTAAAACTACGCCCAATTCCCAATATGGACACCTTATGTCTACATTGGAAGTACAGCAAGTGAATCTTCAGATTCACAAATTTGTAAAATATCTCTTTAATGTTATTTTATTTAGCTAATTCATAAGAAATTAATGTTTATATGTATTTTTAATTTTAATTATAGTATCCGTACATTACATTACGAATTAAGAGTGGAAGTACAGATGTTGAAGCTCTTGTTAACAACATACCTTCTCCTGTTATTGACCCACCTTCATCACCTGCGAGATCATTTTCCATGGAAAATTCTTTCACCAGCGTGTTATCGACTTCAACTGTAAGAAGGAAGAAGATACAACGTTGTCAGGCGATAAACTCAAAAGGCATCAAAGTGGTAAAATCCTTGTTCAACAAGATGCCATCTAAACAATCCTCCAAGAAACCTCCTCTAAGAAAAAATCCTCCAAAAAGCCCTTGCAAAAAAAATCAAAAGATGCCTCCCCTCAGTAGGGTATCTGTTGGTGAAATCGCAGGTACCAGCAGCACTTCCTCAACAAAGGAGAGCTGGTATTGCTTCTTATGCAGTATTGATGCTGTTGCAGACATGCGGCCGTGCATCAAATGCGGCAGATATGTTCATGAGGACTGTGTGGGACTTAGCGCCCATGATGAAGAAGTTTTTATTTGTCCATCCTGTGAGGACTGAGTAATAACAGATATAAATTCTGCATACAGATGCAATAAAGCTAAGCAAAAGCAACTATATTATTTCATAATATTTTGTAGTAACTGAGGTGCTTTGCATGGATCTTCGAAGAGCCACAACCGAAAATGTCCCCCCTCCCTTCTAAAGTGAATGTTCTGAAGATATTTACTGTGCCCCCCCCCCTCCCCCGCAATACTTTGGTATATTTTTTTTTTATCCCCTCTCCTGTAAAATCCCTTGGAAGAGTGGCTCTTCCATACACCCTGTGTAGTAGGTCAATAAGGAGCCACCTGTCCCTAATATGGACATGCATGTCCATAATAGGGACAGGTGGTTCCTCATATGGACACTTATAAAAATTTTTTGTTTTTATCATTTAAATTAAATCAGAATAATTACAAGGTCGCTAATTTTAATAATGATAGTCAACTGTCCAGGGATAGTGGTCATGCATTTTTGGAGTCCTATGACGTGTACACGAGGGTGAAAAAAATACATTTTCCTTAGGATGTCCATATTGGGTACAGGTACCTTACTTAATTTTTTAATCCTTCTCATGGATCTCTGCTCAATAATAGTGCTTATTTTAAACAATTTTTAACTGATTCAATGCTCTTTCATTTGAGCTAATTGCAGTCTCAATTAACTAGCATATTTTGAATGCCAATTTCAAAATCGCAAACTTTAGCAATTTTGTACTGGCAATTTTTCGGAATAATTACTTTCGACATTTTTAAGTTCAGAATTTTAATTTTTAAGCAGTCCGGAAATTTTCATTTAGAAACAGTGTTCTTAAAAAAGACAAAAAAAAAAAAAAAAAAAATGCACAGCTGACAGCTAAGCATTTTTAATCTTTTTTGTGTTGAACCTTGACAATTTTTAATGTATGGACTAATAATATAATTTTGACCTTGCATATTTTCAGAAATCAGTTCCAATTGTCTCTCAAAATACATACATTAGGCCGAGTACTTGAACATCATTAATATTTTCTACATTGTTTCAGATGTCTGATTTTTACTCAAAGGGGGGAAAAAAGTAAATAAAAAATTAAATGCAGTGAAAAATTTGATGCTTAGATAGTAGTTGATATTTTTAAAACCTTACTTAGTGTATTAAGAATGACTTCAAATCATTTTCTATAAAATTGTTTAATTACTAATTAAACTTCATTTACTGTACTTTAAAAAAAAAAAAAAAAACATTTCTCCTGAGCCATTTTCTATGATGTAGCTTAAAGTCTTTTTCAGGATCAGTATTAGGAATTAAAGTTTTTTGCACTTTTTATTAAATTGTTCATGTCAGTGGTATAAGCATTTATTCATTGTAGAATAATTGATGAGCTTTACAATAAATTCCGCAATACAATCAATTAGGTTCGAGTCCGGATTGTCTTCAAAAAGAAGAAAATTTTAACGTTTTTTCCCCCCAAAATATTAATGTTGAATATATATATATAATTAAAACATCCTACTAATACACAATGCAATAATTATGACCAAAATGTAAGAAAAAGAAAAGAAAAAGAAATAAACAACCCAATATGTAAAAATCTGCAAGTAAAATTGAAATGACCCCAGAACTACTTATTTTCAGCTTCTAAATAAACTAGCAAAATCCTATATTTGACTTGATAGTATCATGATATTCTACCCCCTATTTAAAAGTCTGTATACCTGATACATTTTTCTTAAAAAAGTATTCGTTTAACATCAGTTGATAGATACCACTTTTTATAATGTATGAATTTCACATATATTTATATAATAGCTGAGTATCAAATGTGGATTGATGATGATCAAGTGTCAGTCATCGAAAATCCCTCAATGGATCAATCAATCAATCATTGACATTAGCGTCAATGAAGTGACAGAATATTAAGGGCGAAATCCATAAATTAAACAATATAGTTTTTAAAAATTAGTTTTAGAAACTTATCAAATTAACATGGTGTAACGAGATGGATTTAAAACTGTATCGTTCTGTACCATTCTTCATCTGTTTCTGTGAAACAACAGTTCTTAAAACTTCAGCCAAGCAACATTTTATTCGCCCCTTTTTTTTTTAAATATTCTCGTGAGACTATTAGTTTAATAAATATAGCTCAGATATTTAAACTATATAGATCTGTATTTATAGAGCATACTAAAATTAATTTTAAATGCAAAATTCATATTACGTCTTGTATGCCAATATTTCGAAGTAGAGCTCTGCCTGCTGTCGACGCTATTACTGAATATTCTTCTCTGGAATTCTTCAGAATAACCGACAGTTTATTTGTAACTAAGTAGCTGCTAGAGATGGTTGCAACTGTGTCTGATTTTATAAATCATATATACACTAATGGCAATGGCTAAAATCAATGCAAGATTGATCCTGTTTTTTTTTTTTTTTTTTTTTTTTTTTTTTTTTTGTGTGTGTGAGAGAGAGAGAGAGAGAAGCTTAATAATCGCAATAATAATAATAATAATAATTTTTAAACTGATTTTTTTTTAATGTCAGTATGTTAAATTACTGTAAAAATGACATTTGAGTAAGATATTGAATAAAAATTTTTATTTATTTTCATTAAAAAAAGAAGAAGAAGAAGAAGAAACAGAAAAATTTGCAGATTATTAAAAATTAGCATTCATTTTTGGTATTCGTGAATAAAATTAACTAAACAAACAATTTATAGAGTTTACCTGAATTTTTTTGAGAAATCTACACATTTAACTATTAAATTATGATTTTATTTTTAATCCTTCGCACATTCTCAATTAAAACACTCTTTCATAAAAATACCCTGTATCATTGCATTTGTGTTATTTGTTTTAATGCTAAAGAAATGTGGCAGTGTTGATATTAGGATTAAGGTCAATTGACTACGCTAGGGTCCTGGGCCTAAAGGGGAGTGCCCTCCATGGGGTCTTTCTAAGAGGCTCTAGCCCGTATTTACGCAAGTTTCAGAGAAAATCATAGAAAACTCCGGACGGCTAAGCCGATCTGCCATACTTGATATCGAATCAGACACCTCAAACAGAAAATAGAAATTTGATTCTGGTTGTGTGGTTTAAGGAAAAGGTCTGCACGGGCCGAAATTGTCAATTTGCTCTGGGGCCGGGCCGGGCTCGGGCTTAAAATTTTTTTGTCGGCTCAATATTTTTTATGTGTACTCGAGCTGGGCCGAGGAAATTTTAAGCTCGAGTCTGGCCCGGCCCGAATCTTTTTCTAGAGTCCTCGTTAATCAACGAAAAGGAAAATTATAAAATACTTTTTCAGTCATTTATTTTAAATAGTTTTACAGTCTGGTATGTCACATAAAATTTTATTTTGTTAAAAGATGTCAGTAATTTCAATTTAATTGTCTATCAGCTTGTCTGTTCGTGATCTGATTTTCCGCAAATATTTTAAACATGTCTCGAAATTAATATATTTTATTTAAAGTAATAGTAGATGGTTTCCATTTCAAAATAATATGCATGTTACTACCAGTTTGCGTACATGTAACAAACAAAAGCTATTAGATACGTCCCTGTATATAAGGCTTTGTTTTCTATGGTCTGTAGTTTAAGGACCATGAGGGATATTTTAAAATACTTTTCTGCTACTTTCGAATACACTAAATTTAATGAAATTAAACATAATTTTTCAGATGTTCAAAAGCGTATTTCATATTGAAAGTGGTTAGATTAGCATTAATGTTTTGATTGCAGGATCATATAAAAAGATTGAAACATTATCGAATATAAGTGGAAATGGATGAAAGGGGAATTTTAGTATGAAGGTATGAAGGCTATAAAAATCCTTCCACTGTAACTTTTTCTTTTCTCCAGGGCACTGGATGAAAGTAGCATCATTTATAGCATGTGCAAAAGCATCTTTTAATTGAATATAGTTGGATTAGCATTAAAGTTTTTTTTTTTTTTTTTCCGGATCACATGAAAGATTTGGATACATTACGGTATATAACAGGAAGTAGTTGAAAGTGTATTTTTAGTACTATCAACCATTTTAAATATCTTCCTATATTGTTTGAGAATGCTAATATTTTCGATTTAGCTTTCTGTCTGTCTTTGTGCCTCCTGTACGTCTGTAATAATAAAATACTGTTTATATATGAATGTCTTGTAAACATTCAGCAGTTTTGTTAAAGAACATTCCATTGCTCAGCTATATAAAACCTCTGCAAAACACATATTAAGAATCTTTTTCGTAGAAAGGCTTCTTTTTTTTTTTTTTTTTTCGTAATTTTACAAATTTTTGAATCGGGTCGGGCCTGATTTTATCGTTTTTTGTCCGGGTCCGGCCGGGCCGTACACTAGTAAAAAAGAAACGGGCCGGGCCTGGGCCGAATTTTTCGATTTCATATCGGGCCGGGTCCGGGCCTGAAAATTTCGGCCCGTGCAGACCTCTAGTTTAAGGTCTATTGATTATACTAGGGTAATTGACCTGTAGGTAGAGTGCCCTCCGTGGGGAGGGGTTCTTTTTTTAGGGGTCCTAGTCCAAATTTACCCGAGTTTTGAAGAAAACCATGAAAACACCGAACAGATAGGTCGATGAACCCGATCTGTGATCGAACTCAACACTTCCAATCTCCCAGCTTTGAGCGCAGAACTGCTCGGACACAAAGAAACTTAGTACATCACCTCATCAGAATAGCACTATTTTCTATAGCTTCAGTTTTAGTCTATTTGAAGCTTTTAGACCCAGTTATTAATGAGTATTAAGACAAATCATCCTCTTAAAAACACTTCTAGAAGAAATTTATTATTACTATTAATCTTTGCTAAATTAACGAGAAAAAAAAATTATTACTGCTCAATGTATCAATCCAGTTTAAATTTGCTGGATACTTTTTTATTTTGTTGAATACTTTCTTGAAGATGAAGAGTGGAATTTTATTTATAATGAATTATTTGTTTTTTTATTTGTTTTACTTTGATTATTATTCCTGTAATAATACCTATGTAATTTGAAATAATGTGCTAAATCAAATTTCTTCTGTGGTGCTGCCATCTATTAAGAGTTCTGTAAATACTATTGTTTTAAATTTATATCATAGATGGCAGCACTATAAATATGAAAAGGAAATACAGAATAAACATAAACGATTTAAAATTATAAATATTTACTTTAAATTTTTCTAGAAACTTAAAAATAAATTAATTAAATCTGAAATTATAATTATATAGCTTTTAAACATAGGAATTAAAAATATTTGATTTTTTAATTAAATTTTATTGTTTATTCAAAATTGTATTGAAATTAACACAGAATAAAATTAGAGTAGAATTTTTTGCATTAGTATTTATAGACTTATAAAGTGGTAGCTTTGAAATTCAAATGCATAAAGCTTGCAACCGAATGCTGTGTATTCAGTTCTGCTAGACAATCCTTATTGGATCATATTTTCGTATTTAGAATTATTTATTAACTAATTAAACGTATTTATTAATTTTAATCACTTTGGATTTTTTTTTTTTTTTTTTTTTTTATGTTTAATATTTACATCCTTTTCTTCTTCTTCGTCTTATAAATAAATAAACAAATTTGACTTATGTTCTTAATCGTTTCAAAAACTTACACCTAGGCCCACCAGCGGCCGAGCGAGCCTACGCTCAAAGCTAGTAGACGTGAGGTGCTGGGTTCAATCCCAGGTCACACGCGTCCGCCTAGCCGTTCGGGGTTTTCTCCGAAACTTGCTAGAATACTGTCTAGGACCCTTTAGAAAGACCCCCACGGAGGGCCCTTCACCTCCGGTCTGGGACCCTAGTGCAGTCGATCGGCCTTAATCCCACAACCCAACACAACTTATGCCACTTATGACGAAAACTTTCCAATCAGAAAAACACATTGTATCAGTTGGTGTGTTATAGAGAAAAATACATTAACATTTATTTTCTGTATAAAACATGTTATCTCGTTACATCGTATTTAAGTTAAATAAAAGTAAATTCTATCAGTTTTATATCAGTTTAACAGACATATTCAATTTGACATATGTTGCGGATTATAAAAGGTTATTAATCCAAGAGCTAGGTTCCATATTATTCTATAGCGGAAAGGAAAAATTTGTTTACAGAATCACTAATTACCTCATGTATAAATACAGGCTAGGCCCCCTTAGAAAGATCCCCCTCCAGCCGTCTCACACACTCGGAGGTCGCTCACCTCGGCTTAGGCCCTTGCATAGTTAATCGGCCTTAACCCAAAACATCAAAACGCTTTATGTATTTTTTAAACGTCTGTTTTCGCATTCAGAATATTCACAACCAGTGAACCATTTTCATGGTTTCGAAAAATGTATCTTTTACATTTTTTATATATCATTTTAGAGCAATGAAGAGGAAACAGTCCATTAAGTTCATTTTTCGCAAAATAGAGCCTTAAAATTGAAATATATATAAATAAATAAAATTCGAAACCGATTTTAGGGGGGGGGGGGGGGGAAACTGTTGTGAATTTTCTGAACGAGAAAATATGCATCAGGTTGAAATTTTCTCATAACAGATTTTCTCATAGAATAACACGTTTGGTCGATGGAGCTATTTTAAAAATTGATTTTCATTCATTTTTTTGTTTGTTTGTTTGTTTGTTTATATATCTGTTGAAATGCTTAAAAAAAAAAAAGAGTATTAAACAATAAATTAATTAATAACAGGAGACTTGGCGTTGGAATATTAAAACTCGAATAAACTACTACGTCAGAAACGCCAAAGAATAATATTTGAGGTACATACAGCTGTTTCGGTAGCCTTAAGCATACCGTCTTCAGTGCAAAAAGAATGCACAGAAAAATGCACTTTTTGCACTGAAGACGGTACGCTTAAGGCTACCGAAACAGCTGTATGCATCTCAAATACTTTTCTTTGCCGTTTCTGACGTAGTAGTTTATTCGGGTTTTAATAAATTAATTAATTTAAAAAATATATAGGAAATGCTTTTTTATTTTATTTATTTATTTATTTATTTAGCTCGCTAAAAGAAGATAACGTGGCAAAAATGAATGAGATTGGTAAAAAGAAGCGTGTAAAGTATCTATGTATTAAATTTTCCATGAATTTCATGTGAGTGAATAACCAGGATATTTCTGGAATCTGTGGTACACATCAAGATTCTTTGATGTTATGAGATATACTTTTTAATTACACCATAATAAATTAGAAAATATAAGGTGTGTTTCGAAACAAGTCAACTTTCTTCTTCAAGCGCAAAACAAACCGGCTAATTCGATAAAAGTAGACTCTAGTTTTATACCAAAGCATGTCACCAGGTCCTTCACAGGACATTTGTGAAACGGGAAAGGTTGATTTTGCCGAAAAGTGTTCTATTTTCATATATATATATATTCTTAAGAAATGTATATGATGACGATTTTTTTTTCTATCCCCCCCCCCCTTTATGTATATGAGATAATGTTTTAGTTAATAGTTTTTGAGTTTTCGAAACAACTTTTACTGATAGTATATTTATGTGCTAGCTAAAATACCAAAATTCGTTATTAAAAATTACCAGATAATTTTGTAATAATTGACATTTCTTTATATCGTTCTAAATCTATTTTCCACATTATTTTGTGTTAATAAAAAATAGATAAAATAAATAAATAAATATCTTGAGATAATTTTGTATTAATTCTGTATTTACTTTTGAATTGAAGCTGGAATAATTTAGATGAAAATCAAGATCTGAACTTTCTGTTATCATTATTTCTTGATAAAAAACTAGTACGTTGTGGCCATCACAAAATTTTCTTCTAAACTTTTCTATGTAAATTCGTACTGTGCAAATTATTTATCAAATTCATTATCCATGATGAATGCAGACGATTTTCGTCACAGAGAAGTATAGCACTATATACTGAAAGAAAGTCAATTTTGTACCTTATAAAGAACATCTAAAAAATGCATTTTTTAAGGATTATTTTAAACTGTATTTCAGATTATTACAAATACATGGTTCAACTATATATTTTAAAGATACTGATGAGTTCGTGTGAAAAATACTGATATTCAAACTTTATACCCCTAGACAGAAATAATAAACTATTCTGGTTGACTGTTACTAATACTGTTACTAATTACTTTTATAAATAACTTTTTTTTTTTTTTTTTTAACTTGACATTAACTACTTAAAAATAATCCTTGTTGTTTACATTTGCAGGAAATATTATCCTGTCCCACCAAAAATTATGATAAAACAGAAGGACAGCGCCACTTGTTGAGCGATATGTACCAAATGATGACAGGTACCAGTTTATGTAAAGGTGAAATTAAAATTTCATAAAACTTTTTATGAAATTCTATGCATCAGTTCTCGAGCTAGAGTTCGCAGAATTTTTTTTTTTTTTTTTTTTTTATACACACAAGAATTGATGGACATTTTCTAAAACTAGTCCAATCGTGTTAATGGCATATAAAACGTACAAATCAACTAAAATCAGAAAAAGAAATTTTTACACTTTCTTAGTTTACATAAAACTGTTATCTAATATATTTCTATTAAACATTTATTTTTATTTTTATTTTTTTTAATATGTTTCTTAATCAGTGTTAATTATAACCCCCACCCCTTTTTTATCGATAACTCTGGATTTACTTAGATTTCTCAATTTCTTTCTTTCTTTTCTTCTTCTTCTTCTTCTTCTTTTTTTTTTTTTTTTTTAAACAAAGCAACTTTTTTTTTTTTTAGTAATATAAATCTAGATTTATTTATAATTTATCTGTATAATTTAGTTTTTTTTTTTTTTTCTTCAAAACAATCAAGTTTTACTTTTTCCCTCTTTATGCGTAAATCTCCGTGGGTGTAGGTCTGATATTTCGTGTGTATAATTGTGCTAGACTCTTCAAATTTGGCAAATTCGGTAATCACGTCAAAAATGAGAAGCCTTCTAAAAACAGTCTTATCCAATTGTCTTTTCGTTTAGAAGTCACTTTTTTTCCTCTTCGTTAGGTCATCTCCGTTAGTTTTTCCCTAACAGAATAAAAATAACTAATTTTGGGAAATTCTGTGTCTTTTTTTTTCTGTGTGGATGTTTAGCAAAATAAAGAAGAAATTTTTTTCCGTTTTAAGAACATTAAAGCATTTCATACACTCATATAATGTAAAAAAAAAACTAAAGTTAATAAATATATGGCGATGATAAAAAAAAATCTATGTTAAATGCGTATAATAATTAATAATCAAAATCTGTGGTGTAAAAGTTAGATTTTTGAAAATAATAAAAAGAATATAGCAGTAAATAATACACCAGAGAACTGGTGTTGAAAAATAGTAAAGAAAAAACTTTGCAAGTAAGCATCATAAATTGAAAAAAAAAAAAAAAAAAAAAAAGCATCAGTGCTGCTTCTGTAGCTGCACCCGTGCTTACTATGCTAGCCCGGCAAAAAATCGAGCTATTATATTGACCCAAAACAACTGTTACGAGTGTTTCACAATTTAAGGTATTAAGTAATAGAATTTTTTATTTACTAATAAAACTAAAACAGAGAATTTTTTTATTTACTAATAAAACTTTTGTCACAATCATAAGATTTTCTTCTATATTTTCCTATACAAATTGATTCACAAGTACAAATAATTTATTGAAATTATTATTTATTAAAATAATCTGCCATGATAAATGCAGACAATTTTCATCCAAGACAGTTAGTTATAACACTAAATATCCAAAGAAAGTCAGTTTTTTTCTCTAGAAATGACATCTTAATTTTTTTTTTAATTTATTTATTTATTTATTTATTATTATTATTATTATTATTATTATTTTGTTAAAAATGAAAAAATGAATAACTTTTTTTTTTTTTTTTTTATCACAAATCGGTGGTTCAGCCGTATTGACGAATTTTTCGAATGATACCTATATTGAAAATTTACTTTCTTAGGGCGGGAAGCGATCTTCTATATTTTTTTCTTAGTTGATTTTTATTATTACAAATAATTCTTCTTGTTTTCATAATGATTCGTTAAAAATATCTAATTCCCATTATGCAGATTTGTACGAAATTTTGTCCTATACTGCCATATTAAAAATTTAGGAAAAATCAGATGCAAGGCCACCTGTTGAGCGATTTTCATGGAAAATTGATAGACACTATTTTATGTCAAGGTGCAACTACATATCAGCTTTTATGAAATTCTGTGCATTAGTTTCTGAGCTATAATTGCCGTAAAATTCTGTCACACACACAGACGGACAGATAGACATTTTCAAAAAATGGTTAAATCGTGTTCTAGACATCTCGAAATGTGCTCATCCATCGAAAACCCGAAGTTAAAAACTTTTATAAAAATTATGCTTTCTTTTAATGAATAAAGAAGAAACTAAAAATACTGTCTGATGTAAGAACAAAAAAAAAAAAAAAAAAAAAAAAAGAAAAGAAAAAAAAGAAAAAAAGGAAAGAAGAAAAAGAAAATATAATCTATACATGATTACGATAAATAATCAACATTTGTGATAAGATTTTATTTTTGATAATAAAAATAAAAATTAGTTTTATAATTTCAAATAATCATAGTAATAATATTATAGATAGTCTGATATCTATAAAGAACTGAAATTTATTAAACATGTATTATTAGCCTTGTAGCCTTAATCTTAAAATATTAGTTGAAGGACAAAAAAATAAATAAATAAATAAATAATATTTCTTATATATATATATATATATATATATATATATATATATATATATATATATATATATATATATATATTAGGTCTTTGCATAAATTCGTGCGGTTTTTTATTGCTTCACTTCATAAAAATACATCAAATCAAATGACAATTTTTAATCAAAATACTCTCCATTACTTTCTACAACCTTTGCCCATTTTTCGGGTAACAAATGTATACCACGGCGATAGAAGCTCTCGTCTTTGGAGGCAATAAAATGATCCGCGTCCGCACGAACTTTTGCAACGACCTAATATATATATATAGAGAGAGAGAGAGAGATTATCTAAGCCTAATTTTGATGCGAATTAAAAATTATAATCCAGCTATTGAATTTTAAATTTGCGATTTTTATGCTTAAATAGAGAATAAATTAACAAAATTTTGTAAAATATAAGTTATTTAGGATAGTGATGGAAAATTAGATGACTTGAACATATTCGATTAAAAATTATTCTTTGAATTTTAATGGAATAAGATGCTAATCTAAAATCTTTTATAAAACGTAAGTTATTTAAGATAATAAGGAAAGTTGAAAGATATGAATTTAAAATGAGCATACTGTTTTGGTTAATAAGATAATAGAAAATAAATGAAGAAATGAGTAAAATAAAGAAATGTGTGAAAAAAAAAAAAAAAAAAAAAAAAAAAAAAAAATAGTGAACAAATCAGCAAATTTCAGACAATATAAATAATTTCGAATAATGATGAAAAATGCAAGATATATCAACCTGTTCGAATAAAAATTATTTTTAGCTTTAAAAGAATAGAAAGCAAATCATCAAAATTTGATAATATACGAACTACTGTCCACAATGATGGAAGTTTGAACATATACAAACTTGTTTAATTAAATATGCTTCCTCTAAGAGAATAACGAGCTAATAAAATCTTTATCAAACTTAAATAGTATTATTTATAATAATAACAGAAAATTGCAAGGTATGTATTCAGTTGAAAATTCTTTATTTAATAAGAGGGCCGAATGCAGTCCGCCGAGTAAAGTTTTGCAGCCCGCGATGGAATTCACGAAATTGATAAATTAATACTTTCTGTTCACACAGTAAAAAGTAATAAAATGATTACGACACTTAGGAAGGAAAACACCATTTACGATGGTTATTAAAATTGCACAAAGAAATTTACTGAGTGAAACAAATGATAAACAAATATCGCAGTGGATTATTGTAAATAATGTATTATATGATTGTTTCAGTAATCATTGTTGTGTTCTAATTGTATATAACCACAAATGTTTAACTGTTCGATTGCCACTTTGTAAATAAGAATAAATACTATTAATACATTCTGTTTCAAACTTTCTTCCTCTCATTTTATATATATATATAGATAGATAGATATATATTACAAGCTTTAAGCTTACAGATAAACAGAAATTAATCTATATTTGTCTTTAATCATTATGTACAAAATAAGCAGATCAACGTCTATGGCGAATGCATCCGCTCGACTGTTGCCCGTTTGGGGCGGTAAGCATCATACGAATCTTCATTTCACACCGGAAATATTTTAGAAAAAGGGATTGCACTATTAGTAATTTGTCTGATAAAGCGATTACATGCAATTTTGAACTTTTGTGTTTTCTCTAACCTATTCAGCAATATAAATGTGACTGTATACTTTCTTTTGTCTTGCCTCAATCTTCAGTCGCTGGCTGTTTTTCTGCTGCCCAACCGCTGCAGGCGGACGTTTTTTATCAATGAGTTATGCCACATATCTTGTATTCGTTAGATTCACTTGAACGAATGTTAGATTAAATGCCTCTGGAAAAAGAGCTGTTATGAATTCAGTTGCAAAAAGTGCGGGTATTAAGTAGAAGGGGAATGTTAATTTGTCATATAACTAAAGAAGTTTGGAGATCTAAAACTGCTGAAGAAAATATGAACTAGTGGAAATGGTGGTCCTGTAGAAAAGAGATCTGGTGTTCAATGAAGTACGGTTTCACAGAGATCGAAGTTGTCTAATTCATCACTCTATTCTAAATGTGCGGTTGAAATTGTCCATAAATGATCTGGTGTATAATAACCACAAGATTTCCATTACCGACTATTACACAATAATACACATTTTAGGGGGATAACGTAATCAGAAGACATTGTAGAATATTAATAACATAATGAAATCTATAACGTCTAAACATCTATTCAGAAGCACTATAGAAAATATTTCCATCGTCATGTTTATATGAATTAGCGGATATTCCACCATCTCCACAATTGCGTATAAAAGGAGACTTTTTCTATGTATTCATGATAAACTAAAAGTTTCCCTTTCAGATATTTAGCTTAATTAATCATAACATATTTGTCAAATTTGCATATAATACGCCTGCACTTATTGGAACGACTTGAAATACGCCCAACTTAAAAAGTTTTGTGAATTACTGACCAGTATCTTGGTCTTCTGGTGATCTGCTGATTAAATGTGCTAATTAAGTAAAGAAAATAACATCTTTTCTATTAAAATTTCTAGTTATAAACATAAAAAACCGAAAATATTAAAAATATATTTACGAGCGGCATTATTACATGAAAGAAAATACTTTCTTACTTTCTTCTATATTCAGAAAGTATTAGTTTCGTAAAAAATTTTTACTTCAGATTTTCGATGGATTTACTCTTTTTCAGAGGTGCAGAACACGATTTGACCATTCTTAGATAATGTCTGTCTGTGAATGTGTGTGAGAGACAAAAATTTTGTATCAACTGTATCTCAGAAGCTACTACACAGAATTTCATACCAATTAACATGTAGTTGCATTTTAACATAAGTTAGTAGTGCCTGTCAACTTTTAGTGAAAACCTTCCAACAAGAGGTGTTGCCATCCCGTTTTTACTAAATTTTTAATATGACAGTACAGGATAAAATTTAATGTAAATGTGCACAATGCGCCTTATTTTTAACGATTCGTTACGAAATTAAAAAGAATTATTTATTACAGTAATAATGAATTAGGAAAACAATTTTGGACACGTAAGAACAACGCTTTCCTCTTAGAGGTGGAAGTAACCCCCCCCCCCCTTCCCCCGAGGGAAGAAAATTTTCAATATGGGTATTTAAAAATTAATAAAATAAATACATAAAATAAATAAATTCATCAATTCCTTTAAAACGGATGATTGAACGATTAATCTGTGATAATTTAAAACAAAGTTACCGATTTTTTTTTTTTTTTTTTTTTTTTTTTTTTACTTTTAACAAAAGAAGAAGAAGAAGAAGAAGAAAAAGAGAGAGAGTGAAACTTATTTATTAAGACATTGTTTAGTAGAACATAAAATCGACTTCCTTTGGACATTTAGAGTTGAGAAAAAACCATCTGCTTTAATTGTAGAAATTAATTTTACTACATAATAACGCTCAAAAATTATTCGTACCGAGTGAACTTGCATAGGAAATTATAGAAGAAAGCTTTGTGATGGCTACAACATACTTTTTTTTTTTTTTTTTAAGTATATTGTCCAGATGGTACTAATTAAAAAATTTCAACCCTGGACAATGTTGAAAAGAAATCATATTTGAGCGTTAAAATAAACTAATTAGTTGCACTGAAAAACAGACGTTCTTTTTAGTTTTATTATCCAAAGAGAAAGGCTCAACGCAGAAGAGAAAATAAAGGGATAAGTTTCCAGATCACGTGAAAATTATGTCAGATTTAAAGAAAATACGCTACTTTGCCATAAATGACCATACATTTTTGATTTTAGATGTTTTGTGAAATACAGTCGACAATTACAACTTAATGAATATACATAATTTAAATAATTACAAGATTTAAAAAAAAAAAACTTTTATCTAAGACGTTTTTAAATTTTCTATTGAATCATATAAACGTAACAATTCTATATATTAATAAATACTTTAAAAAATTTTTTTTAATGAATTATCCCACCAATTTGAAAGAAATGATCAAATTCGTAATAAAGAGAGCAATTATAAGAAATTTTCAAACATTTATTATTTGAATAAAAGTTTTAAAAGAATGCATTGTCATCGTGTTCTGAGCCATTCTAAAAGTTTCAAATGTCTAGCTAGTCGGGAAGTTAGTTAAAAATCGATTGCAAGATTTGTACTGGACAAACAAACAAACAAGAAACGAGCTAATGAAAACAGGACAAAATACATAAATTTTAATGAGAAAGTCCGTTCAATAGAATATCATTTTTTATAATGTTTAGAACAATATAATGACAAACAATAAATAAGTAAACTAGCATGTTGTAACCATCACAAAACTTTCTTCTACATTTTCCTATACAAATTAACACAGTGCAAAATATTTATTAAAAATTTAGACAATTTTCATCTCAAGTTAATTTCCCCAAAAAATGGACACAGGCCATTTTTACGTTCTAAATAACTTAATTATTTTTAATTTTTCGTAATAGGAAAAATATGAAACATATGAAATAACAACACATTATCTATACAAAAAATTTTATAACATTAATTAAGAATGTTTAAATTTAAAAAGAAGTAAACAAAACATAATTCTGAAAGTTTACATCTCGTGTCTGTCACGCTATTAGATACTTTTTTTTTATACACATATTTCTTAAATTTTAGAACTCTTTTAAAAATTACATACGAGATGAAAGTCCTGTTTGTATCCAAATTGGAATTTCTGAGCTTCAAATGTGTCTTAATTTAGAGCAGTTGAGTGATAATGATGAGTCAGTGAAATCATGTCTGTTTCTGATCGTGTCTGTCACGCTACACTTTTGCTTTATTAAGTACCGATTATTTTTCTTAAATTAAATATTTTGTATTATTTATAAGCAATACATATATATTGGCACACAAAAATTCATTAAAAAAAATTAATATTTAGTATTTAAAATTGGATAAGAAAGCTCTGATGCCTAGCCCCACACCATTAATCCTCATAGAAATATAACAAAGAATGTCGAAAGGCAGTCGATTTTATGACCTACAAACATCTTAAAATATGCTTTTTTTTTCCCCCAGATTGTTTTTGTTATTATTATTATTATTTAAAAAAAAAAAAAAAAAAAAAAAAAAAAAAAACTCGAAAACTTTGTATTGAAAAATGTCACCCAGGAGGTACTTCCAACTCCAAGGAAGGAGGGGAGGGATCAACGATACTCCTACATATACAAAATATTTTTCTTGGCTGACCATTACTATTACATATACAGTCGAACCTCGTTAACGTGAACACGGTTAACGTGAATTACTTTTAACATGGACTGTGTCCACAGTCCCCGTCGAAAGGAAGCTTAGTTTCTGAGGTACTGATAGTATGAACTACTGATATCATGAACACATTTTTTATCCCCCTTGAGATTCATGTTAACGAGGTTCGACTATATATATATATATATATATATATATCATCAATCTGAGCCTTTATTAATCCACTGCAAGATGAAGACCTGTCCTAGGTGATTCCAATTTGCCCTGTTTTGTGCAATTTTTCTCCATTATGCTCTTCCATTTCACAATTTCATCTCTCCTACGACACAGTGGTCTCTTCCTCGGTCTTTTCTTATCTCTCGGTCATTTCTACTCACAAGGTTCGCAGCCCATTTTAACTTCTTAAGTCAAGAAATAGTATCAGTAACTTTGGTTTGCACCCTAATCCAAATGTTTTGCTTATTGTCTCTTCGGCTGGATCCAAACATGCACTTTTCCATGCTTCTCTGGGCTGTTTGAAGTTTTTGTATAGTTTTACACGTTAATGTCAAAGTTTCTGAGGTATAAGTTAAAAAGGCAAAAGTGCACTGGTCCAAAATTTTTCATTTCAAACAAACTGGGAGGCCGCTTTTGAAAATAGTGCTATTTCTTCTGAATGCTCTCCATGCAAGTTTAACTCGGTTGTTAATTTCCTCCATGATGTTCCCGTTCACCGTAAGGACTTTTTCCAGGTAAGTATAACTACATACTGTTTCTAATTCATCCATATCAACAGTGATCTTTAGTGGTGAAACAAAAAAAAAAAATGACATAATCTTGTCTTACTGCAAATCTTGTATTACTGAGCTTCATTTTCAGTCCAGAGAGCTTTCTTTCTCTGTTTAATTCCTGAAGCATTTCTTACTAATCCTCAAATGAGGAGGCAAGCAGTACAATATTATCCACAAATGTCAA
Organism: Salticus scenicus; assembly: GCA_963930645.1. Classification (NCBI taxonomy): domain Eukaryota; kingdom Metazoa; phylum Arthropoda; class Arachnida; order Araneae; family Salticidae; genus Salticus; species Salticus scenicus. Next base: position 114,413,182 of record OZ005656.1, read on the forward strand.
ATGATTTATAAACTATCCATAAATCTTTATACTTTTCTCTTCACAATTTAATTTTTGGAAACTTCTTGAAGTACTGCATTGAAGAATTTAGGTGAAATTGTGTCCCATTTCTTACACCCTTCTGATTTTGAGTACATTAATCGTCTTGTGGAGTTTTAATTTGGCTGCTGCTTCATGATTACAATAAGGTGAATATATCCTGAATTAATATTAGTATTCCTTATTGCCTCCATATCTGCTAGTGATGATACAGAGTCAAAAGCTTTTTCATAGTTTACATAAGCCACACAGAGAGATTCGTATTTATTACTTCTTTCAATAATTTCTTTAACTGTATGAATATGGTCGATGGTATTAAAACCACTTCGAAATCCTGATTTTTCCTTAGGTTGCGCCGCATCTAATTGTTTCTGTAAGTGGTTTGCCAGAACTTTCATCAAAATTGTATACGAAATTGAGAGCAGGCTAATTGGACGATAGTTTCTAATATATTATTTTTTTTCTTTTCTGAAAGAGAAAGATTATGATGGCATTTTTCCAGTCCTTTGGAACATTACATAATGTTATACATTTGTTGAATATTTCAATAAGAACTACAAAGGCTTCATTTCCTACATCTTTTAAAATATTCCCAGTGATTTTGTCTCGCCTTTCAATTTTTCATTACTTTTTTTGTCATAGCTACTTCTTCCTTCAATATTGCTGGTATAGCGTCGTTTGTATTTGATGGAGTAAGTAAACCACTGAGTTGTTCTGGTGAGTTGTAGAATTCTGAGTAAAAATTTGCTGCCTCTTTTAGAGTTTGCTCTTGATTCCGAGTGTGACATTTCTACTTTTTGTCTTCAAAACTAGAATTTTTTTCCTACCGAGCATCAAATTTCTCTTTGTAGTCTTCAAACCTTTATTTTCTTCAATGGCTTGCTGGATCATATTACTATTAAGTTTCCTAGAGTCTTCTACGATCTTTTTCCTCAGAGTTTTACATAATTCTGAAACTTCAACTTTTGCATACACAGGGTGACAAGAAATAACTTGGACACACAGGATACATTATAACTTTAATGCAAATGAAAATATTGCGACCAAACTTCAATAAATATGAATACATTATTTTGTCTATTATATTTACAAATTTTCAAAGTGGCTTCCTTTAGCCTTCATACAGAGCTTTAAACGTGTCACAAAATTTTCAGCTATGGGCCCGCAACTCACTTACTGATATTTTATCCCATTCCTTGCATAAGAATTCCTTTAGGGATGCCAAAGTTTTATGAGGTTTAGCACACACCCTTGTCTCCAAGATGGACCAACCAGAATAATCCATTGGGTTCAAATCTGAGGAATACGGTGGCCTATCTTGAGCTCCAATGAAGTCAGAAAAATTTATTTTGCACCAATCTTGAGTGCCTTTAGCTCTGTGTGCAGGTGCGGAATCCTCTTGGAAGGTCCATCTTTTGTTTCCAAAGAACTTTTGCGACCAAGGTAAGACATCTTCCAAAATGAGTTTGCGATAGTGGTAGTTACAGATATTTGGTTTGAAACTTCGTCCAAGTTATTCCTTGTCACCCTGTATATATATATATATATATATATATATAATATATATATATATATATATATAAATAAAAACGGTATGGCAACGTCGACAGTTAAGGGATTTGCACCTTAGGTTTCTGGGCACTATTGCACGTCTAGGCGCAACTACACTGCAAAAAAAAAAAAAAAAAAACTGTTAAAAGTACAGGAAAAATCTGGCAGCTGGGGTGCCAGCATTTCTCCGTCAATATATACAGTTTAAAACCGTAAAATTGTATCACTGACATATATTTTACACAGGAATCCTGTAAATCAAACAGGTTTTTGTTAAAAGTACAGTTTTGTCCTGTATATTTGACGGAGAAATACTGGCACCCCAGCTGCCAGATTTTTCCTGTACTTTTAACATTTTTTTTTTTTTTTTTTTTTTTTTTTTTTACAGTGTACCTGTAAGTTTATACGAAATATGTGCATTAGTTCTTGAGCTAGAGCTGACACTTTTTCGATTCAAAAGTATTTACGAAACCAGTATTTTCTTCTATTGAATATAGAAAAATAATATAAAATCTCTTACAGGATTATCGGAAAGTTGCGTAATTTTTACACGAGCCCTTTGTTTAAAAAATTATTTCTTTTATAATATCGTTCGCGTCTTTTCAATGTTTTAACAATATTGGGGTGTGTTTTATCAATCTGTAATCCGATCATTGAATTATTCTAAAAGATTTTGGCATATTATGCGATGGTTTGTTTATTTCAGCTTCATGATCATTTCAGTTTTTATCTCCATCCTAATCTTTCAATAGAAATCGATTTTTACTCTATCCAAAATTCCAAAGTTTTCGATGGCTCAATTTCAGAATTGTTCTTGGAAAATCCAGTTTTATTTCATTGGGTGTCATATGTGTAGAAAGAGGTGATGTCATGAAAAACATGTAGGGAAAATGGAAGGTTACATGAAAAATGTTTGTTAAACAGAGAGCAAACTTTTTATTCGAGGTTCTGTTATTTCGAGGTTATTTTACAGGGAAATTCTAAAAATAATCTTACTTCGACTTAAATATATAGATACAGTCGGTAACAAAAGTGTCCGAACACTAGCAAAAAGTTAAAAAAAGTACACTTCATACGGTTTTGTTAAATAAATCCTTGTCGAATCCTGTTCTTAGTCAGTGTAAGAACGTGATTCGATAAGGATTTATTTAACAAAACTGTATGAAGTGTACTTTTTTTACACAGGAATTTTTGCTAGTGTTCAGACACTTTTGTTACTGACTGTACATATCCTACTATTAAAAAATTTACTGAAGAAAATATTGAAACTTTCGGTGTGTAAGAAACATGTTATAAATATCAAGTGTTTAAGTAAAACTTTTACTCCAAAAGTAAAGAAAGGATAGCAGTAACAATTTAAATAAATAAATAAATAAATGTTTGACTTACTCTTCAAATTATAAAGCGTAAAATGTGTTGCTGTCGTAGCATATGATTATGATGATTCTATATACACGAAATTAGTTATATTAATTTGCATGAGAATAACACGCTTATTCATGGATTTTTTTTTTTTTTTTTTTTATAAATAAATAAATAAATTTTAATTTTTTTTAAATTATTAAAACACGGAAGGTATTCAAACACAACTCAATGGCATTTTATAAAACTTTGCATACTATAGAAAATACAACATATTGTAATCGGACTATAAAAATGTTTAATATTTAATGAAATATGAATATTTTTAGTAAATAATTTTTAATTTGTTAATGTCAATGTGAGGCAATTCTTCCCAATACTGTTGCAATGGGTTAAATCTCTTTTCTGCCTGAATTTTGCTGTTGCAGCGAAAGATATTTGCAGTCAAAATATAAATAAAGGGGCAGTTCATTCATTCTTAGTAAGGTCGACCTTGGCAACCAAATTTGGTGAAAAATAATAGTTTAGCGTTCCTGAAGTTTCGAGTCTCTACGTTGAATAGGAGCTTAGATCTGGAACTTTCCGTTGGACTCTAGCACAGTGTTGTTTACAAACCTATATGCCAGAAATTATATACATTTCAGCATTTTTTAATAAAAGGTCTCCGCGATGATTAAAATAAGTAAATTAATTAATTATGTAACTGACTTAAATTATTCTTCAATGTCTCGACATAAAGAAATAAAGATACCCTCAAAAATAGCTAGAGGGTTCATTTGCAAATTGCGAGGGAAAACAATGGTAAGGTAAATAAATATTTATTTTTGCTTTTAATTTGCCACTAAATCGTCAACAAATTTGTATTAGGGGAGAAGGTGGTTATATGAAACAGGGTGGTAATATGAAACCGCTTCTTTCTGTTTATCTACTGGAGCCATCTGTGTTTACTAAAGTAAACTTAATTAATGGGAATCATAATAATTGCTATACCGCTTGGCATCAGTACAGCTTGTTTTGTTTATGGTGTAACAGGCGGATCTTTATTTATGCAGTTCTAGAAAATTTCACAAGGCAAGTTTCATGACTATTTTTCACATCCTTATTGATAAATATAAGATATTGTTAATATTGTTTTTATTAACTGTAAGATTGAATAGTAAAATAGCAGGATTAAATTATGGATAAATATTTTTCAAACTTAAAATTCATGGAATCGTTTATAAAAGGGCGACTGGTGGTAATATGGAACAATGTGTTCCATATTACCATAAGCCGGGGAACTTTGGATTAAATGTGTTGTATGCCAACAATGGGCACATATTTTATGCAGTGGATGTGAAGGTGACATTTATATTTGTGACTTTTGTTCCTAAGTATGACTAATTTGAACTTTAGGATTATTTTTTTAATTTCTCTTTATGTTTTTCGATAAAATATGCGTATTTTTTACAATACTTTCCTTTAAATGTTCAGGTTTTCCTTTTTTTAGTAATGTTTTCTGAAATAAATAACCCAATAAACATTTTTTTGTTTCACTTTTTATTGTTCTATATTACCACCCCACTTTCTAAGACAGCTATTTTTGTATTATGTTAAAAAAAAATTAATGGTCTTCAAATCGTTTAAGTTTTAACTTCTAATAATTTTAAATGTTCAGTGGAAGGATACTTTGTCAAATTATAGTAGTTATTGTTGAAAAAATTCCATTAAAAAGTGCATTTTTTGTTAAAAAATAAAAAGTGGTCCATATTACCACCTTCTCCCCTAACTCTGAGACTTTCTATGATACAGTGCTGAAACTGTGACCATGATATTTTTAAACTCTATGATACTGTTTCCATATGCGCGGTACTAAAAAGTAAAATAAGTAAAAAATACTGAATCTGTAGAAATTTAGAAAATCCTTACAATTAATAAAATTTATATCTTATCAAACATAAGCCTTTAATAAAACAACTTTCTATCTGAAATTTTAGATCAATCATTAAACTACCGATTAATATTCTTAACTTATACACAATCCTTAAATGTAATATATCTAAATTTGAATAAACACTTTCATTTAACAGTTGAAATATATTTTTCAGATCTCTAAACTGTACACTCGATAGTCCAAGGATCAATGTATTAGTTTTTACAGATAATTAATAGAAAATGTATCAGCGGATAAAAGAAAATCTTTCAATGTTTTCACAGTATCCTAAACCGTATAAATGACGAGAAAGTGACAAAAAACAATGTTAAACTTAGAGGTGTATTGGTCGGTTTATATGCAAACGGTGGATCACAGAATTTTGCATAGACGTCCGTTTTGATCTTTCCTGATGCACATCGAATCCTGATTTTCGAGTGCTTGATTAGTTTTTCTTTTCTTTCTTTCTTTCTTTTTCTTTTTTTTTTTTTTTTAATTCATTAAAATTTAAAATTTTTGCAGCTGGGGAGGTTGTTTGGTGCTGTCATCTGCTGCCATAGAGTGAAGATGATAATCTATCCGAGAAATGTCTGTCCGAAAAACGTAGTTTTTGAATAATAGTAACGCCACTTAACGCAAGGCGCGTAAATACAAGCAGTGAGGACATGGAACCGATACTTCGTAGGCGTGAAAGATATAGCCGAAAGTAGCGGTGACCCAAAGCGAGGTTTTCAGCGATTTCGATGGGTTTATTTAATATTTGTACAATTTAAACTTAAACTATGAAAAAATTCCATTTCCTTACTGTGGTTAGTTGACATTTATTACTTTGAAAGTTTTAAAAGACGAAAGGAGGCCGCTCACACACGCCCTCTTTTATTCTTAATCGAACTTTTTTGTTCTGTTAACGTTAAATTGTTTTAAGTAATATATAATATTTCAACTATTTTAAAATAATCGATTTTATAGAATTCGACCATTTTAGAAAATCAATTGATTAATTTTATTAAAGTCTATATTTTTTTCTTACAACATTTTGTAATTTGTTATGCATGTATAAGATCAAAATTTAAGAGTTTAAAGCTGAGATCAAAGTTTATTGAACACCCCTTATATGAGTATATGGAAAAGGTTGACCTTATCTCACAGAAACTATTTCAATATTTAATTTTTATGTATAAAAATTTTGCGCGATTTGCTTCATTTTATAGTTTTGATTCTAAGCTTCAGCATAAAATTTCCCATCTTTTCTTATCACTTTCATGTTAATTTTACCTCAGTCTTCATGGATCCTTTTTTAAATTACATTCAGAGTTTTTGAATATCAATTTCATAAGCCTCGTTTTGGCAACCAAGAGCAAAAATGCCTAAAAGAGACGCTTCAGCTCATTTTACAGATATTTCATTAACTGGGACAGATATTATATTTAGTTTTATTTATTTTTTTTTAAATAGGGGGTAGTTGACATGGACCCCTTTCTATTATAAGGTTAAACTTTATTGATGCCTTTTCTGTACAACGTTTGAATTTCTTCTTTAAACAATACTATAAATAAAATACCGTAATTTCGCGTATATAACCCGCGGCGGAAGGTAACCCGCAGCATAATTTTTTTTTTTAAATAATTATAACCGAAAGATACCCCGCACTAGAAGATCCCCCGCACTTCTAAAATCACATGGTCGGCAATCGCTATTTATAATTTCAATAATAATTGCTATTGTTTTAATAATAAGTAGGAAAAAAATAATAACGAAATATACAACTAAATATAAATAATAAACAAATAACTTTACTTACCTATAATGAAAAAGCAAATAATCATAACATAGTATTAATCTTTCTCTCTATATAAATTACTATGAACTGGATTAACTTCTAATGATTAACACCTTTATTCAATTTATAAGAAAATTATAGATTAATAATAAATTTATTTACAAAATTTATTCAAATCCATCGAAATCGGATTCTTCTGTATCAGAATTAAAATGTTGTAGTATTGTTTGCGACAGTTCGTCTTCATCCTCCGTATTATCCTCCTCATCAAGTTCCTTTTCACTGTCCTCAATTTCATCGTTATTATACGTTAATAATCGACACTTCCGAAACAAAAATGAGACTGGTGTTGATTTTCTCGTTGTTCACGATAGATACCCCGCACCGGATGATAGCCCACAGGACATACAAAGTCAGGTTTCTTTTGTACCCGCGGGTTATATACATGAAATTACGGTATTTTGCTAGTAAATATACAGTACACTTGAGAGAATTTAAATTTTTAATTTGCTATAGTAACAATACTGAAACTAGTGCAAAGTGCATGAAAGGTGAATATATTTAAATACATTTTAAGTTATGATTGTAAGAAAATATTGCAGTTTTGCAGAGTGCTTCAGAAGTGGGTATGTTTAAGCAAGATGAAGTCACTCTCTAGTAGGAGTGGGTATAAAAGACTATTTCATCAAAATCAATCTTAGATTGTATGAACATAGATTTAGTGGAAGATTTTGGAAGCTGAAATATATTTATTTTTTTCCCGAATTGCTACCAATGTACAGTCGGCTGCAAAATTATTCGAGCACTAGCCAATAATTCCTATATTTAAAAAGTACACTTAAGACTGTTTTGCTAAGTAAATCCTTGTCGAATCATGTTCTTAGACTGATTAAGAACATGACTCGACAAGGATTTATTTAACAAGGCTGTATTAAGTGTACTTTTTTTTGGCAAGGATTATTGCTAGTGCTCGAATAATTTTGCAGCCGACTGTATAAATAAAAGTTAACCCTGGATCTAAATAGATGAATCCAAAGCTGGATTCAGACTGCAGCTCTGATTTGTTCATTTGGATCATTTTATACATCTGTTATAAGATAGTTGCTCTCGAACATTTATTGTACTAAATTGTAACTGCCTGCCAAGTAATGATTACTTGTCCCCGATAAATTTCAGTTCTTTTTACAATTTTCACAAAAATAATATTATTTGACTCTGACACACGAGATCCATCTAAAAGCAAACTTAAAAATATTTCAAATTTCAAAGTCATAAAAGCCGGGCTGTTCTGACCTTCCAATTTCGTTAAGGTATAAGTCAGAAATGGTGATAGATAGGTGCAGTTTGCGGCATAGTATTAACATACACCTGAAATTTTAGTAGCCACTTAACAGAGTTCAATGTATGCGCCATCTGTAGCCCGCAGGATATCTAAACGATATTTAAGTTTCGTCCACATCCGGCCTAGCATGTCCTCCGTAACGAATATTTGCGAAAATTGTACTTTTTTTTTTGCCACTGTAAATTTTTAATAAGAATTTTTATAAATTTTTGTAGCATTATTTTACGATTAAAGAAAGCGAAGATTTTTACTTAGAAAAGTAGCGCTAAAAAACCTTACAAGTTGTCAGCTATGCTAAAGTATTCAAGTGCTGCACCGATGTGAATTTGGAGTTCACTGTAAAAAATATGTCCTATTTGCTGCCAGATATTCTCTGTAATTTGAGAAAATACGTTCTGACAACGTAATATTTTCGTAAATTACGCGTACTTTCTTAAATTACAGAGAATTTCTGGCAGCAAATAGGACATATTTTTTACAGTGTTCCTGCAAGTCCCCCATTGAGGGTCTTGTAGACTAGATCCTTTATAAATCTAAAAGAAATAAAATCTAGGCCCAAAATAAGCTGTAAATGGAATTGACCATTTTCGTCACTGTCTCATCTGCAAAGATAAAAACAAAAGAAATTAGATAAGAGAAATTTGTCGAAAGGTTGATGTAGAAAAAAACTTTAGGTATGTGTGAACTTTATGCTGCAAACCGCGCCTTTTTATTTATCTCCATTTTTGAGTTATACGAGATCAAAGTTGCAAGGAATATTTTGGATCCCTGTATTTATTTGCTTGAGACAAATAGCCAAAGGTTTCTGTTTTCTGTGATGAGTAATAAACATTTTTATTACCTTTCTAAAGCGTTCCAAATTAAAAAAAAATGTAAAGTTAACAAAATATATCCAACAGTAGCAATCAATTTTGCATGCCCTGGATGTGTGATAAACATCTCATCTATCTTTTGAAATCTTTTAGATCCGTAAAAATTGCTTCTTGGCTCATTACGACATTAAAGTTTAACTTACAATTATTTTTATTGGTTGCAGGTATTTATTGACAACTACGCAGTGGAAATTCCTGAAACTATAATAAGAAAACTGGTATAATGCGCAAGCATTTTAAGTTGGACACCCCACTCCAACAAAATCTTCAATCATCGGCTGGCGTAGATAAACAGCTAAAAAAGAATTAAATGGCTTCTTATGAAGCGTATTAAGTCCCCCTCCCCCCCCTGCTTTGAATCTCAAACCAATGATCTTACTCGTTTTGCTTCTTACTATACCGATTGGCTTTAGGGCAAGAACGAAGTCTAGATCACCTGGTTCCTTTTTAACTGTCTTGAAACACCTCAAAAAAACATAACAAACATCGTTCGTCGGCACCGTTTAATAAGTCCTGAAGATGACGCACTCGGGAATCCGGAACTTTAGAAGGACGCGGCTCCACCCATGGAACATTCTTTGTTTCATCATCTCGTCTGAGAAAGAAGAAAATGGAAGGATACTGTGGATGTGGAGATCTTCTGCCGAAGGTCAAGAGTTGACTATTACCTGTGCCGTTTTGGGTGGGATATTCTCGGCTAATAAGAAAGTGCTGTACGTACACCCACGCGCCCGGAGTAACAGGTGTGAATGTTTGTTTGTGTTAGTTAGCTATCTAATCAGATTAAAGACTATAGATAATGAGTTTATGGTTTAGAGTGGTTAAAATTATAACTGGTGAAATTAGCGTTGCGGAGGTTGTAGATTACTGGGTTAAAAGGAGTGTTTACGAGTTCGTGGGAAAGGTGAAAGAGGTGAAAATATTTTATTTCTTTCTCCTTTATTATATGTTTTTGTATGTGAAGTTATTTATGAAAGGAAAACATATGAGGTCTAATGATTAAATGTTAAGGAAGTCATCAGAGTTATTATAAATGTATGCTTCATTTCTTTATTATAAATGCCGAATTAGCTGTTTCAGACCTTTCATTTAATTTCTAATATCATTGAAAGAGTTCATTTATTTAACATAAAAGTTTCTCTTACGTTAAATAAATCTCTACCGCTTTAAAAACTCTACGGAAAGAGAGTGTCTCGATTTTTGCTCTTTTAATAATAAAACGTACGATTTTCTAAAGAAGAAAGATTCAATGTTTCAAAAAGCGTAAAAAGTTTTTGTAAAGTATTTACAAGTTTTTAAGTAAAAAAAAAAAAAAATAATAATAGTTTTTTGTCACTTAACAACGCCAAAATTTTTTTAATGAGCTGATAGAATAATTTTCGACTAAAATCAACGTCTAGGAGATATTGCTATCCAAATGACTATAAATCGAGTACTGTTTTCTATTTTTCTCTATATGCATTATATTTTCATTTAAAAAATATCTATTCTTCTGATGACAGCTCTCTCGTACGCATTCAGCAAAATTATCCAAATATTCATACTAACCCAACTTTTAAAACATCTTTTTACCTTTATGGGAGAAAAATGTCCCCGCGTGGAACTCACACGACATTCTCTCTGACCCTATATTTTAATATTATAAAACTAGGTTGAAGATTAGGGGTTAATATAATAAATACTGTAAAAAACCTATGTTAAAAACAATTAAAACTCGGAACAGTTTTATTACCATGTTTTTATTAACTTCTATTCTTGTTCGTTTGTTTGTTTGTTTGTCCGGTACAAATCTTGCAATCGAATTTTAACTAACTCCCCTACTAGCCAGACATTTCAAACTTTCACAGTAGCTCAGAACCCTGTGATAACACTATACTTCGAAGTCCGATTTTCAAATTTTAGATTAGTTTTCTTATAATTAAATAAAATGTGAAAATAATAACATCCTAATAGTGTTACTATAGCCATTAAAATATTAGCTATAATTTAATTGTTGCCAAAAAAAAAAAAAAAAAAAAAAATACGAGTTTTCTTTCCACATAAAAATAAATACATTTAATTAAACGTGAACGTTAAAAAAATTATAAAAAGTTAAATTATGCATCTCACAAAAGTTGACGTCATTATCATTTTAATAATCTGCTGTGTCACTCACACGACTTTCTCTTACCCTGAAATTTAATACTATAAATACAGGTTGCAGGTTAAGGGGTAAAATAACGAGTACCGTTATGTAAACCTGTGTTAAACAATTCAATTTAGGCTTCGGAAGAATTTTATATCATAATTAGTTCTGTGTGAGGGGGGCTACCGCCCCCCTCAACCCCCCGTTTCATTAATGCACCTATATTTATATAACATTTAATTCGGTTATTAAAAAATAATTTATTAAAATTATTATTTAAAAAAATTATCTTTTATGATAATGCAGACGATTTCCATATTAAAGAAGTAGTATAACACTATATTATATATATATATATATATATATATATATATAAAGTTTATTCTCAATGTTACATAAAAAAAAAAAGAAAAATGTTAAAAATGAAAAAAACCGATAACTTTATTTTAAATTATCGCAGATCGATGGTTCAACAATTCGTTTTAAAGGTATTGGCGAGCCCTTTTGAAAGATACCCATCATGAAAATTTATTCCCCTCGAGGGGGGGACTTTCCCTGTAGGGGGGAAGGCGGGGCTCTTACATACACACAAATATTTCCCAGTTGAGTATCTCTATTACAAAAAATATATATTCATTTCATTTGGTTTAGTGCAGTCTATAGGTGTTAAACTCTACTTACCTGCAATTTCCCCGTAGACGTAATGTATTTGAATACTTTTGAGTGTCCCTGTACACGAATCATTTGTTTCATCTCAACGAAAAGCTTACTGTAGCATCCCTATATGATACACATTTAGAATACCGAGTTTGGAATTTCTGCTACAATTTGTTCTTGAGATATGCTGATAACAGACGCACAGACATCCACACAGACCATTCTCTAAAAACATGATTTTCGTATTCAAGGGACCTCAGAACAGGTAAATATAACAAAAACTCACGTTCGAAAATTTGACCCTAAAACAATACTTTTTCGACCCTATGGGTAAGAGAAAGTAAAAATTATGCACATTGATAAGAGCTCTATGATTCATCAGAAATTTTAAAACATGGTATATAAAAAGTCTTTTTACTTTCTCTTACCCATAAGGTAGAGAAAGTATTGTTTTTGGCTCAAATTTTCGAACGCGAGATTTTGTTATATTTACACGTTTTGAGGTCCCCTGAATACGAAAATCATGTTTTTAGCAAATGGTCTGTGTGTCTGTGTGTGTGTCTGTTATCAGCATATCTCAAAAACAAATTATGGCAGAAAGTTCAAACTTGGTATTCTAAATATGTATCATATAGGGATGCTACAGTAAGCTTTTCGTTAAGATCAAGCAAATGGTTCGTGTACAGGGACAATCAAGAGAATTCTAATACATTACGTCTATGGGGGAAATTGCAGGAAAATAGAGTTTAACGTCTATAGACTGCACTAAACCAAATGAAACAAACATATATTTTTTGTAATAGAGACAGTTAACTGGGAAAAATTTTTTGTGTATGTAGGAGCCTCGCCTCCCCCCCTGGCGGGGAAGTCCCCCCTCGAGGGGAGTAAATTTTCATGATGGGTCTCTTTCAAAAGAGCTCACCAATACCTTTAAAACGAATGGTTGAACCATCGATCTGCGATAATTTAAAACAAAGTTATCGATTTTTTTTACTTTTAACGAAAAAACAAAACTGAAAAAAAATCGTACTTTTTTTTTTTTTTTTTTTTTCAATATTGAGAATAAAATGGACTTTTTTTTTATATTTGGTGTTATACTACTTCTCTAATATGGAAATCGTCTGCCTTATCATAAAAGATAATTTTTTTAAATAATAATTTTAATAAATTATTTTTTAAAAAGAGAAAATTTTTTTCATAACCGAATTAAATTCTATATAAATGTAGGTGCATTAATGAAACGGGGTGAGGGGGGCGGTAGCCCCCCTCACAGAGAACTAGTTATCATATAAAACTCTTCAGAAGCCTAATATGAATTGTTTAACATAGGTTTACATAACAGTACACGTTATCTTACCTATTAATCTGCAACCTGTATTTATAGTATTAAATTTCAGGGTAAGAGAAAGTCGTGCGAGTGACACACCAGATTATTTATCTTATAATTATTTGATATATAAATCTGTGTGTGTGTGAGGTAGGGGGGCGGGGGGTTACCGCCTTCGTCAATCCCCGTTTAAATATACTACTTACATTTAAATAGAATTCAAAGCCGTTTCTAAATTTAAAATTTATTCCAAAATATCGAGAAAAATTTCGTCCTCATCACTCCTTGAAACTTATCGATCCAGATTAAATACTTTTCAAGTAGCGACCTCATTTAAACTTCAAAGTACAACATTTCAGTTGCCTGTAATTTTTACTTTCTTCTATATGTAATATAGAGAAAGTATTGGATTCGTAAAAATTTTCGACCTCGGGTTTTTGATGAATTTACACGTTTTGAGAGCTGTAGAACACGATTTGACCATTTTTAGAAAATGTCTGTCTGTCTGTCTGTGTGTGTGTGTGACAAAATTTTGTGGAAACTGTATCTCAAGAACTACTGCACAGAATTTTATACAAATTGGTATGTAGTTGCACCTTGACATAAATTAGTGCCTATCATTTTTTGGTAAAAATTGTCTTACAGGTTGCGTTGCCATCCCGCTTTTTTTAATTTTTAACATGGTGATATAGGACAAAATTTTGTATAAATGCATAAAGAGAATTATTTTTTAGTGATCATTATGAAATTTACAAGAATTATTTATAATAGAGATAATCAACTGGGATTTTTTTTTTTTTTTTTTTTTTTTTTTTTTTGGGGGGGGGGGGGGAGTCCCCCCCTCGAGGGGAGTAAATTTTCAAGATGGGTATCTTTCGAAAGGTTTCGTCAATACCTTTAAAACGAATGGTTGAACTATAAATCTGTGATAATTTAAAACAAAGTTATCGATTTTTTTTTACTTTTAACGAAAAAAAAACTTAGAAAAAATCGTTTTTTTTTTTTTTTTTTTTTTTTTTTTCCAACGAAATTTAACCAGACTTGGTATTTAGTTGGCCCCTGACATAAACTGAGGCTGATTAGATTTGGGGATCAATCGTTCAACAGGTGGCGCTGTGATCGTATTTTTTCTAAATTTTTAACATGGCAGTATAGGAAAAAATTTCATATAAATGAACATAATGAGAGTTATTCTTAACCTGTGATTGTGAAATTAATATGAATTATTGATAATAGTAGTAGTTAATTAGGAAAAAAATTGGGGCATCGCTTCCCCCTCTAGGGGGAGTACCCCCCCCCCTCAGGGTGTGTGTGTGTAAATTTTTAAGATCGGTATCTTTCGAAAGTTCTCGTCAATACCTTTAAAACGAACGGTTGAACCATAAATATGTGGTAATTTAAAACAAAGTTATCGATTTTTTTTTACTTTTAACGAAAAAAATACTGAAAAAAAATCATTTTTTTTTTTTTTTAAATATTGTTACTGCGTGAATTTGTACAGGAAAATATGGAAGAAAGTCTTGTGGTGGCCACAACATACTAGTTTGTTTTTAAATTACGCTCATAACAGTCATACAAAAAGATCAACCATTAAAATTTTGTCTCATGTATGCAGGGGACTTTCATAAATCTTATATACCTAAAAAAACTAGCACCATTCTTAAAATAAGAGGTATAATTTTCATTCCTGAGTAGTTTTCCTAAACATGGTAAATTGTACTAAAGAACCCTTCCACCAATTACAGAAATAATAATAATAATAATAGCAATAATAATAATAATAAAACTTTCTCTTAATTATGGATAATCCTGTATATCATCTACAAATTATATATACACCAGATTGTGTAATTAAAATATAGTACTTCATTAATAACATATAGCACAAGCTAAAATGCACTTCCAGCAATTTCCAAGTATATTTCCACATCATTACAATTCTTTTCTGTTGCCCTGTGAACTAATGGTGAATGATTTTTCTACCATATTCTACACAAAACATGCTTTTTACATATAAAAATATATGTTTTTTTTTTTTTTTTTTTTTTTTTTAATTTTCTTTGGCAGTCTATACTCTAAGAACACACTTGTCCACAATACCTCCCGAATATACCGATAAGATGTCTATAGACGTCCGTTTCATCTATATGACATCCTGAGGATGTCATTTGGAGAAGATGTGCTGTTAGGGTAGTTTTTAAACTGTACCTACTAGAAATTTCACCCATAGACGTAATGCATTTGAATTCTTTTGTATATCCCTGTACACGAACCATTTGCTTCATCTCAACGAAAAGTTTAGTGTTGCGTTCCTGTATGATACAGATGTAGAATATCGAGTTTGGACTTTCTGTTGTTATTTGTTCTTGAAATATGCTCATAACACAAAGAGAAACAGACACACATGGTACAGACACACACAGACCAATCGCTAAAATCCTGTTTTTCGGAGTTAGTGGGGCCTCATAACTTGTAAATATAACAAAAACACAATTTCGAAATTTGACTCAAAAACAATACTTTCTCTACCATACATTGATAAGAGAAAGATCTGTCCTGGCACTCACTGTACTTTTTTCTTTTTCTGCAGTTTATTTTATAAAAGAAATCTTTATTAACAACCACACATTTGTATTCGAAATTGATGTGCAGATGAAAGGTTTGTATTAACAGTTTTCTTGGATATGGTTTAATTTAGTAATGCATGTCAAGGAGTTGTGATGCAATAATCATACGTATTTAAAAACTTTCTATTTACTTTTAATTGATATCTATTTTCACGTTTCATGAAATAATTTATAAACGTATTCAGTTTCATCTTTAATACCCGCTGCATTATTTTTCTTAATCAATAAAACACAAAATATAAAAGAAAAAGAAAATCTATTTGCAAGCAATATATATCACGAGATCGTTTTATAAATAATACCACATGGCTTATTTCATTCTAGTCTTCTCATATCAGACTCTAATTAATTTCAGTAACGTGCTTTTTATCAAATAGTCAAAATATACTATTATTGTGTACGTTTAAATTGTTATTCAGCTTTTCCTAATTGTCCGTTTAAATTGTAATTTCTTTCGGTGCGGTTTCTCTCTCTCGTGGCTAAATCTTGGAAAAATTATCTGGTTATTGTATACGGCACGAAAGGGACCAAGTTATTACGGATTGTCCGTAACCTTAATACCAGAATTTTTTAATAGAATTATTTTATAATAATTATCTGCGATTTAATATGACAAAGATTACTGCTTCTGAATAGTGGTATGAAATTTATTCTTCACTGGTAGCAACTTGGCACCAAAGTGCAACGTATCTTGAAGTAGATTTTTTCTTTCTTTTTTTAATGTTTTGTGGAGAGAGAAAGAAAAAAAAATATATATACATAACTTTTCACTCGAGTTGGCTAAAAATTACATTACTCTCTTCTGTCCCGTGGCCTTATAGAAGATGATAGAAACGTGACGAAAATTTGTACAGTAAGTAACTGTCCCAACATTTCCTTTCAATAAAAATTATTAAAATTTAGCTCTGGTTTTTAATTACAGTTCATTATTGTTCAACTATACTTTCTTTCAGTCTTCTGAATTATATTTTCGAACCTTAGGATTTTCTCAAAATTTTTTATATATTCAACGCAAACATCACGGCTCACACGTTGAAATTTCTAAATTTTTTTTATTAATTTATTATTATTATTATTATTATTATTATTATTTTTTTTTTTTTTTTTATGCACATATACATAGGAATGCATAATTATTTATTTATTTATTCATGGAAGGTGAGTAATTATGTGACAGAATAATGAAACAAAATGTATTGAAAACCCGATTTATATAATAACAACAATAGTAATAATGAAATTTTAATGGCACAGACTTGAAAAGCGCATTATACATATATATATGTACAGTGTCCGACAAAAGTCCCCCCCCCATCTTCTATCTCGTAAATGCGTCAGAATTTTGAAAAATGGCGAAACAATTGCTCAATGAATTCGAAAAGGACCTCTTTTAATGAAAAAAAATGGGCCTAGGTGTGGAGAAGGCTAGTGGCGGGGGGCTGCTAGGAAGGTCAACTTTAAAATTTTGAATAGAAAGGTATGTCTTGTGATACATCCCTGAAAACATCTCTTCAAGACCATGCATTTTATATAAAAAGTTTTGTGCTGCGATGATTATTAAAGGAGTTGCATGAGTATAAAATCCACAACTCAAAACTCAAAAATGTGTTGCTATCACGGAAATGCGTCGGAATTTGAAAAATGGTGAAATATATGTTCAATGAATTCAAGGGGAACCTCTTTTGGTGAAAAAGAAAAATTGGGTCCGGGGGTAGGAGTAGGGGGGCCGTTATTTAGAAAAAAATTTCAAATAGGAAGGTATGTCTTGTGGTACATCCCTGGAAACATCTCGTCAAGACAATAAATTTGATATAATTTGTCCTACGATAATTATTAAAAGAGAAACACATGTTTTTCGAGTTTTGAAATGTGGATTTTATGCTCACGTTTCTCTTTTAATTCTTAACTACACGCGCTGGTGTAAAAAATATACCATTTATAGTAAACAGAATGTAAATGACTTTGGGATCCCTCTCCCCATGCTGTGTGCACATCTAACCTATCATTGAAGTATTTATTCGAAGATTTTTCAGTTGTTATAAAATATTTTGATAATTAAAACTTTTACAGTCGGCAGTAAAGGTATCCTAGCACTGGCCAATAATTCTTATATCAAAAAAGTACACTTAATACTAGTTTGTTAAATAAATCCTTGTCGAATCATGTTCTTAGACTGACTAGGAATATGGCTCGACAAGGATTTATTTAACAAAGCAGTATTATGTGTACTTTTTTTAGACAGGGATTATTGCTAGCGTTCGGATACTTTTGCTGTCAACTGTAGCATACAGATTTGTTCTTATTTAATTTATTTTCTCTAACAACACATCTTCTCCGAATGGCATACTCAAAATGTCCTGTGGACAAAAGGGAAATCCTATGGACCTCCTCGGGATGTTCTGTGGACAAGTGTGTCGTTAGGGTATTTGATATTTTGGTGGTGTACAAAATATACAGTTGGCTGCAAAATTATTCGAGCACTAGCCAATAATTCCTATATTTAAAAAATACGCTTAAGACTGTTTTGCTAAGTAAATCCTTGTCGAATCATGTTCTTAGACTGATTAAGAACAGGACTCGACAAGGATTTATTTAACAAGGCTGTATTAAGTGTACTTTTTTTTGGCAAGGATTATTGCTAGTGCTCGAATAATTTTGCAGCCGACTGTACCACGCGTGTACTTGTGTTAAAATATTAAGCGCTTGTAGTAAAGGTTAATAATCATCGCAGGACAAAATTATTTATATCAAATTAAGAAACATTTCCACGGATGTATCACAAGACATACCTTCTATTTGAAATTTTAAAGTTTTCCTCCCTAGCGGTCCCCCTAGCCCCCTCCCTACGGTCACAAAAGTTTTTCAGCAAAAGAGATCCTTCTCGAATTCATTGAACAGGTGTTTCGTCCTTTTTCAAAATTCCGACGCATTTATGAGATACACTGTAAAAAATATGTCCTATTTGCTGCAAGAAATTCTCTGTAATTTGAGAAAATACGCGTAATTTGCGAAAAAAATTACTTTTTCAGAACGTATTTTCTCAAATTACAGAGAATTTCTGGCAGCAAATAGTATATATATTTTTTACAGTGTAGGAGGTGTGTGTGGGACTTCTGGCAGACTCTATATATAATATTAAAAATATATACATAATATTTTTTTTAATGTAAAATTTAACAGAATTTAACAAAAATAATTTATTCAGTAATAAAATATATTAAAAAGTTTAAATAGTTTGATTTCCTTAAAAGAATTTTTAATTTTTTCCCCCATCTAAACTATAAACGATAGCAATAAAAAAAAATCTAGAAAATGAAACAAACAGTCAATCGCCTTGACATGTCAAATCAATATAAGATGAACGACGTGGGAAAAAATATTCTTCAGCATTGTGATACAAACAATATTAATTCAATTTGGAGTAAGTATTTTCTGCAAAAAAGAGTATTTTATATTTACGTGAAAGGAAAAATGCCTTCAGAAGAATTCCAAATATCTGTAATATAATACAGCTTCTTTTTGAGAGAAGAATGACTTTCTATGAATTCCAGAGAATGAAATCACGTGAAAAATTTTTAAGAAACTCGTTCTGTGTATGGCGTTCTGCAAAACTTAAAGTTCATTGAAATTTGTGACCGAATGAAGAACCGTATTTTGCTTATTTTTTTCTTATTTAGTGCCAGAGAACTATCGCTTTCAGTCCGAAAATAAAAATTATAATTGTGAAATAGTTTCTGGCTATTTTATGCTGAGAAAAGAGCTGTTAACTTTAATTTCACCGGCAATTTTGTTGATATAAGTTTAAGACAAAGACGTTGGCTAAAGATATACGTTTTATAGAAATTAATATATCGTAATGCAACTATACAAATTTCATAATCTTATTATCTTGCAGGATAGAAATTGCGTGACAATAGATATGATGTTTGGATAATGGTATTTATGTTGACCCTATGTTTTTTCACACACAAAACATATAATACCTTTTGATGCAATACAATTGACCATATCTGTAGCATTTACTTAACAATTTTTATGTACACTGTTAAAAATTTCAACAGAAAACTCTGTGTAATGTATTATCTAAAGTCTTACGTAAAATCACAGAGAAAAATAAACGGAGATGTTAAAAAACTCATTTTATACATTCACTTTAATAACTAATATTAATTTAATTAATTATTGGTGGGAATATATTTCGGACTTAGAATGCTTTTTATAAAGTAGAAGCAGCCATTTTTAATTTTAATAAAAAAAAATTAAATTAGGTAAAAATACAGAATACAGATTGAGAATCTCGATTATTCACTTTTAACTAAGAATTATTGTAAATTTACAGAGACTCTGGATAAATATTTACATTAAATTTGCAGATTTTAACAGTGTAGGTTTTTTATCGAACTGAATATCTTCTTCTCTGAAATGTTTTTCTGACGTAAATATTTTAGTTTTCCTAAGAACAGATAAAATAATGATATGTTGTCAAATTAAAAATAACACGGGCTTGCGATGAATTTTTTTTTTTTTTCTTCAAGGCGATGTGTTTTTCTAGTGTATTTTTAGATGCTAATTAAGGAAAAATTATTTAAAATTTTCCATCACGTACAGTTTTGTCAAAATATGTTTTTTTTTTTTAGCTTAAAACTCCCCTTTTTCAACTCCCATCTAAGGTATTTCCCGTAAAATCTGGGTGATGTCATTGAAGAACAAGGAGAGTTATTTCATTAAGACATCAAAGAAATGTAGAGGAGGTTCAAGGACGATGAGGTGTTAACATGTTAGCAGATTATTGTTGGATGGTGCATGGAGAATACCCCCTCTTCTTAGACCCTCAAGTCGAGCACAAGATAAAAAGCTCTAAAGGGAGATTCGATGTAAAGAAACACATTTGAAAGATGATGTGTAAATAATAACCTATTTTAATATATTTTATACATAAATAGTTTCGAATTTTTTATAGTCTCCATGTGAATTCTTCCGATCTTCATCTATCTTTATTTTATGGAAAATCCTTATGTGATAAGAAGAAAAGACAAGCATTTCTGAATTCAGCACAACAGATCACATTAGAGACACCCAACACAGTGAAAGAAAAAAATAAATAAATAAATAAAAATAAAAATAAAATAAAAAGTACGATTTCGCAAACCTGTGTAATTTTCCATTTTATATTTAGATAATAATAATCTTTTATATAGTTAATTTACAAAAACAAAATAGAATTAAGTTATACATGAGTTATACGGTAACACTAATTTTGCCAACATACTCTAAGATAGTCAGAGTTGACGATGCTTATCTAATGATGTTTACCGTCAGATTCTACTCTTTTAAAAACGTTCTTTTTGTTATAAGGAGCAGTGTTGCCAGATTGCGTGACTTTTTTATTTAATAGTCACCAATAATTTTGAGAAGTGATGTTTGATATGCATTATAGACGATTAATCGTCGATTATGTACATTAAATATCACTTCGCAAAATTATTGGTGACTGTTGAATAAAAAAGTCGCGCAATCTGGCAACACTGATAAGGAGTGCCTAAAAAAATGAGATAAATTTTAAGAGTTGGCAAATCTCAAACCATACTAAGAGATGCCTTTTTTGTTCAAACAAAAAAGACGACCCGGTCCATTTGTGAGAAATGCAATATCTGTCTCTATTCAAAAGCAAAAATGTTCTTTTATGTAAAGTTTTACTTTGTTTCAACGTGCAATTTATTTAAACAACAAACAAATTTATGTACAAAGATACAACAGTGTAATGGTGAAGTTCCAGAAAACATTACGAAATGCTTCAACAAATGCTAAACCATTTTTCCAGCTAAAAGAATGTTTAGTTAGGCTGATTAAACCTAATTTTAAAATTTTAAAAGTAAAACAGAATGCCATTATCATACTACGTATGTGATAATTAATGTTATAAAGAACTTTTACATAATAGCGTCAGAAATCATAGGTTTATATTTGAAAAATTTCTATCCCGTGTGATCTTATTGTCTGTGGCAAAGGGTCTAGCAGGATAAGGTAGGGTCAGCGGCCCTAGAAAGGTATTTTGAAAATGACTCGTCTGGTAACATCTGCGAGATATAAAATTACCACTGACACAAATTCAGCCTCTCATTTGACTGCGTTCTGGAGATAATGGATCAAATAGATGCTAGAGGGGGTAGTTTTTAAAATTCATTTTTATGAAAACTATTACAGCTGCACTAATGAAACAAAAACTGTTCGTTAGACAAAATATTAGTCTACATTATATATTTTTTGTAGAGTTTTTCTATCGTATTTACTATTAATAAAAAATGAAAAATTTTTTTTCAAGATTTTATTCCTAGTTCACTCAGAGGTACAATCACAGAAAAAATATATAATGTAGCTTACTATGTCTAGTAATACTACCAAAAAGTGCATAAACATAAAATGGGTGCAACACTTCCAAAAAAAATTAAAATTTCTTATGACCATCTTAGGTGCTAATGACTTTACATTTGTCTTTTGATTGAAATTTTTGTTACTGTATTAAAAAGCAGTAACATGTTTATTAAGAACGTACAACTTTGTGGAAGCTCTAAATTACAGTTATTATACACGTTAAAAAAGAAATATGCTGAATATTTAAAAATTAAGTCAAAGAAAATATTATTTATTGTAATACGAAATATATTATTAAAGTATAATTAATCTTAATCACTGTCCTCATTAATAACTGCGTGAATTTCTTCTGATATAAATATATCAGATAAAACTTGTGCTGGACATAAGATACGGGAAAGATATCGGGTATAAGACAAGTAATAAACAACTGCGGCCATGTGATAACATCCTACTGTTCTTAGACCATTAGGACAGTTGTAGCAATATCGGCGTATGCTTTCAATTGTCGTTCTGTTTGGTACATATTCAATATAAACTTGATAAGTTTTACGGTTCACATGCCTTGATCTAACTTCCAGTTTTAATATGCTGGGTGTGGTTTTAACAAACTGTACTGCGAGGTTGCATTCTTCGTCCATTATCTCCGCTAAATAAGACACAGCCTGTGAGAGTTGGTAGGAGCCAGTGAAAAACATAATTAGCTGATCTTTATTTAACTGAGGGAAAAATAGGATTTCAGACGATTTAAGTTGCTGAAAAGCCGACTTTCGACGATTCCATTTTTTTTTTTTTTTTTTATGACTTCTTCACCAAAAGTATTTACAACACTCATTCTGCTCTCCATGTACTCAAGCAGCTCATCATTTTTATCGCCTTCAGAATTTAGTCTTTGGCCTTACTTGCTAGACCCACATGTGATACTAAGTATCACATGTGGGTCTAGATACTTGTTAGTAGAAATCCAACAATTTTACAAAGCACTTTCAACTTCGGTATAAGTTTGTAATCTAAAGAATTGTGTAGAAGGCGATGTTTTTGAGCTATTGCACCATGAACTGCTTCTGCAACCCATCCCAATTTTGTAACTCTTCTTGATACATTAGCCTCTTCCGTTGTTAGTTGCGCCCTGTTTCCTTTTTAAAGCAGGCACAAATACTGTATAGCCTTTACTTTCTTGGAAATCAACTGAATCGTGAAAACCACGATCTACAATACAAATATCATTTGGTGATAGTAATGTCTGTAAACCAGTAAAGTCTTGTAAAACAAGTTTTAGTATTGAAGCATCATTTTGAGTGTCGTAGAAAGGTCCTGCAAAGTCTATAATATAACCATTTATAGTGCAGATGGTGAAAGGTTTGCAAAGATTAATTTTTTTCTGCCCAGAGAAAGATTTTCTTTGATAAAAATTATTTTGACTTCTTTGATGTCGTACATAAGTACCATCGCAGATAATAACAAGTTGATTATCAGATAGATTTAATAATTTCTTGCCTGTACTGGAGGTGTTAGAAATAAGATCTTGACGGGTAATAGCACCATAACTAAAATATTTTGGTAAAATATCTCTCTCAAAACCTTTCATGATCTCGTCAAAATTTCTGATACGTATTGTTCATATTGCAAACCCAAAACAGCAGCAATAGTCTTATTTGAATTTCCTGTCCTTAATTTGAAAAGGAAAAATGATTAAGGCTTGTGTCACAGTCCGAGGTTTTGTATTTCTCATTGAAGGTAGCAGACGTTTGAGCTCTATAAGGCTTTCCCAAGTAAAGCCTGTCAGGGATTTAAGTTGATTTTCTCATAATCCATTTTCTATTTGATCGAACAATGTTAGAGTACATGTTTGGGAAAGTACATTTATAAAAGTAACTAATTCTGATTTTTTAATTTTACTTGTATTAGAAATGATGCATAAGCGGACAAGTCATCTTCATAAATTCTATCACCAATCATATGTTCATTGCAGCAACGATCACCTTTGGGTATAAAAATCGTTTTTCTTGAGAAAATGTCACATCGTGTTTCAAGAGATATTACTCGTAGATTTACTTCTACTCAACATATTATACAGAACCGATGTGTTGATACTTCTTGTGGAAAAGGCATTTCAATATAATCATCCTCTTCAGGACAAGTTATGCGATACACAAAATCATCATTGTTTGTACCTACAGGTTCGACTATCGTAGAATCACTGTCAGTCTCGGAATCACTCACGGTAGGCTTTGAAGTTGAGGCTGCCATTTTATAAAAACTTAGACGAAATTTTTTGCACATTACGTCACTTACCGAGATATTCTTATTGAAACAATCACTGTAAACTCATTTTCAGTTTTGATAACTTTTCTATACTTGTTATCTTTACGCAAAAAATCTACGACAGTTTTTACATTTACCAGACATATTTTGTGTACAATTATTCACTAAAACACAATAAAATAGTTTTCTATAGAAAAATTAAAAGTTGAAATACTCTGAAACAATATGCAGAAGATTATTTAAGTTGAGCTAATATACTGGTGGGGGTAGAAGAATAATAGGTATATTGCAGCCACGTTCCTTAAAACTACTAATCGACGACGTGTCCAAAATGTTGCATGTGTGCCAGTTTGACCGGTAGGTTGTGATTTGGAAAACATCCAATAATTCGCGCTTTGTTATCATTCGTTTTCTCTGAGCCAGATGACTGCCACCCCTATTTTAACAGTGAACTCGTTGAATTAGCGCTTGCGCAGAGGCTTCTATAGGCTGAGGAATAAACAAAATGGTACAAATTATACACACGCAATTAGCTGGAAAGCGACAAGTTGAGTCTTGTTCTTTAAAAACGTAGTTCCACAAACAATTTTCAACTCTTTGTCAAAATCAACGTCTTACTTATATTTTTAATTACTAACTAGTATATTTTTTAGTAATAAACATGTTACTACTTTTTAATATAGTAATAAAAATTTCAATCAAAAGACAAATGTAAAGTCATTAGTACCTAAGACGGTCATAAGAAGTTTAATTTTTTTTTTTTTTTTTTTTTTTTGGAAGTGTTGCACCCATTTTATATTTATGCACTTTTTGGTAGTATTACCAGACATAGTAAGCTACATTATACATTTTTTCTATGATCGTACCTCTGCGTGAACTAGGAATAAAATCTTGAAAAAAAAATATTTTAATTTTTTATTAATAGTAAATACGATAGAAAAACTCTACAAAAAATATATAATGTAGACTAATATTTTGTCTAACGAACAGTTTTTGTTTCATTAGTGCAGCTGTAATAGTTTTCATAAAAATGAATTTTAAAAATTACTTCCTCTAGCATCTATTTGATCCATTATCTCCAGAACGCAGCGAGATGAGAGGCTGAATTTGTGTCAATGGTAGTTTTATATCTCGCAGATGTTACCACACGAGTCATTTTCAAAATACCTTTCTGGGGCCGCTGACCCTACCTTATCCTGCTAGACCCTTTTACAATCGTAATTTCCTACAAAATTGAAATTATTTATAAATTTGCTTTGCTCTCACTTATGGATTACCTTGAAACAAACAAATATTATTCTGGCTCTCTAGATAATATTATTGGTATGTACATAGGTACTCAAACAAATTTGCTTACATTATACTGTCTGTGAAAGCTAAATTTTTATGTCAATATTTAAATTTTTATACTGTACAAAACACAACGAAATTATTTAGAGACACATAAGCATGTTTCCTATAGAATGGGATGAAAATAGCTTCAATAATTTGTTTGCGGGTTTTGTAAAATTATTTAGAAGCGTTATACACAAATGTGCAATACGAACAAACTACTCCTTTTAAGAAAACGGGATAAGAGTAAAGATGTGAGTGCGTTTATGTGTTTTACAAATTGTCGCTTCTAATGTACATGGCAATAAACATTTTGTTAATTACGCCATCACTTACATCATTTTTCGTACATTTTAACGATGTCCTTATTTTTTCGACATGTTATTTTCAGGCGGTTAATAAATATAAAAACTCGAGATTTGATTCCACACCATTTTTTTTTTTTTTTTTTAACGCTTTAAAGTTCGATGCCTGCGAATTTTCTTGCGAACGAAAACTAAAGAATTGGCAAAGTGTATACATAAAAAGCCTTGCATGAGACTTGTGTTGAGATTGAGGTTGAGTGGATTTGACAACACACTGGAGATTTGCAATGATCAATTGGCGACGGTCATACCAATTTTGATTCTCTACGAAGAGGATGCTTTCCCACTTCGCTAATTACTATATGTATTATTTTTATGGAACATGGAGGATATTGTAGCCTTATGAAGTTTTCGATGGTCTTTGGTCAATTCGAGTACTGAGTTTGCGACACGGGAAACAAGCAAAGAGGGAAGAAAAGATTTTAGATAAATAATTGCGATTTATAACTTGTGATAGACTTGCCTAATATGATTTTATTTATTTATTTTCTTGAATTATGTATTTCTGATTTTTTTCGTTATCCGAATTACAAATGTACAGTACACATGTCTCTTGAAGCTTTACTAAATTTATTTAGTTTATTTTAGAAATTTCACTATCTTTGTTTTAAAAAATACTATTTAAGGCAAAGGCATATACTTTTCTGGCGGTCGAAAACATGATATAAGAGGATTAAATATAATCAATAGACCAAAAATGGGAGGTAAGACGATTACGAAAAGAACATTATGATATTATGGTGATACTTGCTCTATAATATCCTATTTTATTCCGTATGCACTCCATATTTCAGATATCTCTCTTTCAGATATCTCTGTTATTACAGTCGGCTGCAAAATTATTCGAGCACTGGCAATAATCCTTGCCAAAAAAAAAGTACACTTAATACAGCTTTGTTAAATAAATCCTTGTCGAGTCATGTTCTTAATCAGTCTAAGAACATGATTCGACAAGGATTTACTTAGCAAAACAGTCTTAGCAAAGTGTACTTTTTAAATATAGGAATTATTGGCTAGTGCTCGAATAATTTTGCAGCCGACTGTACATACATTGCGTATGCACTGTACGGTGCTCATTTGCTTATTCTTTAAAATCGATACATATGAATATAACCTAGTCTTCGGCTTGTCTGTCTGTACGCACTGTCTCAATCGTAAATATTTTTAGAACGCTGAAAACTGACATATATATTACTCCTGTTCGATATAGCAGGTTTCTCATAAAAAATGATGCGAATAGTATTCCGATTTGTATGTACTATGTAGGATCTCACAAAAAGATTTATATACTATATTTACGTTCTATGAGAGTGTTTTTAAAAGCATATTTTAATATTTTTATGTTTAAAAAAATAAAACACATGCATAAATATGCGTGTGTCAAGGCAAGAGTTATATCTTCTACTCTTTTAATACTAGTATTTTTTAACAATAAACATTGCTTTGATTGAGATTTTTATCTAAACATTTTATTTTTACATTTTTTTTTTTTATGATTAAATTCAAAATTTTAAACTTTAATAAATAATTATTTAATTTTTGGGAATTAAAAATATCTAGGTTTTATAGTCATATTTTTCTGTTTGTAATATTTATAATTTTCTATAAATTAAAAAATAGATTTTAGCTGTGTTTTAATTACAAAATAAAGTAAAAAATAAAAAAAGAAAAGAAAAGGGGGGGGGGGACTTTAAAAAAAAAAAAGTTATTTGCTTATCTAAACATTTTATTTTATTCTTTCTAATTAAAATAAATATTTTCTAATTAAAACAAACCTTTTTTTTAAGTTATAGAAAATTACAAAAATAGTGAAGATTACTTGGGTGTCGTATAGAGAATATTTTTACATATTGACAACGGCTGAAAAATAAAACATTACTAAACCTTAATTTTATTTCAAAAGGTCCAGGCTCGGAATCAAACTCAAAGACATATTTTGTTTCCTTGCTAGTTTATTCAATAAGCAGTAATATTTTACAAAGAATGTGAATATACGAAGTCTGTTAAAAATGTAAAAAATTTTGACGATGACAGTATGGAGTGGGGGACAAGTCCCTAATCCTTTTCGTGCTAAATCATAATCATAAGTGCCGTCCAAAGCTGGAGCGAAAAATGAAATTGCTTTTGGCGTTTATTTTTTCATTTGACAAGTTCAATTTCCAAAAAGAGCAAAGTTGTGGTATTCGTTATGAATAAACTTGTGTAATTTTTTGAAGAGGCGACCAGTAATTCATTGGCACCTGCTGCAAAATATTGGCGTGATTTCGCCAAGTTTTTAGTTCCCGGTAAATGACCAGCTAAGTAAATATTTTGTCTGGATGATGATGGAAATTAAGTGACAAGACGACACTTGAGTTATATTTCGATATAAAATTAAATGAAGTTGAATCAATTATCAAATGGGTTCACATAACAAAAGGAAAGAAATGAGTCAAAACATATTCTTTCTAGAACGAAAAAAAAATTTCATTACGTTAGAAGTGTTAAATGAATACTGGGAATAGATCAAAGATTTTGTTTCAGTCGCCTTGAAAAAGTATGAAGGAATGCATACAAAAATTAGAAAAAGTATATTATTATTATTTATAGGTTAAAAATAGTTATATCGTTATATTTAAAATAGTTGTTAAATATTAAATAATTTTATTTATAATTTTATTTATTTAGAGATTTTACCTATCTTTTAAAGAGAAAACAAATTTTATTATATGGGATAATGTACAGTCGGTAACAAAAGTGTCCGAACACTAGCAAAAATTCCTATGTAAAAAAAGTACACTTCGTACGGTTTTATTAAATAAATCCTTGTCGAATCCTATTCTTAGTCAGTGTAAGAACATGATTCGATAAGGATTTATTTAACAAAACCGTATGAAGTGCACTTTTTTTGCATAGGAATTTTTGCTAGTGTTCGGACACTTTTGTTACCGACTGTACATCACCACAAATATTACAAATAGAAATGTATAAATATAAAACCTACATATATTTATTTTTTTTTTAATTCATGAACAATAAAAAAAAATATTATTTATTAAATTTTCAAATTTTTGGTTTAATTATTCAAACAATAAAATTTTACAATCATTCATCCTTACAATCGTTTAACCGCAGCTTTAATAATTAACTAACTATAACTAACTAACTAACTAAAATAAATAAACAAAACCTTGAATCACAAATATAGAAATAAGGTAAAAACAGACAAAATAAATAAATAATATGAAATTAAACTAAATTAAAAAAAAAATTAAAAAATTAAAAAAATGGACTGAAGTGTAAAATAGTAAGCAGGTGTACTTAAATCTTTTTTTTTTTTTTTTTTTTTTTTTTTTTTTTGGTCTTCCGTTTGCGTTTTAATGTGTTTATTTTACGGCAGCTGAAATTTTATTTGGTGTACCAAAGATAAAAAAAAAAAAAAAAAAAAAAAAAAAAAATCGAATGTCGAAGAAAAAAAATTGGTTGATTAATATTTAAAATCTAGATCTAAAGATGATGTTGTGTATTTCGATCATTTGCTTGCCCGAAATAATTTAATAGCATCGAAATCCTATACTATATTTTTTCAAGAAGCTGTATTGATTGGAGAAGTAATTATTTAATTTGTTTAGATAGCAATTATATCTCTATATTATACCGTTAAAACCATTATTTCTCTATAATATTTTTACTTTTTATAATTTTAAAAATAAAGTTTAGCATTGTTTTAAATGTAAAATAAACTAAAAAAGAAAAGAAAATTAGATAAATAATTATTAATAAAAAATTCCCGTTAAGTAGTATCGGAAATTCGTATTCCATCCGTTGACGCTACCAAATAGGCCACTGGAGTGTTGACTATTTGCCCAAATAACTCGTACTTAAACAATTACTGAAAATTTAAAGGCATTTTTCTCAAGATAGTTTGTCTAGCGCGCGCTTCTTCTTTAATATATTGATACTTTCATAGTATACTACAATTGCGCGCTATTTCGTCCCAATCTGAATTTTCATGTTATGACCTCTCCTTGTTAGAGTAAAAAACTTCATTCATTTCTTCTCTTCTAACGTTGTTCGTAAATTTTGGTGTCTGTTGACTTTAAATGGCCAAAATTGCCTTGCCCCTCAAAGGGTCAACTGCTTGGCACAATAAATGTGTTAAACTGCTTGAATTTTGCTTTAAAGTTCATAAAAATCACATTTATATAACCTGTCACGAGCTCTGCGTTTCATTATATACTACTAGTTAACACCGTCATTATATAATTTACCATGTTTTTATTAACTTCTATTCTTGTTTGTTTGTTTGTTTGTCCGGTATAAATCTTGCAATCGAATTTTAACTAACTTCCCTACTACCTAGGCATTTGAAACTTCCACAGTAGTTCAGAACCCGATGACAACACAATACTTCGAAGTCGGATTTTCGAATTTTTTATTAGTTTTCTTATAATTAATTAAAATCTGAAAATAATAACATCCTAATAACGTTAAAATAGCCATTAAAATATTAGCTATAATTTAATTGTTGCCAAAAAAAATTTACGAGTTCATTTTCTTTCGACATAAAAATAAATACATTTAATTAAACGTGAACGTTAAAAATTTTTAAAAAGTTGTGCTCTATAATTCATTAGAAAATTTAAAACATGGTATATAAAAAGTTTTTTTTTTCATCTTATAATTATTTATACTAAATTTATTTTTCAACGAATTCGCATTCATTTTACAACGGATAAACTTGTCGAAAGGAAAGGAGTGTCTAATATCGTCAAAATTAATATGTGTCAATATGACATACGTGGCAATACAAGCTTTCGATGATTCATGGATAGGCTTGGAAAGGAATGTCTCTTAGCGTTAAAATTAACATATGTCAATATTAACTTGTGTGTCAGTGTGATAGGCGTCACTATAACTTCTACTGCGCATTGGATATGTTTGAGGATAGGACAGGAGTGTCTGCTGTCGTCAAAATTACAACTTGTCAAAACCACTTTACAAATACGATTGTAGCATACGAAACGATCAGCTGTTTTCGTGTTTAACATTCAACCAAATCTTAAATTTTTGTCACCCACACTGTAAAAAAAAACCTATTACCAGCTGCAATCTGTGATTTATTTTATCCAATCACAGAGAATTTCTTGCAAGAAATTATCTATGATTGGATAAAATAAATCACAGATTGCAGCTGGTAATAGGTTTTTTTTTTTTACAGTGCAATAGGTTTCAGAAATATAAGTTAATATATTTTATTAGCGTAAATACATAAGGATTTGATTTTACAGATATTATGCTTGCGAAATTATTAAATAATTTCATCCCTTTTTAACACTTTCCAACAAAGGTGAAAAGTGTTTATGACTTCGGTTTGTCTGTCTGTCTGCTCTCTAACTTCTGTAAATATTCACGGAGTTTCTTCAAACTGATATACGTTATTCAAGTTCAGTATGGAATTTTCTCCATTGAAAATAGGGTAAATAACACCAATGGTTTGTGTACAGGGACACCCGAAAGATTTACAAAGCATTGCATTCTATGAGGTATTTCTATAAACCATATTTAAATGACTTTATTTTCCCCAAATATTAATAAAATGGGCATTTATTATTCATATTCACAAAAAATGCTTTCTATGAATATGTGTGATTAACAGATTAACATTAAGATTTACGAGG
Source organism: Salticus scenicus (assembly GCA_963930645.1). Classification (NCBI taxonomy): domain Eukaryota; kingdom Metazoa; phylum Arthropoda; class Arachnida; order Araneae; family Salticidae; genus Salticus; species Salticus scenicus. The sequence goes on from OZ005656.1 coordinate 114,444,770, forward strand.
CCACACAAACGTTTTCAGTTACATTAAGTTCTATTATTGCAAATTGCTGGAATTGTATATTCGTTTGCATTAAGCGTTTTTAACAATTTTTAACATTTTTTTCTGACAATTTTTAAGAGTAATAATGATTTAAATTATAGTTCGACTTTCATGAGTTGGCACCTGTCAATCATGCGTGACGTAGGCAGCGACGATTCTATTACCTTGAAATCGGTTGAGGGGGAAAAGGGAGGTCGTCTGCTATGTTTACAAGTTTTGCGACATTTTGGCGATTTTTTTTTTAAAATTATTATTTATCTATTTATTTCCAAATTAAGAGAACTTCTGGGCTTTCTAGTATGTAATATTAAAAGTAATAATTCTTTATTTTTATTTTTCTCTTTTTTAAATCATTATTTAAAAAAAAAAAAAAAAAAAAAAAAAAAAAGAAAAGAAAATGATTGATTATTTTAAAAATCGAATGAAGAATTACACTCCAATAATTAGATTTCTAGAAAATTTGATTTTTTTTTTTTTTTTTTTTTTAAATATTTAGACCTAATACATAGAAATTTAAAGCCATCATAACAATAATATAAGAAATTATCTCATTTATTTATAATTGGTGTGAATGCAAATATTCTTAGAGCTATTGTACATAATTGCAAATATTTTGAGAGTTATTGTACATAATACTGTAAATTATGTGTACAGCGCAATTTATTTTAATAAATTTCCCCATTTGTTCATTCAATATTTTAAAAAAGTTTTTCTTAATTTAAAAAAAAAAAAAAAGTATTATTATTTTTTTTTCCCAATTTTTATTTTTTAAATCTTTTCAAACAAAATTAAGAAGTGTTAATGACTTTGTGTCGTCTGTCTATATTAGTCCACCTTCCTAAATATGCTTGGGTAATCATAAATTAGATACATTAGTACAGGGCATTAAATTATACCTAATGAAAAAAAAAAAAAAAAAAAAAAAAAAAAAAAACTTTTAAGTGCATTTTAACAACTACTTTAGCGTAAATACCTCGAAATTTGTAACTGTTATAAGAGAATATCTGTTGACAATGGATTTGATCTCAGTACCTCCAACTCTGAATACTGAACTTCCCAGCAGCTAGTGGGGAGTGAATAAATTCAAATACATTATGCGATGAAAGTGAAAATTGTTCGAAACATTTTCAGCTGTAATTTATTATTATTATTAACCTATATCTTTAATATTTTACGCGCTATACATGATGCATATATTTTCTTATACACTATACGGAACAACGGAATTGCAGAAATGCAGCCTAATTTGTACTTTATCTTTAAAAGTAAGACTATTAAAGTCTCTTTCTCTGAAATAGAAATGAAAGTGAGTAGACCGGCAGTAATTTATAATCTATATTAGCAGCACGATTTTTCTTTCTTGTTTAAATGCATTGCTAACAACATCTTTATCTAAATAAGGTATTAGTGCCTATCGAAAAGGCAAGCATAAGTGAAGGTTTGTTGTTGTTATTATTTATTAGGTCCTTAATTTTTAAATGTTAACACATATTCTTTTTAACGGACAAAACGGGATTTCAGCTGGCGAGAAGTAAAAATTATTGGCTTGATGCTATTGTCATAGCAACCTTATTTTTTCCCCACCCATTCATTCTTTTCAAATCGCGCGCCCCTTCCTTAAAGTAAACTCTTCTAAAAAGAGGAGGGACGAAGGGCCATCTCGTGATAGGTGAACTATAGTCTATCTGTCGGCTTTTCTGTCCGTCTGACTGCATGTCTGTCTATCCATCTTTCAGGCTCTAGTGTTGGCACGTATCTATAGAATTTCTTTAAAATGATATATGTTATTTAGGTATACTGTGTCATTTTCTTTATTTAAAATGGCATAAATAGCACCACTGATTTGTTTACAGGGGCATGAAAAGAATGTCAATGCGTTGCCTTTCATCAGAGTCATTTTTATTAATGTTATAAATAATTTTGTACGGTATAAATCTTAATGAAATTGACATTTATTCTTTAAAAGATGAAGAAAATGTTTTCTGTAGAATATGGTATGTTTAACGTTAAGATTTACATGGATGCACTAAAATATCCAGATACATTAAGGGCTACAATAGGAAATTGTTGGAATTGCATTTATTACATTTGTGTTGAACATTTCTAACACTTTCCAACAATGTTTAAGTGTGATTATCAGTTCAATTAGTCAATATGTCTGCATTTCAGTTCTGTCTGTTCATTGCGTGATTACGTAGGCAAAGTACATTGAAGTTTAAACGATGCAACGAGAACATGCAGTTGGAAAGGTTAATAATCGATGCAAAGTGCAAGATTTTTCCTTTTTGTTTATTGTCTCTTGCTTATAGAAGAAAAGTAAAGAAATGATGAAATTTTGGGTGGAATTTTCGAAATTGCATTTTTGCTATGATTACACGTTTTGATGTTCCCTGAATCCGAAAATAATATTTTTATAGGGGATCTATGCATGTGTCTGTCTGTAAGTCTGTTATCAGTATAAATCAAAAACAATTATCAGCAGAAAGTCTAAACTCAATATTCTAGATCTGTATAATATTCAGGGTTACTCAAGTTTAGCTGAATAATTACAGAGAGTTGTGTTTCGCCAATAATTTTCGGAATGATTTTAAGTAAATTTTAAAATCTAATAATTCTAAATGCTTTATGAATATAACTACAATTTTTACATGGTCTTGCTTAAATCTACCACTAACTGGGCCATCAATTAGGCGATCAGAGTAAAACCAAAGCAGGCTATTTCCTTATAATAGGTATCTTGTTTGTTTAGGCAAAGCGGGAAAGCATATGTTCCGTGGAGGCTCAAAACTGTGATGGCATGTCTCCGGACCACCTTTGAAATGAGTCCCAGATCGTTGCCAATCGCCCATAATGTAGCACTAGTGCGACGTAAAATTCACTCAACGTTAGCCTTGCTTATTTTGGTAAATATCTTGTAAGTTTCATACATTGAATTCCATGGCTATTGAGTTGTAGATATCACGCGATTTGGGAATATTGCGTATGTTAGACGCAATATTCCCAAATCGCGGCACATGCAAAATTCTAACCAGAATCAACTTATAAAAGTCCAACTAAATATAAAATTTCATGTAATTCTGTAAATTAGTTTTTGAATTACAAAGAAGGGAATTTTATGTAACAGATAACCCAAAACATACCATAAAAATCGCAAGTAAGAAAATTTCACGAATCTAATGCATTCTTCTTATTTAAATAGAAATGACATGTAATTATTTATGCAACAACCTGAAAGGGTACTGTAAAACACGAACATTCGCGAAATTTAAACAGGATGTTACGGTCATCTACGACGCCATTTCTGGCGAATAGGGTGTGTGTTGTGTAACATTTATAGTTTGTTTAAAGGGCTGTACAAACGAAATTTATTGCTTATGGTTCTTTCTGAAAACCTCGCAGCAGGTTAAAAATACATTATCTTGCATGGTTTGTGACTGTTTAAAGTGTCGTTTAAAAGTCGTTTAAAAGTCGTTGTCGTTTAAATCACATTTCCTAAAATTCTATATTTTAGCATTCGACATAAGAAATAAAATTGAGATTAGTACAGTCGGTAACAAAAGTGTCCGAACACTAGCAAAAATTCCTATGTAAAAAAGGTACACTTCATACAGTTTGTTAAATAAATCCTTATCGAATCATGTTCTTATACTGACTAAGAACAGGATTTGACAAGGCTTTATTTAACAAAACCTTATAAAGTGTACCTTTTTTACGTAGGAATTTTTGCTAGTGCTCGGACACTTTTGTTACCGACTGTACACTGATCTGATTGCCTATCATTCGAATATGTTAAATTAAAATTTAAAATATTTGGAGAAGACTTAATTGATCTCTTTTAACACAATAGGCGAAATACAGTCAAAGTTGGTCATAAAAAAAAGGATATATTTTTTTTAATCTGTGTCAAGTCGTCAAAAATTACATATTTAGTGAAAATATTGTTTTCCTTAGTTCATTTCTTTATCAATTTGAAACGCTTATAGTGTATTAAGCAAATGAATAACATATCATTCCTTTCCTTTTGCATTCGTGCTTATATTCTTTTCTCCTGATCCTCCCTAGTCACGTTAAATTATTTCGAAACAATTGCTGCGCGCTTTTTCAATTTGAGGTGGTTGTTTACAAAGTTCTTCTTATTATTTTTAGCATTTTATCTGTAGTTTACAACGCTAATAATAAAATTTATTGAAAATTAAAAATTATACAAATTATTCAACCGATATTTTATAGCATAATGAGAAATAAAAATTGATTTTCTTCCCATTTATATTTAATTGAATCGGGAAATTATGATATAATCACTAAAATTAGATTGTTTTTAATTATCTCACAATAGTTTGTTTTAAAACGGTATATTACTTAATATTACATAACGTGTGTAAAAATCTAATAAAGGCTTTTAAACTATTTATAGATTTTATAATCTGTATTCTTTTCATAAAAGAAAGAATATTAAATTATAACTTTTAGTCCTTTTGCAGTTAAATAAACACTTTATTTTTATCCTAATTCATAATTGCGAAATCTTGCGTTGCATACATTTTCTAGAGTAGCTAGCCTCATAATGCAGCTAGAAACTGGTTTTCTAGTCAAGGTAAAAATTTATTTACTTTTTTATTTTTCTATACCAAGGAAAAGTCTGAAGACCAGAGTTTCTTTCTGTCAGCCCAGTGTAGTTCGGCCTGGTTTGCGAAATTGTCCACGGAAAAGCGCTTGTTACGAAGGACAGAACATGATAAAAGATGGTCATAATTCCTAAAAGTTTCCCTCTAAACAAAGAGGGCAGTCAGCAGAAGGGGAAAGATCAATGCAGTGCAGATGACTTAAAAAAAAAGTCATGTGGAATTATGATTCGAAAATTGGCAGTGGCCACATACCTAGGGAAATTGCCTGGAAGGTGAGTCAAAAGGTTTCTTTAGAACTTTCCTATAGTCTGAGTCACAAGATAATTCTTAACTGCACTATCTAAGTTACGCCTTATCTCACTACAAATAATAAAGTAAGGACAGGGACAATATGGCTGAGGCAAATAGCAGCCATCCTTAGCCAGCCGGTCAGCGCATTCATTGCCAGGAATACTACAGTGGCTTGGGTTCACTGCAAAGAGACATTCCAACCATTTTTTAAGAGTTTGTCGAGCTTGATTCGAGTTTTAGTAGAAACATCATCATTCCATATGGATACCAGAGTTTGAATTGCAGTCTGGGAGTTGGGAGTCAACAAAGAAAACTGCTTTTGTGTGAGTTATAACACTTGAGAATTTAGAGGCAACTTGGCTGATAGCCTCAATTTCAGCATCAAAATTAGTTGCGCGAAAACCGACCGCAACATATTCTTTAAAGATATCTTTACAATAGTAACCTGAACAACAATAAAAATTTATTTACTCAACGATAACATTTTAAAATGTTTTATTTTCTTATATGTTAAATATCCCATATACGAAAATTCCAAAATTTACGATTAAAAAATTATTCTTCATAGTAAAGTGTACGGAATTTCTTGTGAAGAACTCAATAGGTTCACAATCCTTTTCATTACTTGACACTACATCGCATTCGTTAAGTTTAAAATTTTTGTGATATTACAATGTAGTAGGTGATCAATTTTTGCGATAACGACAACAGTTGTTTTGTCAACCGTTGTGTATGTCGAGTTAGTCAGACATACGAAATCGAAGCTATTTCTAGAATTATAAATTTCTTTCAAATTTGGTACAGTATTATCAGATTGTAGAGTTTTTTATTTAATAATTACCACTGATTTTGAAGAATGATATTTGATATATATATATATAATAGTCGATTGGACAAACGTACAGTTACATAAAAATTGTAATTAAAAATTAGTGAAGTATTAGGAATAAAAATATCACTGATATTTGGCAGCACCTAATTAATATCGATTGTAAGAAAATATTTTCGAATTTGTTCCGCAGCTTAAGACTTGCAAAAATGTTCTGTTTTATTGTAGAATCGATTTCCCTGGTCATCAATACGATCTCTTACGTAATTTTTTAATGTCACTGTCACTTTTGGGTTCGCTGTGATCAATTTCGTTTAGCATTAAAACCGCCACCACATATGTCTTGTACTTGCGCAATGGTCTAATCTAAAAGCATCAATTTATTACGGATTGTCAGTAAACTTTACACCACTATTTTTTAATAGCATTCCTTTAAAATATTTATCTGCAATTAAACAAGACGAAGATTACTATTTGTAAATGGTGAGAAAAAATTCGTGATAACTTGGCACCCATAGATTTCTGATTATAATATTGAAGTGTTTTCAGTTGCATTCTTATTATTCAAATAATCTAAAAAATTCGCAACCTACCAAAATCTTTATGTTTACGGAAAATAAAAAAAAGTTGCACATTAAATATTTCTCTCCCTCTCTCACACGTACACACACACACACAAATAAAATAAAATAAATAAATAAATAAAATAAAAATAATAAAAGGAGAGGGGGTTTAAAATTATGGTTAGGTATATAGTTAATGAGATATAATTCTTGATTTGCTCATCTGGTAGCCGAATGTTTTTCGCCTTGTCCTTCAATTGCAGGCCCAGGCATGGTTGTTTGTAGTGGTTTTGGAATCCATTTCAAGTTTTAAGTACCCTGACATCTTAATTACCCATTTTATTTTTTATTTTTATAATGTTTAGGTTTAGTTCAAGAACAAAAAAAAAAAAAAAAAAAAAAAAAAAAAGATTCTAATGTACACATTAGGCTTTTTCATATGGTAGATAGCGATATAAAATTACCAGAGGAAGATAATAACTCATTTATATCACAAATGGGATTAGTCTATTAACCGCATAATCAACACTGAGTTTAATTTCTTTTAGAAATTTTGAGTCTAGCCACTACATCCAGCTTAATGTAACAATTAAACTAATTTCTCTTTGTAAGCGTGGAAATAGATACAAAGAAACGAAATCGTTTGTATGTAAAATAAATTAACATATTCCTTTACTTAACCTGTTTTTATAATATCCTTAAATTTGTCTTCCACAACTTTGCATCCGGATGTGCAATTACCTAAGGAATCCGGAGGTCATATTTTATCCTCTTAGAGGCCAGCTTCTGCAGATTGCTACAGATTTTTCGATTTTTCAATCACTTGTCCGCTGGTATTTCTAGAGTCTGCGTAAACTTTGCTATAATTACACTCTCTGCCTCTGGAGATCGGCTCATTGTTGTATTACAGGGCAGGCAAAGAAAAAAAGAACTAATAAATCGGTGCACCTGAGAACAACAATACTACTAAAAAATACCAAAAAAGAACTCCAAAGAAAAGTTTGAAAGCATCTCCATTTGAGTTCGCTCTGGCCATCGTTCAAGGTTACCACGTCTTCAGTGCGTAATTGGTTCAACCTTTAACCTGCCCCCTCTCGATTTGCTCTCAAGAGAGAGGAGGGGAACTCAAAGAAGTTGTAGTCTACTTAACAGGTGAGTGTTTGTTCTGGACATTTACATACAGCAGTTCACACCTCACGTTTGTATTTGCTTAATTACGATATAAAAACCCTTGACATTATAACAAAAGGTTAGAAAACCTGAAACACAATATTACTTTGTTGTGCCGCGTTTTGTATACAAAGGGAAAATAAGAATTAAATATCACGTAAAACTGATTTGCTGGGAATTACTACAGAAGATTTTGGAGGAAAAGTAGTGTAATATAAACAAGAAGAAAAAATCATGCGGTACGAATTGATTACTAACACTTTCCAATAATGTACATAATCATTGTATCGTGTAACTTTCAATGCTCTTTGCTTACGTAATGACACAACGGACAGACAGTAGTTCTGAAAGGCATACAAAAAGACTTATGGAATTCATAATCACTCTTAAACATTGTTAGAAAGTGTTAAAAAAAGCTTAACACACACGCACACACACACACACACACAAAATAGCTCTTATATTCTAATTGCAGCCCTTAATGTATCTTAATATTTTAGTGTAGCTTTGTAAATCTGAAGGTTAACAAAATCATATTCTATACAAAATATTATTTTAGCATATTAACAATAAATGTTAATTCCTTTATGATCTTTACAATATAAACTTCATTAAATGTAATTTATAAAAATGTCTGTCCGTAAATGACATTTTTTTTTCTTGGAGTATCCCTGTACACAAACCAGTTGCGCAGGTCCCATTAATGCCATATAAAATAGGAAACATTCCATAGTGAATTTGAATAACATCTACATTTTTTTTTAAATTCTGAAAATATTTACGGACTTTGACAGCAGGCAGACGGATAGATAGACAGATAGACAGCCGGACAGATAGATACAGAAATTGAAATCATATTCACACTTAAAAAATATTTAAAAGTGTTAAATCGCTTAATGTTAACAAAAAGGTAATTTCAGCAAATTTCCAATAAAAATTTTCAATGTAGCTGAATATTTTTGTGTGGCCCTATAAATCGAATGCTAATTATGCTACATTCTGCTGAAAGCATTCCTTTGTGCATATGAATAACATATTTCAATTCTATTAAGATTTGTTCAAGGTAAAGGTATTAAAATTTGGTTTATAGAATACCTCTCACAGAACGAATGCTTCGGAATATTTTGGCTGTCCCTGTACACAAACCATTTGTGTACTCCATTTTCTATATCAAACATCCAATAAGGAACTTAAATAACGCAATTTCATTGAATTTTGTGTAAAATAAAGTAATTAAAATATAGTTTATAAAAATACCTCTCATAGAACACAATGCTGTGGAATACTTTTGGGTGCCCCTGCACACAAACCAGTAAAGTTATTCACACCATTTTCAATAGAGAACATCCGATAGTGAACTTGAATATCATATATCAGTTTCAAGATATTCCATGAATATTTACGAGAGTTAGAGCGCGTATAGACAGACGGACGGACAGACAAACAGACAAACCAAAATCGCTAACTCTTTGCAACCTTATTGGAAAGTGTTAAAAACATTTTAAAGTGATAAAATCGATTAATATTAACGAAAATGCAATTCCATCAAATTTCTAATAATTCTCACTAATGTAACTATATTTTTGTGTGGCCCTGTTAACCAAATGCTGATCATACTGTACTCTATGCAAAACATTCTTTTATAAATATGAATAATATATTTTAATTTTATTAAGATTTGTTCAAAGTAAAGTTCTTAAAATTTGGTTTATAGAAATACCTCTTTTAGAACGCAATGCTTTGGATTACTTTCGGGTGTCCCTGTATACAAACCAGTGATGATACTTACTTCATTTTCAATGGGGAACATCCGATAGTGGACTTGAATAACATATTTCAATTTCATTAAGATTTGTGTAAAGTAACGGTTATAAAATATGGTTAATAAAAATACCTCTCATAGAACAAAATGCTTTTGAATACTTTTGGGTGTCCCTATGCACAAACCAATAAAGGTATTCACTCCATTTTCAATGAAGAACATCCAATCGTGAACTTGAATATAATAAATCAGTTTCAAGAAATTCCATGAATATATATGTGAGTTATAGACAGGCAGATAGACGGACGGACAGACTGACAAACCGAAGTTATTAATATTTTTCAACAAATTGGAAAGTGTTAAAAACTTTTAAAAGTGATAAAAACGGTTAATATTAACGAAAATGCAATTCCAGCAAATTTTTAATAATTCTCATTAATGTAACTGAATATTTTTGTGTGGCCCTGTAAATCTAATGCTAATTATACTGTATTTTATGGAAAGCATTCTTTTGTGCTTACGAATAATATATTTTAATTTTATTAAGATTTGTGCAAAGTAAAGTTCTTAAAAATTGGTTTATGGAAATATCTCTCATAGAACGTAATAGTTTGGAGTACTTTCGGGTGTCCCTGTGTACAAACCAGTGATGGTATTTACTCCATTTCCAATGAGGAACATCCGATAATGAACTTGAATAACATATATCAATTTCATTAAGATTTGTGTAAAATAACGGTATTAAAGTATGGTTTATAAAAATACCTCTCATAGAATACAATGCTTAGGAGTACTTTCGGGCGTCCCTGTATACAAGCCCGTGATGGTATTTACTCCATTTTCAATGAGAAACATCGAATAGTGGACTTGAATAACATATTTCAATTTCATTAAGATTTGTGTAAAGTAACGGTATTAAAATATGGTTTATAGAAATACCTCTCATAGGACACAATGCTTAGACAGACAGACAAACCGAAGTCATTAACACTTTTCAACCTTGTTAGAAAGTGTTGAAAATGAAAAGATAAGATAAAGGTTAAAACAAGAACGCAAAATCATGCGGTACTCATTGATTATTAACACTTTCCAAATTAACGTAATTGTTGTATTGTACAACTTTCACTCTTTGCCTACGTAATCACACACGGGCAGACAGTACTTCTGAAAAGCATACAGGTAGACTAATTGTATTAGTAATCATTCTTAAACATTGTTAGGAAGTGTTAAAATTGCTTGACACTAAAGAAAATGTAGCCTTTATATTCTAATTGCAGTCCATAATGTATGTGAATATTTTAGTGTAGTCCTGTAAATCTGAAGGATAGCAAATCATATTCTGTACAAAATATTGTTTTAGTATGTTAAAAATCAATGTCAATTTCTTTATGATAATTAAAATGGAATGTTCTTTAAATGTAATTTACAAAAATGTCTGTCCTAAAATGGCATTTTTTCCCCCTTCTTTTGTTGTCCCTGTACACAAACCAGTTGCATAGGACATATAAATGTCATTTAAAATAGGGAATATTCCATATTGCATTTGAATAACATACATAATTTTGTAAAAATTCTGAAAATATTTACGGACGCTGGGGCTTGCAGAGGGACAGAGAGACAGATGGACAGTCGGACAGATAGATACCTAAATTGAAATCATATTCCCACCTAATTGAAATCATATTCCCCCATTTCAGTATTTGATATAAGTAAGTAATACAAAATTTATAAATAATTGTGAAAAAAGAAAAAGAAAAACCAACACTAAAAACAAATATCAAACTTTATTCAAGAATTTGCATTATACGTATAATAAGCAATTTTCTCACAATTAAGCAATTCTGCCACATGTTAATCAACAAGAGATTAATCATACAAAAAAAAAAAAAAAAAAAAAAAAAAAAAAAAAAAAAGAGTCATGACGTAACGTAGCCACTCAATATAAAACACACTCATATCAAAATATATTTAACATATCTAATAACAATGCTACATAAAAAAAAGCTCAGAAATTCCGATATGTACATTAATTTACATTGTAGACACTTTGTTTTTCTTGTTTGAGAAAAACCACTATTTACATTATCAGGAAAATAAGATCATCACCAATTTATGTAGTTTTTACGTGTAAAAGTAAAATGATATTGAGCGCTAAATGTTATTGAAATTCTACATTGTTAGAAAATAATAAAATGTTCGTAAATGGCAAAAAAAAAAAAAAAAAAAAAAAAAAGTACGATTGGTAATTATTTATGCCTGACATTTTTCAAATTTTTTTTATAAAATTTATAAGCTTTTTTACTTACTTAAATGAAGATAAATTTTCTCTCAGTGGAAAATCACACCAGATCGCCATAATTTATCTGACATGTTTCAATGAAATATCAACTGTCGAATTATTTCCTGAGGTCATCTTTTGAATCAAAATTAAATTCTATACAAAGGGAATATACAGCTATTATTATCAACTTTATTTTCATATCTTTTTATTTCTTGTATTTTCTTGTGTTATAAAATAATATATTAAATACAAATTATAGTTTTTTCTGTTATTTTTTATATATTTTGACTATCAAGTTGATAGTTATAAGAGGTATGTCTAGTTTATTCCAGAGCTTTTTAGAACCCTCTTTTTATTCACACCACTTTTTTTAAAGAGTAATTTTCTCAAATATGTAATTTCTATTGAATAAGAAAAAAATTACTCTTCAAAAAAAAAGGGGGAGTGAAAAAAGACAGGTACAAACAATTCTTCGTAATAAATCAGAAAGTTTAGTGATGCACTACCCATTTTGTTTCTATGCATGTCTGCTTTTAATTGCATCAGAATAGACCTTCTTTTGTATATAATCTTTCACACATCATTCAACTAATTTAAAAACAATAAAAGAAACTAAAAGAAATTGACACTGAGAAGTAAAAGTGGCTACGTTAATCAACATATACAAAAGAGAGAAAAGAAATCGAAATATTATTTTACAAAATAAATAAAGTTCTCACAGTTTACAAAGGCTTAGGAACTTAGATATGATTCATTTGATCGTTGGAAGCCACAAATAATGTATAGCATGACTTCTTTAAGGAAGAAGACAGCCTGACTAACATTGTGCAGGCAACCTGTCCGAAATTTTATTCTGGTGAATTTATTTCAGCACGATTTACTTTATAGGAACTGTTTTTTGTTACACTGTATATCACACAGGAAAATGTCTAAGCCTAACCGAATCTGTAAGTACATGAACCTTCATAGAAATTGGAAATGATACATGCAAAATAAATTTAAATATAGACATTTTAATAATAAAATAGAGTTGTTATCTCAAGGAAATGTATTGAAAGGTATAACAAATCAAGATTATTCTTTTCCTATTTCAATAAATGTAAGAAACTTTTATTTTAAAAATTTTCTGACAGTTCTCTACAGACAAACTAAAAAAAAAAAAAAGAATCATTCTAGACAAACATTTCTTTTCAAAATTAAGATTGTAAATTTAAGTTGTAAGTGTAAATTACTTTACACATTGAGATTATAATTGTAAAGCTACATTGAAAAAAAAAAATAATAATAATAATATAAAAAATGTACATTGAAAAAAAATGTATATATATATATATATATATATATATAATTAAAAGTATTACATTGCATAGGGAATAATTAAAAAAAAAAAAAAAAGTATAATTTATGAAATTGATTGTGAATATGTACTTGCAAAGTGTTTTAGTAATAATTACGCCCTATGTAGAAACAACATATTTTATATTTTTACAAAAAAAAAAAAAAAAAAAAAGAATGCTAAACAAATTAAAATAAATTGTATAATTTTTTTAATTAAGAACTAAGGAATTTGAAACAAGTTTTTTTTTTTTTTTTTTTTTTTTCATATTGATGTATTTCTTCTCATTCTTTCAAATATAGAAATCATCCCTATATTTAATAATTATTAATAAAATTTATCTTTTATTTACTAATATTGTTATTAAAGTTATTTTAAAACACTGTATAATATTTTTGCACTGGATTTTACATGATTTGATACATATTTTTGTAATGGTTTTACAGGAAAAATATTAAAAGAAAAATTTTTCTGAAGAAACAATTCTAAAGCTTCCAAAAGAAACAATTTTCTAATTTACAAAGATCATTCCCAATTTTCACAAAATAACAGACAAAAAATCGATGAAAAAGTTATAAAGAAACGGACTAGTATAATAATGTCACTTGAAATAGTTCAGTCAATGTAGAGTCTTCTACTATTAGGAAATCCAAGAGTCACTTTCAAAAACAGTCATTTGATTTCACAAACTCACTTAATTTTTAAAATCTTTATAGAGTTTCTTTTAAAAAAATCGTTTTAGATCGCTGAAAGTCAGTTTTAAAAGGCAATCACTGATAGTCGTTTAAACAAGGCACATAAAATATTTTCTAAGATGTGGAGAGTTCTTGGCAGTATCCCGCACTGCATACCAGTTTCTTGTTCAAAAAATATGACTATACACACTGTCCAAAGATAATAAAAACCTTTGTAATAATATAAATGTATATATTGCTAAAATAAAACATCTTTGCACCCAGAACTTTCACATTTTAACACTTGAGCAGTCCATTATACGTTAGAAGATTGGAAGAAGGAAAATTGCTATTAAGGCTATTGAAGGTAATAAAAAGCCACTTGTCGTTTTATAGGATTTGTTTAATATATGTTCTTCTTCTTTGGTTGAACCTGCAATAAAATATCAAAATTTTTACATAAAAATAATGTCACATAAATTAAAAAAATTATAAACATGCTTTAATTCTAAAATGTAGTTTTTTTTTTTTTGTCCCTTTTATTTTTATACAAAAAAAAAAGCTAATAGATGGGAAATGCTGGATTCGATCCCAGGCCGTGCTCGTCGGCTTAGCCTTTCAGAGTTTTTTGTGGTTTTCTCCGAAACTCGCGTTAATACGGACTTGGAACCCTTAGAAGGACCCCTTCCCCCACGGAGAGCGAACCACCCAGGACTAGGATCTTCGTGTAGTCATTTGGCATTAATCTTAACAATGGCAACAATAATAATAATAATAATAATTGCATTAGCTTAATTATTTTTTTACACTTTTTAAATTAATTTTATATAAATAGATCTATTTCCTGATTAGAATAAACCGTGTAGCCCAGTCGGTTCAGGGCCGGGCTCGTAATTGGAAGATTGCGGGTTCGGTACAAGAGCCGGTCAAAGACCGTCATGTACACTAATGGTAACCTGTACACGTAAAATCTGTCGTGAATGAAATCTCCTCCATGTTCCCATCAAAAGTTATACCTCTGGGGGACACCAAAGTGAGAAAGCCATCCCTTCCGTGGAAGATCAAAAATTGTGATGGCATGTCTCCTGACCACCTCTAGGGGTGAGTCCCAGACCATCGCCAATTGCACACTGCGTAGCACTAATGCGATGTAAAACCCATCCATCCATCCATCCATCTGATGACTATAAATGACTGAAAATATTTTTCAAACTTTGTGTGGCAGCAGTTTTTTTTTTTTTGCTCTCGTGTAAAACAATTTCATCGGGATTTGCACAAGGTTTTGTTTAAACTATGAAACCAATTCAGCTGATTCTTTTTCCTCCTTGGTTATAAAGCATAGTTGCAGGAAGATATTGCGCATTGGCAGTTCCTCAAAATTTTAAATAAAATTAAAATTAAAAATTTTCAAATTTGAAAAAAAAAAAAGAGGAGGGCTAAAAATCAAAATTATAATCATTTCGTAGAATTTAAAATTGGAGAGAAAAAAAATTCTCAATTAACTGATAATAAACAAATCGCCAAAAAATTAACAAAATTTGTCAAGTTGTTTGCAAAAAAATATGTCCCTCAGTTGTGTTCTCGACGTAAAGACTTTTTAAAATCCATAGTTTCAATTCATATTTGAAGATTTAAGATTGGAACAGAAACAATTAACTGATATTTTAAGTAACATTTGTTGAAGAAATCCCCCAAAAAATCACCAAAATTCATCAAGTGGTTTGGAAGAAACGAGATATCAATGGTTGAATGGTTGTTTGATTCAGTTTTACGTCACACTAGTACTCTGCTGTGGGTAATTGGTGACGGTCTGGGTCGCACCCCTAAGTTGGCCAGGAGACATGCCATCCCAAACTTGATCCTGAACGGAGAGGATGGCTCCCTCGCTACAGTGACCCACAGTTAAGTTTCTTGAATGCATTTTATGAATCATCATGGAAATTTAGTGTGAATTCTCTCGCCTGGCGCTGCAGAATACTCTTTTTAACAGAGGTTTGATGATTATCACCTTATACGTTCCTAAAGAAGCATTAGTGCAGTACAAAGTAGCACTATTATGCAACACAACTAATAATCAAAGGTATTTTTTTAATGAGTCTGATGTCCATTTACCAAATTTATCGAAACGGTACAGTTGGTACACCCAATAACGATACCCCCAATTTATTGGTCATTTTCTCCGCTTGTTTAGTTCGTGGTTTTTAGCGTCACGGAATTAAAAAAAAAAAAAACTACCAAACAAACACACATTTTAGTAGTCTAGTTTCGTCACTTTTAAGAACAAGTCGGTTTTTCGTAGAAATTGAGGACGTTCCACAATTTTGCAATTGATTTTTATTCTAAATCTCTTACCATTTCTGATTTTAGGAATGTTAATTACGTTGTTGGTCACTAAATGGTGCTGTAACCGATCTTATTTGTAGTGCATAGCCACTTTATTATGCCTAGACAAGTTTAAGGCAGTAAATATGTTCGTTCTTAAGTTAAGATGGTTGGGCAAAACTTTATTAATCACCCTTTTGGTGTGCATATGCGCGTGCGCGTTGTGCATACTCTCCTCCCGAAAAAAGAAAGAAAAAAAATCTGTCTTCGACAGAATTTAATTTAGTACGACAGGACTAATTTGTGTATCACTATCTCATTATTATTATTATTATTTAATTGACTTTAAAAAGCTTCCTCGAGTATTCGGAAGATTTCACCGGCATATATTAAGAAGATATAGCCATACATTCAGAAACCATTATCAATACACAATACATATCAAAAGCAATAGCCAACAAATATTCAAAAGCCATAAACTATACACATCCTAAAGGTCTTGCCAGTAAATATTCTGAAACCATTTTCTACATATATTCTGAAGTTATAGCCAACAAATATTCAGAAACCATAATCAATACATATTCAGGAAAATATCGTCAACACATAGAAGCCATCATCAATATGTATTCAAAAGATATCACCAACAAATGTTCAAAAGCCCTCACCAATACATATTCAGAAAATATCTCCAGCAAATCCATAAACCACCCCCAACATATACTCAGAAAATATTGCCAATAAATATTCAGAAATCATCCAATTTCAAAAATGTTGATGGTCTCGGATGCCAAGATTGGAAATTGGTTTCTACATATAAGCAAGGTATAATTTCTAGCTTATCAGTAGATTTTGAAAAATGTAAAAGTTTCTACGGATTTGACAAAATATTTTAAGATATTTTGAGAAATTAAATGTTAAAACTGAGTGTTGGAGGGCATCTTGGCAAAATCAAAGTGAAATGGTAATAACGCAAAATCGATGTCTGAAAGAAATAGTCCTGCCGTACTAAAAAAAGAAGAAGAAAATTATACGGCCTTGCTATAAAGATTAATGCGAGGTTTATTGAATTAAACAAATAAGTATACTTACGTGTAGGTGATTTGCGATCTTTGGTATCCAGTTTGTTGTCGTTTTCTTTGTGGTACCAAAAGGGATCATTAGGAACAGGTCGGTAGAGCGGATCATCTTCAGGACCCATCGTAGGATAGCGAGGGCGAGTCGATACTGATAGTCCCAAATCAGGACATGAAGCTGAAAAATAAAAGGCAAAAAATCATTTAATGGGTTAATTGAGAAAACAAATCCCTCATTCAATTCAGATGTGTATTCTTAATATGACAAAGTACAAAATAAATATATATTGTGATACTGGAACAAGGAAATCACAAAAATATTTTTAAATCTAACATCAAATATGTATTTCTCCTTTTCTTAAAAACAGCACAATTAACACAGATATGCTATTTCTGTATTTAATATTGAATCTCAAATATTCTCGCACCATTTTAATAATGCAGTAATAGTTAAAGTGGCCTATTTTTTAAAACGTATTACGTCAAAATTATCAAATATTAATTTTTTGGTTATGTAAAAATCTTTAGCGGTATTTAATAACCCTACCAACAGATTTCGATACAAGTTGAAAAAGCATTTTTAGATCACTGGCAAACTCATAGACGTCAGTTTAGAAATTTCATCTTTGAATCCAGTGTTCGGAAAATCTAGAACGACAACTTATTACTAAACTAAATACATGTTATGTAACATAAAACTATGTTTATTAATACATAATAAGCTTTTAACATATTTCTAAAAACTTATTGTAGTCAGTTAAAATTTAAATAGGTTTATTAAGTTTGGGATTGCTAAGGATATCTGTAGCATCTGTTTTCGTTCAAACTGGAATGTTCTTAACAAATATATTTCATTATTTATCATACAATTCACATTAGTAAGAAGCTTTTCTCTAAAACTCAAGCAATTAGTATCAGAATTGTGAATAAAATGCTTAAACTGAATGAAACATTTCTTGTATACAAAACAAATATTTTATCTAATTGTTGTTAAATTTTATTGTGAGGAATAATAGAATGTTTTACTTACCATGCTTTGTGATTTTCATTCCGTATATAAGGGGATCTTCGCCTCTAATACAGCTGTGCCCAGCTTCCTTGATATATGCTTCTTTGCCACTTTGAAGAACTTTTCCAGACTGCCGGGGAGAAAAAAAAAATCAATTTTGTATATTTACAGAAATTAATAAGATAAACTTATATTCGTGCTATAAATAAATTAGAAATATTAGTAAATACATTTTTGTGATAAAACATTCTGCGTATTTATATTTTGAAATATAACTTCAAGTATTCTCATTAAATCATAAAGAACAGACGAGAGAAAAAATGATTAATATTAGGGAAAACTTTTAACAAAATAAATAATAAACAAAGAAATATATTTAGAAAATAAAAACTAATAAAAATTTATAGTACTTTAAATTGAATAAATATAAACTAAATTATCAATTAAAACAAACTAGTATCGCCCAGTGGTCGAAACTCGACCATTTGTTTGTGCAAAGCGAGGCAAAGCAAAGTTATTGCCTTGTCCTAAACGGAATGCAATTGCAACACAACTGCGGCAATTGTTTGCCGATATTCACTCCAACTGCATCAGCAGAGTTTTACTTAATATAACTATTTCTCTCTGTAGATGTTAGTCTTTCCTGAAATGAGAGAAAATCGCAACGTGAAAACGCCCCTTATTGTGTGATACAGCTCAGAAGCTAATAGGTACCATGTCAGACCAAGGTCCAACCAAGTATCAAATTCTGTTAAATTAATTCGATTGGTTCACAAAATACAGTGTTTGAACTAAAAAAAAAAAAAAGATATTTTTCAAAAATGGTCGAATTGAGTTCGGGAAATTTCAAAACGTGTAACTTTATCGAAAACCGAAAATCTAAAACTTTTCTGAATCTTATATTTTCTACTTATATATGCAGAGGAAAGAATAATAAATCCACTTTAAAAAAAATAAAAATAAGTAGTCAGTTTCACTTAATTAAAATGCAAGGAAATCTCAAAACGTGTAAATTCATCGAAAACCGGAAATCAAAAGTTTTTATGTATCTTCTACTTGCTTCTTCTACCCACAAAAGCTAGCAATAAAGACACTTTTTTAAAAAATAAGTAGCCAATTTTAGTTAATTGAAACGTAAAGAAAGCTCAAAACATGTAAATTCAGCAAAAAACGGAAATCGGAATTTTTTCCGTATCGTCTACCTATACATGCAGCAGTTAGTAACAAATCCATTTTCCTTTTATTTAGTATATTAGTTGAATATTTAGTGTTTAAATATCACCCTTTGAAATGAAATGTTTATGTTTACATTCGAAACTGGAAGTTTGCCATTTTTTTTTTTTTTCTGGAGTTTTGTGATTTTAAATTAAAATTTTATTAATTTTACAGTAAAAAATAACTCAATCAAACACATGTAGACAGTAACTTATATATAACTATACCCAAAAATCGGAATTAAAATCCGCAGATAATTTCCGTTATTTTTTAATAATTTTTTACAAAAAATCCAATGGACGATTAACATAGAAAATCTTTTTCATGGCTCCATGGACAGACAGTGACGTCATCACTTTGCTTGCGTATAGTGATGCTACATTATACAAATTACTGTGTCTATGGTTTTATTTGAGCTTTATGAAATTGCCAGATTTAACAACTTTCTACTTTTAGGTATTTTTTAATGTAAAGGAATACGTGTATCAAAAAGAAAAATGGGGGAAAGTGCATAAAAAATAAATATATTTTTAAATACCTTCTTGACATCGTAAGAAAATAATATTTGTATTCGCACCTTCCGGCTAACCATACCTTTCGAATGATACCATTTTCAACCCTCTACTCCCATAATTAATATGTTAAAAAGGGACTACAAATTTTATGCTTGCCTATTAATATATAGATGTTTATATTGTAAGAGAAAATGTAGTTTCTTTCACTAAAAAAATTATAATCCTTAGATTATGAATAGCAAAAAAATTAATATTATTCTATTTATATAAATTAATCATTTACAGACAGTTGAAATATAATTAAAAATACATATTCAAGTCAATAAAATAATTATTATTTCAATGCAATAAAGAACTCTATTAACTTTAAATGTAAATACGTGGGCGGTACAAACATGATGTGCAACATTTTTTTAATGATTAAAAAAAAGTAAAAATGCATTGCATATATAAACTTACAAAGCATTGGAATCCGTCCATCTCACGCCTTTGAGTGTAGGTGAACGTTACACCCCCGGGCTCTTCCCAGCTTCCAAGACATCGGTATTCTCTCTCTGTTGGGAAAAAAAAAAGCTCATTTTTAAAAATATATAATTTATATGGAAATTTAACGCGGATTTCATGCATGAGAGGCAATTAATGTATATATCTATATAATGGAGTTATAGTAGGCGTTGTACACATACTTCATCACCAAAACAAACGTGAATTTATCAAAAGATCATATGGCTTTATCAAAATAATTTTACGTATGTAGTTTATAGAATAAAATTTGTTTCTTTCAAATTAGCTATGCTAAGAACATGTAAACATATGTTGTTTAATGTGTATAGATTTTATTTTATTTTTTTCCCCATCAGCATGTATTTCCAGTAAAAAGAAAAAAAAGAAAAAAAAAATCTGCCAAGGTTTGTTTGTATTTGTTTCCTTGAGTCTTCCACCAGTAATTTTACACAGCAATTTCGGTTTCAAAATAAGTCTATAAATTTAAATAGAAGATCATTGTTTGTGAATAGTGGTGAAAGATTCAGGAAGAAAAGGCGGATCCGTACGAACAGTTAGTGTTCAATATAATGAACAGGATTCCTAGGCCTCAAATCTGTATACCAGTAACTTTATATAGAAAAATTTATTATATTATGTTGACGAAATACCTTCTTGAAAGTTATATAAATATTGGCCAAGATAAATTCCCGGTGTTAGTTGTTTAATTTAATACGACAGAACTTTCCCGCCAACACAATTACATAAGAAGAAATTTATTTTAGGATAATAGAGGTGGAAAAGCACTTGAAAAAGGCAGGAGCCGCAGGAACCCCTATGAAAAGTAAGAACTTTACAAACAATCCCTGTAAAATGCATTAGCAGACAACAATTGTTTCGAATCCATATAAAAATCACCATCCTTCATTAGGTTAAAAAAGAGAAATAATGTAGTTCTTCATCTTGTACTTGCTTGCTTTTTTTTTCTTAATATATACATATATTAATGAATTTCATTGCAAGTAACCACAACTTATTTACACTCTCAGGGTTGCTACACAAATCAGAAAAAAAAAAAATTCCATGAGTTTTCCCTGTCCCTTTTAGAAGTAAAAAAAGATGACACGCAATCATGCAGCATTAGAATCCAACATGTTTACAAGTCAAATGAACATATTTAGGGTATATTAATTTTATCAACTTACTATAGTTGGGGGAAAAAAAACATAATTGATTCATTATAAAGCACTAAAAATTTTAAAGATATTTCATGATGAAAAACTTTTCCAATGTTTTCCCGAAAATTTTCAAAAGTCCCTGAATTTTCCATGTTTTTGAAATAAATTTTGGAAAATTCCCTGAGTTTTCCCCGTGTTTTAATAGATTTTCAAATTTCCTGAGTTTTTCAGGTTTTCTCTGTTTTCCAGGTGCCGTAGCAACCCTGACTCTGTTACAATTCAGGCAGCTTTAAAGCAAATTGTACATGTATTGTAGCTGTCTCTATAAGATTTAAAAAAAAAATTCTTACAAAAATGAAAATTTCGATATTTTTTTCCCTTAGGAAATTTTTGCTTTAAGCAGATAAACGCAATTATTTTAATTACTATTGTTATTATTTTTCTTTCATCCACTTTTCTGTTCATGTAGTTGCGTGAAATCTAAAATTTTTATGCATATAACTCAAAAATAACATCCAGGCAAAAATTTAGCTTTAATTTTCCTGAAATAAAAATTACATTCTTCAAATTAATGCTAAGAGCTTACAGACGCAAACGAGTGACGTTTTACGTGCGTGTTGCATTGGATAAAGGCAATTTCGTAATCAAGCAATATTTTCCTTTCTTTCAAGATACGCGCATCAATCAATTTTACTGCAAATAGTGGTGGCTTACACGCGAGTCATTACAGCTCACTCACCTCTACTCAAACTTACTGTGTAGTATAGAAGAGCCTTGTCCGAAAATCACATTCCAAGCAGTAAGTCTCTTATATATAGGCGAAGACCTGATGACGATAATAGTTGGTGTGTTCAACCACCCGTGAAAAATCTCGTTGGGCCACGATGGACGTGCATACGTCTACATATCATTAAACAGTGAAAGATCCGGCAAGCTAATGCCAGTAATCGGTGACCACGCTTCTTTTTATCAATAGTATGCTTATTTCAAACAGAACGTTAGAGGACGTTATTAAAAAGTCGGCAAAAACACATACGCCAATCGTTAAAATGCCGTCAGTTAGTGCGCTTCTGATTGCAGATAACTGGTTTTTGACAAGTTCAGTTTTAGGAAGATAAACTTTAAAACCCGTTAGCGCCCAGTGTCCTCATTTGAGGACAGCTAATAAAATGGAAAGTATATTTTTTTGTGGTTTCTTGGAATGATTTCTGCTTTTTAGTGACAGACATAGCGTCACTCTAAATGATCCTTGAAAGTTTTATGTGCCTACTATTAATTATTATTTCATAATTTGGATTGTCATTTTATGATTTTTCATTCGTCGCACATATATTTGCTTTTTGCGCAGGTATACTAACTTAAATCAAGTTGAATAATAATATATATTATAATACTTTACTTTCGAGATGTTTGTCAACATATAATAGGAAATTAATTTGTTATCTCAAAGTTTTTCTATCTCGAAGTTTTCTCGTTAGAACACTAAACGCCAATAAATGAGGATAGGCTTTAAATTTAAAACTAACAGAAGAATGGTTTAATTTAATATATTTTACTGTCAGTTGTCGATACTAATTTAGAAGTGAAATAATCAGCTAATAATATTATAAAAAATAGTCATAAAATAGTCATTTTATGATTTTTCATTCGTCGCACATATATTTGCTTTTTGCGCAGGTATACTAACTTAAATCAAGTTGAATAATAATATATATTATAATACTTTACTTTCGAGATGTTTGACAACATATAATAGAAAATTAATTTGTTATCTCAAAGTTTTTCTATCTCGAAGTTTTCTCGTTAGAACACTAAACGCCAATAAATGAGGATAGGCTTTAAATTTAAAACTATCAGAAGAATGGTTTAAGTTAATATATTTTACTGTCAGTTGTCGATACTAATTTAGAAGTGAAATAATCAGCTAATAATATTTCGCAAAATAAATTCGGGCGTTAACGGGTTAATTTAGAGATTTGAAATGGTTTTGCGTTTTAGAAGACATGCTTACGAGTGTAAGCATATTTAATTCATGTACAAAAATTTATGTTTTTTTTTTTTTCCCTCTTTTATAGCAATGTGGTAGTGAAAGTAATATAATGCTAGAGGTTTTTAAGTTTTTTTTTTTTTTTTTTTTTTTTTTTTTAGGTTTTAAAAAGAAGTTTCAATGCATTGGACATCTTTGATAACACCATTGAAATAGGTTTCACACATAAAAGCTTATATTTTTATTTAATATTTGCAAATTGAACTCTATTAGGTTCGTTCAGTAAAATATATATTCAGGCAATAATTCTTATGGTTTTTGATATATTTTTTACAGACAAAATCTTCAAATTTCGTCCTCCCCCCCCTTTAAAATGTTATATTGGTCAAAAATGTGCAAAACTAATTAAGTTAAATGTATGGAGGAGTAGGTAAATGCAAAAAAATATTAAAACCTTAAAATATACGTTAATTTAATTGTCCATTTTAAAGAAGCATTTTAGTTTTTAATTTTTATTGGTGTGGAAAATCAATATCCCTCAGAGATTATTTATTTAATTTAAATATTAAAAGTGTTAAGTAGTTATATTAAAGTTATTTATTTTTTTTTTAACTTTCGTAAGTGTGCCATAAGCGACTTAATTACTCAACCTCTAGTAAAATTTTAATTATATGCAAGTTGCTAGCAAGATACACTTAAAAAATATTTTGTTAAAGTGATATTTCATAGTGTGAAACTTTTTGACAACGTTCACTGTAGAGCTTTTTTTTTTTTTTTTTATATCACTTAAAATAAATAAAGGAATAATAAAAAGCAAAGTTATATCTAAAGTTATGAATTTCTTTTAACTGGAAGCTCATTAAAATAATAATAATAATAAAATGTGCTAGAATGCATTACAACGTACGGGTAAAACATTGCTTGCGGTAAATTTCTTTCAGATCCATTCTAAATAAACGCATGGTGAATTTTTAAGGGGTACAGTAAAGAAAAGAAGAAAAAAAAAAAGATTTATACATTTTTACAACTTAAAATAAATGTAAAGCTGCTGATAAAATAGCTACACTTGACTACCCGGGAGTCAAACTAGACTCCCAGACGAGAATGTTTACTTAGTAATTCACAAGAAATTTTTGAACAAGAGTAAAAATTTTATCAAGAGAATTGCTAAATAGTATGAGGATCGGTGCTCTATTGGCAACGTTCTCACTTCGTACTCGGATGGTCCCAGTTCAATTTCTGGTGGATCAAATGTGGCTATTTTATTTATTGTGTATACAGTTTCTAACAAATTTAGATCAATTTTGTCTGTAAAACAGCATGAGATTTTATTTTATTTTATTTTATTTTTTACCGTGTTTCTTAAAAATCCAACCACGCATTTATTTGCAACACATTTGAAATATACAGCATATTTTTATCTGCACGTTGTGCTATATTCTGCCGCCATTTATTTTTTATTTTATGTATTATTGTTTTTACAGCGCTCACGATTACTTTGAAAGTTTGCCTATTTACTAAAATATTATTTTTTGATAGCATTAACTTCAAAGTGGTAGAGTTGTATCTTGTTGTGAAGACACACAATTTAACAAGTTTAAAAAAGAAATAGACATTTTTCATAGTTAAATTTATTTTTTTTTATTTGTACTTCTATAATAATAATTTAAAAAAACAGTATATGCATTCAATATTTATTTAAATAAGGGAGAAAAAAAAAGGTATATATATTTAGTATTTATTTAAATAAGTAGGATGAATTTCCTTTGAGCTAAAGCCAATTACAAATCCAAAAACATTGTAAGTTATTGATGTGATAGATTACTAACAATTTTCTACATCAAAACGATCATGAGTTTTTAAAATTATTAGTATTACAAACAATGTGAGATCTTTATTAGTTCCCCATCATACTATAGGTATGGGGAACTTAGGTAATCGTGAAAAATTTCGACCCCGGTTCTTTTACATTTTTACACGTTTTCAGGTGTGAGGAATCCGAAACAAAATTTGTAAGGTGCCTGTCTGTAGGGTGTCTGTTAGTCCGTTAGTTTGTTAGTCTGTTTGCACGATATCTCACGAACAAATGACCGCAGAGAGGTTAGACCGGTTTTAAAATATTACTTTCGATACTGGCAAGAACACTATTCATTTACAACATTAGAATTAAAAAACTTCGTAAGTTATTAGAAATTTACGATTATCTTAGATGGGAGAATAGGACAAAATTTCACTTAAACGTGCATTAAATGGAAACTTTTTACTGTAAAAATGTCAGGCCAGTTTTAAAATATCAGTTTTGAGGCCAGAATGAACATCAGTAACTATAAATATGCTACTTTGAAAAATTCGCAAGTTATTGGAAATTTACGAATTTCTTAACATGGCAGTATAGGGCAAAATTTCACATAAATGTCAATTTTTAGAGATATTTTCATCGTAAAGATGTCAGACTACTTTTGAAATATTATTTAGGATACTGGCATAAATATCACAGACCATGAATTTTCCAATATAAAAATTTCGTAAGTTATTAGAAAATTTCACACAAGCGTCAATCTTGAGGGATATTTTCATCGTAAAGGTGTCAGACCACTTTTGAAATATTATTTAGGATACTGACATGAATACCATATCGTATGATTTTTCTAATTTGAGAAATTCGTAAGTTATTTGGAATTTACGATCCTCTTAAAATGGCAGAAGAATACAAAATTGAGCATAAACGGCCATTTTCAGTATCATAAATATATCAGACAATTTCAAAATAACATTTATGATACTTGTATGAACATGACTGATTACAAATATTCTAATAGGAAAATTTTGTTAGCTCTTCGTTTTTTAAGATTTTATCAACATAACAAAATTGAAAAATTTCCATATAAATATGCATTTTGAGGATTGTTGCACTAGAAATAGTAGCATGAAAACTAAACTACGAAATTTACCCTAATAGAATAAAGTAATAGATTAGAATAAGATAAATATATCGAAGTGAACGGTGGATAGCTTATTAGGCGAGGATTTCATTCTGTCACTGTGTCAAGCGTTTTTTCAAATTCATTTCTCTTAACATGATAACTATGTTAAGAGAATGTCCTGTTCTAGAAATTTATGAATATATATATATATATATATATATATATATATATATGATGGGAAACTGAGCAGAGAACCTAAGCCAACTAGTTTTTAAAACGTGTTTCCATGTGAAATATAGAAATAAAGTTTATGTGAAAGGATATCCCGATTGTTGCAGAAACAGATAAAAGGAACTGTGTATGATATAAATTTGTACAGTATGATGACGTCATTTGTCGAGCGATATTACACCAAAATATATTCAATGGCAATTTATATGAAGGTTCAACTAAACATAAATTTCACGGAATCACATGCTGTAGTTCTTCAGCTAAAGCTACCGATAAATATGCGTAACTTCCTCTTAGCAAACATCGATCTATAAATAGTTACATAACCGTTACAAATGTTAAATTGTATTTAAGAATATACAAAATATGTAAGTCTATTGAAAAAAAAGAGACGTTTTAATTATCTAATATTTTTTGATCGTGAAAATAGTGTGAGTTTGGGATTCAGGCAGATTGACTTTAACGTCGTACTAGTGCTACACTATGTGAAAATGGTTGAAAATAGTGTGAGCCTGTTTAGTATTTGCGTATAGTATATATGAAATTTGAGTTCATTTGAATGGATTTAACTTCATGATATTTTCTTCCATGATTGTTCCACTAATGATAGCTTCTTCTATAGCTACGCAGTGAGCAATTGGCGACGGGCTGGTATTCAGCACCTAGACGTGGTCCGGAGAAATGCCATCACAGTTCTGATTTTCCGCCGAGGAAATGGCTTCGCCGTTTCGGTAAGTCCTAGAGGAATTAATTTCGAAACGTGGAGAACATTGCAGCCAGGACAGATTTTACGTGCACCAACCGTCATTAATGCATACGATGGCAGTGTTTTTAATAATTTTAGGAACATATTCATTCATTATCTACCACAAATTTTTAATTATAATGGTTACCTAAATACTTCGAAGATTAATCGTCTATTTTGTATATCCAATATTAATCCTCAAAATTATTGGTGATAACTGAATACAAAGTCCCTAAATTTGGCAACATTGTACGACGGTCTTCAGGCGGCTCGAGTATCGAATCTGCAAACTTAAGAGCTTCTACCAACTAGGCTACTGCGGCTTCATTACATGACAGTAAAAAACCCGTTTTTACTGCTAACTCTTTACGATCGACAAAGTACAGTTCCCGATTGATTGATCCAGAAGGGCTTGATGGCCGTAACAAATACTTACGCTGTGACTCTCCACTAATGATTGTTCTTTCAGTTATGATGATTGTTCTCAACGTCAAATAAAAATTCTTAACCTTTGCATCACCATATTTAACCCACAAGGAATGCGTGAATTCACAGCGGAAGATGAAAGTAAACAGTCAGGTACGACAAAGGCATAATGAAGAGCTCACTGGCATTCAATTAGAAACTGTTAAACAAAGGACCGTTTAACGAGGGCGTGATAGATAAACCTTCGTGGCGTGACTTTCAAGTTATCCGTTTCAACTTCAGCGCAAGACTGTTTTCTCCATAGTGACTGCCTTGGTGGAGAAAGGAAGTTCCAGAAAGAAAAAAAAAAAAAAAAAAAAAAAAATCATTGTTTCTTTACAACCATATATCAGATTCATTGAATCATGACAATATTTTAATTTTTTTAAAAAGACGACATGATTGTTTTAAATCAACCTTATGTTGCATACAAAAAAAAAAAAAAAAAAAAAAAAAATCTGGAAAAATTAAAAGAAAATGTTTGTGTTTTTCCACTTAAAATAACACCTCAGAAATAATAATAATAAAAAACATTCTATCTAGATTCCGTTTCAAGATATGACAGTGGGCAACATGAATATACATAGTATGTATATAAATATATCTTTAAAATTATTTTTTAAACAACTTTGGTGATGAACACGATAAAAACAGTGAGATTTTCCATGAATACACAAATACACTTTATATTTCATGCAAAATTATGCACATTTTGTGGAGCATTTTTCATGTTTGGAGCAGTATTTACAGTTTATCGATGGAAATGCTCCACCCATCATAGCGGATCACTATGAGAGTCTTCTATAACATAATTGGCAGCTGTCCATGACACTGCTTGAATTAGTCCTAGGGCAATGTGCATCTTAAAAACATTAAGTTGCAGATATATGTCGGTATAAGAGTAAAAAAAAAAAAAAAAAAAATGTAAGTAAAAAAAAAAAAAAAAAAATTAAACAGTTGAAATTTTTTATTGTGAAGCCCTGGAAAGCATAAAATAAAAGTTTTTTTCTTGCAGAGACGTGCTATAAATAAATGAAAGTTTCAACACTAAGAAAATTTTAGAGAAAAATATAGATATTTCACTTTTGCAAGAAATGAAAATTTTTAAATATTCAAAAAAATTTAACAAGCTATCGAGACCAATATTCTTAGTCATTAGTTTCTACATAAGTATTTTTTAAACAATAAATTTCAAAGGTCTCGAAAGCTTTTTAAAATATTTTGAGTATTTAAAAATATCCATCTTTTGCAAAAGTGAAATATCTATATTTTTCTCTAAAATTTTCTTAGTGTTGAAACTTTATTTTATTTATAGCACGTCTCTGCAAGAATAAATTTTTATTTTATGCTTTCCAGGGCTTCACAATAAAAAGCTTCTACTGTTTAAAAAAAAAAAAAAAAAAATGTTTTTCTTTACTTAAATTTTTATTTTCTGCTTTTTAGTTATAAAAAAAGCTTCTAAAAAACTAATCAAAATTTTCTAGGATACTGTGTAGATATTGAAAGATTTGTTTTTTATCAATTCACACCCTCTCTATTAATTATTTGCAAAAGTTAACTAATCGGCCCTTGGAGAATCGGATCCACGACACACTCTAACCAAAAATCAAAAAACAGTAAAGAAAAGTCATTAAACATGCTAAAAGATTCCAACGAATACAAAAAGAAATTGTTCTTGAAAGCTTTTTAAAATTGTTTGAATATTTAAAAAATTTTATCTCTTGCAAAGGGAAATATTTATATTTTTTGTTTCAACAATTTTCTTATTGTTGAAACTTTTATTCATTTTTACTTTCTCTTACCCATAAGGTCGAGAAAGTATTGTTTTAGGATCAAATTTTCGAACGTGCGTTTTTGTTATATTTACATGTTCTGAGGTCCCCTAAATACGAAAATCATGTTTTTTAGTGAATGGTCTGTGTGTCTGTGTGGATGGATGTCTGTGTGTCTGTTATCAGCATATCTCAAGAACAAATACCGCAACTTCTGGTAGATAACCCGCAGGTAAGATGTGCCATTTCTCCACCAGACATTTTATTTAATAGAGAATTCTATACTTTTTCGGAGGAAGAGCTTGTACAAATATAAATTTATTTATCAATTGAAATTTCTGGTGCAAAACTGGATTATATAAACTGCGGGGTATCTACCAGAAACTACGGTAGTAGCAGAAATTCCAAAGTCGATATTCTAAATGTGTATCATATAAAGATGCTACAGTAAGCTTTTCGTTGAGATGAAGCAAATGGTTCGTGTACAGGGACACTCAAAAGTATTCAAATACATTACGTCTAGGGGGAAAATTGCAGGTAAGTAGAGTTTAACATCTATAGACTGCACTGAACCAAATGAAACGAACATATATTACTTGTAATAGAGATAGTCAACTGGGAAAAAAATTTTGTGTACTGGGAAAAAATTTTTGTGTATGTAGGAGCCCCGCCTCCCCACCCCCTCGAGGGGAGTAAATATTCATGATGGGTATCTTTCAAAAGAGCTCGCCAATATCTTTAAAACGAATGGTTAAACCATCGATCTGAGTTAAAATAAAGTTATTGATTTTTTTCATTGTTAACAAAAAGAAAAAAAAAAAAAAAAATATTTTTTTTAAATGTAACTTTGAGAATAAATTCAACTTTTTTTTTTTTTTTTTTATATATATATATATATATATTTAGTGTTATACTACTTCTCTAATATGGAAATCGTCTGAATTATCATAAAAGATAATTTTTAAAATAATAATTTTAATAAAATATTTTTTTAAAAACAGAATTATTTTTTAATAACCGAATTAAATTCTATATAAATGTAGGTGCATTAATGAAACAGGGGTTTGAGGCGGGCGGTGGCCCCCCTCATACGGAACTAATTATCATATAAAACTCTTCCGAAGCCTAATTTGAATTGTTTAACACAGGTTTACATAACAGTACTCGTTATCTTACCTCTTAATCTGCAACCTGTATTTATAGTATTAAATTTCAGGGTAAGAGAAAGTCGTGTGAGTGACACACCAGATTATTTTTTATTGTATGTCCTTGAAAGAATACCTTTTTAATGCTTTTTAGAGCTACAGAATAAAAACTTTTAGTTTCTTTTTCTTTTCTTGTTCTTCTTTTTTTTTAAATTACATTTTACTTCTTGTGTGTTTAAGTAATTAAAAGAAACTTCTTAAAAAAATAATCAAGAATTTTTAGGATAGAGGTGTAGACAACGAAGAATCTTTATTTTATCATTTGACATATTTCCTATTAATTATATGAAATAAAGTAACACATCGGTGTTCTAAATTACAATCATCGCGTTATCAACATGACGCTCTCACCAATTTAGCTATCAAGTGACGAAAAAAGGTGCTAACATTTACGTTAAAGTGGAGGCGTTTTGTTTTTCAAAGTGACACGATGAAAAAATCCAATTTCAATAAAAAACGTCTAAAAAAATTATTTATTTATGTCTTTTTTACTTAAAACTTTTTATTTTGTGCTTTTTTTAATATCTAAAATATTTTATGTTTTTTAATATCTAAAAAAAAAAAAAAAAAACTTCTTAAAAAACTCTCCAAATTTCTTAGGATACTGTGTAGTCAACAAAAAATTTTCTTTTATCAATTGACAACTTTTCTACTAATTATCTGCAAAATTTAACACGTCGGGCCTTCGGGGATCGAACTCTCGACCACTGCGTTATCAACTTGGCGCTCTAACTAACTAAACCAAGGAGCTACAAACTAGCTTATATTTACTTTAAAATGGAGGCGCCTTGTTTATTAGCGTGACACGGAAACACGATGACAAAGTTAATTTCATATAAAAAATCTTCTAAAAAACGCAAACTTTTGTCCACTAGAGCGGACATGATGCAACTAAAAATAGGAACATCCACTATCTGATAATGAAATCGACTTCTGTATCATCTGTTGGAGCACCTGCTACCATGCCTAACAAGAGTCAACTCAATCAAATGCAACAAGTGTAGTCGTCTGGTACATTTGAAGTGTGCCAATATACATGCAAATTATTTTACTTGCAAGCATTGCACTTCTGATTTGGAAAACGAAGAAGATGACGAATAAAACTGCAAAAATGCCATTTTCCATTTTCCCTTTTTTTTCTTTTCTTCATCTTGGCCACTGAATCTTTACAAAATGAATGAATTCTGTTATTTTCTGTATTTATGGTGGTTTTTCTTATTATGCTTCCATTTTCAGCGTATTGTTTAAGTGTGCCCACAACCGGATACACAAGGTACACAATCTGTTTTGGCCAAAAATGACCACTTCACAAAATTAGAGAGAAATTTTTTCTGGTTGACTGAATCGATATAGTTACTTTATCAAACGTTAGCTAAGGGTTCTAGCTGTCCATTGGTATTCATATGTTTGCATAATATGTACTCTATCAAATATTATAAGCCAAAATCAAAACTGTGCCCACAACCGCAGACATTCCCCTATATATGTTTAATTTTACGATGATTGGTTATAAATAATTCTTAATGTAGACATTTACACGAAATTTTGTTCCATACTGTCATATTAAAATCCATTAAAAAACGGGATGGCAACACGTTATGGCGATTTTCACCTAAAAGGGCTGACAGACACTAGTTTATGTCAAAGGGTAAATACATATAAATTTGTATGATATTCTATGTATTACTTCTTGAGCTAGAACTGCTACAAAATTTTTGTCACACACAGACAGACACTTTCTAAAAATGGACAAATCGTGTTTTGGACTTTTCAAAACCTGTACATCCATCGAAAATCGGAGGTAGAAAACATTTACGAGTTCAATACTTTCTTTTAGTGAATATAGAAGAAAGTAAAAAGTGGTATTCAAAAGGCAGAAGAATTGCTAGCTACGAATACTACTTACACAACAAAACTCCAGTTATTCGGACTAATGTATTCTTTTCTGTAACCGGGATATGTCGAAATTCGGAATATCGGAGCAGAGACTTATTTGCGTTGTAAAATAAATGTTACATTCGTTATTGTTTTAGTTATCGAGTTATCGTTATGGTACATTTATACCCAAATCTGGGCAGCTTTGAAAATTTCAGGCTATTCTCAAATCTCCATTTTGTTTATAATTTTTTCTAGTGTGCCAGAAAAATGTTTTGTGGAGAAAGATAACAGAGAGGGTAATTATGCAATTTTACCTAGATTTTTCTATCTTAAAAAAGTTGTATGCAATTAAAAAAAGAAACTCTTGGAATGCTACTATTAAGCCGCAGAAAGATGCGGAAAATGCCCAAGTAAAAAAATCAGACCCCCCCTGCCCCCCCCCCGAAAAAAAAAACTTGCAGGTATTTTAAAGGTTCCTACAGGTACTTCGAAGAAAAATAAAAACAGCAGATTTCCTTCAGGAAATATTCACTTTTTTTAAAGGTGTTCTGAAAGTTTTTTTTTTTTTTTTTTTTTTTTTTTTTTCATGAGTGCGGTAGCAAAAGATGTTAAATAACCCAGGATTCCGAGTTAACCAGTTAAACCAGTCCTATTAGTTAAAAAAAAAAATAATAAAACCCAATTCCAGTATAAGATAAGCGACCCACTGTACTGCTAAAAAAATGTCCACCTAGCTGCCTGAAGCGATTGGACAGCAAAATACAACCAGCAGCATCTTAATAAGTTTGAGAAAATTTAGTCTAAAATTATATATAATCACACAAAACGAGGTTTTGGGCGATTTCAATAGAATTATTTTTAGTTTATTTATACAGTGTTATAAAGAAGTAGTGATTCAGTTATTAATATTAATATTATTATTATTACTAATTTCATTTAAATATGACCAGCAAAGTGGGCAAAGCCTGCTGGCATTTTATTACATCGCATTATATTTAACAATGAAAAATATCGTCTCAAGTGAAAATAGAAACCGATGCTGCAAATGGAACTGATAAAACTTATAATTGTAAAAAAAAATTAATTACAGTATGGTAGTTGGAAAGTGGTCTGTTATTTTACACGCATGACAAAAAGAAGAAGAAAAAAAAAATCTTAATAGCAATTTCAGATAAAATTGCATGAGGAAAAAAAAAAAAGAGATACACCAAATAAATTAGAAAAATACGAAACTTCAAAAAACAAAGTACTTGATGAGAGGAGGGGTGGGTGGGGGATAGATGAGATTGCCACCTGAATAGTGCAGAACGTAATATCCTGGTCAGCTTGAAATTCATCAAAACCTTTGAAAAGGCGGAAAGATTCCAGAATTCCCTCAACACGCCTCTCTTTTTGAAGAACTCCCACCGATGCGTCGGAAAACGTGTGATGGAGAAACACTATAACAGACAAGTTAATTGCGAAACGTTACACTCCGGTGAACAATTAGTGCCTTGAACTGTTGCTGTTCATCGCGGTGTGTCCGAGAGTATTTAAGCAGGAATGAAACAAGGGCTCCAACAAAAAAGTGGACATTCAATTCGAGCAATCATGTGTAATGTTGGTCTTAATAGATGTCTGATGTGCTATAAAAAAATCTATTTATTTTTTAGCCAACTTTTTGCTTTACGTTTTCTTGTTATTGTTATTCTAGTCCATTATTTTTTACGGGATAGGAATGTTGCATCTAGGTAAATAGCTACTTTTTTTTTTTGTGTGTGTGTGTGTGTCTGTGTGCGTGTATAAACCATGGCGTGGTATAATTAGATGAATTATTTCCTTTTTTTCTTATTAATCATGCTTAGAAAAGACCTGTTTTTCTTTATCAGTATTAGTCTTAATATATTTGGAGAAAATTCAAAATATACACTTCAAAATAAATATAGAATTTTCAATCAAATATTATGTTGTTGCTTTCACGCTGTACACGTCTCTACTTTATTGTGATTGATGAAAGGTCATGATTAAATATCTTGATCCGAAACATGTGGCGTGTTTTGTCAGTCTATGGTACCTGCTTATAAAATTTTATTCTTCACTCTATAACTCCAGTTTAAAGTTGTATTTTGAGCATCTTGTGCAAATTGGACTCTTTTCTGTATTTTTAAAACTTATACATAAACAAATGAATAGAACGACCCAAATATTTATTGAGCATGACGTGTCAACATGGCCATGCTTGATATTTTCTATAACATTTCACTAAAGCATTTATCATAGTAAAGTAAGACTAGTGGGCAATTATGTCAGTCTTGATTTTTCAAGTAGTATTCGCCTACAAAAAAGTGTTAGACGGCACAAGCCTCAAACGCAAGTCTACTAAACATAAGTCTTTTTGATATAAATGCATTACAGAATTACGTTGTTACAAATAGGTTTATTATAGTAACTTTACACTGAAACTAATATCACTGCGCTGCAAAAAAAAAAAAAAAAAAAAAAAAATCGTGCCCTGATACCATTTCTGCTGATTCTTATGTAAATTGATCTCCTGAATCCGAATATGATCCTCATTTTGCCCAGTCATCCACCGTTATCACGGGACCCACTTCCGCCCCAATTTTTATAACTTTTCAGTAACTTTATGGCCATGAATTTGATTTGGAGAATGGAAAAGAATTATTTTAACTCTTAAAAACAAAAAATATATAATGTATAATAAATAATAATTATAATAGATTAATAAACTATAATAAATGTAATTTATAATTTCAGTGGCAAATCCCCCTCCCTCCTAAATTTTTCCCTTGCTATAAATGTTCATGTTTTAGAATTTTTCACTTCTGCAGCTCCACAGAAAGTATTTAATAATTAGAATACTCCTTCTTCCCCCCTACAAATCAAATTTACAGGCATAGAATTATCGAAAAATTATAAAAGTAGGGGGGGGGAGGGGTCATACCCAAAACACTGTGGGGGATAGGGCGAAATGGGCTTCATATTCGGATTCAAGAGGTCATTTTACATAAGAATTTGCAAAAATGGTGGTGGGATTTATTTTCATGCAGAGCAGTGTATTTTATTGTTGATTACATTTCATCAGTTTATTGGATTCAGAAATGTGTGGAGGATAAGGAACACAAAAACAAAAAAAAAAAAAAAACACGTGTGTGAAAAAAAGTGTATAAGTCGAGAGAAATGTATGTGCAGAAAAATAATAAAAACTTAATAATAATAATAATAATAATAATAATAATAATAATAAATTTTTAAAAATCGTATTTCATGACAGCGCGTCAATAGATGGAAATAAGGATAAATATGAAAATAAATTTAAAACGAAGGAATATATTAATAATAACAAATATAACAACAAATTTGTAATTCCGAATTTTTAGAATTTGGAAATTAAAAATTAAATGCATGTTGAAGAATGTCAAATGGGCGATATAGATATCGAAGCAAATATATTTTAAGATATTAACACTTTATATTGGGAATACCCTTCCCATTACATTTTGTTGAGCTGTAAGAAGATTTTTCTGCATAAAAAAATAAAATAAAATAAATCGAATTAAAACTTCATTTAGAAAACTTCATTTTTCATCATGAATAACGATTAATATGTTAAATATCTATGACCGAAAATATACCGCCTGTACCGAAATTTTTATTTTAAATAAGATTTACTACTATTAGTAAGAAATTCTGTTTCAATTTATTTATTTTATTTTTATTTTGAAATATAAGTATTTTCTGCTTATTTATTTTTTCTCAGTCGTCTCTTTATCATGTCTATCTGATAATGATTATTTCTGTGTAGCATATTTTATTCAGAATTGATGATACTCTAAACGGAATACTAATTATCATACTAGCTAGTTGTCTTATCACTCTTAGCTGAGTTAAATTATGTTTTAAATATTGAAAATACCTTCATTATTAAGATAAATTTATCTCTGAATAATCAGAGTGTTTATGAAAAAGAAAAATTTCATGGATAAACTGTCTTTAACGGAAATTAATAAATGACTTTTTAAAGAAAGATTCGATAAAATAAATTACTTTTCTTTTGCAGATTTTTACTTTCTCTTACCCATAAGGTAGAGAAAGTATTGTTTTTGGGTCAAATTTTCGAAAGTGAGATTTTGTTATATTTACACGTTTTGAGGTCTCCTGAATACGATAATCATGTTTTTAGCGGTTGGTCTGTGTGTATGTGTGTGTGTCTGTCTGTTATCAGCATATCTCAAGAACAAATAGTAGTAGACATTCCAAATTTGGTATTCTAAATTTGTATCATATAGGGACGCTACAGTAAGCTTTCCGTTAAGATCAAGCAAATGGTTCGTGTACAGGGACAATCAAGAGAATTCTAATACATTACGTCTATGGGGGAAATTGCAGGTAAGTAGAGTTTAACGTCTATAGGCTGCACAAACCAAATGAAACGAATATATATTTTTTTGTAATAGAGATAGTCAACTCGGAATTTTTTTTTTTTTTTTTTGTGTGTATCTAGGAGCCTTGCCTCCCCCCTGGGGGGGGAGTCCGCCCTCGCGGGGAGTAAAATTTTCATGATGGGTATCTTTCAAAAGAGCTCGCCAATACCTTTAAAACGAATGGTTGAACTATCGATCTGCGATAATTTGAAAAAAGTTATCGATTTTTTTTTTTTTTTTTTACTTTTAACGAAAAAAAAAAAAAGTATTTATTATTATTATTATTATTATTATTATTATTATTATTATTATTACTATTATTTTGAGAATAAAATGGACATTTTTTTGGTATTTAGTGTTAAACTACCTCTCTAATATGGAAATGGTCTGCATTATCATAAAAGATAAATTTTAAATAATAATTTTAATAAATTATTTTTTAATAACCGAATGAAATTCTATATAAATGTAGGTGCATTAATGAAACGGGGGGTTGAGGGGAGCGGTAGCTCCCCCCTCACACAGAATTATAATTATCATATAAAACTCTTCCGAAGCCTAATTTGAATTGTTTAACATAGGTTTACATAACATCGTTATCTTACCTCTTAATCTCCAACCTATATTTATAGTATTAAATTTCAGGGTGAGAGAAAGTCGTGTGAGTGACAAACCAGATTATTTTTCTTTTATTATTGTTATTATTATTACTTTTTAAGATGATAAGTGAGAATCAAAAAAGCAGCAGCAAGAATAATAATGTTCCTCTTCTTTTTAACGCTAAATGAAAAATAATTTTCATTAGCCAAATCCCAGCCGATGGCATAAGTTTTATCAATCATTAACCCGATACACTTTAATTTTTAATCCAACTCGATTTCCGAAGTGAAAAATGATAGGGTTCGGATTCACTCGGGACGATGTAAGATTCTAAGGCCTATACGAAAAGGAGTAATCTTACATTGAAATTTTTCCTGGTGTATCGGCAAAAGAAATTGCTTTACATGTTGCAGTTAATGAAGAAAATACGAAATTTAATAATAACAATAATAATAATAATAAAACTACACTTTATTTTTTTTTCAGTAAATAAATTTGTCTACAATTATATGACGATTAGTACACAATCGAAAAATATATGATGATGATGATAATAATAGTAATAATAATATTATTATTGAAGCATGTTGCTGATCTCCAAAATTATCCTCGAAAAACATATGCGAAATCTGTATTAAGTTAAATATTAATTGTTGGATATAATTAGGTTAATTAGCTAATTAATTGATGGATCTATAACCGTAGTTTTGATAGTGAACAGGATTACACTTATAAAATAAAATTGAATATGAATTTTATTTTTTAATAATCTTACCTTCAAATACTTGAGATTTATTTTCGCAGTTACTGACTGTATAAAACATAACATCCGGATTGTTACAATCTGATGCAACTTTGGCACAAAGACCTGGATTTTCAGGCAGGATACCAGTGTAATCACCAGTAATGGGGCATGGAAACATCTGTGTTGGTTTTAACCCTACAGAAAAAGTAAAAATGCATTAATATGGAGCTCAACAATAATTTATAATAAAAAACTTGGAACATATACTTGTAAGGTAAAATATTTTTTATTTAAGGAATTTCATTTAAAAAAAAAAAAAATATCAAAAGTAAATATCAAAAGTAAAACAGCTGCTTATGAATTATATAATTATGAAACTGGTGAATCTGAATCTTTCTATTTCCTAAATAACTTTATTAATTCTAGTTTTTGATTACCCTATCATTTCAAAAAGAGTTCTTTCTTAATATCATTATTTCACGCACATACGTACAATATAAGGTGGAATATGATATATTTATATCTGACAAAAATATTTATGTAAATATAAACCTATTTACATAAAATGCTATGCTGGTACAGATTATGTTGTTTCTTGAAATGGATTTTAAAAGTAACAGCAGTTAAGGAGTATGTGATGTCTACGATTGATTAATTTTCCAAGAAGCATGATATAATCACTAATGTATAATGATGGGCCACATCAATGGCTTTAAAAAGATGAGAATTTATTAAAAACATTAGATTACAGAAATATTATCTGCTTTGATTGCTCATTTTAATAAAATTGAACCAATTAAATCCATGATATGTACCACAGATAAACGTTACGAATCTTCAATGTGAAAAAAATTATAATTAAAAGCTTCTATTTCAGCCATATCGGGTATTTTAAACTATTAAGATAGTAATGTATGAACGGGTGTTTTGCACAATTTCCATCATTAAATTCATTTGATGTACAGCAATATGCATATGATACGCAATCGAATATTTTTTCCCTTATTTAAATATTAGAAGCTCTAGAATTTTAAAAATGGATTTTTTTTCCACTCTCAAATGGCATATGAGTTCATGTTTCTTTACCATTTTTCAAACTTAATTGGTTTACTGAATTGTTTGCTGACAATTATATTTCATTGATAATAACATTACGCGAAAAGCACGGGTGTTCAAAAATAGTACACACCAATAGCCAATTGGTATAACTAAAGAATTTTTTTTCAAATTCATAAAGAAATATACAAGTGTGTATAAAAGAAAAATTTAAAAAGTGCAAATGAGAATTACACGAATTAGCAAAACTCTATATTTCATGCAATGTACACGCATTTTCCGTATTAATAAGTTGTTTGTGAAGATAAAATCTCCAATTTTTCACACACATATGCAATAAATCGTTTTTTCTCCAGAGGTGTCTTTTAAAATTATTTAGCTTTTGCAAGACATAAAATCTTATGACCTCATTGATAATGATCAAAAGTTTGAAAATTATTACCAAGTGTTTTACTTTAGCAGTATATTAAAATGAAATTTTAGTTAGCTTTAACTTTATAGCCAACAGTAAGAAAGTTAAAAAACAAATAACCGAAGAATACATTGAACCCATTTTCTTCCCCCTATTAAAAAAATATTTTTTAATTCATTAAAAAC
Organism: Salticus scenicus; assembly: GCA_963930645.1. NCBI lineage: Eukaryota > Metazoa > Arthropoda > Arachnida > Araneae > Salticidae > Salticus > Salticus scenicus. The sequence continues at coordinate 114,484,764 of OZ005656.1, forward strand.
TATTCTCAAATAGAAATGTACAGAAAAATATGAGGATAATTCTCTGAGATAGTCTCTGTTTATAAAATTTTATATGAGTATGCATATTTTAATAAAACTGAACTAAAAATTAATAATAATAATATTGGCTTATTAAATTTCTTAAATGCGGCATTAATCTCGCAGAATTGCCAACTTTTCATTCGAGAACATTAAGTCACGCCTCTTTTTCATACAACTTTTCTTAAGTATAATTATTTGTTTACTTTATCGTATTTTTATAATATAGAAAAATCTTCTACGAATAAAGTGGTGTCAAATGAAGGTGGGGCTAAAGACGATCCGGTACAAATCATAAAAAGTTCGCAACTCTGACCTCACCATTTAAGAATATTGTAAAACTAATATATATATATATATATATATATATATATATATATATATATATATATATATAATAATATAATCTGTAAAATAAATCATTACAAAATACTTTTAAGATAAATTTAAAGCAACTAGACGTAAAAACTAGTTGTTGAGATAAATTCTGCACATTAAATATGAATTAATGAACATTTGTTGAGAGGTCATGGTTCTATGATATCGTATAATTACGATGTATGATTATTACTATACATAACTTACTTCCTTGAGTTATCCATGCTTCATCGTTAAATTGCATATCATGGCAAAGCGTGTCTGAATACATTTCACTTGGCTGAGAGCCTGGTAAAAAGAAAAAAAATATTTACTTTTTCGGATCTTAAAATTTCATCGATGAAAAATTTCTTTCAAAGGAATCAAAATTAATTATAAATAATTACGTACCTATCTGGAATTCCATTACATTAATACTCCTTCTTTTAAGCCATATGCAATTATAGGATTCTTCTCCACTACAAAGGATTGGGAATATGAATTACAATGAATTTATGTACCATTAAAGATAATCAGAAAGAAAGAAAAAAAAAAAAGAATATTTGTGTTATTTAATTGAAATAAAAATGCAGTCATTTCGCGTTAAGGTGCGTGAAATGCTCATGTTTGGGTCTAAAATTTCAAAGATTTTATTCCAAATTTCAAAAAATTATTTGTTGGAATAATTATTTAATATATATATATATATATTTTCAGAACAACAACAATAAATAATTATTTTTTGAACAAAACTATTTTTTGCTCATTGGCTGTTTATAGAGATATCTATGACTTAGCTTATCGCCTTATCGGACTATCCAGTGACAGTGAATTTTTTCAACCGTATTGTTTGGCTAATTGAAGCAAGTTGGTTCCGTGTTAAAGGATTCGCAAGTTATTTGTCGATCTCTCAGAATTAAATTGAGTCATCTGGTGCTGTATATGCATGTAAAATAGCTTACATCTATATATATATATATATTCTCTCAACAATTATAAACACTGAATTACGATCCCATTTAGTTGCTGTCATATGTATAACTATATAGCAATATTATATGTTATTTGCAATAATAAAAGATTGTTATTTTATGGTATATACATACACTGTTTAACCCCTTAATGGTCGCATATTTTTCAAAAACATGCTCATAGGATCCACGTTTTTGTTTCATTAAAGGAAATAGATTGAAAATAAGTATATAAATAATATGTATATTTATTCAGTACATATTTCAAAATACGTAATATATAGTTTGGTGTTGTCTGGTGCTTTCTTGTACTTTAAAATATTAAACGGAAAATACACAAGGGGTGTAGTCACTGCTCGAAAAAACTTGAGCGTGTATATTAAAGGGTAAACGAGCTAACAATGCTGCCTGCTGGCAAATCTTTACATTATCTTTTAATAAATTTTGAGCACATGATTTAAAGTAAGATTTATGTACATTTATTCAGTACATATTTTAAAACAATTAATATGTACTTTGGTACCGGCTGGTGCTTTCTTGTACCGTAAAATATTCAGCTGAAAATACACGTGGTCACTGCTCGAAGTAATTTGAGCGTCGTGTACATTAAGTGGTTAAAGAGCTAACAGTGCTATCTGCTAGCAAACTTTTACATTATCATTTAATGAATTTTGAGCACATGATTTGAAGTATTTTCTGACTAAATAGGGCTTCAGATTCATGCTATACCTTACACATTCCAAGACAGGAAAATTTTATTTCGAATCTGCGTACATAAATCTTCAGATTTACTTTCAAAATAAATATAAAACATTTTTAAGAAAGAAAAACTATTTTGAATGAAAATAAAAAAAAATTAATTTAACTTACCAATGCGTTGATGAGAAAACAATAAATCTGTCTTCGGGAGTATCGTTTTCCCTTCTTAGGCAAGTGAGTGAATACCTCTGTAATCTGGAATGATCTTTGTATAGCAGGACATTACTGACTACCTGCATATCTTCCCATTGACCCTGTACCCAGTCAGGAAATCGACAATGTGCATGTAGTACAGGACCAGGAGGACTCTTTTCGGGAACTAGAAAATAATATATATATATATATATATATATATTCATCAAAATATAGATACAAGTAATGATATTATTTTAATGGCAGAGAAATTTATAAGCAAAATAGTTCACCGATAACGGAATTCTGAAGGTCCAGACAAGTGGGGAAGAGTTTTGAAAAAAGAGGAGACTATGAAATCCCGGTATAAATTAAAAATTCATTGGATTTAGGATTAAAAAACAAATATGGAGGAATTTTTGACTAATAAATGTTCATTGCATCACGGTTTGGTAAAAAAAAAAAAAAAAAATAAAAAAATAAAAAAAAATAAAAGAAATTTGAAAACGATCAGTTTGCGCATTTTTAATTTAAATATTGAATGATTTCCCATCAGAAGCTATCTTCAAATATGTGCATTCATTGCAATGATGTCAATATCGTTGATATGTAACAAAAAACACTTTGATCTGCTAAACTACATTCATTATTTTCTCATTAGTCTAATCTTTTAACAATAAATAGATCCTTAAAAATACTAAGTTTATATGATAATTTCACCATGCTTTATAGTTACACGAAAAAATTACTGATTTAAAAACCTTTCTAAGAAAATCAAATTTAGAGTTATTTCGCTGAATACTGATTGAGCGAACCTCTTGGTGACATGTGTAAATATGTCTCAACACACTAAGGTAATACTGTACCCATGTATACTGTAGCGCAGTAAAACATTAAATTAATTGCATTTCATACTTTTCCTATATCATTATAAGCTGTATTACAACGCTATAATGTTAACCAAATGTAGGACAGCGCTTTATCTTCTTAACATTTTCCCTAATAATGAATATTGATTTAAAAAAATAACGATAATCAATTTTCCTGAGTAGTTCAATGCAATGAAACTATTTAAATTTCAGTAATTAAATAATATCTGTTAATATATCAATTAAATTATGTGTGTGTGTGGGGGGGGGAGAGAATCAAGTGTGTCTAATTTTGTTTTTACACTATTGTCTAATTTAGCAATTCTGGCCTTATTTGTACGTTACAGCACTATAACTTATAACTAGTTGCAGTAATTGATGAAACAAATTATTAAGTCCTCAATTAAGTTCATAAAACTTAAATCAGTTTTAATTTTCAGACATAAAGAATTTTTTAAGTTGTGTTTGAATATTTGTGTAATCAGTAAGTTATTACAGTTAAAACCGACACATAGTTTGTAATATTAATTTATGTATGTTTTATTCATTTCTGAAAAAAAAAAAAAAAAAAAAAAAAAAAAATAGTTTATTTAATTATTTAAATTTCGCAGCTAGATCATGCAGTCGCATTTGTCAATTATTTTAAATAACGTTATGTCTATAAATAATTTTTCACAAGCTTAACATTTAATTAAAAGTGGATGTATTCCCGAAAACAAATAAACAAAAAAAAAAAAAAGAGAGAGAGAGAGAATGAAAAAGAAAAATCATATGCACGTATTTTGTAATCGTTCAGCGTAGTATTAGTTAACAATAATAATATTTTTAAATATAAATTAATGGTTTATATTGAAGCTTCCTAAGAAATGAGCCTCGTTAACCATATTTCCTCTTTGCAACCTCCCCATCCTTGCACATAACTGTAGAAGACATGATTTTATAAATAAGAAAAACAATAATGACAGTGAATGATAACAATTCCCCAGCGTTTGGTTTAAGTTTCTTCAATCTCGGCATTTCTTTCACTCAGTCTTAAGTGGAGAAAAATTTATGTTAAACAAGTTGAGTAGTGTTTATTAGACTAACATTTTAATAAATCGCTCAAAAGAAAAGGACTTAACATATTTCGCCAAGATAATTCGTCTACTACTTACAGGGTGTCAAGATGAGTGATTCGTGGCCGTCAGTTGCTGATCTTAGTTGGTTGTAGCAAGTAGAGTCCGCTGATAGTGATACGAAGACGCGGCCAGTCAAGGGATCCACCCGGTACATCTGTTGAAAGAGAAGAACCAAATGACATCATACTACTTCAAAAAAAAAAAAAAAAAAAAAAAAAGAAGAAGAAGAAGAAGCATACCAGACGAGAGTTGATAAGATGTAATGTATGAAGATAGATATGGGACATTTTTTTCTAAACGACGATTATCGTATCCTTCTCAAAAATGATGCATATAAAATGGCATGAAAATGAAACAAACGCAACAAGTTTTCAATCAAATATTTTTCTCTATATATACTGGGGGTTTCAGCAGTGATGCCAGATTGGGGATTTTGTCCCCACTTTGGAGATTTTTGAGGCTTCTGGGGACAATTTTGGGGACCAAATGTTTGTGGGGACTTTTTTGGGGGAATTCTAAAATTTTGGGGGACAAATCTGGGGAGTTCAACTTTCTGTCAATGTTGACAACGTAATGATTTATCCCTACGACTAGAGACTTTCAATAACTTTATTGTTATTTGGAATTTTTTTTTTTTTTTTTTTTTTTTTTCAAAAATTGCCATCATTTGGGGGAAAATCTGAGCTTAAATCATAGAAAAATCTGCTTGATTTTTTTTTTTTTTTTTTTTTTTTTTTAATTATTTTCCCTTTTTAGTAGAAATAAAGTTGGGGATTTAATAATAAAAAAAAAAAAAAAGCCCCTGATTTGGGGAAATGGCATCACTGGGTTTCAGTATCATATCTCAGAACTTCTAGGATATGTAGAGTGCATCCTGACGATTTAGAATCAGATAACAACGCTGGGTATCTATTCTCCGATCCGACTGCCGTAGCGACCGTCCTTAAACAACGACAGTCGTCAAATCAAAAGTCAATTCACGTGATCAAAATTACGACTGCCACAGTCGGAGTTGAGGTATAGTCTGGTCGGAGAATAGATGCCCAGGGTTGGAAATGCTTTCCGAACGCAGTAGTATCAGAAATAAAAAGACGCTACGCAAGTGAATATTCGGTAATGTATATGAACAATTAATTGCCTGCAATACAGTCGGTGGATGAAACTTCGAACTCCATTTTTGACCCCATAATAAAAATGAACCGGAAGACTGGCGTTGAAAAGTAATAGGTTTAAAACTCCGTATAAAAACCATAAAATGCAAAAACCTGCAACAGTTATTTCGTATCGAAATAAAACACGACCCTTTATCAGGTGAACGAAGTAAACACAAGTGCTACAAAGAAAGCGGTATCGCACCAACAATTCGCTATAGCTGTTTCGTTGCCTCATTCTTTATAGCACTCGTGCCTGTTTTGCTGGTCTGACGAAGGGTCGTATTTTATTTCGATCCAAAACAAATGTTGCAAGATTTTTGCATTTTATGGTGTTGATGCAAAGTTTTTACTCACGTTCCTTTTGTTTATGTACATTTATTATTAAAATTTTTTTTTTTTTTTTTTAAATGTTTCTGTATGTAACACCACGTTAAGTAAAGCATGTCTGACCCTGCATTGCTGTATGATTCTGAATCGTCAGGATGTAGTCTGCTTCTTCTAAAAGTACTGAAACTTGACACTGAAACACCCTGTATATACACAGCAGGTTAATTTCATGCAAAAGTGGACTTAAGACCATTTTTTTATTTTACATAAAACTCAATTATTTTTAATTTTTTTTTTTTATAGAAAACATATCAAACATATCAAATAGTATAACACATTATATATACAAAAAAATTGTATGTAATTAATTAAGAAAGGAAATATGAATTTAAAAAGAAGTAAGCAAAAGATAATTCTAAATTTTTATACATATCAAATTTGTCACTCTATTAAATAATTTTAGTTCCCCATCATACTATAGGTATGGGGAACTTAGGTAATCGTGAAAATTTTCGACCTCGGTTTTTTGACTTTTCTACACATTTTCAGGTGTGAGGAATCCGAAAATGACAAAATTTCTATGGTGTCTGTCTGTAGGGTGTCTGTTAGTGTGTCAGTGTGTCAGTGTGTCAGTCCGTTAGTGTGTTAGTCCGTTAGTTTGTTAGTCTGTTAACACGATATCTCACGAACAAATGATCGCAGAGAGGTCAGATCAGTTTTAAAGTATTACTTTCGACACTGGCAAGAACCCTATTCATTTGCAACATTCGAATTTAAAAACCTCGTAAGTTATTAGAAATTTACGATTTTCTTAACATGGGAGAATAGGACAAAAATTCACTTAAACGTGCATTTAATGGAAACTTTTTACTGTAAAAATGTCAGACCAGTTTTAAAATATCAGTTTTGATGCCGGAATGAACATCAGTAACTATAAATATGCTACTTTGGAAATTTCGCAAGTTATTGGAAATTTAAGAATTTTTTAACATGGCAGTATAGAGCAAAACTTCACATAAACGTCAATTTTGAGAGATATTTTCATCGTAAAGATGTCAGACTACTTTTGAAATATTATTTAGGACACTGGCATGATTATTAAAGACTATGAATTTTCCAATATAAAGATTTCGTAAGTTATTGGAAATTTACGAATTTCTTAACATGGCTGAATACAGCAAAATTTCACATAAACGTCAATCTTTCATTATTTAATTATTTTCATCGTAAAGGTGTCAAACCACTTTCGAAATATTATTTAGGATACTGGCATGAATATAATAGACTACGATTTTTCCAATTTAAAAAATTCGTAAGTTATTTGGAATTTACGATTTACTTAACATGTCAGAATAAGGCAAAATTGAGCATAAATTTCCATTTTGAGGATCGTAAATACATTAGACAACTTCAAAATTTCCTTTATGATATTTGTTTGAACATGATTAAATACAAATATTCTAATAGGAAAATTTCGAAAATCATTCGTAATTTACGATTTTATCAACATAGCGAAATTGTAAATTTTTCATATAAATATGAATTTTGAGGATTATTGCATTGGAAATAGTAGGATGAAAACTAAACAACGGAATTGACCCTGATAAAATAAATTAATAGATTAGAATAAGATATATATATCGAAGTGAACGGTGGATAGCCTATTAGGCGGGGATTTCATTCTGTCATATTATCAAGCTTTGGTCAAATTCATTTCTTTTAACATGATTATAATATGTCTCGCACTAGAAATTTATGAGAACATAAATATGATGGGGAACTGAGCAGAGTCCACCTATGCCAACTAGTTTTATATATTTATTTATTTAAATTTTAGATTTTTTTTTTTTTTAATTACGTATCAGATGAAAATCTTGTTTGAGTAAATTAAAATTTACTAACTTCAAATGTGTGCGCAAGTTTAAGCAATTGAGTGATAAAAATGAGTCACTAAAAATATGTCTGTTTTTTGTCGTGTCTGTAATACTGCTTTTTTACCTTATTAAGTTTAAATTATTTTTCTTTGGTTAAAATTTGTGTATTACTTATAAGTAAAATATATATATATATATATATATATATATATATATATGTATGTATATATCGACATACAAGTATTTAAAATTGGACAAAATAGCTGTCTGATGACATGTCCATAAAAAATGAAATAAACCTACTACCAACAAATACGCGTTTTTGGTACCAGTGATTTTTAATAGAAATCTTTACAAATTTATGTAACAGTTTCATATGATTAAAAAAAGTAAGTTTTCTTTACTCTATGAATTTTTTTTCCAGTCACACAAATTTTTTTTAATTAATATTTAAATGTTCAAAATCTTTATTTAAAAAAGGAAAAAAGTATTTATTAAAAAGTATTTTTAAGGCCAGAAGAACTATTTCTTTCAGACAGACTGTAAAAAACAAATAAATAAATAAATAAAATAAAATAAAATAACGGTAATTTTTACAGCAGAATGTGCTGGCACCCATTTTTGCCAGTTTTTGGCTGTTAAATAGGGTAAATTTAGCATACACATGTGTAAACAGAGCCTCTTTTACAGATGTTTCCTTTGTAGTTATTTCTTTTTAACAGCAGAATGTACTAGCACCCCTTTTTGCAAGCACATTTTGCTGTAAAAACTACAGTTACTTTTTACAGTGCAGCAAAAAAGCTTTGCCACCATTTTGCAGCAGACTACTACGGGGAAAATAATAATAAAAGAAATATGTTGAATTTAAATCCATCACAAGGAAAGATAATAATCTATATAATAGTTCTCTAACGTTGACCAATTTCAATTTATTTTTGTCGAAACGATACGATAGTGGTGAAATTAATAAAATACGCGAGGATAAAAAATAATATTTAACAATGAATCTCATATTTAACAATGATCTAATAATATATGGAAAATATATTTTTAAAAGTTATTTCTTCAGAATCTTTGCAAGCGTCACTTTAAATATAGCAATATTTTAAAGATATAAACAAAATATGAATTATTATCATAAATTGACTAAAAAAAGCAATCATAAAAAAGTATAATCAAAATATTTTTTTTAACAAAAAATTACGCCAAATTAAATAAAATGTCATTGCACTCTTGGCGATAAAAATTTAAAAGGCGTCATGGGGGTCCTTTACTAAAACTGTACTGCCTGCGGAAGTATGAAAACTGAGTCGTCAACCATGAATTTTATTTTGAAACGTTTCTTTGAATGATTCTGGTTTCACTATTGCTCAATATTTATTTGATTATAATAATAATTTGGCTTCTGGTAAATTAAAATTTTAATTAGGTTGTGAAATCGGTATAATATTTATAAGTTTCAAATTTTAAAGGTAAATAACAAAAGAAATAAAGTGTGAAAATTTCGCACGGGTTTGCTAGTAAAAAAATAAGCACATAAGCGAATGACGTTGTGCAATTGCCACAATACATTCATTGCGCACATTTTAAAAATAGACTTCTCATCCGAAATTTATTTTGTTTAGGACATGCATAATAATAAATAACAATCATAAAATCTGGAATAAATTAGTGAGTTTTCATATATTCATTTCTTTTTTACCAAACAGGAGAATCCGAGCTTTAAAACAAAGTTGACTTACTCCACATCTAAATTTAGATCTTTCTTCTTCATCCGCTCTCAAATCCATCAGAGCAAGGTACCGGTCATTGTTGTTACCTTCCCAATCACCAAGGCAACGAAAGCTGATATCTGTAAAAGAAATATATATCTTATATATATAAAAGAGCAGAGTCTGTGTGTCTGTGTGTCTGTGTGTCCGCTATAGAATCCTAGGCCGTTTCACCGAGCGGGACCAAATTTGGCACGGTTAATGTTTACGACCCGAGAAAGACTACAAAATTCGCCCCCCAAGGGGGGGAGGGGGGGCAAAACGTAATTTCACAAAATCCTTCCTATCTCAAACAAAAAAACAGATATCCGTAAAATTTTTGCTTTAAAATATAGCTAATATAAATGTCTAAAAATTGGTTTCTGGAATTTTTGAAATTCGGTCCCCAAGGGGGGCGGGGGGGCAAAACGTGATTTCACATGCGTAAGGGGGGGCTATGGGGCAAAAACAAATAGAAATACAGTTAGGCCGTTCAAAATTGGTACAGATAGGTTTAAGAGGCCTGTAAGTCGAATGGGGATATTTTCGATTGTGTAAATTTATTAGGAGGGGTGAGAGGGGGGGAGGGGAGGGGGGGGCCAAAAAAATAAAAATAGTGTCAGATCGTTTAAAATTGGTACATAGAGGTTTCCGATACTTACAAATCGATTGCGGATATTTTTGAATTTGTAAAATTATTAGGAGGGGCGGGTAGGGGGTGGGGCAGTAAGGGGGGGCTATGGGGCAAAAACAAATAGAAATACAGTTAGGCCGTTCAAAATTGGTACAGATAGGTTTAAGAGACCTGCAAGTCAAATGGGGATATTTTCGATTGTGTAAAGTTATTAGGAGGGGCGAGAAGGGGGGAGGTGAGGGGGGGGGGAAATAAAAATAGTGTCAGATCGTTGAAAATTGGTACATAGAGGTTTCCGATACTTACAAATCGATTGCGGATGATTTTGAATTTGTAAAATTATTAGGAGGGGCGGGTAGGGGGTGGGGCGGTAAGGGGGGGCTATGGGGCAAAAACAAATAGAAATACAGTTAGGCCGTTTAAAATTGGTAGAGATAGGTTTAAGAGGCCTGCAAGTCGAATGGGGATATTTTCGATTGTGTAAAGTTATTAGGAGGGGCGAGTAGGGGGGGGGGAGGGGAGGGGGGGCAAAAAAATAAAAATAGTGTCAGATCGTTCAAAATTGGTACATAGAGGTTTTCGATACTTACAAATCGATTGCGGATATTTTTGAATTTGTAAAATTATTAAGAGGGGCGTGTAAGGGTGTGGGGCAGTAAGGGGGGGCAATGGGGCAAAAACAAATAGAAATACTGTTAGGCCGTTCAAAATTGGTACAGATAGGTTTAAGAGGCCTGCAAGTCAAATGGGGATATTTTCGATTGTGTAAAGTTATTAGGAGGGGCGAGAAGGGGGGAGGTGAGGGGGGGGGAAATAAAAATAGTGTCAGATCGTTGAAAATTGGTACATAGATGTTTCCGATACTTACAAATCGATTGCGGATGATTTTGAATTTGTAAAATTATTAGGAGGGGCGGGTAGGGGGTGGGGCGGTAAGGGGGGGGCTATGGGGCAAAAAAAAATAGAAATACAGTTAGGCCGTTTAAAATTGGTAGAGATAGGTTTAAGAGGCCTGCAAGTCGAATGGGGATATTTTCGATTGTGTAAAGTTATTAGGAGGGGCGAGTAGGGGGGGGGAGGGGAGGGGGGGCAAAAAAATAAAAATAGTGTCAGATCGTTCAAAATTGGTACATAGAGGTTTTCGATACTTACAAATCGATTGCGGATATTTTTGAATTTGTAAAATTATTAAGAGGGGCGTGTAAGGGTGTGGGGCAGTAAGGGGGGGCAATGGGGCAAAAACAAATAGAAATACTGTTAGGCCGTTCAAAATTGGTACAGATAGGTTTAAGAGGCCTGCAAGTCAAATGGGGATATTTTCGATTGTGTAAAGTTATTAGGAGGGGCGAGAAGGGGGGAGGGGAGGGGGGGGGCAAAAAAAATAAAAATAGTGTCAGATCGTTGAAAATTGGTACATAGATGTTTCCGATACTTACAAATCGATTGCGGATGATTTTGAATTTGTAAAATTATTAGGAGGGGCGGGTACGGGGGGTGGGGCGGTAAGGGGGGGGCTATGGGGCAAAAAAAAATAGAAATACAGTTAGGCCGTTCAAAATTGGTACAGATAGGTTTAAGAAGTCTGCAAGTCGAATGGGGATATTTTCGATTGTGTAAAGTTATTAGGAGGGGCGAGTAGGGGGGGAGGGGAGGGGGGGGGCAAAAAAATTAAAATAGTGTCAGATCGTTCAAAATTGGTATATAGAGGTTTTCGATACTTACAAATCGATTGCGGATATATTCGAATTTGTAAAATTATTAGGGCGCTCATATATATGCATTCGCGCGTGCGCATCGCGCACGGGTCTACGCTGCCGAAGGCAGTGGGGACCCGGTGCGACATTTTTCCTGATCAGAGTTTTTTTTTTCATTTTTTTTTTTTTTTTTTTTTTTTTTTTTCACATGATAAAAATTAACGCAATTTTGAGAATTCATTAATTATAATGATTCATTTTAAAAATAGTGACCAGCGAAGCGGGCGTAGCCTGCTAGTATATATATATATGTATGTATTGAAAATAATTATAAGAAATGTATATAACAGAAAACAACATTTTAAAATTCTAAATAATTCATTATAAATATTCTATTCTGATAAACCCTTCGGAGATCAATTCAAATGGTGATATTTGAACTATTGAATAATTGTGGAGATTTAAATAATAATAGTAATAATAAAAATAAATAAGGTTGCTGCTGTGTGACTTAAGCCGTTAACGCCCGAATTAATTTTGCAAAATATTATTAGCTGATTATTTCATTTCTAAATTAATATAGACAACTGACAATAAAACATATTAACCTAAACAATTCTCCTGATAGTTTTAAATTTAAAGCCTATCCTCATTTATTGACGTTTAGTGTTCTAGCGAGAAAACTTTGAGATAGAAAAACTTTGAGATTATAGATTAATTTCCTATTATATGTTGACAAAGATCTCGAAAGTATTATGATATCTGTTATTATTCAACTTGATTTAAGTTAGTATACCTGCGCAAAAAGCAAATATGTGTGCGACGAATGAAAAATCATAAAATGACTATCCAAATTATGAAATAATAATGAATAGTAGGCACATAAAACTTTCAGGGATCATTTAGAGTGACGCTATAAACTGTCACTAAAAAACAGAAATAATTCCATGAAATCACAAAAAATATATGTGCCATTTTATTAGTTGTCCTCAAATGAGGATACTGGGCGCTAACAGGTTAAGCCCGATTGACTACACTAGGGTTCTAAGCCTGTAGCTGGAATGCCCCCTGTTGGGGCCTTCCTAAGAGGTCCTAGTCCACATTTACGAGAGTTTCGGAGTAAAATCAGGGAAATCTCCGAATACCTATGTACATGAGTGCGATGAGGGATCGAACCCGACACTTCCCATATACCAACTTTGAGCGCAGAACTGCTCGACCGCTGGTGAGACTAAGCGGGAAAAAAAAGTAGCTTTAATTATTTTATTTCAAATGATACAATTTTCTGATATGTAATAACACCTACTTTATAAAAATTGAAGTATTTTTCTACATTTGCAGCAGAAATACATACTTTTAGAGACATTTATTGCGCCAATTCCTGCATTGAAATTAATATTATATCATTAATCCTATGACAATGAAACGGTTTCTTGGGTAAAACTGAAGTCAACTTTAAAGTAAAACATACATTCCTATTATATTAAAATATATTGTTTTGGTGGAAATGGCGCAATTCCCATTGCCTTTTAATTTTAAACGCGAAATTTTTTAATTTCTCACAGTGGAAGAAACATTTGCAATTATAATATAAATTTATATTAAAAAAAAAAAGAGGGACATACAAACACAATTCATTGGGTTGCCTCTTGGATTACTTTTATTATTAATCGCTATCAGATACACAAAATATATACGTTTCATTTGCCAATGAAAGTTGTAAACAAGGATGATTCTACTCCAAGAAGGGTCACCGCTGATGCTAAGCTAGCACTAACGAATAAGACGCAAATGTCCATTCTCTACTCTCACCTCTAGATAAAATACTCAGCTGGCCTGACGAAGGCGTAAAGTGCCGATTCAACTTCAATAGGAGAACAAAAAGTACTTCAAAAAAATAATTAATTAATTAATTAATTAATTAATAAAAACATTGGAAAAGTTCTGCAAAGCTATGGGAAAGTTGCAAATGTTACTGCATAAAATTATAGATTTATGAGAATCTTACCCATGTCGGCGAAAGAGCACTGTCGAAATTTCACCCCGAGAGTGTTGCTGAGAGGGCAGTTTGAAAGCTCTGAAAGTGTCTGGTCGCAGCGGAATTGACCATTATTGGCTGTATATGTAAATCGGAATTTCCCGCTGATCGGACAAAACACATGCTCTGCAACCATATTTCCATTTGGTTCTTGTTTTCCTGCAAAAAAACAGAAATATATATATATATAGATATATATTCATAATTTTACATAATTAATTGGATATATATATATATATATTAATAACATAAATGATTTCACTTATTTAATTTAGATAATTTTTTTTTTTTGTAAGCGCTTAAAAAAAAAAAAAAAAAAAAAAAAAAAAAAAAAAAAACTCGTAAGGGATATTTTTGCTGATTTTTACAGATTATCACTTTTTAGCCGAGAATGCGACAGTAACTAAGTCATTCGACTTCCTTTAAATTTAAAAAACTATCCCTCCATCTAAAATGAGAATACCGCGGTAAATAATAATAATTAAAAAAAAGTCCCCCTCTTCAAATTAAAAAATTACAAAGAACTCTTCCCCTTCTTCAGTCTCACACAAAAAGATATGGGTAATTAATTAATTAATTATAATAATAACAATCGGTATCGGGTTATAAGCGAGGTTTTCTTCGACTCCCATTGAGCAGGAGGGGGGGGGGTGGAGGTCAGGTCATACTTTGGAAGTACTGTTTTAATGGAAAATGGCTCTATTCCAACGAAATGCTGAGTACTGGTTAATAGCATACACAGTTGTTATGAAAAAAAAAAAAAAAAAAATCATTTCTGTCAGAGAAGTTTACATTTCAACCTTGGACTTGTATAAGGAAGAATCAGTGATATAAATTCGTTAAAAAGATATAAGTGCGCAGAAAGCGTATAATTATACAACAAAGGTGATGGGTGTAGATAGATGTGTGATTTTGGTTTAAAGCCAATTGTCTGTACTACGGGTCTAGGTTTGAGACAAATACCTTCTCTCTCTCTCTCTCTCTCTCTCTGTGCGTGTGTGTGTGTGCAGAGAGGTGAGGAGGGTCCTTTTTTAAGGGTTTTTAAGAGTCGCGTTTTTGCAAGTTTCGAAAAAAAACATGAAAACTCCAGACGGCTAGGCGCTCCGACGAGCACAACCTATTTTCGAACATGGAACCTCCCGCCCACCAGATATCAAAGGAGAAGATAAAGAAAGAAAAATGATCTCTTTCAATATTTTAGTAAACTTAGGGATAATACTACAATATATATATATATATATATATATATATATATATAATACAAAGAAAATAGATTTGTTGCTTTTTTTTATAAATCCGCAAAAGATATGAAAAAGTATTTTTTTTTTTTTAGTGTATTTAGTTTTATTTTTAACCAATTAAACTAAATTTAATTAATTAATTAATTTTTACTATAATTTTCCTTCATGTACAAAATTCAGAATAAATATAAATCAACTTTTGTTTGCTTGCATAATAAGCATATATAAAGAAATGAAAAAAAAAAAAAATATATATATATATATATATATATATACATATATACGTATTAAATAGAAGAAATGGGATATATAAGTATTAAATTTATCAAAAATATCTTTAATGTACAAACTAATTTTTAAGTAAAATATACCTAATTTTTAATTTTACTTTCCTTAAAATTAGCCAATATTCCTCTATGAAGACGGATCTATAACTATTAATCTAGCGAATAACAATCAAAATTAAATGTTTACATAGAATACACGCATAAAGATACTTTGGTGATTTTCCTCATTTAGTGGTAGATTTATTCACTATTCAAAATGTTATCCTCAATAATTATCTATAAAAATGCCCTTTCACAATATATGAATTTTCTCAGTCGAGACAGATTTATAATTATCAATTTAGCTTCTATTGATCAAAGATAGACGCCAATATTCTTTTACATGTAAGAAGGTATTTTTAATCATAAATTCTTTTGTCGCATAAGTTTTATTATTTTAAATAAATGTCTTTAGAACACTCCTTTTAAAATTTGGAATATTGTTTTAATGGAGACGAATTTGCATTAAATTCACAGCTATTGTAAAATTAGACGTCTTAATTATCTTTTACCTATATAAATATTTTTAGTTATAAGTTTTTTGTTACATAAGTTCTATTATTTTGAATGAATACATTTAGGGTAATTTCTTTGAAAATTAACTAAGTGGAGGCGAATTTATATGAATTTAATCTAAAATCAGACGTCCTGATTATTTTATAAGTATAAAAGTATTTTAATTCTCTTGTTGCTTACGAGTTTTATTATTTTGAGTATTTATATTCCGAGTATTTCTTTAAAAATTAGCGAATATTTCTTAGTGGAGACGAATCTATAATTATTAATATAGCTACTACTTATGAAAATTGAACGTCTGGATTATTTTATGAGTAAAAAAAAATTTTGAGTTAAAAATTCTAAATTTTTATTACTTTATCATCATTTTAATAGTTTCAATAAAAATAACGTACATTCCTCAGTGGAGACGAATCTATAACGTTTAATTTAACACAGACGGTATTTCATGAATGTTTGGTAACTTTGAGTAAGAGATTACGGTGTGGTTATGAATGGAGCTATGAAAATGAATGGGACATAGGCCAGTAATATTCTAGAAAAAATTAATGCATGAAATTATTTGATGCAATCAATAGATAGATATACTTGTTCTAATACGTAAAATTATTTGTTTAAGAGAAACCATTTTTGTAGTAGTGTAGGGTAATCAAAAACCTGTTTAGTATGTAATTTTTTTCCTCCATTTCTGCAAATCAGTTACTAGCTAAAAATATTTACTATTTCAGGATAACTGCAACTTTTTGCAATTCTTTATTTACATAATGCATTTAGATGATAATCCGTTATAATAGCCTACAGAAATGAAAATGTATTCAAAAAGTATAAGTGAGGTTGAATGGGTCACATGCCATGGTAGAGAATGACTCATCTTTGCTTTATCTATGAAGATAAAGCAAAAAATCAGGAAAAAGAAATATACATATTTCTTTTTCCTGATTTTTTTCTTCTTATATATGTTAACTTACTGTTATATATTTTAAATAAAATTACTGGTTAGAAAATAACTGAAGGCCATTTCTAAAGAAAAGTATTGATACAAATAGTAATAAGGATGGGAGATTTTCCGGTTATGAAGAATCTGAATATGAAGTTTATAAAATTGACGAACAAAAGTATAGACCTCGTCTTTTAGATGATTTAAAAATTAATGATTTCGTTTTAGATGAATTCGTCACACACAAATAAAAAAAATCTATAGTTCATCATGTTAAAGAAACTGATTTACATCTGAAAAATTAAACAGAAATCAACATTCGAGTTCTTTTCCTTCGTTAAGAGGGGGTGACCTTAATTTTTCTTCCCCGACTTTAGATGTCAATCTTATGAATCTTGAAGAAAATTAGAATTGTTAGAAAATTGCCAAAGACACAAATAAGCGTTGGAACTTTACGTGCTGTTACAGACATATCAGTTTGACATGAATTTTCATAGATATAAATTGCGTTAAATCAGCAATCCTAATGAATTACAATTACTATTCTATTATGAGTACTATATTTATTTCATATTTATTTCATATTTATTTCATATTTCATTTTTTTTTTTATTATTTCAATATTCTTACACCTTTTGGGAATAAAGGAAATTAATTCTTTGCATTTTCATTGAATTTTATTTAGAGGCACATTCATAATATTCAATGAGGCCATTTAACCCCATGTGCGGTTGAATGTGTCAAATTTCTATTTTTTTTTTTTTTTTTTGTTTTTTCTTGATAATTAACCGTAGAGATTTTCTAATCTAATTTTCATTATTTTTTTATGTAAACAAATAAGTAAAGTAAACGCCATACCATTTTGAGCCGCAGAAACTGGTTAGACAAATTATAAAAATTATTAACCAAAAAAAATCACGCATTCATTACTATTCTCCTATAATTCGTAGTTTCAAACTAAATTAACAAAACTTATGCTATATGATATTACAAGCTGTGTGACATTGGCTGTTAGTATGTAGTTAAAATTAATATTCCTAGATATTTTTAAACATTTTTTACAAGTACCCTCCATCAATTTATAATAAAAAGTGTTATAACTCTAACAAGCATCTCTTGGGAAAAAAAAAAGAATAAGTGCAATATTTATCGTTTCAACGACAAAATGTTAATTAAATAAAAATTAAGAATTTTTAATCATATTAATGAAATCATCTGAAAAGAAGGTTTTTCTTTTGTTTTAAAAAAAAGTAGAATCTAATTTTATTGTACAAAATAGTATTATTCAGCAGTAAAGATTTATAAATTAAATTTTAGTATTACGGAAAGTAATACCAAGAAATTCTTTAGCTTGTCAAAAAAAGGACAAATTGTTAAGCAAAGAAAAAAAAAATATTTTTTTTTTTTTTCCCTTCAAATATTTCTTCTTTTTTCTCAAAAAAAAAAAAAAAAAAAGAAAAAAAGAAAAAAAGAAAAAAAAAAGAAAACGCAACTTGATGATATTTGAAGCTTTAAAATTAATTACCAAAACATCATGACGCGAAGTATTATGTGAAGTTAACCGTAAGTCAAAATTAATATTTCTAAAAGTTTTTGAGCAGTAACTGAAAAATATCCTCCATAAATTACAATAAAATATCACATTTCAAATTTGATTTCTTGAAAAGAAAAACAAAAAAGCACCTCATTTGAATGATAAAATACTAATTATACATAAAGAATTAATAATTTTTAATTATCTTAATGAAAATTATCTTAAAAGGAAATTTTGACCATCTTGGTGAAAATCATCTTAAAAAAATATTTTGTTCATCTTCCCAAAAACAGCAAAATTTTTCTTCGATGCATAAAACAGCATCATTGTACGCAATGACGCACAATAAAAACATTTTAATGTAATACTTGGTACCCCGCAAAGACGTTTCTGGATTATTGTAGTACTTGGTATTGCAGAAAATACCACTAAAGAACTTTTTAAAAAAAGGTATAACTGTTAAAAAGAGAAAAATATCAGTTTTCCACCCCCCCCCTCCTCCGTAAAATAATTTCTTTCCTTCTCTTTTTTTCTCAAAAATATGTACAAAAAATTACACAACTTGGCAGTATTTGAAGTTCCAACATCAATTACCAAAACTTACGCTAAACGACTCACGACTCGAAGTGTTATACACAAAAAATTTACACAATCTAGCAAAATTTGATATTCCAAAATCAATTACCAAGACTTATGGTACATGATGCGAAGTGTATGTGAAGTTCACCGAAAGCCAAAAACTAATATTTCTTGAAATTTCTGAGCAGTAGCTGACAAGTATCCTACACCAATTACAGTAAAAACGTTTTTCTAAATTTGATTTCTTGAAAAAAAAAAAAAAAAAGAAGAAGAAGAAGAAGAACAAGAACAAGCAGGGATAGAATGCGGGCGCAGAACTCATACCACTATCAATTAAAAAAAAAAAAAAAATCTATTTCTTAAATCAACGATATTATCGGTGGAAAAATTTCTTAAACGAATACCGATATGAGTTCTGCACCAGCTTTCCATCCCTGAACAAGGCAAACACCCCATTTTATTGATGAAATAACAATTTCTAAACTTTCTTAATGAAAAATCTGCTATATTTCACTGTAATTTTTCATCATTATATAATACAATATGCTTCTATGTAAAGACGTATAATACAAACTTCAGTATTACAGTAAATACAATCATGGAAATTATCTATACTGTCAAAAAGGGTCAAATTGTTATTATTATTATTATTACGTAAAATTTCTTCTTTAATTTCTTTTTATTTTTCTCAAATATGTACACAGCATGACGATGTTTAAAGTTCCGAAACCAATTACCACAACTTGCGCTACATGACGCGAAGTGTTATGCGAAGTTGACCGTAAGCCAAAATTGATATTCCTAGAAATCTCTGAGCATTAACTGACAAGTATCCACCATCAATTACAGTAAAAATGTTACATTTCTAACCTTGATCTCTTGAAGGAAAAATCTGAAGTGCATTCCACAGTTTTTTCGCCTTGACTTTCAACTAGCGGTGTATATATGCTTCACACAAAGAGCATCTTAATGAAAAATCCCTAAGATGGATTACAAATCTGTGCCATTGACTGTTGTCTTCGCCCTTCTTCACTATTCAATCATGGTAGTGACTCCAGTTGGACTAAGCGCGTGGGAAGAGGCGAATTTTGAGAAAGGGTGCGGCACACAAAAAAGGCGTATTTGAAATATCTCATAATTCCAGTCAATTAAATTCTACAAGTACTGTCACGTGAAAGTTGTGAAAATGTAAGTGATGAGTTTAAAAATCAAATTTATAACATCTGAAATTCCAAACTATTGTATAACTGGACTCATTCGGTTATGGATTGCATTGTGTTAATTCCTATAAACCGTCACTCCCCCATCTCCAAATCATTTCACGTATAAGTAGGTGATTATCATTCCTTATTTTTTTTTCAAGTCTATTTATATAGTAGTCGTCATTTAAAAAAGAATTGGGTTTCAACTGTTTGAATATGAGTCAGCAAAATGGATGATAATAATGACCAGCAACCGTTGTGGATCAGTTCTGTTGTCAAAAATTTTGATTCCCGGAAACGGCTACAAGTTGATAGCATTAGTAACTAGTTATTACCGTCAAATATAATGTTAAAAATAGATCTCAATCTCGAACAAGAATTAAATAAAAATCTACAAATGTGATGTCAATGTAATAAAAACCGTTAATGGACAATACATACCTGCCAACATACTAATTAATATTCCGTAAAATTATTAGTAATCGCCCCTTTTTCCGCACCATTTTATTTTTCCGAGTACATTTTTACAAATGGAATTACGATTAAATAAGGAAAAAAGTACTGTAAAAAAAGACTAGAGTTAAAAAATGAATGGTACTAAAAATTTTAGAGAATATTAATTAGATTGTTGGCAGGTATGGCGATATTCTAGTGACGTCGCTATGGCTAAAATGGCACTATTTTTCTGGCTCGTCAAGCAATTTTTGCTCGCTATGTTTTTTTTTTTTTTTTTTTAACCGCTTTCTCTACAAATATTGTAAAACTTAATAGTTTAATTTGACACTGGGTCTGTCATAAATGTAAAATTTGGATAATCAATCTTTTTTTCGTTTTGAAAATAGTATGATTAAAAGATATAAAATTGATCTACTTAATCAGCACATCTACTATTTTTACTATAGTAACCAACTAATATATACGAAACAGCATTTAAAGGGGAGTTACCAAAAAGTGTTTGAAGAAAATCATTAGAGCCGTTTTTTATATACAGCCTTTCAAGCCCAAAAATTCATCTACCTAATCAGGAGATGCTGTTGAATGTTCCTATAGTAACCAACTATTAGTTACGAAAGAGAATTTAAAGGGGAATTGCCAAAAAGTGTTTGAAGAAAACCATTAGATCCGTTTTTTTATATACAGCCTTTCGAGATCTAAAATTCACCTACCTAATCAGGAGATGCTGTTGAATGTTCTCATAGTAACCAACTAGTAGTTACGAAAGGGCATCTAAATCAGAGTGTATACAGCAAATGTGAAGAAATTTATTAGAACCTTTATTAAGACATGGACATTTTGTCTCACTTCCGGTTTTTTGATTTCATCAAAACTTGGCACACTAAATATACACGCATACACTTACCAATTAAAGAAAGAAAAAAAAAAAAAAAAAAAAAAAAAAAAACTCAGGAGACTTTAAAGTGCAAATTATGTGAAAACTCTATATCGAAATATTTGGCCGAATACAATATTTCCGGTATTATCTGTATTCCAATTACGGTAGTTGGGTAATGGAAGTAAGTAATCATAATAATTAATAATAATAATAATAATTCGGTTAAATTCTCAGCATAATGCAAGTCAGAAAATTAAATTTAAGTATTTCTACACTGTTAAAAATTCCATTTCAAGGTTAAATCAAAACTTGGTACTACGCTAGCTGCAATAGGCTTGGTTGAACCAAAACACGGTACTACAGTAACTGTAACCATGCGATGATGCAACCTTCTACCATGATTTGTTGCTTCTTCTTGAAAAAATCACCAAATCATGGTATAAGATCACCCCATCTTAAGGTTACACCAGTTATAGTACCAAACTTTGGTAGAACCAAATACCAAATTATGGTTAAAGGTTTCATCATCTCATGGTTGCAGCTACTGTGAACCATGTTTTGGTTCGATATAGGATAAAATTTTTAACAGTGTAATAACGTCAAAATTTCTGTCATGCATGTTCATTTTAATGCATTTTACCATAATAAAATACCTATACAAATTTTATGCAAGAATGGAAACATGACTTTATTATAAGATCTGAGGAAGCAAGATATGACTTTATGAAGAAAGGTTGTGTGCGCTTAGCATTTATCTGAATTTTTCTTAGCTTTTTCAGCAACGAAGTTTATACAATTTCCAAATGTTTTAATTACTAAAAAGATTATATTAATATAGATTGTATCTTTTATATAGACTTTTGTAGACGCAGGGTTTCCTTTCTCCCTAACCATCTTATAATTAAACTATTATATAGATTAATTTATTTTCTGAAAATCATATGTATACATTTGTTTATGTGAAAAAACTACCTGTTCTTACAAAATATAAATTTAAACCTGTGGGAACACAGTTTTATTTTTATTAAAACCACTTTAAAACCACGTAAAATTAATTTTTATTTAAAAATTTCAAAAATATTCTCCTAAGCTTTCCTAAGCTCTTTTTTAGATATATTGTTTACTTCCGTTTTAATTTACCGTACTTATCAGAAAAAAATGGAAAAAATAGTTTTAAAGTTAACTGCTTTAGTTGTTCATTTTATATTATAGTGTAACCACGTTTAGCAATGAGGACGAGTCCAAACACTTGGATGGGTGCCAAATTGACCGACAGCTGGGATTTAGTAAACATCCAGTTATTTGTGTGGTGTTTCCCTTATCGCTTATTTTTCTCAAATCACCCCTATTTTAGCAATAGACTCGTTGTGTCCGCACTTACGTAGAGGCTTCCGTGGTCATAGGAAATGTGGTTAAAAAATACAGTTGAATTTTAGAACTAAAACAAAGGTTCTTATTAGAAATTCTTGTTTCTTAAATGTCATCTATTTCTCTTGGTTTTTGGTACGCTACACAAGCTCATAGACTGACATTCAGATACTTCCCATAAGCTTCAACAATCCTCGACGACAGTAATATTACAAGGAAAATGTATTATTTATTATGTTATAAAAACTACAATAACAGATTATCTCGTTCTTGGAAAATAAATAAACAATTGGTTAAAGAATATTTGCTCACCATTAAAAGTTGACATTATGTATATCAATGTACTAGCCGCATTATAAAACAAGTATGCTGTGGTAACCAGAAATTAAATCAGCATAGTTTTCCTCGATGACAATCTCATGTATCAAGTTTGACGCACTTGTGCGCAGTAGAAGCTGAAATATAGCCTTCCAGTAAATACGAAGAAACTGAAGAGTAACAGCGCTGCTTGTTGGACGATTTATGCCAAAACCTAATCAGCCCAAATTTATATTAAGTCCAAAAATGTACAGTTTTGTAACATTTTGCCAATATTTCTGTAACACACAGTTACATACAGACAAACATTTTCTAATTAGGATCAAAATCATCTTCAGAACAATCAAAAACATGTAAATTTATCGAAAATTGCAGGTTGAAAATTTTTTGAATCCACTTCTATCTTCTTATGTGTATAGAAGAAAATAAAATGATAGAGTGTGGAGTATTAATTCATGAATGGATACATTTCTTGTAAATATTAGTCTGTTTTTAAGCTGCTTTCATGCCTACATTTTTCGTCTGATGAAAGGTTGTGATTAACTATTTTAACCAGAATCAACTGTTACATTTTCGTGAATTACATGTCAATCGTTTACTAAGTTCTTATTCCTTATTATTCATCGCTAATATTTCTTTTCATTTCTTTTTTTTCTTTTTAATTCAGAGTTAAGATTTTTTAAAGATTTTTTTTTAAAGCATAATAACATACAACAAAAACTGTAAATTTCAAGAGTGTTTTTTCTTTCTTTGCAGGTCAAAAATCATCTTGGCGCCACTGGTTTAACTGTGTCTAGTATCATGGGGTTGGTAACACCATTTACCACCAACCTCACAAAAAAGGAAGTGAAGCTAAATGGTGAAGGCTTTGAGAAAATTACAGAGAACCAAGACACCGTCAGGTTATTTTCACCATCGGTCTACAACAAAGATTTGTTTAGTTGGGTGGGATGGTGAAGGGTGGGACAGGTCTAAACTTCAAAGAGAGGTAATTTGCGAGCCACTTTGCACCCGATATACCTTACTGAGTGGATGATTGTAGTTGTGTCTTTATGTTTGTGATTCTGGAAACAGTTTGGAGGCAAAAAATAGGATTTTCTTTTTCTAGGAAACAGTCAAGAAATTATATGTGATTTTAACGGACAAAAAAAAAAAAAAAAAAAAAAAAAAGACAAAATAGTTTAAAAACACAAAGGAAGCGAATTTACATACATGTTTATAAAGACCACCACTTCTACGAAAAAGTTTAAAGGTTTTTTGTTTAAGTTAATGTTTATTAAGTTATCTACTGTTAATTAAGATTAATAACTGATTTACGATAAATAATCAAATACATACTTTTGTCAGTATTATTATTTTTTTTTTTTTAAAGTATTCATGTATTATTTTATTTATATGTAAATAGATAAAATTTTTTATTATTTTTATCTAGCAATTTTAAAGTCGAATCTATTCCCTTTTTAATATTCGCATAAGAATCGAATTGATGTAGTTTTCATTTACTTACCTTCCGTAGCACATCAGATTTATGTTGAATCGACTAACTTTTAACTACAAGTAGGTTTCAGATTGGATGAATGTTTCGGATGTATAAATTTGAAAAAGTTATTTATTTTATTAGGTTGATATCAGAATTTTAAGTTGATTTTAAATGTAATATTCGGGTAAATTTGTACCCATACGCAAGACTAGTTCAGTAAAAGTAATTTTGCTTCTCGTAAGTGCTTAATTTCGAAAAAATAAAACAACAGATTATTTTAATTTTAAAGTTAACTTTGTTGAAAACTGCAAAGAAAAGAGAAATCTTGAACAAAATGGTCATTATTACCTAAATTACTTTTCAGCGACAATTTTATCCCAGCTAATTGCCTCAGAGTAAGTCTTCTACTAATGTATAGTAAATGTCAAAGTAAATGAGTCCGAAACTACATGTTAGCATTTTTATAAATAGTCTCTTCTTTTAGTTCACGTTGAAAAAAAGATGTAGCAGAAAAAATACTGCACCCAGTTCTTTTATCAAATGCCACCGACCTTTTATTTTCAGGAGAAACATTCGAATTTTAAGCCAAAAATTTTCCTCTTTTTCCTATTCCCCCCACCTTTATAATTTTTTTTTTTTTCCAAAGCACGTTTATTTCGAACTTGCCTGAAATTCTAGTGTAGATGACATCGGATTTATTTTTTTGTTTTGAATTGCATTGATTACGTAAAATTTGAATCTGTTTCAAAAGTTACTTTTTTTTTTTCCTTAAATGGGGGATGTTAAGAAAAAAACCTTTTTATTTTTCGATTTGACAGCAATATTTTTTCGTAATATATTTATAAATAAATATATATTTGTTATATAAATTATACGTATCGATAAAGTTTATAAATAAAATAAATATTTTGTTTGTAACTATAGTTGAAAGTTAGATTTTTAGAAATTTTGAAATTTCAATACAAATATTTATATATATATATATGTGTGTGTGATTTTTAAATGTATTATATACAAAACAATTAGAGTAGTGTTGTAAATTAGGCCAAAAGTTAGATTGTATATCAAAATTATATTTTATAATATTCATTTAAAAAAAAAAGAAAATAGAAAATGAAAGATAAAAAGAAGAAGAAAATAGAAAAAAGAAGAGAAAATCAAAAAGGCTAGGGTGAAAAAAAGAAAAAAAAAACGAAAAAAAAAAAAAACCTCTGGCTAATAATATTTTTTTAATCAATCTTATCATTATAGTTTACCTAAGCGGAGACCCGTGTACCTAGGGTCATCATGTACCTAGAACCACCCCACTTTCTTTGAATAATATTTAGTTTTAAGTTTTAATACTCATTTGAGCGATTAACAACACCAATTGCTACTTTTACAACTACTTTGGAACCTTTGATGAGAAAGTTTTGACAAGTTACATGTAGCAAAATAATTTACATGGTTTGAAGCAGCTCATCTCTTTTGCTGTTTTACAAAGGTAAGTCAAACATTTTTCTTTCATTTTTAGTGTATAATTTTCCTTGTTATATTGAGTAATAAATCAGATATTCAATTAGTCCTCTCTGCATGTGGATTTTTTAGTGGAAGGTATTTTGAATCAAGTTACCAAAACTTGCACCTAGGGCTACATAGCTGCATTGTACCTAGGGCCATGGATAGCCCTAGCTACAGTTGCAATTATATTCTTCATGTTGTTACAATTTAATTGAAAAACTTTTATAATTAAATGAAGTATATCATTTTATGGCTCAGTCGGATAAAGCGTCAAGTTGATAATGCGATGGTCGTGAGGGATATTGCTTCAACCCTCCACCAATCACAAGATTTAACCGTTGGACAGAAGTATGTTTGGACCTTTTAAAAAATACTACAGTACAGCCTGTAGTAATTGGGTGCTGGCAAACACTGGAAAACCAATCACTATATATAACGTTGCTGAAAATGTAGGCAAGTCTTATCCGTCG
The DNA here is from genome assembly GCA_963930645.1 of Salticus scenicus. Classification (NCBI taxonomy): domain Eukaryota; kingdom Metazoa; phylum Arthropoda; class Arachnida; order Araneae; family Salticidae; genus Salticus; species Salticus scenicus. The sequence continues at coordinate 114,511,285 of OZ005656.1, forward strand.
GCCTTTACTCCTGTAAGCATTCAATCAGGCTTTCGTGTATCTGGCATATGGGATCAAAACATATTCACTGAGGATGAATATTTAAGTTCAAATGTGACGACAGACAAGATCCCTACATAAATGTCCAAAAAAAGATTTTCCAGGAAGAAAGTGAACCAACAATGATAGAACTGCATGGGTCTGTTTCCTGTCCTATTGAAATTCCGAAACATTCAACATCTAACATCTTATCGTGTGTCATGCTTTTCGAACCTAAGCAAAACCTTTACCTAAAGCAAAACCTCGTACATCAAAGACAAGATGTGGCCGAAAACCAGGGAGATCTAGAAATCCAAGAGACATTCCAGAAAAAAAAAGAAATTGAAGGAAAAAAACAAAACATTCTGTTAGAATACCCCAATAAAAAAAATAAAAAAAAAAAATAGTGAAAAATTCTGTGTTTTAAATTAAGGCAACAGCATGATAATTATTATATGATAAATAAATATATTATTTGATATTGTTTCTTTTATGAAATACATGTTTATATGCATATTTTCTATTCATTACAAAGTGAAATCTAATTTTGAGAGAATGGCTCTAGGTACAATGAGGTCTGACCCTACGTACAATGTGGTCTGACCCTAGGTACAATGAACGTGTTGTACCTACACTGTAAAAAATATGTCCTATTTGCTGCCAGAAATTCTTTGTAATTTGAGAAAATACGCGTAATTTACGAAAAAATTACGTTGTCAGTACGTATTTTCTCAAATTACAGAGAATTTCTGGCAGCAAATAGGACATATATTTTACAGTGTAGTGCATTGCGTGGTGTTTACTTGAAAACCTTCTATTTGTCGGAATTTATTATTTTAAGTGTTTTATATTAATCTCATTTAAAAGTAATTAGTCCTAAAGATAGATACATATCAATTCCATGATTTTTAACAGGTCAGGGGCTCCGTTTTTGGGCATTGAAAAAAAGCGGCCCTAGGTAAAATGAGGTCTGGCCCCAGGTACAATGAGGGTGTTGTACCTAGGGCCATGAGTAAAGTAAAAAAAAAAAAAAAAAAAAAAAAAACCTTCTGTTTGTTGGGATTTATTAGTTAACGTAATTATATTAATCCCAATTGGTAGTAATTAGTCATAAAGGTATGTACAGATCAATTTGATAATTTTAAACAGGTCAAGGGCTCTGTTTTTGAACATTGAAAAAAAGCGGCCCTAGGTACACGGGTCTCCCCTACACACACACACACACACACACATATATATATATATGCGTGTGTATGTGTATATATATATGTAGCTAAATCTTTAAAAGTCAGTGATATATTAAAAACTTTTTCAATTTCTTCCGCTATGAAAAAATAGATGCAGGCTTCTAAGGAGGTACAACAATTAAATATTCATTTTAAATATTTATTAAATGACCCCAATTCTTTGTTGAAATTCGTAAATAAATTGTTCTTGTTCGTATTGTAGTTTCGTTGAATTTTCGTAAATTGTTTTTGTTTGTTGAAATTCGTAAATAATTGTTTGTTCTAAGTCTTTGTTAAAATTCGTTGAAATTCATCCTGTAACCGTTCAACGATTTAAAAAAAAAAACTGAAGCAATATCTTTAAATTGAGAAATTTACTTAAGAAGGTTTTTTGGATTAATAATACAATTTTCAGTACAACACGATATTTTCAGTGTTTCTAACAAGACGTTTCTATAAACATAAAAAAGCACACGCTTGCATATATTATGAATAAAACACCAGAAAAGGTAATGGACTAATCGAATAATAATAATAATAATAATATAAAATATAAATAAATAAATAATGATTTTACAATATTTTTTTTTATAGAATTCAACATTCACTCCATTAAAGTTTACAATAATTAAAAACAATTAATTAATTAATTAAAAATATTAAATAAACAAATAAAATCGTCTAACTTAATAATATGCATGCTTGATTCAATTTTACTTTTATACGGTCTTTTTTATTTTATGAAAATAACTTCTTAAGATACATAACTTGAATACGTCTTTAAAAATCTTTAACAGTCTACAATACATTAATCTGAAAGTCTTTAAAAATCTGTTGCGGTAAATCACATTCAAACCCTCTTTTGCATCCATTAAATTTTATGAGCCTCCACCCAAAACAAACAAAGCATATCATCGCTAGACCACAACAAAAAAACATTCCCACGAAAATTTTTCAAATCCACCCCCTCTTATTTACATATTTCTCTGCATACCAAACTAAGTTGAGCGTCTCTATACTCATCAAAAGAGAAAAGAAAGGAATTTAAACGTGGATCCTTTATGTGCTCACTAAATAATAACAACATTAATAACTTTTCACTGTGGTAAAGAAAAATAAGCAAACTATGAAAAAACATTACGGAATAAAACACTCTACTTCTTTGCTTGAAGAAAGGCGTAGGGGGTTAGCAAGCAACTATGTGGGTGCAAATTGTACATCTGCATGCATAGCTTTTGTCTATGCTTTTCCCTCCTCTGAAAGGGTGTATCTCTACCAGAATAACACCTTATGACCTAAGAACAAACACTGCAAAAGAACAAGTATGCATCTCTTTTGAGAATTCCATGTCCCGCCCTGCTTTCTTCCTCAAGCAGTGCTGGGAAATGACCTTTTAAAAAAAATAATGAAATTTTCAGCCAAAAGAATTTATTTTTCGTAGAATCCATATATGACCATGCAAATTGTTTGAAGATTTTTTCTCCCTTCAAGAAATAATAAAAACATCGCAACAGCTAATTTTATTATAAAAGGTAACACTATAATACCAAAATTAAAAGCTTGTGAGAGATTAAATTATATTTATCTCACTTAAGTAGATTGAATCTCAAGATCAGCAAAGGTGAATGTTGAATAAAGAAAGATGTTCTTTAGAAAAATCTATTCAAGAGATAAGATCCATTTTATTTTTGCCTAGTTGGATTCACTTAAAAATTCTTTTCCTGACACCGACACCAGTTTGGTGATTCTTGTCTGTATAACGCCTTAATTGTGAGATAATGAAACTACATTTAGACAGGGCCTGATTTCCAAGGGGCCAAATGGAGCAAGCAATCGGGCTCCCATTTATAGGAGGACCCTCAAATTAGCTGTCTGTTGAAATTTATAGCATTTTACAAATATACAAAATTCACTTTGGCACTTTGTTATAGAAGAGGACTTCAAACTGATGATTTTGTCCTGAGCTGCCACTTCTGTAAGTCAGTCCCTGCGATCCAGAAACTAACAATATAATGGCTATCCAATTGTTATGATATGCCAGAAGTTAATGTTTCTGTACTCAAGATTTTTCTTGAATTTGGATCATTATTATTATCATTATTAAATTGATCTTAATTAATATCAATGTTATAGATTTTTAATTATTTTAATTGTTCAAGGCTTCCCGTATCAGAAACTGGAAAGTCAGCCAAATATATACCCTGAATTTCATTTAAGTTGAATAGACTGGGCCTAATGCGCTTAAGATACAAGGGTCTCCTAAATTCTTTTATTTATTCCAGCTGCAAGTTTTGTTTAAAGTGTTAATTTTCTTTAATATATATATTTTTTTTCCTACATACATTCAGACTTTCTAAAACAATTCAAAATTACAATCTTATCACTTAATATAATAAGCCAGTATGAGCGCTGCATACAGTATATTATATAGTATCGGATTTTAAGATTACAAATTTTCTGAAGTCACTCAAATTTATTTAAAACAGATCACATACCACGATGAGACAAAAGTTTCAGATGTTTGTTAAAAGTGAATTTAATGCCGTTCTATAGTATCTTTCCAAAATGTAGTTTGAGCAAAATGAAACCTCTAATAAGGTCCTAACTTAGAGAAATACTGCATTTATTTATAATTTTACTTTTAGCACTTTTCTAGAAACACATATTTTATAACATCAATGTTAAAAGGGCCTATCAACCGAGATATGCCTCTAGTGTAGAATTTTAAAATCAAACTCTGGAGGAAATGCGTCCCATTATTATTCGCTACATAATTCAATTTTTTAAAATCAGTATTCATATTCAGAAGAAATATAACCATTAAGCCAGCTCTTGTTTTACAACAAATGATTTTTTTAAAGTTATTTTGAAGTTGCAAAACACAAAATGTTACCTCATAAAAACTAGTACTTTACAGTTTCAAAAAAAATTTAAAAAATATATTAGCTAATGGGGTTTAAATATTGTTGCAGTACACATAGGTTTCAAAATTTCATTTTTTTTTTTTTTTTTTAATAGTACAATATGTATATTTTTCCAAACCGGAGTAAAAGTCTAAGTCTATGAGAGAAAGCTTATGGAAGTTTCCTGCATTCGGTTCCTTTTATTCCTACTTAAAAACTTAATAGCTTTTCTCTGAAAACATTATTTTTGAATTTGCTAGACACAATTTCAGAAAAATTAACGAATCGATCTTATTTAAATTTCGCACACTTCTTCAAAATAAAATTGACTACTGATTGAACGAAGCTCTTTTTTTTTTTTTTTTTTTTTTTTTTTCTCGATTACAATTAATGATACATGGCTATACATGGGGTAAATTGTACCGAAAATTGTACTGTTTTACAGAAAAATCAAAATTTCAATAACTTTTTAAAATAATTTTTGTTATAAAAATTGAGCATCAAGCACGAGCTATACTTATCTACTAACAGAAAATATTTGCAATTTTTGAGTATATTGACATGCTCAAAAATGGGGTTACCATCGTGAATTCCAATATCTTAATCATAGAATTGTGACGGGTGATGTATTCTTCCGTATACCGGTATTTATTTACAAACTTTGATATCAATATCTCAACAATTAAAATTTGAATTATTGAAAATCCTCAATTTTTTTAGTTGAAAAATATTTTTTTTTTTTTTTTTTTTTTTTTGTTAAATTGAAAATAATAATAATAATAATAATAATAAATAAATAAATAAATAAATAAATAAATAAATAAAATAAAAAGTTTTTTTTTTTTTCTATTATATTGAAATACTGTTACAAACTTTTGTGTAATTATATTACTGTTAAACATGCCTGTTACATTTATGAAGTATAGCATGTTTTCAAATTGATAGCAGTTCAATTCATAACTTATTATAAATACGTCGAACTAAAAGAAGTTCCTTTATAGAATTTCTACATACTTAAACAGTTAGAGTTCAAAAACAAATTTTATTTCCTTAAACCTACAACCTCCACTTCGTAGAGGTTTTATACTGGTGTGCGTAAGAATATATCACCAATCAGAATTTGTGATTAAGATACTGGGATTCACAACGGTCAACCCCATTTTTGAGAATGTCAATATACTCAAAAATGAGTACTTTCAAATTTGAGCTGTTTTGGCACAATTTTGCTCATTTTTCAGAAACCATTTGTTTCAGTAATTAAAGTACTGGTGTACATTAAATATTTAAAGTTAAAAACTTCTGCACACACCATAAAATTAATGTAAGCACATTGATTTCGAAAACACGTGACCTTTCTTATGGCAGCACTGTTTTTTTGCACCTGAAGAAGAAAGGCCACGTCCTTTCGAAACTAATAGTGCTTACATTAATTTTATGGTGTGTGTCAAAGATTTTAAATTTAAAAAAGAAAATATTTGGATTTTTTATTTCAGATAAAGCTATCATGAGTTAGCCTGACAAATATGAGAATAACTTTTTTTCTGGATTCTCATCCGCTTAATTTTCAAAATTTTTAACGAAATTTTTTTTAAATATTGTTTAAATGTTGTTTTTTTACATGCTCAAAATTTTGAATAAAATAAATTATTTATCATATTAAAATAATAACAGATTTTTTTTTTTTTTTTTTTTTTTTTAAACCTTCGAAGTCCATGTAATCCTTTAAGAAATAAACTTAAATTAAATCTTTTAGAACTGATCTTTTACGAGAAATCATAGAAAAGTTTCTGGCATATCAAAATAGTACATACCTTATTTAATAGATTAAAAATTTCAATCAGTATATATATATATATATATATATATATATACAGGGTGACCCCTAAGTCTGTAGACATTTTAAAAATTCATAACTATTGAATGAATTGATAGAATTGAACGTGGTTTGCGAAAAAATTCCTTCTCGTGAAGGTTTTTTTTTTTTTTTTTTTTTTTTTAAGAAAAAATAATAATTAAGCTTCTTGTCGATAGAGGGCCTTGTGCGTGAACAAATCACACATTTTCATGAAAAACTGTACTTATTCGCATGAAAGCGTTTACAGGCATATAAATCTCATTCTTTGTGTCCGTTGTTACCACAAATTGCAGTTTGCAAATGAGTTATAACACTGCTAACTAGGGCTTCAGTCGGTGGTTCTTACCTGAGAGAAAACATCTTCACCAATAACGCTTTATCCACCAAGTCAACATCGCAATTAAAACTTCGTGTATTCACAAGTAGGAGGCAAAATTAGAAATAAACTGGTCTAATCGCAAAATTGTGCAATTTATAAGACTTTCATTTGCATATTTTTCTTCCCCATCCGTGCGAAAAATTTATCTATTTGTCTAACTATCGTCGACAAAAATTTAACTATGTTTATTTTTTCTTTACCAAACAAAAAAAAAAAAAAAAAAAAAATCCCCTTCACGAGAATGATTTTTTTTTGCAAACCGCGTTCAGTTCTATCAGTTCATTTAATAGTTATGAATTTTTGAATTATAGACAGACTTATGGTACACCCTGTATATATATATATATATATTCCTATAACGAGGCAAAATATAAACATATAAAACTTTCTTCTACAAGCATAGAAAATTCATTTGAAGGCGATTAAGTTGTTTTGAAGAAACTTTTTTCTTGTCAGAAAACATTTGACACACCGTTACAGAAAATTTATATTAATACGTATATTTCAATAATATACCATTTAAAATGTATGCTAATTCACATTGTTTGCACTCAGTCTATCTGTATAACAAAAAAAAAAAAAAAAAAAAAAAATACAGATATTGGATAGAACTTCTTTTTTTGGAAGGATAAGTCAGTATTTATAAGTTGACAATCCATGTGAGTATAGACAATTTCAATTCTTTTAACAAAAATAATTAATAATAATAATGATTATTTTAAGTTGCATGTGTCGTAATAAAGGATTTAAAATATATAAAAAAGATTAATTCAGATTTCCTGCATTTAATTTGAATTGAATTGTTTGTTTTAAAAGCATTAATGATTTCCGATTGAAGAACAAAGTAATTTTTATCGTTTCATTGAAAAAAAATCCTTTTAAAGCAGGTTAGATTAAAGCTAAATGACAATAACAACAATAATAATAATCCACATGTATATTTATTAGATTTTCGTATTTTCTGTTAGAAGAACTATGAAGTGGTGAAATTTTTTCTGGAAAAATTAAACTTTATTTATTTTTAACTAGCAGGCTACGCCCGCTTCGCTGGTCACTATATTTAAATGAATTTTCGAAAGAATTGAATTAATATTTATTTTTACACCATATTATAGAAAAAAACTAAAAAAAAAAAAAAAAGAAAAGAAAAGAAACTGAAATTGCTCCAAACCTCGCTTCGGGTACCCGCTGTCTACGGCAGCTCTTTTCCCGCCCGCACAGCATCAGGTCTAGGTGTCCCATGCCCGCAGAAAGATCTTTTCCGGGCACTTTAATCTGGATATTTATCGACGACAGGGGGGATCTGCTACGATTTAAGAACTACGATTTTAAAGATGACTGTATCTCAGCATCTATTAAATATTTTAGTTTTGAACCATGTATTTTATAGCCCATGCTATTTACACTATATTACGATTTGATTCCGACCAATATAATAATAATAATAATAATAAAAAGTAGATTAAAAAATAAATATAATATATAAACAAATAAATTTTAATCAACTTAATCCTTTTTACTACGTATATACTACCATTTTTCCCGATAAATACTGTAAATAAAAAAAAAAAAATAATAAATAAAAGTTTTTTCTTTTAAAAGAATTAATTAAAAAATGAATAATAAGAAGTTGTTCTACTATAAAAAATTAAACATAACTGTTATAAATACGTTTTTAAATTCAAAAGTAATTATACTTAATTTTTCCTGCTGCATTACGATTTTATTTTCAATAAATATAACAAATTAAAAAAAAAATCGCCTTCAAATGAATGTATTAAATAAAAATAAGTTGCGCAATAGCCGTTGCTAAGATACGCAGACGATTGAAGCAAAAGAATAAATCTATGAAAAATGAAGGATTAAAACCAATATTTAAAATCGAAAAAACATTAATTTAAAAAATTCAAATACGAAATTCGAAAAAATCTCGATGAGGTGCACACCTGCAGGGTCCCAGGTACCTATATGCCAAATTTGGAAGCTCTGCGATCAGTAGTGTGAGCGCCAGAGCGCAGATACACACACAGACACACAGACACACACACACACACAGACACTTCTCTTTATTTATATAGATTATAAAAAATAACGGGGGATATTCTACAGAATAATATTTTTTTTTTTTTTTTTTTTTTTCTATAGACAAAGTTATCAACATTACTAATATAAATTTTAAAAAATAATTGTTTAGACTTCGCGTAAAAATTCTAAATCTTGGTAATTGTTTTTAGTAAATTTATGAAATAAAATTTTTATATTAAACACCCTATAAAATAAAATATAAAAAAATACTTCTCGCTAAGTTTTCTCTCAATGAATAAATTTAGAATAAAAATAATATAAAATAGCAGGAAAAAGAAAGAAATAAAAAAGAACAAATTTTAAACTGCTATTATTATTTTTGTTTTAAACGGAATTTAATTTAATTTAGAACGATATGTTAATAATTTTAAAAATAATTGTAATGAATGTCATGTAAAAAAATGTACACATGTCAATGCCCATGTGTTTTTTTATTATTATTTTCTCTCGTGATGTATTAAAATTCAGTATTTATTTATTTATTTATTTATTTATTGTTCATGATATATACGGATCCGGCATATTTCCTTTGTTATTACTTTCCGAACACTATAGTGAGGAAAGTATTGTAATCATGTCAAAAATCCGAATTTGATATTTTGATGTTTCTATACGTTTCGAGGTCCCCGAAGTCCGATTCCACTATTTTTACGATGATGTATGCATGTGTGTGTGTATGTGTGTGTATGTCCGTGAGTGAACACGCTAGCTTCTAAACGCTTTGTTCGAATAAGCTGAAAGTTAATACGTATATTGTAAGTCACCATAGTACGAACCCTATAGATTTTGGTGAATCTAGCACTTACAGTTTTTTATTACAGGGGCACAAAGAAAAATTCTTTATCATTATGGCCTATGCGGCCAAATTTTTAAAAGTGTGATAGCCTCTAAACGCCTTATTAATCTGAGCAAAAAATTTGTACACATGTTATAGGTCACAGTTGCACCAACTGTATAGATTTTGGTGAATGTAGCACTTACCCTTTTTTTACAGGGACACAAAGAAAAATTCTTTATCATTATGGCCCATGGGACCAAATTTTTAAAAGTGCGATAGCATCTAAACGTCTTATTCAATTAAGTTGAAAATTTATATGAATATTATAAATCACTGTTGCACTAACTATAAGCATTTTGGTGAATCTAGCATTAATAGGTTTTTACAGGGAAACAACGAAAAATTCTTTACCATTATGATCTGTGGGCTCAAAGTTCAGTAGCGTTAAATAAAACATCGTATAATATATGGAGAAAAATACTCAAACACTCTATTATGTTTTTCTCTCTTTTGTTTGTTTAACAACACCTCTTTCTTTACTTTATCTACAAAACTGTTAATTACTCAATGTTCGGAAAGTCGAGTGGAGTCACTCCAGATTTTTTTTTTCTCGTGATGTCTACGCAAAATGATGATAGCCTTTTTTTTTCGCTAAAATGTCGCAATCTAACAAATTACAATAGTTACAATGAATGGATATAAAATGATAACGATAAAAAACAGTTTATATAAAACTAAAAATTAAAAGAAAGTTAAAAAAAAAAAAAAGAGGGAAAGAAAAGAAAAGAAAAAAAAAAAAAAAAAAAAAAAATGAAAATATACTACTCACTGTACAGCATGATTTCTTTAAATTTCCTTTCGTGTACAGCCCTGTCATCTGGGCAGGTTGCCCTCACAGCCTCTTCTTTGGTATAACAACGAGCAAGTCCTGTTTAAAATATAAAACCAATTATTAATTTTTAGAGCTGCGTGTAACCAAGTAGCATAAAACTTGTTATATACTTTTAAAAGTACTTTCTAAATTTTTATCCTTTGGAAAGTTCTTAAATTAAATAAAGCTCATTTTAAATAATAATCAAACATCTTTTACAATTTGAATTTTTTTTTTCTTTCTTTACTTTATATTATTTATTTATTTTATTGTAAACAAAGTATTGGATTCGTAAAAAGTTTAGACTTCCGGTTTCCAATAGTTTGCAGGCTTTGCGAAGTTCCGAAAAAATTTTCGTCTAACTGTCCGACTCTGCCTTTGGGGGAGGGGTGTGGGGGGGAGGGGGGAGTGCGCCAATTCTAGATTAAAAGCTAATGCACACAATTTTCTAAAAATTTATATTTCGTTGTATTTTGACATTCACTTGCGCGTATGAATTTTTGGTGCGTATAGCACAAAAAAGTGACGCTATTATGCTGCGATTTTGACCTCATTTACAGAAACCTTTATAGTGTATAAATGCACTTAGCACTTCTACAGTGTACAAATGCACACAATTCCATGTATGAGGGAGTTATTATGAAAAAGAATTATTTAGATGCATATCGGCCGACAGAGGGTGCTGTTTTGTTGCAATTTTCCCCATGTACGGGAAGATATGCATCACTTTTAAAGCGTATAAATGCATCAGACATGATATTGAATTGGCCATTAGAAAAAAAAAAAAAGATGATAACTTAATTTATGTGTATATTCGTGGATGGGGGAATTGCTACGTCACATTCTGCGATTTTCCAGATGACTATATCCCAACATTTATTGGTTAAAATTTCACCAAACTGCATATGTAAAATCGCTATTTTGAGAAGGTATATTGATTAAAATGTTAACCGGTAGGTGGCGTTGTTATGTAGAAGACATTTTTATATTGGCTACAATACTAGATTTTAACAGCCTTTCTTCTGATTATTCAACAATTATTTTTAATCAGAGTTTGAAATTGGAAGTAAAAACATACATGCTACTTCGGAAAAAAATATGATACACTCAAAATTATATATATGTATATATTAATTACATAGAAGAATTTTATGAGTTTCAAAAATTGGTTATAATTCGTAAGAATTGAAAATTGATAAACTTCATAATAATGTTTATCTTTAGTAATTTTAAAAACCAAAAATACAATAAATAAAAATAAAACCACATTTTTATTTTGTTTAGTGAAATCTTCCTAGTTCGCATTAATACAAAATCGCCACCCAGTTTAAATCAATTAAATTTAAATGACACTTTTATGTCTACTTAAGACTACTCGTAAAGAAAAAGGGTTGATTTGAGTTGACATAAGTTAACTTGTTATTTATGCGATAAAATAGCTAAATTAAATATTTTTAATCAACCAACCAATCCGCGTTTGTAATGATCGATAGATGGCGCTTTTTCAGCTTTTGCTGTTAGTAAATATAATAGCCACGTGTATTTATTATTGTTCTTTTTGTTATTCTACTTAATATTCGTACAATAATTTCTCCGCCATTACATCATGGAAAATCGATTGCTTTTGGAAAAAAATATTTCAGTTTATTCAAAGTTCGATCGGAAGTAGATTTTTAACTGAAGTTGAACAAATATTAGTTTCAGATCATCTGATTAATTCTTTACTTCCATTAGCCGAAGCAACTGAAATTTTAAATTTGTCATTTGGAAATAAATGGAAGTTCAATTCTGGATTTCTTGATCCTTTGGAATTACACTGTAGCGCACAACAGTATGTGTTATCTTTTTTACCGGATTTATTCATTTTTATTCAATAAATATATGTGAAACTAAACATCGGCAAGCAATGGCGGCTTGATGAAAGCCGAATTAAAGCATGTTAATTGTAATTTCACCTTAATCCACCAAAGGGCGAGCATTTCATTACAATCGCGGATTACACAGGTTTGCGGAATTGAAGTTTTTGAAAAATGCAAGAGAAGTGTTCGCTGATTTTTATGTTATTTGGTGTGCTGAAGACTTTGAAAATGACCTATATATATTTTTTTTCCATCGCGTCAGGATTTTTAGTAAAATTTATATCAATATTTTGTTTTTTCGAACAATATTGCATATACTATCTGGCAACAGTGGTTTTTAACCATTTAAATCTATGTAAAATGATCAATTCTTGGTGCAGCAAATTGGTTTCTCAGCAATCGATTTAGTTTTTATAGGTTTAAATAAATGAAAACCACTGTTGCTAGATCGCACGAGTCGCGTCTGGTCGAGAAAAAAACGATAGGTTTCCTTGGGTACTTTTTACATAAAATTATGGTGCTGTTTCTAAATGAAAATCACCAATATACTATTTTATTTATTTTTATTAAGGTAACTTACATAAAATAGACAATTGTTCAAAAGGAGCAAACATTATGTATGCGTTAAATATTGAAGTAAAATTGAATTTTTCAAGAAAACATGACGTGATAAAAATTTTTCATTATATTTTTTGAAGTCAACACCAAAAAATACATAAAGTTCAGCTATCAATTCCCTTGTTTTTTTTTTTTTTTTTTTTCATCACAGGCTTGTGTTATTTGAGACTTAATGAACCCAGAAATCTCATAACCAATTAGTATGCATACACACATACATAGTGTAGATTACACTATATATAGTACATATTATAATTATTTTGCATTTGTGTATTAAACTAATCAAGAATTTACGAAAACTAATTAAGAATCTGTATTCTTGTTTACGTATAATTTTTAAATAAATGAATGCTATGTGCTGTAAATGGACATTTTGAACATTACGTTGCGCCACTTAATTTGTACTCGCTTTGTATTAATATACTTTAACTAACAAACACATAATACTGTGTTGTCAGATAGAAATTTTAAAATTTCCCCAGAACACAGTTAATTTTTCCCTAAAAGAGCACTATTAAAAAAAAAAAAAAAATCCCCTAATGCAATTTTATTGATTGTTTATTGATTGATTAATTCAAGTCTTTATTTTCTGTAGTTTTCCTGATGGCTATATCTTAGCATCTATTCAGGAAAATTGCCGCAAACTGCTCATATAAAATGTAAATTATCAGAAGGTAAACCCACTCGGTTATCAACTTCCGGAACAAAACCTTTTGATTACAGGGGTCGTAATTTTTTTAAAGTTATGTTTCAATCAAATGAATGATTAAGTTTTATAATTATATTATGAATCATGTATTTAGTATTTTACTTAGATATTTCTGTAAGCAGATATTTGTAATCTAGTTTCGATGGTTGTGAAAAATTAAAAGTAAAAACTGGTGCGCTGGAAAAAATGAAGGCAGTTTCTCGAATGCATTTCAAACGTAATCAAAAACAATGAGGAAAATCATAAGAGATCTTACATCTATTACAAAAATGGTACATTTCAGAACTGAGAAACTAACTGGATGATCGATCGTTAAATATTTAATTTGTATACTTAATATTTTGATTGACAAAAGAAAAGTTAATTTTTCTGGATTTTGTCCCCAATATTTCCCCAATGATTTTTTCCCCTCCAAAGGTTTTCCCCTTTCCCCACTCTTGCACTTTTCCCAAAATTTCCCCACGGGCAAAATTTTTCACCAAAATCGCGAAAAATTTTCCTAATCTAGCAACCCTGACCAAACACTATCTTAAAAAATTTATATAAATGTTTTTTTAGGATAAATTTCCGGTATAATTATTTTAATTCAAAAGGGTAGAGTTTTCCGGTAGACCTAATATAAAAATCAATTTATTTGTTAACGAACAGGCCAGCTAAATTTTATGTTAATATGTTCATCGGTTTAAAACTCATGAACAAAAGAAGAGAACGAGAAAACAAATTATTGCTTAATTTTTGTTCACCAGAGTAGAAGAAAGAACATTCTTTCACTAATAAATATACATTTAAATTGCATAATCTTCCATAAATTAATATGCAGTAATTTTTCGTAATAACTTTTACAAGTAAAGGGAAATAATGGTATTCTGTCCCATTAAGTATAACGACAATGAAAAAAAAAAATAATAATACTTTTAAATTATGAGTAAAATTGTTATAAATGAACATCGATATTAGGAAATACGTTAGAAATATTGAGGTCAAATAACAAATATTTTAATGAAATATCCTACCTTCTGTATGAATTTGTATGACGTTTGGTGCTTTAAGAGTTAGGTGGAAACATCGCATACAATCTTCTCCTCCAGTACTGTAAAAAGGAATTAAATTCATTAAATCATAATATATTAGATGTAACAATAACACACAGAGAAGGAATTTTATTAAAATTACGTAAGTTATTTTGTTATTTTAAACCAAACTTCTGTTAGAAATAAAAAAATAGTTTCATTAGTACAACAGAAAAAAATATTATTAAGAAAAACAACAAATTAATTATTATTAACAAATTTTAATAAATCTTCTTTGTATTTGCTTCTAATGACAAAATTTTACGCATGTTTTCTAAAAAAAAAAAAAAAAAGAACACGGAATCTACCGAGTGGAGGACACCTCTCAGTAGGATTGCCGGGTAAAATTTTATTATTTAGCACCACTTATTTTATAAAGGAGCAATCTATTGGTAAAATTACAACTTACATAATGTTTTTATATGAAACAATTCTACATATATATACATTAATAAATTTGTAAATAGTGGTGTACAAAAATAAAATTGTAGTATTCATCTGGCAGCTCTGTCTCTCGGCCACGGGTAGAACCCAATAATTAACAAAGCAAAGCTTAAGAGCGAACAATACCTAATCTTACCAACCGTCAAGTCCCTTGTTAACCTATGATTTTTTTTTTTTTTTTTTTTTTTTTTTTTCCAGAATTACTCATTACACTGCTCGGCATGAAAATTGCCTCTGACACCATTTCAGCATATTCTTATGTAAAATGACCTCCTGAATCCGAATATGACGCCCATTTTGTCCTATCACCCACCGTTTTTTAGGAATGAATGACCTCCTATTTTTATCATTTTTCGAAAATTTTATGGCTATAAATTTGATTTTTAGGAGGGTGGAGGATTATTTTAACCGTTAAATATCTTCTGAGGGGCTACAGAGTTGAAAAATTCTAAAACATGGACATTTGCGACAAGGGATTCTTTTTTTTTTTCTTGGGGGGGGGGGTGAATTTGCCACTGAAATTATTCATTACATATCTTCTATTTTTTTTATCTGTTATTAATGTCATGTTTTAAACTTTATATATATATATATATGTATATGTATATTAGGAGTTAAATTAATTATTTTTCATTCTTCAAATCAAATTCGTGGTCATAAAATTATCGAACAGGGAAAGAAATTGAGAGAGGGAGTGGTATTTCTAGAAAACGGTGGGTGACTGGGCAAAATGGGATTCATATTCGGATTCAAGAGGTCATTTTACATAAGAATCAGCAAAAATGGTATCAGACATCGTTTTTTTTTTTTTTTTCTTTTTCTTTCAGAACAGCGTTATCTAATTTTTTTTTTTAAGATTATGTTTTTCACATTCAGAAATTTTGCAATCATTAAATTACTACTCATTTTCAAAAAAGTGATTTTTCACATTTTTAATAAGTTATTTTCCAGATAAAAAATGCGAAAAAAGCATTTAATTACTTTTTAATTCAAAAATAAAATATTAGAATAATAATAATAATAATAATAATAATAATAATAATAATAAAAACACGTACTAATTTAATGGTTGAGAATTTTTTAAATGGGAAAAAGGAATTGGAAAAAAAAAATGCATTAGGTAATTAGTAATTGTGGAAACAAAATTTCCCATAGAATAGCATGGGCCAGGACTTTCGGAGAGATTAGGTATTGTCCGCTCATAAAAGGACACTTTACTTTTCTTCGTTAGAAGACAAAGCCAATGTTATTTATTCTATGGCGAAATTTGCCCCATTATAACTCATTAATTAATACATATTTTTAAATTCTGTTTTCACATTCAGAAAATTCACAACTGTTAAACAGGTTATCGTTTTCCAACAATTGATTTATTTTATTTTATTTATTTATTTATTTTTTAATACTTTATTCATAAACAAAAAAATATAAATTTTCGCATTGTGAAAATTCGCATTTTACAACTTCAAAATAAGATGTTAAAAATTAAAAAAATCAATTTCTAGAATGCGATAACCTGTTTAACACTCGGGAATTTTCTGAATGTGAAAACGGAATTTTTCGAATGGGAAGCGGAAAAATATGCATTAGCATTAGCTAATGAGTTACAATGGGGCAAAATTCCCCATAGATTAACATTATCTTTGGCTTTCAGAGATGATAAGTAGAAAGTCCTTTTTAATTAATCTTAAGTATGTGTGGTCGATGATGAATGAGAATAAATAAATTTATGATTCTGGGCATGTATGAACAGCATGTAAAGTTGGAGAAACCAATATTTTTTTTACTCTTTTGGGTATGATGTTATTACTGCACCAAGAATATACTCACTATCCACAACACATATAGTTTGAGATTTTAATTCAACTTAATGCCTCTTTGACTGTGAAGCTGTTCATCTGAGGTATACGAAGTCTGTTTTGGAATAGGTGTTAGGAATTTTTGGTGTACTAACAGTTTGGCATGTAAATAATTAAGTTGCGCAACAGCTTGTATTACGAAAGTCCTTACCTGTCTTTTAGGATCACATTACTGCCTCTCTTCCTGAAGCATTTGCCCCAAGGTGGAATAGCGTCTGGTTCGAAAGAAATCTCGGAAAACGTAGCAATTCCATGCCCGTAAGATTCTGTCTGCGTTTGCATCAGGTAGGTACCAAGAAACTCCATGGGAAAATAACACTGGCATTGTGCTATATCAAAAGAAAAAAGAAGTTGTCAGTGGATTATAATGAATATTATATGTAATTGCAAAATACTTTTCTTGTACACAAATAAATAATAAAACAAAAATAATTCTTTTCTTATATCTAAAGTTATAGTGTTATATCAGTGTCGCCACCTTGTAAAGATTTTTTATTGAATATGCATCACTAATTTTTAATAGTAATGTTTGTCTAATCGACTATCATATGCATAAAACATCGTTCTTCAAAAATAGTTGCTATTATTAAATTAAATGTCCCTATAAATTGGCAACACTGAATGCTTGAAAGAAAAAAAAAAAAAAAAAAAAAAAAAAGAAA
The DNA here is from genome assembly GCA_963930645.1 of Salticus scenicus. Lineage (NCBI taxonomy): Eukaryota > Metazoa > Arthropoda > Arachnida > Araneae > Salticidae > Salticus > Salticus scenicus. Next base: position 114,528,621 of record OZ005656.1, read on the forward strand.
AAAGAAAAGAAAATGGGCGAGAGAAATCATGGAACCGATTATTTTAAGTCTTTTGGCAAAGTTTATGATATTTTCTACTTTTATAGATATACAAATTATTTCATATGCATCGAAATAAAATAGCAAAATACAGTCGAACCTCGCTAACGTGAATTACTTTTAACATGAACTGTTTCCACAATCCCCGTCAAAATGAAGATTAGTTACTGATATCACGAACTACTGATAACATGAACCAATTTTTTATCACCCTTGAGATTCACGTTAATGAGGTTCAACTGTACAAGAAACAAAATATAAAGGCACAGATTAATGTTTATATCTTTGCCTTAAATAAGTTTGAAAGTTTCATACAATCAAGGTGAAAAATAATATTGCACCGAAAACACAATATTGTCGAATTTATATTTGAAAATAAATAAATAAAATAAAATAAATCCTCTTGTTTTTATTATTATTATTCGTTCTATTTTCTCTATTAATGTTGTTTCGAAAAAGGAAACATTAAACTTCGGCCTGAAACAACTCAACCAAAGTCTATTACAAACATATTAAAATATAAATATACCTAAATAGGAAAAAAAACTACAATATACTTATATGCTCAATTTTCTTCCACATTATATCAAAAAAAAAAAAAGATAATAAAGTAATCATAACGCATAAATAATCAAAGATGGATACAGAAACAAAAAATCGCAAGAAACTATAATAAAAAAGTAAATAGTCCAAAATTTTACGGGCGGATTTCAAATAGAACAATGTCAAAGAACGGAAAAAAAAAAAAAAAGAATAAATAAAAAGTGAAAAGCAATTTTAGTAATGTTTGCTGCAATCTAGGAGACACGCAGAAATAGTCTTCAGGAATTTTGACTCATTTTAACTCCCTTGGAGACGAAGCCAAAGAAAAAAAACAGTAAAAACGAAGAAACAATCAAAGAGAACCGAAAAAAAAGAGAAAACACCCTTCGTTGCAAGTCATTATTCACGGTAGAATCGTTGTGATTTAGATTTTTCTTTCTTTTTTTTTTCTTTATTATTTTTGGGATTTTTTTTTTTTTTTTTTCGTATTTTAGGTTTGTAAACTTTTCCTCAATTTGTATTGTTATAATTCTTAACCTATATCGTACCAAACATTGAAAAAATATATTTTTCTTTATAAAATATTAAATATATGTTTCTTTAAGACTATGTACATGTACACACACAAAATCAAAAAACTTACGAACTTTTCATTAGCTTAATCGGTACAGGCTGCCCTAAAAATTAGGACAATGGTTTAGGACAGACGGAAATGTAAGGAAAACAAACCATCTATATATATTTTTTTTTATATAATTGCTTTACCAGTACAAAAGTGTAGAATATTACCTCAAAAATTTATATGTCCGTTATTCTTGAACGTAAAACCCTTTTAAGTAATAATGTGTTGAAAATGTAATGAATAAATCCTCAAGAATAGTCATTTAAAAAAAAAAAAAAAAAAAAAAAAGAATTAAATGTTAATTTAAGCTAACGATAAAGACACATATGTATTTATTGGACTTTTTAATAAAATATCGCCTTTAATTTGAATTAAAATATTGAAAACAATTTATAAAAATAATACCACTTATGCATGATGTCCTATTTTTAGGACGACGGTGAAATATGGGTTAAACATATCGTATTTTTCACTTCTTTTTTGCATGAAAGTAGACATGTGTAGTTAACATAGTTAGTTAGCTACACATATCTATTACAAACCTGATGATGATGATAGTCTTTTTTTTTTCCTTTGGTAAGAGGTCTCCCAAAAATTTCTCTTCGTAATATTTTAATTTCAAGACACCTTTAAAGTCGTACATGAACAATGCAAAAGTTTAATAAAGGTAAATTAAGGACCCGCGTAGCTTAGAAATACTATAATTACGAAGAGAGAGAGAGAGAGAAGAAGATGAAGAACAAACAGTAAAATTAAAAGCGTGCTAAAAAAAAAACATACACTAATAAAATTATATTGCATATGACAGCAATTAATAGATATGTAAGCAAGTTAATTTACCTTATGATCTATAAATGCTTAGAAATGAATATATTTATATTCTTTATACAAATCTGAAGCTTTTAACTGGTTTATTTATAAAAAATATGGTGTCACGACTAAAAAGACACTTTCCACCTTTACAATATTTTACTTAAAGTCCAAAATCTAAATTCCCTTTAAACAAATGCACTATTTTCCACAAAATAAATAAGCACATTTATAAAAAAAATATTTTTTTTTTACCCTTCTTCTTCTTCTTCTTCTTTTTTTTTAAAAAAAAAACGTCAATCGGCTTTAGCATATTTAACCTGATTGGGAAAAAAATCTGCAATATGAAACTAAACTTTCTAATTTTACCATCTTACTCTAAAAATGTAGCAAGAGTCTTTCTTAAAAAATCGTCCTATGCCTTGCATTTGCTATTTTTCTTTGAAATGAACTTTCTTTCCGAATACACTTTAAAAAATATCTTTTTTTTTTTACTTCATTCAAGTTAAACAAATCCATCGTTGTTAGGAAAATAAATAAATAAATAAATAAAGTAAATAAACATTTTCTTTTTGTAATTTTAAGAAAAAAAAAATCTAAACTTCGAAAATACAATATAAATTCGATACCAGTTTTCATTCATTTTTACTTTCTCTTACACATAAGGTAGAGAAAATATTGTTTTTGGGTCAAATTTTCAAAATTGAATTTTTGTTTTATTTACACGTTTTGGGGTCCCCTAAATCAAAAATTCACGTTTTTAGCGGTTGATTTGTGTGTGTGTGCGTGTGTGTCTGTTATTAGCATATCTCAAAAACAAATTATAGCAGAAAGACCAAACTTAGTATTCTAAATGTGTATGATATAGGGATGCTACACTAAACTTTTCGTTGAGACCAAGAAAACGGTTCGTGTACAGGGACACCCAAGAGAATTCAAATACGTCTATGCGGAAAATTGCAGGTAAGCAGACTTTAACATCTATAGACTACCCTAAACCAAATGAAACGAATAAATATATTTTTTATATACGTAAAAACATGTTACGTGTAGAATATGGTGCAGAAATCATTCACTGTTCATTTACAGGGCTACACAAAAGAACTAGATTATAGAAAAAGAAGATTAAAGAACTAGATAATACTTAAAAACTGATGGAAGTATACGTGTATCAGGTTGTGCCGTGTGTTATTAATATAGGATTATATTTATGTGCACCATGTAGTGTGTACATAACCTTTAGAAGATATACAGGGCTACCAATATTTAAGCCATAACATTCTTTTTTATTGTTAATGGAAGTGCTTTACTGCAATGTTTTACCATGTCCAGGAAAGCTGCTCAGGAATTGAAATTTATTCCTCATAGCCATATGGTAAAAAATGTATTTTTTTTTTTTCTTTTTAGATAAATATTTATCGCTTGGTTTTTTGTATATTTAGACGCTTCGAGGCTTCCTGAATACCCAAGTGAAGTTTTTAACGTTTGACCTTTGTTTGTATCTGTTAGAGTAAATTAAAAACAAATAATTTCAAGTGATCCAAATGTATTTTGAAGTTAATGTGTTTGTTACTAGAAAAGTTTGATCAAAATTGGTAAGTTTCAAGGAATGTTGGTGTGAAAGTTGTCTCAATAATTTTAAATGTACTTTTGAATTTAATAACAGATTCGAATTCTATATAAATGTAGGTACAGTAGTGAAACGGGGGGGGGGGTTGAGGGGGTCGGTAGCTCCCCTTACACAGAATTACTTGTCAAATAAAGCTGCTCCGAAGCCAAGTTTGAATTGTTTTAACATAGGTTTGCATAGCAGTACTCGTTATCTTACCCTTTAATCTCCAATCTATATTTATAGTCTTACATTTCAGGGTAAGAGAAAGTCGTGTGAGTGACACACCAGATTATTTTTTTTTCCAAAGTTCTCTCCCTCTCTCTCCCCCTCCCTCTCTCTCCCCCTCCCTCCCCCCCTCTCTCTCTCTCTCCCCTCCCTCCCTCTCTCCCTCTCTCTCTCCCCCTTTTCCTTCATTTTCCTTCAATTTTCTTTAGAGTCAATAATCTTAAACACATTCAACCTAACAGGAATAAAATTAATCAATATTGGCGTTAAATATCTAAACTCTGTTCAGAGCCTGATTAAGGGGGAAGCACACATTATCTCCGCTCTCACCGGAATATTTTTACAATTATTTTTTACTTCATGTCATAGAAATTCCACGCTTTGACGAGGAAATATTTTTTTATAAAAAATGAACGGTGTAAAACAATCCAATTTACTCACCATTATTAGACACCAGAATTCTTTTAAAATAATTTTTAATGAGAATTTTCTGTTTATTATAGGAGGAAAGTATTTGTTAAAAAATAACGGTGTAAGTATAAATAATGTGTACTTCCCACTTAATCAGGCTCTGACTCTGTGGCGATACAATTCAAATTTAACATCAATTCGACATTAAGTTTTATTACTAAGAAAACTCTTTACAAGATCTTAAATTTTTTTAAAAACCATTCGACTTCGACGTATACAATTTAATGGGCAATAAAATACAAGTTTTTTTCCACCGGCTAAGAAAAACGTCTAAAAACTAGAATCCCACCATTACATTTCTTCAATTTATCTCTAATTCAGTATTAGTTCTTCTTTCAAACGCATTTAGATGTCTTTTTTCTAAAAAAAGGGAAAAAAATGAAAGAAAGAAAGACTTTTTTCCTCATTTACCCTTAAGAACTTTTTGTCCCGTAGCTTCAAAATCATGGCAATTGAACAAAACGATGTTACTCCGCTATTAAAAAGGAAGAAAAAGAACACGTAAAATGTACACAATCACCATATTACGGCATCCCATTAGATATCTTAGGAACAATCTTTATATCTTCCATTTTTTCTTTCATCTTCTTTTTTGAGCCACCCTCGCTTCAACGAGTTTCCTCCCCGTCTACTGTGAGAGCAACACAGGTATGGCTCATCGATGCGTGCAAAGGGTTGGTTCTTGCTCAGTTTGTTCCGGAGATAATTGCTGGACAGTTTTTGGTTTTTTGGGGATTTTTCTCACGGCAAACTTTTACTGTCAATGTCACCTCCCTCAGACGTTTAAGAGATCTTTAAAAATTGTATTCAGATATTCTTTTTTAGTCCTTTATTATTTCTTTTTCTCGTAAAATGTGCAGCTGGCGTGCAGTCCGTTGTAGTTTTCGTGCAGTCTTGGACGATGGAATTTCGGCGATACTGTCTTATTTTTTATTTATGAGGTGAATTCTGATAAACTTTTTTGGTTCTGGGAGCTGATTTTGATAACAATTACCCTTTATATATTTACCATTCTAGTGAAACTAGATGACTTTGAAATGTATTTTGATGGCGCAACTCTTTCTTCTTTCTACAGTTTCAGTAAGAATGCATAGTGATGAAATTAATGTTATGGTAAAACTAGCAATGTTATTATAGTTTTTTTTTTTTTTTTTTTTTTTTTTTTACGGAAAAATGAAAGTTTCAAGTAATTCCTATGCAAAAAACGATCAAACGATTTATAGCACTTAGAATTATGAAAAAAAAAAAAAAAAATGCAAAGAGTAGAACTCTTAATAACAACATTTAAAACGTTAATTTAATTGGATTTGGGAAAAACCCTCTACAACCATTTTTTTTTACATTAAGATTTATTAGATCAAGACTTATGGCTTAAAGATTTGATTTAAGTGATATAATTTTAAAAAATGTAGGATTAAATTTTATAATGGTCCTTACTTTCGTAAACAACTCCGTGAGTTTAGTAAATAGAATAATTAATATATTTTTACTAATAAAAGAGATATTATTTACTTATTAATTTGGGGATTTTGGAGGATGCAGGGAGAGGAATGAAAATTTTTCTTTATTCCAGTTTTTATTTTCGTCTTCCTCAGGTTCCTAATAAAATATTTAACACTCCATGCAGATTATTTTTAATTGCTTTCACCTTCTTTTTTTCATGTTTTCTTTTCTCTCTTTCTGTTTTTTGTTACTTTTTTTTTTTTTTTTTTTTTTTATGCATAAATATAATTATAATTTTCGTCTGTGTCAATGTACATATTACTGCTCTCCAGAATGAAAGAAGTTCGGACTTGATTTCTTTTTTATTTATGGGATAAGTTATGAGAAAATTTTTGTTTCATGATGGTGTTTAAATTTACAAGTATGGTCACGAGGGAAAATTTTTAAAGAATGTATTTTCTTGTATGATCTTGTTGATTGTCTTGCAAATATTGAAAAATTTATTTGTAATAAAACTTTCTTAAATGGAAAAGATTTTGCATGGTACCAATGCATAATACATGCTAACGCTAACAGAGCAATTGAAATAACATCACAGCGTCTGTCTCATGTGACATACGTTTCAACTCAAAGTAATCTTATATTATAATACATAATTTCCAACCGTTCTGATTTTTATGATACTGGTATTTTTTCATATAAATTTGTTAAAATATTTTGTAACAGACTTCATAATTAAATAAGGTGAAAATTTCTATTAAAAACTTACCGGTATCCAAAAATCAAAATGTTTGGCAGCTATGAAAATGTTATCTTATATAATGCAAATGCAGTGCCTATGTGAAAGGGAGAGGGGAGAAATGAACAGAAAAAGAAAATAATAAAAAAAGTTCAATGACTCGACATTGACTTTTGCATAGATTGCATACTTGCCAACATCCTAATTAATATTCCGTAGTGTTGTTTGTTAGTCTCCCCCATTTTTTCACACCAGTAAATTTTTAGAGTAATATTCTCCAAATGCAATTATGATTAAAGAAAAAGAAAAATACTCTAAAAAGATACTGGTGTGAAAAAGAAGACGGGGCTAACAATATTATGGAATATTAATTAGTATGTTGGCAAATATGAGATTGTTCTATAGATATAGATAACGAACGGTTTTGTTATTCATTTAAGATTTTCTCATGGTACCTCTTTCAGATGTTTCATAGCTATTTCAAAACTACATCCAAATTTTTTATTATTCCTTAAAAAAAAAAAAAAAAAAAAACGGGGTGGAACTATAGCTGGTTTAAAGGTAATTTTTATGTCGTTAATTTTGGGGGATACATGCGAATTATGTCGTTAATTCTGGGGCCTTATTTTGCAAGTATAAAATTATTTAAAGTAACTCTTAAGTGATATTAGAGGAATCTCTTATTTATTTAATTTTTTATGATAACCCATTCAAATTAAAATAGAAAGAACCCTTTCATAAACGGAATAGATTTACAAAAATTTAATAAAATTATAGAAGAATTCGCATTACTCACTATTGGTTCCACTTGTAGAGTAGAATGTTGTGGCCACCACCTGACTTTCTTCTATATTTTCCTATGCAAATTCACTCAGCAAAAGTAATTTATTAAAATCATTATTTAATAAAATTATCTTCCATGATAATGCAGTACGATTTCCATATTAGAGAAGTAGTATAATACTAAATATATATATATAAAGTTATTTTATTCTCGATATTACATAGTTTTTTTTTTTTTTTTTGCTTAAAAATGGAAAAAAAAAAAAAAATCGATAACTTTATTTTAATTATTGCAGATCGATGGACAGACGTTTTCTAAAAATGGTCAAATCGTGTTCTGCAGCTCTCAAAACGTGTAAATCCATCAAAACCTCGAGGTCGAAAATTTTTAAGAATCCAATACTTTCTTCTATTGTATATAGAAGACAGTAAAAATAAGTGATTGTTATATCCATTATACGTACACATATTTTAATATCATGTTAATACGCATGCTTGTAAATAATATTGTGTAATTAAAAAAAAAAAAAAATCTGCATCATGAATGCAAAATAATAATTTCTCTTTTATTTTAAAATTTATTAATCTGTTATATAATAGTGCTGACTCGAATAAAGAGGCCGATGGGGGGGGGGGGGGAATTCAATAAAAAGGGCATTATATGCATAATTTGTGGTCTTCTATGTTGTGATTTTTGCACGTGACTAAAGTAAATTACTAATTTTACGTGTATGTATATAGACTATATGCATTTGTTCTCCCAGTAATGCTGTAGAACTATTCCTAGAAGGTTGAAAAGTCTAGAAGAAAAGTATCTAAAAGTCTCTGAACATTTAAAAAGTTAGAAAAGGCCACTTGTTACCAAAATATTTTTAGAAGGGCCGCCGGGTGCTAAAATGAGTTTAAAAGGGCAGCAGGTGGAGCAACCTGCCAAATTACCCTAGAGTCGGTACAATATAAATAAAGTATTTATTCATAACAATTGCATCTATGATGTACGTATGCCAAATTGCAATCCCAATTAAAAATTAACTTATAGGTCTTTTTATATCTTTGCTTTTTAAATAAAATCCTTTTAAAAACATCTAAAGAAGTTATAACTTAAAAGTATATTCTGAGAACCATATGACGACAATGTATGAAAAAAAAAAATTGCATAAAGCTTTTTAATTGAATAATACTATATAATAAGTAATATATACATCACCAGTAACAAATGCGCGTCTATAGGTTTTTAATATATGATTACAAGGCAAGTTGATTTAAGGTAGGCAATTAGGCGAGAATCTAATTTTATTTCTGGACACGGCAGGGGTATTTCCTTTGGTATAATGAATCAAAACGAAGGGCAGAATAAAAAAATACGAGTGTAAAACGAAACAGTGTACGTGAAAAGTAAAAGTTGCGTTAGAAGTGAATGTAAATAATGCCTTGATGAGAGTCATGTATATAAAAATGTAAATTACCCTGTTTAAAACATAGGTCATCAAAACCACACTGTTATTAATTTAAATATTTACATATGTTATTCTCGCGTATTTTGAATGTTATTTAGAATGGAAATTTATGTATAAATTTGTACTTTTTAAATGTTAGATAGCTATAAAATTAAAAAAAAAAAAAAAAAAAAAAAAAAAAAAAAAAAAACTCGCAATAATTTAAAATGTACATTGTTAAAAATTTTTAGCTTAATTGAATGAAACTTGGGTACTGCTGATACTGAAATTATAAATTGTTAAAATTCCTTTTTGCTTTTTCGGATCCTTTGTGGCCCACCAGCGGCCGAGCGGTTCTGCGTTCAAAGCTGATAAACGTAAGGTGCCGGGTTCGATCCCAGATCGCGCTCGTCAGCCTAGGCGTTCAGAATTTTTCGTGATTTTCTCCGACACTTGCATAAATACGGGCCAGGACCTCTTTGAAATACCTCTACAGAAGGTAACACCCTCCCCTCCCCCGAGACCTAGGACATAGTGCAGTCAATTGGCCTTAATCTGAAACACCAACACACACCGAATCCTTTGTGATATTTCTTTGCTACCACTATTTTTAAATAATAATATTTATTTAATCAAAAAAATTTGCCATAAAATACAATAAAGATTTGTGTATAGAGATAGTGATAGAAAAAAAAAAAAGATAAAGAAACGCGGAAATTTCTCATCCTTAATTTATACAGTGTTTTTTTTTTTTTTTTTTTTTAAGAACCCTCATAATAATTTAAAATGTACACTGCTAAAATTTTATCACTAAATCGTATAAAATTTCAGTACTGCTGAAGATAAAATTAAAAGTGAGCAGAATATCTACCACACGGCTTAAAGCTCTCATGTGATAATATTATAATACAAGCAGCAATCTTAAAACAAGGAACATAAATTTTGATAAAGCCATTGTGGCAATGACTTAACGATTTCCACTTATCGTGATTCTTAATGATGTCTTTTTCTTCTTCTTTTTCATTCAATTTCTTCTTCTTCGTTTTTTTTTTTTTTGTGCAGTGTTATTTTTTAAATGAAACAGGTGATATATATATATAAATATGTATATATATATATATATATATATATATATATATATATATATTTTCTTAAACTTATAATAATTTAATGTGTACACTGCTCAAATTTTAGCGTTAAATTGTACAAAATTTCGATTCTACTGAAGATGAAATTATAAGTTGATAAAATATTTTTCCACAAACCTTAAAAGTTCTCATAATATGATAATCACATACTACGTACAAAAGTACTAAGTACAAAAAACATAAATTAAAAAAAAAAAAAAAAAAAAAACTTTTGTGGCTATAACTTTCTGCTTTTCTTGATCGTTTCTTCACCTTGAATCCGTTCTTACCTTTAAAATTATCATTTTTAGATATCTCTTGATTTCAAGCTCTATGGATTTGTGATCTGCTATAATATATATGCATGAATAGACATGAATAGATGAGAAATCATACGACTATCAAGAAAAGAATGATTGTTAAAAAAGAAAAAAAAAAGAGATTGAAAAAAATGAAAAACATGGTAAGACATGCTTTAATAATTCATCTAATTCAAAATCTCATTATAGATATAGAGGGTAAGTTCGGAAATCACAAACCAGAAAATAAGGAAAGAAAACGAGAAAAAAAAAAAAAAAAAAAAGGTTGATATAATATCCTCTTAAGCAAATGGAATAAAAACAAAGTATTATTGAGTAAAATATTAAAAAAGAAATAATTTTGCAGAAAGACTGCAATTAATGGAGGAAGTAGTCTTTGTTATAACATGGAGAAACAAAAAAAGAAAAATAGAATTCTTCTACTGGAGTCTTCTTCAATAAAAAACTCATTTGTTATACATTTCGTTGATGATATGAATAACTTATTAATAATAATAAACAAGAATGAAAAATTATGTGGTACGCATTGATTATTAACACTTTTCAAATGTACGTACTTGTTGTATCGTATAACTTACAATGTTCTTTGCCTACGTTATCACACAACGGACAGACAGAAGGACTTAAAGGCAGACAGACAGACTAACTGAATTCATAATCACTTTTAAATATTATTGGAGAGTGTTAAAAATGCTTAACGCAAAAGAAATCGCAGCCCTTAAATTCTAATTGCAGCCATTAGTGTATCTGAATATTTTAGTGTAGCCCTGTAAATCTGAAGGTGAACCATATCATATTTTATACGAAATGTTATTTAAGAATATTAACAATAAATTTAACTTTCTTTATGATTTTTGCCGTAGAATGTTATTTAAATGTGATGAATAAAAATGTCTGTTCTAAAACGGAATGCATTGGCCTTTTTGGGGGATGTCCATGTATATAAACTGGTTATACAAGACTTATTAATGACATTTTAAACAAGAAGCATTTCACAGTGAATTTGAATAAAATGTATCATTTTTAAGAAATTCTGAAAATATTTACGGATGCTGGAGGTGGGCAGACGGACAAATAGACAAATCGACAGTTAGATGGACAGCTGGACTAACTCATATCATATTCACTTTTAACCATTGTTAGAAATCATTAAAACGCTTAATTTAAGCGAAAATTCAGTTCCAATAAATTTCCAATGATAGCCGTTATTATAACTCAATATTTTTGCGTGACTCTGTAAATTTTAATGCTAATCATGCTATATTCTATAGAAAATATTCTTTTGTGCATACGAAAAACAAATTTCAATTTCATTAAAATTTGTGCAAAGTAAAGTTAATAAAATTTGGTTTATAGAAATATCTCTCATAGAAGGCAATGCTTTGGAATACTTTTGGGTGTCTTTGTACACAAACGAGTTGTGGTATTTACTCCATTTTATATAAAAAAACATCCGATACTAAATTTGAATAACATATTTCAATTTCATTAAAATTTGTGTAAAGTAAAGGTACTAAAATATGTTGAAACTTTCATTTCTTTATAGCATGGTTTTGGAAGAATAAATTTTTATTTTACGCTTTTTAGGGCTTCACAATAAAAAACTTCGACTGTTAAAAAATGATTTTTTTTCCTTAAATTTTTAGTGGATTTAAAACTGATTAACAACAATTCAATAAAAATGCACAAATAAATGTATAGATCTCTTATAGGTCACATTAAGCCAGAGCAGATAATATATTGTTTTAATTCCTGAAGTGAATTGATAACTTTTCGTTTGTAACTCCTTTCAAAGAACTCTCTTTTTCAAGGCCGTAGCAAAAAAATATTTTGGAAGGAGTTCAAACTTTAGAGCATTGTGTTGAGTGTTAAAAGTGCAGTTTAATTAAAAAAAATTTCAACAAATCTGCAAAATTACGGACGAGTGTTTGAACTCCCTCCCCACTCCTGGCTACGGCCTTGATCTTAATGTTATTGCTCCTATTTTGTGAAATTATAGCAGATATTTCCTATGAATACGTAGGTAGAGAAGAGAAGTGTTTAATAAGATTTTGTAGTTTTTAATATGCATATTATAGGCGAAATTCAGGCTTGAAAAGGTGAATTTTGTGTCCTACCAATATTTAAGTAATAATTTAAAAAGTTTTAAGAGAGTAGTGTTTAATTTAAATAGCGAAATTAAAATATTATACATAATTTAGATTAAAAATTACAAGCCAAAGCTATTATTTTTACTAAGAGTTTTCAGTGGGCTTAATAATGACTCTTTATTTACTAAGAAATGATGTTAAGTGGATTGATTTGATCTAGGATATAAAAGAATTCTTAGAAAGAAAATTATTGAAATAAATAAAACTAATATTATTGACTATATAAAGCAGTATATACAAATATTGTAAATTTGAATAATAGAATCAATTTCATTTATGATATTTTTTGTCTGAATTATGATTTTTCTGAACGACTTTTAGTAAAAGGCGACCTCTTTAAAAGACCATATTTTTACACTACCGCGAGTGGAGTGGCTTTCTTGGTTTCACTATATATGTATTTTTATTTATTTATTTATTCTTTTATTTTTTTTTTATTGTTGTTGTTGCTGTGAATTAGCAAGGTTAGCATTTTGCCTTTAAATTTCAGCTTGCTTCGAGCAAAATATTGCGAGCACCATTTTTCGATTAATCGCCGAATAAAATCACTTAACTGAAATGTTGTCGATTGATACGATACACGTATGGTGCTTTTTGGTTAAAATGCACATTTATTAAGATCTTTTGTTTAGACTAATTTTGACTTTAAATGCTAAAATAAATCTTACAAAGAAAGTAACAAGATCTTAAGATACTTGCTTGAAGATTCAGAATACATAGGCTGGTCATAAAAAAAAAGTGGCAGAAAAAGTCATATTATAGGTCGTGTAGTCAGAGTAATCGTATATAACATTCACTAGTAATATATTATCCTCCATCCCATGCAAGAACACTAAATAGAAATTTCAATTTTATGTCATTTTGAACTTGTTTAGTTATGAATGCATTAGCCCTTTACAATGTTTAAAAATATAAATTATAATATAAAATGTGATTATCTCCGTCCAACAGACACTTTAATTATTTCATGTTTTAAACATTTAACGGACGGGCTACGTAAATCTACGTCTTTCCGTTATGACTGCCCAACAGTGTTGTCAGAAGTGGCGGATTTTTTATTCAATAATCATCAATAATTTTGAGAAGTGATAACCGATTAAATTTCGAAGTGATTAGGCAAACGTTACAGTTAAAATTTAGTGGTGATTGTTGAAAAAAAAGTCCACCAGATCTGGCAACACTGCTGCCTAAGACGGGCGACGTAGATTTATATTTGTTGTTTTAAAGGGTCGGGTTACGTGGAGAAGTTATTGACTATGATATATCAACAATGCAAGTTTCACTTCGTTAGAGTGGATATTTTATAAAATATCACATCCATAAGGACTACTAGACGTGTAAATAAAAACATTATACAATTTTTATTCAAAAATGGTACTTATTCAATAAAATTACAACGTCCATATATGCATGTTTATTTAATTCTTTTAAAAAAATTCCGGAAGCCGGGACAGGCAGAGAAATTCAACCGATGTGTTAAGTGTTAATTGCAGTTCCTATTAGTGTATTACATACCCAGGTGCGCGCATGTATTACTCTAAATGTTTTTGATAAATCTTTCAAAAATTTTACATACAGTATTTACAAATAAATATTGCGATTTGTAAATATTGTTGTTGCAAATGCACACTAACTTACGATTGTAAAACTTCCATTGATCTGGAATAACATTTTGTAAAATCTTAGCTCCTCCCAAAAATTAAGTTCTGGATTCGCCACTGTACAATATAATATAATAATAAATTTAATTTAAAAGAAAAATGCAGATGATTTTGGTAACTTATTTATTTATTTTTTGTTTTGTTTTTGTTCCATTTTTGCATTATTTGCAGAACTACCACAGGTTTTAAGTACCCCTATTCCTACAAAGTGTTTAAAAAAAGGGCAACTGAACTTTGGAATAATATATTTTGAAACAGTGACAGATAGAAAAAAGAAACAAGTGGTATGTTAGTTAGGCGGGTCAGAAATTTTAAATACACTGGTTTGGAAATTAGTTGCATGATTCGTTAACAAATACGTCGATATTCAAGACGAGACAGCTACATATTCTCATAGTCTGCAACAGGGAATGTGATTCACCACTGTTTCATTCACTTTTATTTGTAAGCTTATATTCTTCCTTCTCTCTAAAGACTGATTACAACTTTTGTAACATTTGATTCCATGGAATAAAATAAAAAAAAAAACTGCTGTAAAAATACGATAAAGATTTATGTATAGTAATTGTAGTAACACCCCCCCCCACCCCCCCCCCCAAAAAAAAAAAAAAAAAAAAAAAAAAAAAAAATCGAAATATTGTCTTTGTGTGTGACTGGCCATGGAATTTCCCATTTACATAGAAAACATAAGAAAGTCTTTTATTTTGCCTTGTCAATAACTATAAAAGGTAAGGAAAATGACGTAAGTCCAGAAAAAGCCTGTTTGTCATCGTAATATTAAAGAAATAAGCAAGAGGGCAATTTTGAAAATGACTCTAGAATATTTTTGTGAGGAGGCAAAACTTCAAAGAAGGAAAAGAATTAAATATATATATACTATATCATTTGCAAGAAATGTTAATTCGTAATAGGAAATGCATGTCTAGGTCTAGTCATATAAACAATGAGATAAAAAATGTTTAAGATTTACCTTTTGAAACCCTAGACGATACTTTTAAGTATCAGTTTTACTCTTGGCCATCAAGGGATTAGGAAGAAGAGATTATATTTCCACCGGAAAATTCAATAAACTTTTTTTTTCACCAATCAACAGAGCTGAGAATAATGAAGTGGGTGATATAGCGATACCCATCGGCCCCCGCGTTTACTAAAGAATAAATATTCAAGTGCTTCGTGAGCAATGGCGCGTGCGTAAGTGGCCCTCTTTAGTGGATCACGTAAAGGAAGTCGAGCGAAATCGTGACGAACTGATCACTACCTTCACGTTCCCACATTACGTGGACGAGCTGTTGTTAGGGGTTAAACCAGGGTCGAATACCGAATGATACTTTACCGATTTCCTGCCTAAAAGCGATTTATTTTACAGTGATATTCTCTACTAAAAGTAGGTGATTGTCCCTCAACTACTTCCTTTGACAGTCTGGAAAAATATGCTGTGCAACTCAGTGGAACATATAAAGTATATCATTGTGAAGTGTTGTTGCACAATTTCATCCTTTGCATTAATAATAAAGGCGATGTATATTACAATAATTTGTCGATGTAATCAATGTTACTAGCAGATTAAATAAAATATTTATAATAAACAGGCTGAATTGAAATATTCGACGATCGACAAATCTGCGACGTAAAAATAGGTATTTATGGCAACATATAAAATATATCGTCGTCAAGTGTTTTCGCGAAATTTTATCTTTTGCATTAATTATTAAAGAGATGTGTATTGCAGTAACGTGTCTAATGAAATTTATGTTACTAACAATGTTGCCAAATTTAGGGAGATTTTTATTCAATAATCACTAATAATTTTGAGGAGTGGTGTTTGATATACAAGATAGACGATTAATCTTCGATGTGATTAGGCAAGCACTACAGTTAAATAGTAATGATAGATATTGAATAAAAAAATCACTAAAATTGTCAGCCCTTTTTACTAGCAGATTAACCCTTTGTGAACCATAATGCTCTAAAGTGCTCTAAGCAGTGATGCCAAATTTAAGGACGCTTTTATTCAACTGTCACCAATAATTTTGAGGAGTGATATTTGATATACGAAATAAACGAATAACCTTCGATTCGAAGTGACCAGGCAATAATTACAGATAATTTATTTTAGTAAATATTGAATAAAAGAATCCCTAAACTTGGCAATACTGACTAGAGGAGTAACATTAACCTCTTCCTTCTCGCTCCCGTGATATTCACGGGCAGTGACCACGCCCCTCGTGTATTTTTCCTTTATTATTTTAGGGTAAATGAAAGCCCCAGCCAGTACCAAACTATATATAATGTATTCGAAAATATGTACAGAATAAATAAATATATATTATTATTCATATATTTATTTTCAATCTATACTTTTTAATTAGACAAAAATGTGGATTTTATGGACGTGTCTTTGGAAAATATGCGACCATTAAGGGGTTAATAGGACCGGCAAAGGATTAAACAAATTAATGATAATAAACTGATTGAAATAAAGTATTCGACTAGTCACAAGTCTGCGTCGTAAAGATAGACATTTGTGGCAAAAGGGTTTCCTAACTGAAGATTAATTTTTAGGCAAAGTGATATAAAATTCCTAACTTTTATAATCTATTCGCAATCCTTTTTAGCCCCGCCTTCTTTTCGCGCCAGAAATTTAGTAGATTATTTCTCTTTAATATGTGACAACGATTAAATAAGCAGAAAATCATTTTTCAAAATTTCCGGTATGAAAAAGAGGCGGGGCTAAAAATGATTGTGAATAAATTATAAAAGCTGGGAACGCTGCTTGGTATGTTTTGCGAAACTCCCAACCGTTTATGGAGATATTTAATAAGATTTTGCAGCAGTTTTCTATGAATAAATAAAGATGAAAATTTAAAATTAAAAAAAAAAAAAATTCTGGTGTCAAAAAATCGTAATGGTTGGCAGTTATGGTTTTGCCTAGTACTGAAATATAGAGTCCTCTCTTTTTTTTTACCGCTTCCGCAATATACCAAATTGTAAGCTGTTCACCATTTGAGATCATACGAATCTATCCATATTTGCCTTTAGATGCACTTTTCTAAGTGTTCATATGTAAAATAAACTTTGGAGACCATAAAGAAGGACTTCCTCAAAACTGACACAGCTAATGTGTTCCGATCATCTAGATCATGCAATTCAAATTCAGGCTCTCTAAATATTCAAGTGGAGGTAAGCGGTGGTCTAGATTGCTATAGGCACTCATCAAACTGAAGAATACGCAAGCGAAGTGCTGACGTCACTGGTCGTTCGTGGATGCAAGAAAAATATTTCCTATGTTTAACGCCCATTGGATTTTTTATAAAAAATTATTAAAAATCGAGGAAAATTATTTCCCGATTTTAATCCCCACATTTAGGTATAAATATGTATTAGTTATCATGTGTATGCGTTAGATTAAGTTGTTTTTGTAGTAAAATTGGTAAAATTTGAATTTTAAATTTCAAAACTCTAGAAAAAATAAATGGCAAAATTCCATATTCGGTTGAAAACATAAACATTTCATTTCAAAGGATTATATTTACACAATAAATATGCAACTAATATACTAATTAAAAGGAAAATGATAAATATTCTATCATAATTTGAAGTCAAATTTGTTTTCATATGTCTAAATAAAGTATCTGATATACGATACTAATATGTTGCAGCGGAATAGATTTGATATCGGTCATCCTTGGCAGAAAAAAATAAATATTGTCAAATTATCTGGCGAACATAATTTAATTCCTTTCAAAAATCATGGTTATTTTAACAACTTATATTAAGAGAGTAATGTTAATCCCCAAGTCCCCCCATATGAAACAATATTTCGTACAATACATATTACGAAAATATACATCTGCCATGTATATTTTCGTATTACGTTTTTGATCGCCAAATACAAAAACGTCAAGGACGACAGAGTTTTGAAATTTAAAATTAAAATTTTGTCAATTTGACCGCAAAATAACTCAATCTAACACATGCACATGATAACTAATACATATATATACCCAAATACGGGGATAAAAATCTTGAAATAATTTTCCTCGATTCTTAATAATTTTTTACAAAAAATCCAATGGACGATTAACATAGGAAATAATTTTCTTGCATCTACGGACGGTAAGTGACGTCACACTTCGCTTGAGTATAAGACTATCGCAAATAAATATCGGACTGGCTTCGAACCAAGTCTCGCTATTGGCAACGTCTCTCTAAGCATTACAGAAAAATTGAAATTCCGTTTCAGAAAACGAAGCAAATATAAATGAAGAGTTTCAATCTCTAGCATAGATAGTACGTTTTTGATTGGAAAAATCTTTGTTCATTCCCAACGGATGCTCGAGAAGAGAATAAGCGTCAACATAACGGGAAGTTACCCTGTACCACTAATAAGACATCAGAAAAAAATGGAAAGAAAATTAAAATCTCAGATTTCAACTCCATCTTTATATTCATCGTTAACCCATCGTTACGTAAAAATAGAGTTGGCTAAGTGAGATTTCAATTGCAACATTTTGAAAACATTCGATAAATACTTTTTTTTTTTTTTCTTGTGAAATATTTTCGCTTAAACATCTTTGTGTCAAGTGGTATTAATGATATAATTCATAAATATTCGTAATTTCACACGACTGTGCATACTTGCAAGGATAAAAGTGTTCCCCGCTTTTGGCACTACTATTTTTATTTAGAAAAATTTATTGAATGTTTACAATAATATTTTGTGAATATAAATGCATTTTCTTAAAGAAAATTAGGAGAATCATTTTTCTAAAAGTTTATAGTTTGACAGGTCAAATCTTAAATAAGAGCTACCGTCATTTCTCCGCCCCGGACGTATAAATAAACAACAAACTGCTACCCGAAGAATCCCACATGCTGAAATAACCACAAGTTTTCTTTCCCGCGTGTAAATATTTTTTCTTGTCTATATTGGTATCTGAGCCAAAAATAAGACCTCCGTTTTGCCATCAAAATTCCACATTAAACGACCGAAAATTTTTGGTTTCACTCGAGGGATAAAGATTTTTTTTTTTTTTTTTTTCACTCTTTAGAATGTTTTTGTATTGACTTTTTATTTTATATTTATTTATTTATTTTTAACGTGAACTATGAAATTTATTTCATTTTTATACATTTTATTTATTTATTATTTATTTATTTATTTTATTTTGTTTATTTATTTTGTTTATTATTTATTTATTTATTTATTTTAATTTATTTTAATTTATTTTAATTTATTTATTAATTCTTTTTTTTTTTTTTTTTTTGCATTTGAAGAAATGAAATTTTACCTGTATTTTGCTAATATTTGATAAAGTTGTAAGTAATATTTACAAATTCGCTGAAATAGCTATATTCGATTGAATATACTCAAATTCTACGTTATTCATCTCTACAGTTCTACTAAACGTACTTTACATTTTTTTAGAAGCATCTAATACTTTCTTTTAAAAAATCACGCTCATAGGACTTAAACTTTTACTCTGTATTTTTTAATATGTATATTTCGCTCATGTTTACATTATAACTGAAGACATATCTAAATACTAATTTCGCACATTAATGCAAATTTAGCAATTTTATTATCTTATATATAATACGAAAGTCAGTTATAACAATTTTACACCAGCAATTTTTAATTAACAGACATAAGTATATTTACAAAAGCGACTTCAAAAGCTGTGAAATGGAAGCACCTGTGACGCGCTATCACGCATCTTTCTCTGCAAAAGGATGACTGCTAATGGCGTTAGAGTCCTGATTTTAAATTCACTGCGAAATAGAAAATAAATCATAAGAGAGTTTACGATTTCTCGAAGAAATATAGCTTTGATTGTAAATAAAAATGGCGCAGAAAATGAGTCAATATTTGTCAGTTTAATTTTGAACATTTCTCATCTTTTTCGTAATTGCTCAGAATAATAATAATAATAATAATAATAATAATAATAAAACTTTGTTTCATAAATGTCTGTTTCACTTTCTAATGAGATGGGTAGGCAAATTTAAATGACATAGATGATATACATTCTTGCAAGTTATCTTCTGCAAGAGAACGTAATAAGTTACAGTCTTTATTTTCAGTTGTTATTTAAGAGCTCTATACTAATCTCATAATTTTCCCCTTTTTTAGTTCCCCATCATTCTACTGTTAAAAAAATGCAGAAAAAATACAGAAATTCTCTGTAATTTCAGAAAAAAAAGGCGTAAATTACGGAAAAATTACGTAGACAAAACGTATTTTACGACTTTTTTTCTGAAATTACAGAGAATTTCTGTATTTTTTCTGCATTTTTTTAACAGTGTATAGGTATGGGGAACATAGGTAATCGTGAAAATTTTCGACCTCGGTTTTTTGAATTTTTTTACACGTTTTCAGGTGTGAGGAATCCGAAAATGACAAAATTTGTATCGTGTCCGTCTGTAGGGCGTCTATTAGTTTGTTAGTCCGTTAGTGCGTTAGTTCGTTAGTATGTTAGTCTGTGTACACGATATCTCGCGAACAAATGATCGCAGAGAGGTCGGACCAGTTTTAAAATATTATTTATGACACTGGCAAGAACCCTATTCATTTGCAACATTCTAATTAAAAAACTTCAGAAGTTATGAGAAATTTACGATTTTCTTAACATTGGAGAATAGGACAAAAATTCACTTAAACGTGCATAAAAAGAAATATTTTTATTGTAAAGATGTAAGAACAGCTTTTCAATATCAGTTTTGATGCCGGGATGAACATCATTAACTATAAACGTGCTACATTGAAAATTTCGGAAATTATTCGAAATTTACGAATTTCGTAACATGGCAGAATACTTCAAAATGTCGCATAAACGTCAGTTTTTAGGTGTATTTTCATTGTATAGATGTCAGACTACTTTTAAAATATTATATACGATACTGGCATAAACATCCTTGATTATGAATTTTTCAACTTAAATATTTCGTAAGTCATTCGAAATTTACGATTTACTGAATATGGCACAATAGGGCAAATTTTCGTATAAACGTCCATTTTGAGGAATATTTTCATCGTAAAAATGTCAGAATACTTTTAAAATATTATTTAGGATACTGACATGAACATTCCTGACTAAGAATTTTTTAATTTAAAAATTTCGTAAGTTATTTGGAATTTACGATTTACTTAACATGGCAGAATTGGGCTAAAATTGAGCATAAACGTCTGTTTTGAGGATCATAAATATGTCGAACAACTTCAAAATAACATTTATGATACTTGTTTGAACATCATTGACTACAAATATTCTAATAGGAAAATTTCGTTAGTTATTCGAAATTTAAGACTTTATCAACATAGCAAAATTTGGCGATATTCCATATAAATATGCATTTTGGGGATTGTTGCATTGAAAACAGTAGCATGAAAACTAAACTACTAAATTTACCCCAATAAAATAAATTAATAGATTAGAATAAGATAAATATATCGAACTGAATGGTGGGTAGCCTATTGGGTGGGGATTTCATTCTATCACTGTAACAAGCGTTTGATCAAATTCATTTCTCTTAACATTAATGTAATATGCCCTACACTAGAAATTTAGGAGAACATACATATGATGGGAAACTGAGCAGAGTCCACCTATGCCAACTAGTTTTTTTTTTTTTTTTTTTTTTTTTCTTGTCAGAACTTTCATGCTTTAAAACATACAAATTAAATTGTACTAATCATTCATTTTCATTTTCTGAATCTCGCATTTAAAAGTATTCATTCATTTCAGCGTGACATTAAAAAAAACCTGTGATCATAAACCGTATAACATAAGTAAAATCATTAATCTTTAACGTATAAGCACGCAGTAACGAGAAATTACGTTAGAAACTCTATTAATTTAAAAACTAGTTTATATTTCTTATATAAAAACTATAGCGGACATATTTACTCGTAATAGATATATTTTCAGATACGCACACGATAATTGCAAATATTAGAATAATTGTTTGTGTACTGCAATTTGGGGTGAATGTATTCAGCGTCATCGGCGCCTCTATTTTTATGTAGAAAAAGTTAGTGTATTTCTGTATTATTGTTTTGCGATGAAATAGGATAAAAGTTATTGTTAAAAAATAGCGGTGGAAGACTGAATTCTTCATTGGTGGAACTATTTCCCTCCTGAGAGCAATGTTGTTTTAATGCTGCCTTATGCCCATTTTTTTCGCCAGATAAAAGAACCATGCTAGTACTTCGATTCGAAACAAATGTTGCAAGTTTTTGCTTACAAGTTTTTTATTCATAACCCTAAAATATGCGCGTAAAAGGAAAACAATTTTATAAACATTCATTAAAATAACGTATGAAAAAGCTTTATTTTTATAGGCACATTGTTTAATACGTGTAAAGGATAAATAAGACGAACAGATAAATATAAATAAACATTTTTTCCCACACAAATCATCCTTTTTAAGGGAGCGCTGTCAGATCCATGAGCATTTGTGTTCATCTTTGCTTTCATCCATGATTTACGAGCAATAGAGGTCACACGCTAAGCCGTTTTCCCACAACCATCACTCACAGTGAAGACAAAACTATAAGCTTCTTTTTATACGTCAAATTGAAGTATTGAAAAACAAATCTTGAGAATGCTTTTAACAGTGAACTTGACCGTTTAATCTTTATTCAAAGAAAACACAAGGAAATTTCCCGGTGTGAGTAACTGAGGAAATAATATAGTTCATTTTTATTTCTTTTGATAATCGATTTTATCGTACTGAGTTGAACAAAAATGAAAATTTGTATTGCAGGAATACGTTTATGTCTTGTATTATAATCAATAAAATTAAGTTTTGATTAATCAACTTTTTTACATTATTATTATTACTACGGAAGAAAATATTAAGTTTTTCTTTCTAGGTCAGATTGAAGTATAGAAAAACAAATCTTGAGAAAGGTTTTAACGGTGAATTTCACCGTCTAAATTTTCATTCAAAGAGAACATTGAAAATTTCCTGCGAGCGGAAAGGCGAAGCACTGTTTATATGTTTCTCATTTAAGTTTTTTTTTTTTTTTTTCCACGTTTATACGTCTATTTACCATAGTGTCAATTCGTTCCATCTAATTTTAATTAAAAAACTGGTTCCTTTATGCCAAAAATATTGGTTATACGTCTTTTTCAATTTTTCTAAAATTCGTTAATTTTCTATCTGAATACTTACTTTCCTGTTCTTTCGTCCTGAATTTCATTAAAAACATCATTATATATTTTTTTTCTTTTTTTAATTGAACTAATAAAAAACATCTAATGAACATAATTTGATTCATAATACTCACGATGCTGCAATTAATACTCACGATTACTTCCAATACCCGACTACCGTAGGTAATGGAAGTATTGTATTCGATCCAAAAATTTTATGTCGAGTTTTCACTTGATTTATATGTTTTAAGATCCCCTGAGTCCAAAAAAGTAGTTTGTGTGAATTGTTCAGTGTGTGTGTATGTATGTGGGGATTGGGGAATCTTCTGACTACTATATCTCCGAAACTAATGAAGATAAAATGACGAAACTTCAGAATCAAGACAAGTGTTGTGTACAGATGATTTTTCCGATGTTTGGTGAAAACTGAAAAACTGGAAGTAGGATATCCGAGTCGGTGAGAGGTGAATCCTCTCCCGGGAGTTGGCGAGCAGAGCGAGCAAGGGGCAGAGCCTTCTTAGTATTTAATTAAAAAAGAAAAAAAAAGAAGAAGAGAGAGGGAAGAAAAAAAAATAGTTGAAAGTATTTTTATCAAGTCAAATTTTTAAAACATTAAGAAAGTTTAAAAGAAACGAGAAAAGTTAAAATCCACTGTAAATAGATGTAATCATTACAAAATTTAAAATGTAATATTGTAATTTCAGTTTCTTTTTCACTTATAAATAAAAAAGAAAAAATTCTCCGTAAATAGCTGCTAATCTGAGAAAAGAATAAAATAACTTGACAAATTTTTTGAAGTAAAAACTAAAATAATATCAGCTAAAGACTGATGTTTCATCACTAAAGTGGCTGGCGATTCGGGTATTTTTAAAAAGTTGTGACCATCAACTAAACTTTAGAGCGTATTTACTTAAAATATTTGAATAATGAGCTGTAAATTTTTTATATATTATTTCATTAGTAGCAATTATAATTATGAAAAAGCAATACTAAATAAACAACAAATAAAACTCATCTACAAACTGGATTTAACTTTTCGTATCTCCCCTTCCCCCCCCCCCCACACACACACACGCACCACCACCATCACCCCCTAAAATTTCTTAGACTTACGTTTTAGGAAACTAAAGGTAAAGGACCATAAAATCTTTAGCATAACAAACTTAAAAGAGTCCACCCACGCAATACTCATCTTTGTTCTAAGCTAGATTTATTAATCTTCAATAAATTGCTCTACCTACATAGAAATAAAAACACAAAACATTCACTAAAATGCTTCATTGTTAGACTACAATCGGCTTCTCATCTATGCATGAAACAGAAGCAGATCTACTTATTGAACAGGAAAATTCTCACTAAGTGCCTCATGAGAGTGAAAATTTGGAAATAACCTTACAAACTGACCCATCAAAATGTGATATACTTATACAACGATTACAATCAGTGAGCTGAAATAGTATTTCTACCCAATGATCACACAGCCAGGTTATCTACCTACCGGAAGCGAGTATCCTTTTATTATTTTTCCAACTTGATGCCTTTACAGTATTGGGCATAAGCTGGGGGTCTTTGGCCGACAAAAAGTAATCACTTCTGTATCATCCGGGATGGTTCCACTTGGTTGAATCATTTCAACACTTTGAGCACACTACGGAGCTTTTATAATATCCCCCTCCCACACACACACACACACCTCTTCTTCATTCAGAATAATCGCACAAGCGTCAAGAAGTTCGTATACGGAAGATGGAGGCAAAATTTATTGTTTCTTATGATAAAAACAAACAAACAAAAAAAAAGTAAAGCTGATGTATGAGGTAGACATATCGTTTTCAATTCTCTTGGTTTTTAATTATGGATTGTTATGCATAGGATGAGAAATGAATTTTGTTTCCTACATCCGCTGTTGTTGCTTTGATTATATATATATATATATGTATTATAATAATAATAATAATAATAAAAATTATGTAAGAAAACTAATGTTGCCGGGAGGAGGGGGGGGGGGGGGGGGGGTGCCGATGGTATGTGAAAGAAATATGATTTAAATTATTTTAAATGAAGTAACTTTGACGTTTCATGGTATTTTTAAAGTTTGAAATGCGCCGCCGAAAACAGGAAATAAATAGTTATATTTCCTTTTAGAATAAAAGTGAAATACATTATACTTTATTTTATTAGCATGATTAAAAAAAAAAAAATTAATTGAGGAATTCGACAGTGTGAGATTTGAAATATAATATAAATAAATAGTAGTTTTTTTAAATAGTTATATTACCTTTTAGAATAAAAAGGGAAATACATCATACTTTATTTTATCAGCACGATAAAAAAAAAATAAATAAATAAATAAAATAAAAAATAATTGGGAAATTCGACAGTGTGAGTTTTGAAATATAGTATAAAAAAAGAGTAGTTTTTTAAAATAGTTATATTTCCTTTTAGAATAAAAGTGAAATACATCATACTTTATTTTATCAGCACGATTAAAAAAAAAAAAAAAAAAAAAAAAAAATATTGGGAAACTCGACATTGTGAGTTTTGAAATATAGTATAAATATATAGTAGTTTTTTAAATAGTTATATTTCCTTTTAGAATAAAAGTGAAATGCATGATACTTTATTTTATTAGCACGATTAAAAAAAAAATTAATTGGGAAATTCGACAGTGTGAGTTTTGAATAACTTTGTTTCATTTAATTATTTTTTGTTATTTTCAGCTGCTTTTGGTTTTTTATGCTCTTTCAAGATTTCTTCAGGTTTATTTATTTAATTTCATTCATTTATTTATTTTATTTTTATTTTTACAATATTTTACATTTTAAGAACATATTTTTAAATATTTTCCGTTATAATGTTTTATTTAAAAAAGAAAGAAAGAAATACGCTGGTTATCATAAATAAAGTAAAAGTCTGTTTTTTTATTTAATTTTATTTCTTTTCTTTTCTTTTACGCATAACTTTCAAAGAAAACTTTTAAATAAATGAGCACATGAATCCGAACTTTAGATGGTATGGTCACTATCAATTTATTAATCGAACTTTATATTATTTTGATATCAGGGAAAAATTTTTCGAACTGTATTACTTAATTTTTTTTATGTAAACAACATATTGTTAAAAAATAATGCTTAAATCTGAAATTTCATGCAAATTTTTAAAGATACAAACATAAAAAACACTTTTTAAAAGTCAATTTATCAACAAATGCATAAAGTAATAACCAAACATGTTTAGACTATTTTTAATCTATAATAAATATTATAATCAAGGGAAAGAATAACTAATTAGCACGTAGCATTTAAATAAATAATAATAATAAAATAAAGAATTTTAAAGAGTTTAAAATTTAAAAGTCTAGAACTTATTTTTTTTTTCCATTTAATCAATTTTCGAGAAATTTAGCTGTGTTTTATGTCGCTACCTTTCAATGGACATGTATGCAAAATTTTGTAGCTCTAAAAGAGTAATTAAAAAAAAAGAGAGAATAACAGTTCTACAACATCTACTTTCCCTTAAAAGAAATAAATCTAAAATCTTTTTTTCTTTTCGTGAAATAATTTCGATTTTCACCATTGCTTATTTATTTTAAAGAAAAATAATATACTATTAACGCATTAAAAAAAAAAAAAAATGAAATTTTTATTTATTTCGAATTACATTGTTTTATATAACTTATATTTGAACTTCCAAAGTATTGCTTACTAAAATGTTAAAGAGTAATGAATAGCATTAATATACAATTAACGCATTAAAAAAAAAGAAAGAAAGAAATTTATTTATTTTCTTAATTACGTTGTTTAACATCACCTATATTTAAACTTCTAAAGTGTTGCTTACTAAAACGTTAAAGAGTAATGAATCTCGTTAATATACAATTAACGCATACAAAAAAGGAAATTTATTCATTTACTTTTTAATTATGTTGTTTTATATCACCTATATTTGAACTTTCAAAGCATTACTGACTAAAATGTTAAAGAGTAATTAATGGCAATAATACAATAATATATAAGTAACGGATTTAAAAAAAAAAAAAAAAAGAAAAGAAAAAGAAAAGAAAAGAAAAAGAAAAAGAAAGGAAAATAAATTTACTTATTCATTTTTTAATACATTGTTTTATGCCGCCTGTATTTGAACTTCCAAAGTATTGCTTACTAAAACGTTAAAGAGTAATGAATGGCAATAATATACAAATAACGCAGAAAAAAAAATAAGAATAATAAAAGAAATTTTTTTATTTATTTTGTAATACATACACTGTTTTATATCACCTATATTTGAACTTCCAAAGTATTGCTTACTAAAATATTAAAGAGTAATGAATGGCAAAAACAAACAATTAACGCATTTAAAAAAAAAAGAAAGAAAGAAAGAAAGAAAGAAATTTATTTTTTAATTACTTTGTTTTATATCATCTATATTTGAATTTCCAAAGTACTGCTTATCTAAATGTTAAAGAGTAATGAATGGCAATAATATACAAATACCGGATTTAAAAAAAGAAGAAGAAAAAAAGAAATTTACTTATTTATTTTTTAATTACGTTGTTTTGTATCACCTATATTTCAACTTCCATAATGTTGCTAAGAAAATGTTAATAAGTAATGAATGGCAATAATATACAAATAACGCATAAAAAAAAGAATGAAATTTACTTATTTATTTTCTATTGCGTTGTTTTATATCACCTATATTTGAACTTCCAAATCATTGCTTACTAAAATGTTAAAAGAGTAATGAATGGCAACGTGAAATCACTGCAAGCACATTCTTGTCGTCCCGTTACACAATTTTTGAGCAGTGGCCAAACATGAAGTCGACGAACTGAAAGGACTCCAAAGAATCAGCTGATAGATATACCGGCAACTGAGTAGGTAGGCAAAGCAAAAGAGCACACCAAGGTTACCTCGAAAATACCAGGCTGTTTCGATGGGAGTATCTTTTCGAAGGTATTATAAATGTTACTTTAATGTTTTCTGCCGAGAGATCCGCTTACGTAGGAGGTTTTATTGCTTTCGAAGATTCGTTTATCATGTTACTATAAAATAGATATACCAGATATGGAACTTATGGAAATAAAGGTCTATTACAGAAGCAATTACTGGTAAAATCGAGATGCATGAGTTTCTTAATAATTAAATAAGCTTAAAAAAACAAAAAAGCAAATAAGTAATATTGACCGAAACGTAAATTTGCATTAAAATTATAAAAGTGTTTCAAAAGACTTAACTCAAAAGATCTTATATATATATATATATATATATATATATTAAAATTGATTACAAAATTTTCATTTAAGACACATTAGATTAAAAGTAACAAACGATTAACCATTTGCGGTGCAAGACAATTCGGAACATTTAAATTACACTGCCACCGGAATTCATGAACTAAATTAAACTGAAAGAAATTTTAAATTTTAAGTTAAAAAAAAAAAACGGTCTTTTCTGCTATGTTGTAAACGTAAATTTTTGCTAAAAAAATTCCAGGATGAATTTTTGCAGCTGGGTCTTAAATATTACGTCCTCGCGGCGAGGACAGCACGCGTTAAGGGGTTATATGTCGCAAAAAAAAAAAAAAAAACAGATTAACCATTGGGATTAATTTAATTTCTAAATTATTTGACCAGCTAATTACATTATTTCTTATTTTAAAACTTCTGAGCTAACTGAATGTATGTACGTATACAAAGGTAAATTTGCATAACAGAATTTTTATATACTAATATTTTTAAATAGACATCACCGGATATCAGCGATTAGCCAGTTCGAAAATTACTACATAAAAATAGTAATAATCAAATTTTCCTTTGTAAGAACCTTGGTATAGATATATATTTGATTTGAAGTATATTATAACAATTTTATCACTAATAATTTTATCACTATTATATAACATTTATAGATTTAAATAATTATTTTTACTTTAATTTTATTCCGTAATTATATTATCCCTACTTTAATTTTATTATTTGGGGTCATAAAAGTATTTGATAAATAAGATAAATTTAAATTAACACCATAGTAATTGTATACTTTAAAAAGTAAGGCTGTTTATGAAGATGTTTAAGATAACAGTTAAATTATTATATTAATTTGAAATTCATTTTAATCAGTATCTTTAAAAATAAATTTATTTAATTAATAAATTTAATTTTATCTCTAACATCATTTAATTTAATTTATCTTTAATTAATAAATGTAAGAATAATGGGAAAGGGTAAATTACCATATATATATATATATATATAGGAAGATGTAAGATGTATAAGAAAAAATTTTTTCTTTATTTTTATTATTACTATTATTTAAATTGGTACTAGCAAAGTCAAATTAGGATTACCTTAATAAATAAATAGATTTTTAAAAACAAATAAATAATATTATTAAAATATAATTTAATATCTTATGTATACGTGGTAATTTAAACGGACAAAATAATTATTTTCTTTTTTTATTATTATTAAATTTATTATTTAAATTTAAAGGCTTCACGTAACATACTGGATGCAACCTAAGCGATAATAAATGAAAGGGCGAAAAATAGGCGCCAAATAATTACCAACTGAAAATAGTTTTCTTTTTCTTTTTTTTCTTTTTTTTTCGAACTGATTTGGGAATAGTAATTTAATAGTAGTGTCGTATTTAATAGTAATTGTTACTAACTTTTTAAGAAATATTCTATTATGAGGGAAGCAAGCAAAAATATTGAATGAAATTTCTCTACAAAATTTAAGATATGATTCAAAAATAATGATTTAAAAAAAGTAATAATTTTTATTACCTAATTAAAAAGAAAAGAAAAATGTTACGGGAAAAAAAATCGTAACCATAGTGATATTTTTTATTTATTTATTTATTTATTCTGAAAGATTTTTAATATTATTTTAACTGAAAATTTTTACTGAAATATTCAAATGATAAATTTGTCAGAAAATGGAAACGTATTTTAAATTGAAAATAAGTATTTTGAAAATAAGTAACTGAAGTATTTTGAATCTCAAATACTTCATAAAGATGTACGTCAAAAATAAAACCATATGTTAAGTTAGGCAAAACAATTCATTTTTACATGTAAATAATTTTTCGAACTCTAAAAGCAGAGTGAAATAAAACCGTACGAAGTCCTGCAGTGAAAGTAGTTTTAAAGGCAAGTTCCATTATGAAACTGCATTTACGAAACATCGCATATTTAAAATAACTCAGTATATTATTGTTTAAACATTAACACAGGTGAATTTGAACCTTGTTTCTTCATTTGTCTACTTGTCATTAAAATAATTCTTAAATTATATTACAAATGATTGAATTTAAATAATTTTACTTTTTTTTTTTTTTTTTTTTTTTTTTTTTTTTTTCGCGTAAAGGTCGGCAGCAATGCATATATACTGTATATGAAAACGTTTTCCAACATATCACGTTCCTGGAAAATTTGGGACAATTAGTTGCCTATTACTTACCAGAAAATTTTCTGAAATATGTCAGTAATCCTCAAATTTATCTTTAAAAGTACTGTTAAAATTACTTAAAACAAGTACGTTTTATGGAAAAAATCTGTTATTCTAAGCAACTTGTTCCAAACTTATGAAAATCAGCAACATTCGGGCTATATAAAAGCAATATTATCAACGCTACGCAATGAACACTTGGGGAAAAAAAAAAAAAAAAAAAAGAAGAAGTGTGTGTGTGTGTGGGGGGGGGGGGGGGTTGCCGAGATCAGTATGCAGCATAAAATGCCGTAAATACATTTTCCTGCCCTCTGTCTCAAAGTTGTTGGCTTTTCGATAATGTGCTGTAGTTTGTTGCACCATCTCTTAATCAACGAATATAAAAAAATTTAATTTATGCCTCAATCGTTTTATTTAAGTTTGTGTTTTGAAAAAATAATGGAGATTTTTAACAAACTGAAAATGTGAAAATTAAAAGTAATTTTGTAAATTTAATAATTGTTTTCTGTACCACTGACAACAAATTTTCGAAGAATTGACATTTTTAGTTAATATTTAAAACAATGTAATGGAAGGAATTGTTTTAACATGCTTTTAAAATATAAAGGTAAAGCATAAAGCAATTATTTATACCGCGAATACATTGAAATCTATAAATATGTTTTATAATAATCATTTTCAATGGCGGTGTGTTGCAGCAAGAGCAACACCTAATTTTGATTCCCAAGTACAAAAACTTATCCCAGAAATATTTTTATAGAATTTTACTTTTATACTTTAGAAGAACAGAGAGCGAAATATCGATAAAACATTTATTTCTTGTCTTTATAAATCGTTCTTAAATTCTGGTGGATGTTGATTTTAAATAAACAAAATTACTCTGCTGCGGAAAGGGTTTGGAACTTAACAAGTAAAAGAAAAAAATAATAAAAATAGTAAGCTATAATATTTTATTAATAAATGACGTGAAAGATCTTAAGAAATAACTAATTTTCATAGTTGGAGAATATCCCTTATGTGTCTATCCCTTAATTTTTTTTTTTCCATCTTAGGTTAGATATTTTTGGCCTACATATTCGTCCCAGAATATTGGTTTTGTTTATTGTGTAAGCGTTGCATAAACTTTTACTGATCTCGTGAATTTTGCCACTTCCAAAAGCTTCATGAGATGACGAAACATAACATTAACCTTCTGGTGCACATACAGGTGCATCAGAATGTTTCTCCCTGGCTAACATGAAATTTCATATATATAATTTTCATAAATTTCATTCATCCATTATGTGTTCATCCATTAATGTATACATTTATTTATTTATTTTTCATCCTAGAGGATTTTAACTTCGTCTCAGAATATTAGTTTTGTTTATTTTATAAGCGTTGCCTACAAACTACCGATCTCGTGAATTTTACCACTTCCAAAATGCTGCATGAGATGACGAAATATAATTTAAACCTTCTGGTACACACCCAGAGATGCACCAGAATTTTCTCCGCTGACTAACATGAAGTTTCATAGTTGAACAACATCCATTATGTGTTCATCCCTTAACGTATTCATTTATTCATTATTTATTTTTCATCCCAGATGATTTTAACCTACACATTCGTCCCAGAATATTAGTTTGGTTTATTTTGTAAGCGTTGCCTAAACTTTTACTGATCTCGTGAATTTTGCCACTTCCAAAATGCTTCATGAGATGACGAAATATAATCATAACCTTCTGATGCATACACCGTATGAAAGCATAAATCATCTAAATGGCATTTTCATTCATAGAGAACATGCTTTGGTTACCTTTGACTATCACCTTCCTGTCATTGTTTGTTCTTTGCTTCTTCCTTTGTTTTAAATGACTAAGGTCTCCTTTTTTCCTTTTGTGATTTCCTTGCACTTTTTCTTGGTTTGAATGATATTTAAGCAATAGTTTTTTCACGTTTTATTGTATTCCGAGAAATTGTTTTTAGCTTTTAAATATTCATTTTTTTTTTTTTTTTAATGTTGCCGTTTTTCTGTTTATAATGAGCTTATCCCCTTTTTTATGACATTTATATGTGGACCTGCGGTATGTGATATGTTAACATTTGGCTCAAATGATATTTAAGCAATAGTTTTTTCCAATTTTATTGTACGCTGAGAAATTATTTTTAGTTTTAAAATATGCTTTTTAAAATGTTGAGATTTTTCTCTGTTTACAATAAAGAACTTATCACTTTTTATGAAATTTATATGGGATCTGCGGCATTTAATATCTTAATATTTAGCTCGAATGATATTTAAGCAATATATGTACACAATAGGTGCCAAGTTTCCTGTTTTTCAAGGAATGCTTAATACCGAAAATTTTTCATAATTATTTTCAGCTTATTTAATCGTCGAAAATGTAAGTGACATATTCCTTAAAAAAAAAAAAAAAAAAAAAAAAAAAATGGCGATAATTCTGATTAAAAATGAGAAAGATTGGAAGCTATCACATATACTTTTTTTTTTTTTTTTTTTTTTTTCAAAATTTTATTTTGTTCTGTGAACTTTTCTTTTAAGTATGCTTTTTAAAATTTTACCATTTTTCTCTGATTATAAGGAGCTTGTCACTATACGTTTATATATGTGGATCTGCGGTGTTTGATATATTGATATTTGGTTTGAATTTTGCTTTTTTCTCTTTTTTTTTTTTTTTTTTTTTTTTTTTTTTAATTAATAGTTAACTGACAATTATCATTAAAGTTAAACATTTGTACGGTCTTTTTTTTTTTTTAATGAGATAGGAAAATTGGATTTTAGCCTGAACTTCCTGTTGAAATCCTAATAGAAAAACAAATTTGTTAAAATTGGTTGGAAGGATCGAAATAAAACCCCCAGACGATGCTTGCTGCGAGTTTAAAAATTTCACCGTATGAATTAGCATACTTGCCAAACATCTCATTATGAACCGTACAATTTTTAGGACCCGCCTTTTTTTCCACACCAATAATTTCTTAGAGTAATTTTAGCCTTATTAAGTCGTAACAACGTTTGGAGAGAATAACTCTAAAAATATAGTGGTGTGAGAAAAGAGGCGTTTTTTCAGGGGGCGTTAACAATTGTACGGTTATTAATGAGATGGTTGGCAAGTATGAATTAGCCACTTTAAAACAGAGGAGTGTTTCCCAACTAAATAAATTTACGTTACGTCTGTATGATGCATATGCCAATTGTAAAAATAAATGCAAGGTTAATATGCATTGTTCATTTTAAAAGCCAAAAAGGTTTTATTATTATTATTTAAATCAATACATAGTTGCCGACATTTTAATTTATTCCAGAGCATTTTTAGCCCCGCCTTTAATTCGCACCACTTTATTTTTAGAATAATTTTCTCCAAGATATAACTATGATAAAATAAGAAAAATTTACTGATAAAAAAAGAGAGAGAGAGAGAGAGAAGAAAAAAAATGGTGTAGAATAAAGGCGGGGCTAAAAATACTCCGGAATAAATTAAAATATTGGCAATTCTATCAATAGAGTCAATGATACGTTGTGAAATATCTAGCAGCATTTCTAATTTATTTAGCAGCATTGCTCGTACCTGCCTTTTATTCACACCACTTTATTTGAAGAGTAATTTCCTTCTTATTTAATCGTAACTGCATGTTGATGAAAAATACTCCACAAAAGAAAATACTATCATAGATGTCAACATTTTAATTTATTCCGGAGTATATTTAGCCCCGCCTTCATTTCATACCACTTATTATTTAAGAGTAATATATTCTCATTTTATCGAAGTTATATATCAAAGAAAAATTTTCTATAAATAAAGTGATGCGAAATAAAGGCGGGGCTAAAAATACTCCGGAATAAATTAAAATGTTGGCATCTATGTACTATGTGAAAAAGGCGAGTATCTTGGTTTTTTGAGGTTATTATTATTATTATTATTGACAATAATACTTTTGTGTCATAGCCACCTGTCCTTTATTCCTCTCATCAAGCGTCATTGATTCGAATCTACATTTTTTTAGAGTATGTGTTACTGATGCACATGATTTAACAATTTTACGTTTACATGTCTTCTGAAAAATGAACACATTCGTAACATGGAACGTAGAAAGCTAACAATATCTACGCTACATATAAAGATTAGCTATTTCTAATTTTTTTTTTTTTTTTTTTTTTAGCCGACCTAATCAACATATATTTATGCATATATATTTGGATTTTGGCCCCTTAAAGAAAAAAAAAAAAAAAAAAAAGCTGTTAATAAATCCTGGATCTAGTGAATACTTGACATTTAAAAAACTGTTTTCTTGAATTCTGCCATATTTGTCGCATTATAAATATATATACCTATATTAATACGAACAGAATCTATTAGGGAATCTTTGTCTGCCAGTAAAATATATCTTAGATGCTAGTATAATTTTATTTCATCGTTTTTCTTTTCTTAACAACTGTAATTCAAAGTCCCCAACTACACAATAATTGTTACTTAAATACGTAACTTAGCACTTTCACGCACGCATGACCTCTGTACCCAGTGTAAGAAATGGGAGTTGCCTTTTTAGTTGTTTACGAGTACTTTCCCAAAATACCAAGCGGCATTTTGTCGACTAGAACCTAGAACTCTCTTGATATGTTAGTTACAGTTACAGATAATTATGAATTCGACGATATCTTGAATACTAGCAATATCCCTCAACTGTCTATCAGATATCACCGCTGATGAAGTACTGATCTTTCCTTTAAAAAGGCCTCTTGCTTTTTTTTTTTTTTTTTTTCCCAAACAAATACATAAACAGGTCAATAACTTTTATTTTTATGCCAGTGAGTTGTCGACATGCCGGTAGTCATCCATCAATGAATAGTGATGGTTTTAACTAAAACATATCAAGAAACATTGATGATGATGCGGATTTCCCATTTCTTGAGCTTGACAGATCTATTCATTTTACGAGCAGAAATAACAAAAAAGGAGCTAAGAAAAGTTTCCGCGACTGTTTGTTGCTTAATTAGGTGTTTGTCAGGGATTTTCTTTTCCCAGATATGAAAGAATTTTTATTACAAAAACAAGGAAACTCAGGCCATCAAATAAAGTTGACATGAAACTTTGTTTAGCATTGATACTGAATAATTTATTCCATCTAAACATAAAATAATAGTTTTTGTGTATTTTAAGTTATGCTTTATAATGAAAGTAGCGCCTAAATCTACGAATTTAGCATAATAATAGGCAAAGAATTGTGTAGCTGCAAATTGAAGGTAAAAAGTTGGATTATTTTTTAAATTATTATTTTCTTTATACTGAATTTTCAACCAATACAAATATAGCAATTAAACTGTGACAAGAAGAGTTTGGAACAGATGTATGTAAAATTAAATTTAAAAAAAAGGGGAAAATACATATAAATTATACAAATAAATAACTAAACAGACAACAATAATGTAAGTAACAAAAATAAAAATAACAATAATACCCCTTTACAGGGATGGTAGTTGGTCCTATATTTTTACGTGAGTTTTATTGTTTTGTTACCACTGTTTAAAAAAAAAAAAAAACTAGGACTGCTGCGATTCCTGAGCGCTAAAAATATATTTTTTCAATAGTTACATATTCATTCGTTTTTGTTGGTAATAATAAAAAATAAAAAATAGTAATACTAAAATAAAACAAAACTTGGTTTGACTAATTAATCAAACTGTGTTTTATAAAATTAATCTATACATGAGTCCTAAATATGTGTGAGTACATTCGCGAATGAATATACAAACACGTTTATTCATTTTTATCATCTGTTCGTTTACCTATAAATATCAATACATTTATTTACCAGTTATAAGACCATTCATAGTTTTGTATGTTACAATTAAAATTTATGATGTCCTGAAGATTTAGGGGTCGATTCAGGTTTCAATTTTTAGGGTCTATTTTCGTAAAAAAAAAAAAAAAAAAAAAAAAAGGAATTGCTTTATTTATAGATGCCAACAGTACTAATTTTTAAATCGGATTTATTTCACCTTTCATTTAATTCTTTTTTAGGTCACCAGTACAGTAAAGTCTCGTACCAGAGTCTCCTAAACTAGATACCCTTCCACGTGGCTCGGAAACTTGGCAACAGTTCGAATGGTACACAGCGTCACCTGGTACACATTGCGCGACTTTTTATTCAACTGCCATCAATAACTTTAAGAAGTAATATATATTATATATAATCGACGTTTCTTTTACTCTATTCGCCTTTTATGTATATCAAGTTCCACTTTTAAAAATTTTGGTGGATGTTGAATAAAATCGTTGCGCAATCTGTACCAGAGGGCGCTGTCTACCGTTTAAACTATTGCTAAGTTTCCGAGCCACGTGGAAGGAATTTAGTTTAGGAGGCTGTGCTCGTACAACGCGTTGGCAGAGATGACAAATAAATAAAACAGTTTTATTTTTTAACACCACTAAATTTTTAGAGCACCAATCTATTGGTTCATACTCTTGATTTAGTTTTTATATAAAGCAGTTGCTTTGATATAAGATTAGTGGTATTAAATAATAAAATTGTAATATTCATGAGGCAAACTTGCACCCGCGTTGTGCGAGACTTCTCTGTATTTTTAAAAAAGTATCTGTTACATATATTCTCGACGAACGCATAAAATTATATGAACTGAAAGCATTTATAAACTTTCCGGTATGAAGTTTCCGTTGAAAATAACGGAGACTTGGCATCTATGTTTATTTATTTTTGTAGAAAAAGTATTAGTGTGTAAAATTTCACATTTTAACTGTCACTCTATATTACGGTTGATATGAAGATAATGGTGTTTCATTGAATTAAAATATAGACAATCATTTGAAATAATACTGAAAACACGGAAGAATTTTGTAAAAGGATATATTTTATCAAACAAATTCTTGTGAAAGGGCCGTTTTTATGAATTTGAATATTTTGAAAGGCCCCCATTTCATGAATTTGAATTTTGTGAAGGGGTCCCTTTTATAAGTTTTAATCTTGGAAACATGCACATTTTACAGGTTTGAATTTTGTGAAGGGATAGCAAAAGGATCGGCCCCTGAAATTTAACTTGAAGTCCCGCAGATTAACTTGATTATTATATAGATATATATTTTTTTTTTCATAAATAATTATATATTCACACAGATTACATATTACATATTCGCACTTAAACTCTAAACGATGCGATGCTATAATTAGTCTATCGATGCGATGCTATAATTAGTCTATCGATGCGATGCTATAATTAGTCTATCAGTGCGATGCTATAATTAGTCTATTAATAGAACTTAAATTATTATGACAAATATATATATATATTAATATTTATTTATCAAACATTAAAATTAAGAATAGAATTTTTAATATTAAGAAACATATCAGTTATCTTTGTAATCTAAATTTTAAACAATTTGTGCGTTAAAATTTTAAAAAGGGTAAAATCCGATTCCAAAATCTAAAAGTGCAAAATTTAATTACAACAATATTCTTTACTTGTAAATAATCTATCAAGGTAAAATAATTAATTAATTAAAATTGATAAAATAAATCCTATACATTCGTTTGACAAAAAATGAAAAATACATGGCCGAAATTTAAAATTTTGAGAATAATAACAATTATAAACTTTTATTTATTCATTTTAAAGACCTGCAAAATATTTGAAGAAATAAATAATCCAAAAATGGTTTGTAACTTCAGAATAAAATTTACATTAAAGGAGAATAAATTTAGAATATTTTAATTAAAAATTCCGAATTGGCCATAGATGTCTGGAAATTTCGTTTGAAGACCACACAAAATCCTCTCCAATAAAATAAAGTAAATAAATAATTCAAAATACGATCTAGATCATAACAAAGCATTATTCAACTCACCGGTGAAATTATAAATAATAATTCCCGTATCATATAATCTAAATTTGAAATAATTTGTTTACTACGATTGAAAAAAAAAAAAAAAAAAAAAAGCCCAGTATTCAAAATTCTATTATAACGAAATTTCAGCGAAAAGTAGTTCCGTGTAATTAGCTCTATTGGAACTTGACTATATAAATAATGAGGAATCTTTTCAACTCAAATGTAAAATTATGGAGTTATCCAAGTAATCTAATCGTTGATCTACCAGCATAGGCTTCTCCCAGCTTCCTTTCGCTAAACGACACCTTTTTGCTCAAAGCTGCTTTAGAATTATCTTCTTTTTATTTTATTTTTTTATTTTTTAAGGACCTGACGCGTCTCGGATCCGTATCAACATAAAACCCCCCAATTAGGGGCCTTTTGCAGGTCACACCCTAGGGGTATAGGGCGGTCTTTTTAAGACTATCAAGAATGAAAACCATCGCCCTTCCTTGATAAGTATGGTATTTACATAAATCTACCTAATCTTCCACTCTACTTCCTTTGTAGTCTTCTGGTATCTATAATTGCTATGTATGGGTGTAGATTTGTTTCAGCACTGACATTCCTCGCATACTTTTCTCAGCCACAGTTTTGTACAGGTTTCTTGAACTATGTGCGGGGTGTAACTGAATTCAGTTATATGTCGATTAATTGACCTAAGGTGACAAATGAATCCAAAAATATGCAGACTACGAACTACGAACTGAACAACTAAAAACAATGTTGATTTCTTTTTCCCACTAAGGTTGGTTGGTCGAGTTTAACGCTGCACTAGTACTGCGCTATGGGTAACTGGCGACGGTCTGGGACGCATCCTTAAGGATGGTCTGAAGACATGACATCACAATTTTAATCCTCCTTGGAGGAGGAAGATATTGCGGCCACGACGGATTTTACGTGCACCAGCCACCGTTAGTGTACACGACGGTCATTGGCTCTCTCGAATATCGAACCCGCTATCTTCCAATTATGAGCTCGACACTCTACCGACTGGGCTACCCTAGCCTTTTTCCGCTAAGAGAATTTCGGGAATTTCTGTACTCTTTGAAGGGAATCTTAAATTTTTAGGTTAAGTAAGATACCCTTCGGTGCCATGAATATGATAGAAAATTTAAAATTTTCTTAACGAGAATTTTCCTTTTTGATTACCATTTTCATTGTTTGTAGATTTTCTGCAGCGTATTTAGCTTTGTAAATGTAACAATTGTAAACTTTATAGTTTGCACTAATTAGTCGAGTTCGGTCGGTATTATCGATAATTGACTGTGCTATTCATAGAAATAATGACAGATGTTGAATATATGGAATTTAAATCTTGAACAGTGTTACCAGATTTTGCGACTCTTTTATTCAAAATCCACCACTAAATTTCAAATATAATGGTTGACTAATCACTTCGTAGATTAATTGTCCATTATGTGTATCAAATATCACTTCTAAAAATTATTGATGACTATTGAATAAAAAAGTTATGAAATCTGGCAACACATATCTTGAATGGAACACAAATGAAATTTTAATATTTTAGACACCATATTCCGTTTAGTAATAGTATAACTAATAACATATGTAAGAATGTTGTGATGCTTAAGGCTAATAATGAAATTAAGTCACTTAACTCA
The DNA here is from genome assembly GCA_963930645.1 of Salticus scenicus. NCBI lineage: Eukaryota > Metazoa > Arthropoda > Arachnida > Araneae > Salticidae > Salticus > Salticus scenicus. The sequence goes on from OZ005656.1 coordinate 114,568,715, forward strand.
GTGACATCTTAATTATAAAAATAATCATAAATTTTACGGTTCTAGGGTAGAACTAACCGATAGACATACATAAAGCCATACGAAAAGCATTATCTGTTTTCTGTTTAGAGTTTGTTCAGATCGTCTATTCAAAAATATCGCAATATCCTGAAGAAAGTAACCAGGTAACCATTTCCAAGATTTTTAACATCGGAAAAAATCCTTTGAAAGCTCTTTTTATCGCCGTTTTAGCTCTGTCCCTTCTGAGGGGACATTAAAAAATCGAGCCACGCTTTAACCCTTTAACGTTCACTCTTAATTTATTTTAAAAATTACTAAACTAATTTTAAAAATGACTTTTAGACACATAGCTGATCTTAAATATTTAAAAAATAAAAAAATTAGCATTGTTCCTTTTCGAGAAATTTTCGGTTTGAAACATCTGTAAATAAACCTTATAAAATTCAAATAATATTTAATTTAATAAATAAATCACTTTATAAGTAAACATTATCGACAACAAAAACTCGTAAAAGTTGCATAGATCCCAACATTTCAATTTATTCCGGAGTATTTTAACCCTTTGCGGTGCAAGGTAATTCGGGTCATTTAAATTACACTGCCACCGGAATTTTCGAACATAATTAAAATAGAAGAAATTTTAAATTTTCACGTTAAAAAAAGGGCCTTTTCTGCTATGTTATAAATGTAAATTTTTGCTAAAAAATTTCCGGGATGAGTTTTTGCACTTGAGAATTAAAATTAGGTGTTCCATCAGCGGGAACACAGCGACTGAAAGGGTTAAGGTGCTCCCATGCAAATGAAATGTTATTTTTCTAAAACGTGTAACTATAGGCTACCTTTCGGCTACCGGAAAATTTTAACAGGAAGATTTATTTTATTTAATGATGAAGTAAAATAAAACAAATTATTACAATTTTTCGGTAGGCAAAAGGTAGTAAGTTGAAAACTATACGTGTGACGTTTTAAAGGAACGCCAAAAGGCGTGTCTTACGGAAAATATGCCGAGCTCAAAGGGTTAAACTTTATAGTTTTAAACACGCCTTATTTTGTCCTGTGAAAATAAAACAATTTTTTGCGGTTTTTCAAGGAAAATGCATAGTTAAAAGATATTAAAAAAAAAAAAAAAGGTCTTATTGAAATCAATGTCTTTAAAGAAGTAGGATTATTCTTATACCACAATATTCTTCATTCGGAATTATTATTAACATGCTTAAAAATAATAAATGAAAATAATAAAGGTCTGCACGTGTTCCTTATATAAGAAACAAGTCGTTTGCATTCGATGGATGCGATATTTTTTTGGCAGTTTTTGAGAGTGATGCACTAACAGACGCTTGTCGATCCACGATTAACATGTGCAATGAATAAGAAAATAGGCAAAAGAGTATTTGTATAAACTCTTTCTTCCAAATTGCCTTTCAAAGTTTTTATTAGCCATGGTACAATGTATTTTACTATTGAATCAACTATCGTTTTTTTTTTTTTTTTAATGTTTATCATCTTTGTATAATAATCATGCTACAAACTACTAAACAAGGTTTTGAATTACATGAGTGATTGGTCCATATAATGTTACTCCCCACTCTCAAACAAGCAATGACTGAACCATTAATAGCGTGTAAATACGCTTAAATGTTAAACCTAAATGAACAATAAAGATAAAAAAAAGATAAGAAGCAATAAAAAAGAGAGAATGATTAAGGATGAAATATATACGTAAAAAAAAACATTAAATATTTGCCTGTAGTAATGCTGAAACAGTTTCTTAGAGTACTTTAACCATTACCACTTTCCAAAGCATATATTTCTCTAATTATACTTTTTAATTGGCAAAACCGGATTGGAGGATTATATACTTTTGTTATTTTATATAGTTAAAAGAAAAGTAAAAGCGTAATTATCAGGTACATCAAAGCATTCGCCTGCTTCCGTTAATCCCTTGTTTATTTCCCTCGTGGAGTATGTGAGCTTTGCTTTAATTGTTCAGCGAAAGAAAAGAAAAAGTGAAGTAAAGAAGAAGAAGAAGCTATAAATTTTATTGTGCACTCCATTGTTACAGCACAACCAGAGTAATAGAAAGTTTGAATAGATACATGGATGCGGTAATTGTTATATACAATAGATGCACGTGCATGTATAATTATATGAAAAGTTACAAGAGTTCCACAGATGCATCATCAGGATTCGAATTTTTATATCCGTTTCACTGTATTGCTCCTATCATAAATGATTACCAATTAATAGTTTAGTACACCAGATTATTAATTACATGCTTAACAGTTTAGTACATGCATTCATTCACGGATTTCCCTAATTTTTTAAATGATCCGATAGCTGTTCTAGATATTTGGATCTTAACGATCGATTGAAGTATGTTATCTTTCTTTATTTCTAAGAAACAATTGTTCATTAAATAATTCCATTTTGATGTTATGAAGGTCATTTAGGACAAATTTTAATTACACGTTAATAGTGAGTAAGTACCAATGATGAAGGTGAAAAGAAATTCACTCGCATGTCTATACGTTAGAAGGTAATTTTTAAGCTAAAGGAATTATTATTTATTCTCGCTAGACAAATATTTCTTTTCGCGCAAAATCTATGCAATTTTCACTCGTATAAAATTGCAATGTCGCAGTTATATCACTGTAACATCATACTGCTATTCTATGGCAAGCAAATGACGTTTTAAGGTAGATGCCACGTTGTTGTGTGAAGATTAAGATATCATTTTGCCTATCTTTAATCCCATGTGTACCATTAGACAAGAATTGAAAAAGACAGTGTCTGTAAAGGGTGGACATCTTGAAGTATTTCAGAAACAATTTCCATAAAACTATGTATTTATAGTTAATATAAAATTCTTCAATGATGAAAATTGAGTGTCTAAAGGGAATAAATATTTTCACTAGTTATCTGTTATTTGCATTTATAAATCGTCATTTTTTAGTTACATATGTCTATATATATGAGTATATAAACGATGCTTAAACAAACTCAATTCTATCTTATAAAAAAGTTTACATGTTTGTCACAAATGTAAACTGTTTTATGTTATTGCGAAATATGACATCTTGAAATATTTCAGAAATAATTTTTGTAAAAACCGTGTATTTGTCTCTATAGTTAATTCAATATAAAATTCTTCAATGATTAAAATTGAATGTCTCAAGGGAGTAAATATTTTCACTAGATTTCTGTTATTTGCATTTATAAATCGTCATTTTCAGTTACATATATGTCTATTTGTATATGAATCTATAAATGGTATTTAAACAAATTAAATTCTGTCTTTTAAAACAGTTTATATTTTTGTCATAATTGTCGCCGCATAATACATTGTTAAATTTGTCACCGACAGGGCCCAACTCAACTTAATTAGGCTCTGGGATAGACATTTTTTCAGGGGCCTCCTTGCACTCTTCACTATAGGGATGAGACGAACTTTTACTTCGAGAGTATTTAGCCTTTTCAAATAACTATAAGCATCTACAGGGTGGTTACAGGCCCGCCTTTTTCCCCTGATTCTTCTAACAGTACATTTTTGTGATACATTTTTTCTTAATTAATAGTGAAAAGATACTATTAAAGTTTTCGAAAGAAAAATACCGTGGAAGAGTCAGGGGGAAAATGTGGCCTTTGGACCACCCTGATCTAGCCGTTAGACTGACTTTAGGAATTGAATTTACTTCCGAACCAGAATTACCTTACACTCCAAAGACAAAAAACATTATTCTATTCATTTTGAACTTTAAGCAGAGTTCAGTTGGCACAGTTTTAAGCTTGATAAGCGCAAAATTTTGAATTCTATGAACAAGAAGTGGAATTTTAATATTGCATTAGATAAGCTTTTTACATTCAGATTTTAATATAATTTTCAATCATTTAATTCTTAATTTTTTTTTAACAACTGATAGTTTTAATCAATTTACAATTATTTTTTGGCATAATTCAAGCAACTCCGGTACATTTGATGAAAGCTCATTACAGTTTTCAAAAATATGACTTTCTCTTCTACTATGGATTGTGTAGGGATTTTTGCGATAGGAAAATCTGAAAATTAGTCTACGTCAACGTGAGTATTTTGAAGTATTTTCATACAGTCACAACTAGAATCCTGTATCGGGTCGAGTGCCCGCGGGTTACCTGTTTCGCGGGTCGGAGGCGGATCAGATTTGTATTAATTTTTGACTTGGATAAGAATATCGAAAAAATTCGAAGAAATTTTTACGCTATTGTTTTACGAATCTATCCGTTTGAAGCAGAGATTGGATAACATTCTCCGGGTCATAGCACTTCTATAATTTTACGATTTTTTTATTGAACTCACACCACAATTTTTATAAAGAAAATTTTCTTAAAGAATTTTGCGGTATTTTAGCATGAAACCCAATAATCCCAAAGCGCTGACTCTTTTTAAGTAATTTATATTTATATTTTTTTAATTATCTAATTTATTTATTTTATTAATTATTATTATTTTTCATTAATAAATTTATTTATTTATAAAAAATGGAATTGGATAATTTGTACTATTTAAACTTATGGATCGTTGGGTTTTACGTCGCACTATTGCTGCGCAGATGGGCAATTGGCGACGGTCTGGGACACACCCCTAGAGGTGGTCCGGAGGCATGCCATCACAATTTTTATCCTCCGCGGAAGGGATAGCTCTCTCGCTTCGGTGACCCCCAGAGGTATAATTTTTGATGGGAACATAGAGGACATTGCGGCCACGACAGATTTTACGTGCACCAGACACCATTAGTGTGCACGACGGTCTTTGGCCGGCTCGAGTACCGAACCCGCAATCTTCCAATTACACGGCCGGCGCTTTACCGACTGGGCTACCGCGGACCATTTAAACTTATGAATCCACCAAAAGCCATTATGCATGGAATTAAACCTAACGTGTGAAGAGCATAATACCAATTTCATAATATCAACCAGAAAATTAAGAAGTATCCTGTAATAGCAATATATACTTGTTATGTTTTAAGTAATATTTAATTTTCTAAAAGATCAGTTGAATAATATAATTATATTTTAAGCAATACAATTTCCATTCGATGTCTTATAACATAAATTAAACGTTCTATTGCGGATGGCGGGTCGGGTACGAGTCAAGTTTGTCCGAGTTACGCAAGACTCTAGTCACAACCAAAGCTTACTTAGACCACTTAACCTTTTTAATTTATTCAGTAGCACTGCTAATACTCATTTTTTATTCACACCACTTTATTTAAAGAGTAGTTTTCTTGTTTAATCGTAATTACATGTCAGAGTACTGAAAGATTGGCAGGTCTGACTTACTTCCAACGAAAATTATAAAAACACAAACTTTCAGAAATAAAAAAGTTAGCCAAAAAGGTTTAATTTTAAAGTTTTCTTTCTGAAATGAACTCCACGTAAGCAGATTTGGAGTGAAGCATCAGGGAATTAAATTAAAGAAATAAACACCTGTTCATACTTGCCAACCATCTCATTAATAACCGTACGATTGTTAACGCCCCCTGAAAAAACGCCCCTTTTCTCACACCACTATATTTTTAGAGTTATTCTCTCCAAATGTTGTTACGATTAAATAAGACTAAAATTACTCTAAAAAATTATTGGTGTGAAAAAAAAGGCGGGTACTAAAAATTGTACGGTTCATAATGAGATGATTGGCAAGTCATCCTAGTCATCAAGTATGCCTGTTAAATCATAGCCTCCTAAACTAGATGCCTGTCGCGTGGCTCGGAAACTTGGTAACAGTTGAAGCAGTAGACAGCGCCACCTGGTACAGATTGCGCGACATTTTTATTCAACTGTCACCAATAATTTTAAGAAGTGATATATGATATATATAATCGACGTTTCTTCGATTCTATTCGCCTTTTATGTATATCAAATCCCACTTTTAAAAATTTGGTGGCTGTTGAATAAAAAAGTCGTGCAATCTGTAACAGGTGGCGCTGTCTACCGCTTAAACTGTTGCTAAGTTTACGAGCCACGCTACAGGCATCTAGTTTAGGAGGCTATGGTCAGATATATGTAAGCAAGAGATAGATAGAACAAGAGATGATTTATATAATTATACATTGTACACGTTCCTTATTCATTATATTACTATAGATCTGATGTTTAAAATTCTGATTTTAATACCACTTTGACATAAATTTCGAATGCTTCACCGGTTCAAACAGACTAATTAAATGGGCTTCCTATTCTTTCTTTCTTCTCTCTCTCTCTCTCTCTCTCTCTTTTTTTTTTTTTTTTTTTTTAATGAAGCGTGTTTGAAATAATTCCCCTGCATTAGATGAAACTTTATTATCACATTTGCCAATATTTCTGCTTTTGGAATATCACTTTATATTCAATATTTAGAGACTAAAATTCTTCGATTAAAAATTAAAAAATAAATTAAAATTCGCAAAGAAAACTATATTTAAATTATGTTCTTCAAAATACATAAAAGTTGGCAATGTATTACCAACATTTACAGTTTATTTTAGTTTATTTATTTATTTGTTCATATTTTAAAGAAGTTTCTAAAACTCAAACCACAAAAGCATAATCTACTGAACAGAAGGTAGACACGAATCATCACAAAAGGTGTGATATAATTTTCCCATAATTTTCAAATATCTAATTTATATTGTAAATTATTTCAATAATTAACAAATGCAGTTAAATAAACCCCGTTTTTGAAACTTAATTCAAATAACTCCATTATATTAGTTAAAGCTCGTTATAAACAATTTACAACACTATCACTTTCTATTACTATAATTCTCTAAGGAATTTGCAAAAAACAAAAGAAAAAAAATTTAGAACCCTGTAAACAAGCGGTTGGCACCCCTCCTTCATCAGTTTTAGGGCAAGTAATTCGTGCAGCTGGCGCGTGCAGGTGGCCGTTGGCCTGATCTTCAGTCTCACGACTACCCCCCGGGCAGAGAAGAAAATTGTTTCTTGAAAGAAATTACAAAAATCCTACTGTTTTTTGGCGTTACGCAGCAGGTAGACGGAACAAAAACCGGTAAATTTTCGGCGATCTTCTAAAAAGGACGATGTAAAATGGCAGCAGACCTATGTTTTAGATGGATAACATGCACACATTGAAAAGAAAACTGTAAGTTGGTAGCACAATGACTTGTTTCTTTTAATGGAGGTAGACAATAGAACTTACCTAAAACAGAAGAAAGAAAAATTATTAAGCGTGATTACTAAATTATACTGTAGCACATGTAAAAGAATTTCAGCATAATTCATTATTTATTGAGTTAAAAACATTGATTTTTTAGTACGGCAGGACTATTTCTTTCAATCTGGCATTTTGCATCGTTGCCAATTTGTAGTGTCCCACTTCGAAGATGCCTGCCTTCCTTTCTTAAGTTTCTTAAATTATTTTTTCATAAATTTCGTTTCAGTTTATGTTTCTCTGTTAAGATTTTGTTGAGTTCGTTTATTGATTCGTTAGTTTTGCAAGCTGTTATTTAATAAATTTTGGTTATATTGGTAAACAGAGCTTACAGTAATAATATAAAAGTTAATAAACATTACCAACAATTCCAACAATTAAAATGATCAGTATCAAAGACTACCAAATCAAACCAAGAATTCAAATAGGACTTAGATAATGGCAAGTTTGCATTCCAACGTCATCAGGGGCCTGGTAGAATACAAACATGCAAAGTGAATGTTTTTCTGTCACAAAGATAAAAGCTATATAAATTAAATAGCATATTATATATATATATATATATATATAAGAAGAAGAAAAGAAGTGATAATCATTCTTTTTAAATCGAAATATGGAATGTTTCTTTCTATGTTGTGTTTGTGCTTTGGTGGCTAGGTGGTAAGCGTTATGGCCTAAAGTCATACCTACCAACATTCTAGTTAATATTCCGTAGTCCTGCAATCTCTGCCTTTTTTTAAACACCAGTCTTTCATATATATATATATATATGTGTGTGTGTGTGTGTGTGTGTGTGTGTATTTTTTATTAATCGTAATTAAATTTGAAGAAAATCACTCTAAAAATTAAGTGGTTTGGAAAAAGAGGCCGTACTAATAATACTACGGAATATTACTTAGAATGTTGGCAGGTATGTCTTTAGATGACAGGTGCCGGATTCGAATCCCGAATCCGGTGATGGATGCCCGAAGTGATTCGGAATTTCCTACAGCAGGTTCTGGTCTAGTTAGTTTTTGTGTGAAGAAAAGGATTGCAAAGCGATAAACTAAAAAAAAAAAAAAAAAAAAAAAAAAAATGCTTTGTTGCTAATACAGGGATGGGAATTTGACACAGATTTCATACCATTACTTAAAAAGAATATATATATATATATATATATATATTTTTTCTCTTAATATAATACATATTAAGAAAAAAAAAAATATTCTTTGAACAAGAAGATTTGTTATTGTAAATAGTGGTATGAGCTCATTGCCAAACTCCCATCCCCGTATTAGCAACTATGATTTCTTTTTTTAAGTTTTTCAAACTAATCTATTTCATACCACTATTTCTGAAGAATTTTTTTTTTTTCCTTATAAGCTTGAGAAAGTAGATTTGTTTATGTAAATAATGCATAGTTGCCGAGTCTCCTGATTTTTTAGAATGACTTAATACCGAAAAATTTTTATAATTGTTTTCAAGTTATTTAATCGTCGAAAATATATGAGACATTCTTCTTTAAAAAAAAATAGTGGTGTTAAATCTGAATAAAAAATTAAAAAGGTTTGCAGTTATGGTAATGGTATGCGTTCTGCTCTCAATTCCTATCCCTGTTGAGAGCAGTTGTAGATTTCTCTGAATTTTTATCCATTGTTATTGTCAAAGGAATAAAAGATAGAGAGAGAGAGAGAGAGAGAGAGAGAGTGAGTGAGAAATCTCTTCGTGTAGAGATGAGGCATTCGATAATTTTTACTAAATAAGTGAATTGGGACTGTAAGTTCTATGGCACCTGCATAGCTACCAACATTTTAATTTATTCCGGAGTAGTTTTAGCCCTGCCTTTATTTCATACCACTTATTTTTTAAGAGTAATTTTTTTTCTTATTTTATCGAAGTTTATGTATTGGAGAAAAAATTCTATAAATAAAGTGGTGCGAAATAAATTCGGGCCAAAAATACTCCGGAATAAACTAAAATATTGGCATCTGTGCACCTGTTATATATATATATATATATTTTTTTTTTGGCAAAACAAGTCACTAACATCCTGCACTAATTAAAAATAAAATAAAACAAAGATAAAGGTAAATATAAATTAAAATTAAAGAAAGAAGGACGAAAGAAATTCAATAGAAAAATTAAAATTTTAGTACAAATAGGGATTAGATTTTTACCGAAATGCAATTTATAAAAGCCTGTTCAAATGCGAAATGTTTATAAAATTTAATGTTAAACATTTTAATTATTTAAACATGCTGAAATGATTGTAAGATATATTATTTTTCAACTATGAAGCAAATAAAATCCACACACGCACATAAAAAAAAAAAAAAAAAAAGTAAGAAAGATTCAAAACCTAAAGGCAAAATAAAAAGAGCAAAAATAAAAAAAATAAGAGCTGTAGAAATATTTCAACAATTTATGCTTTTAAGACGGAAGCAATACCTCTGAAGAAGAAAAACGGAACTAGTTATCACCAACCAAGTCAAAATCGGTTACCCCTAGACTTCTACAAAAGCGACATGTCGCTTGTCAAGGTGTCACCGTAGTTTTGGAATGAATGCAGCTCGAAAGAACACGGGTGATAAGGGGGGGGGGGGATAAACAGACCCTTTTGCTTGATAAGGAAAAATACCTACCTCCTCAAAAGTGTATTAGAAGGCTCCTGGTAGTAAAAGTTTCTGAATGCCTTAGAAATCGGCGTGAAGGCACACTTCAAAAGTAGGAAGCACTTCTATTCTGTGGACGCCCACATGGTACTTAAAATAAAAAATGAGTTTACCACTTCCATAAACCCTCCCCTCATCTGTCTTTTTGCCCTCTTTTTCCAAGTTATTCCTTTTATAAATCGTAAAAGTGAAAGCCGCAGTTATTGAGAGAAACCGCATTTATCACAGGTCCTTCCCCACAGCTACAGGTGTGACGAATACCACCCAAATCCAAGAGGTCCTGGAGCCTCGACAATTTGTCACCAGGTACCTGTCAAAGAGGAGGACGTCTGTATCAGTTTGAAAAACAAGAAGGCTGCCCTATATGAGATAAATCCTTCGCAACATGCTGATTTCACGCCAGTTGGAGAGACAGTATATTTGCTCAATAAACTTCCACCGCAAGATATAATGGAGAGTCCATGAAATCTTCATTGGCCTCACTATCTTCTCACTTACTTTACGGTATTTTTTTTTTTTTTTTTTTTTTTTTTTCTGACGGGTTTTACTTAACAAGAAATCTATAGCGGAAAAAGTGGTTACTCTCTCTCAGAGATATCACAGGATGAGCAACTAAGTGGTACAGAACACCTAAAGGACCACACATCTTCCGAGATATGTATCCCAAAAGAATAAACAGATGGTACGATACACTCTAGTGGTTTTTAAGATAATAACTAAGATTTTATCTCGAAAGAGAGGGAAATTTAATTATTTGAAGACAAATTGTGATGTATTTCACTCGGATAAATGACGTTTGAAGACTCAATTACAAATGCATATTGAACGATATTTGTGAAAATGATGATAATAATATTTTCATTCATTTCATTCATACTAAAGGTTAATTAGCGTACCTCTTATTACATTGCAAAAAAGTAGCTAAGGTAATGTAAGCTATACCGCTACAAACCATGGCGTAGCAACATATGGACAAGATTCACGGTGAAAATCGAAATATTTTTTAATTATGTTAACCCACTGGACTTGGTCATATCAGTAAGGACATATTGACTTATATAAATTAGGCTTATAAGTAAATAGTAAAGCAACCAACAAGCAGTTTTCTTGTATTGTCACGTGTCGATATATACTAAGTAACATTACTTCACGCTGAAATCAGGAATCGAGGCATATATAAGATATACTATGCGTTTCATTAAAAAAAAGTCACTTTGTGACTGTAATATTTGTAAGTTTATTACAGCAGCGAACATTTAAAATTTTTAAATCAGATTAACCACCACTATTTTTTTAAAGAAATATATCTTGTTTATTTCTTACAATTAAATAAACTGAAAATATTTATAGATTTTTTTAGGGGGGGGGGGGGAGGTCTCTTGAGAAAAAGGGGAGACTTGGCAGCTTTGCATATGTAAAATTGCAATGACTTTATATCATCTAACTCTGCTTATTGGGATATAAATCTCACTTTACTATAGTCATTATTACATTCATATAGTCGCAAACTTTTGAGTTTATTATTAAAGAATAACCACCACTGTCTTCTAACAGCATTTTCCAGTACATTTATTCTAGATAATTATTTAGAAACTGTTATAAGAAATTTCTATTAAAAATCATTGGTTATATATTTTCCGGAAGAACTTAAAAAGTTGGCAACAGTGTTCTCCCAAAGGTGAATATCACAAATTTGCCGAATCTTTTGATTATCAGTAAATTTTTATAGAAATATCCACTTTATACTTTAGAGAAAATTCTGTGATTAAAAATTCTGTGAGCTTTGAGAGAACAGTGGAGCACTTCCGAATACCACTGTTTTTATATACTAATTTTAGACTGGATTTGTCGTTCATATACAGTCGGTAACAAAAACAAAAATTCCTATATAAAAAAAGTACGCTTAATAAAGTTTTCTTAAATAAATCCCTCTCGATTCCTGTTCTTAGTCAGTCTAAAAACAGGATTCGACAAGGATTTTTTAAACAAAACTGTATCAAGTGTACTTTTTTTATATAGGAATTTTTGCTAGTGTTCGGAGACTTTTGTTACCGACTGTATGTTTAAACAATTTCAATATAAAAATTGTGGTATTCTCTTTGTGGGAAATTTGGTTGACAATTACATAGCTGCCAACTTTCTAATTTATTCCGGAGTATTTTAAACCCCGTCTTTATTTCATAAAGCTTATTTTTCCTTATTTTATCGAAGTTATATGTTGGAGAATATTTTTCTATAAATCTATTTCGAAATGAGTCATGTAAAAAATCATTTTTACAAGATTTATATATTTTGACAATTGTTGACTAGTCTCGAGTTAATTTGTTTCATTAAAAAGACTACCCCCTCCCCTCCTTTAGGCGTTACTCTAAAACAATACATTATCATTAAAAATGATTTTGTTCCTTCTTGCTTAATTAATTGTGTGCTATTGGTGTACACATTTTTCAGGAGCAATTACCACATTGATTGCTGAAGATAAATTTAAATGATCCAAACACGAACGCAAAAAATCCTTTTTGCTAAATAATGAAACATTTTAAAGAAACGCCAAAGGGCGGGGCTTAGAAAGGAAAATAGGAAAACATGGAGGCATCAAATTGTTATTAGAGAGTTTCTTAACTCATACTATTTATACATACATACATATATATATATATATATATATATATATATTTAATTCTTTTTTTTTTCCAACTAAAAACTTAAAAGAGATATATGCCAAATTATAAAAAATCTTTGTTATCATTTGAATGGAAGTCGAAGAATCAAAATCGAATAAATTTCTTTTAATGTATTTCCTTTGTTCATTTTATCATAATATATACGATTCGATTATAAGAAACATTCCTCCGAAAATTAATGAAAGTAAGCAATAAAATTGTCCTAAGTAGTATCGTAAATTAATGAAAATGTAAAGCCGTTAATGAATTAGTTACTGATAACATAATGTTACCAAAAGAAAAAACACAAGTATTTAAAAAATAAATAAATAAATAAAAAATACGCTGATGAAAGAAATACTGATATGCCCACACAAAAATTAAATAACTAGATTACAGGATTCTTGAAAGTGAAAAAGAAAGGTGTGTTAGTATGTGGGCGTTTCTAAAGGAAATATTGGTCAAAAGAAAAAAATAAAGGTGACTTCGTCTGACCTCCCTCCATTAACATTGTTGAAGTTGAAAAAATTCTTCACGCCCAATGACAAAATCAGTATGACAAAATATTTATAACGGACAAAGATGACGGTAAGAAATGAGTGGTAAAAACCCGGAATGAGTTGACAGTTTTTACCAAAATAAATATTTAAGATCATTACTGTTAAAACATTAGTGATGATTGATGTTAAAGAATTCTATGCCAGTGGGAAGCCAAAACATTGATATTTACATATAGTATAACTTTATATAAAAGCGCTACGAAGTCGAGACACTTTTTATAACACTATCAAATAATAATAATAAAAAAAGGACACTCCTCTATTTTTTTTTTTCTTTTTTTTAATTATTTTACAGGGCTCGAACAGACCCGCCTTTTTGTAAGTACTCTTCTACCATGATTTTTATATAAGGTAAAACTAGGAGAGTTTGAGCACAATTCAACAAAACAATATAAAAAATTGTTTATTTTTTGCTAAACTATTGGTGCGTAATTTTGAACGGATCCTTCTTCTAGGCATTTCCATGACTATTTTGTTGTTCTGCTATAATTTAAAAGAACAGCGGTAATAAAATCAAGAGAGCTATTTTGCGAAATCTCTCCTTATAGCGTAGGAGTGATTGCTCACATGGGTAGGAGAGATTGCGCTTAATTATAACTACAATTACGTTGCTAATAATAATAATTGAGCTTAAATGATATTGTTGTACAACACCACTAAATTTTTAGAGTATTAATCTATTGGTTCCCACACTAGATTGAGTTTCCGTATAAAGTAGTTGCTTTGATATAAAATTAGTGGTGTTAAAAAAAAATTGTGATATTCATGAGGCAAACTTGCACCCGCGTTATACGAGACTTTACTGTAACATTAAGTTACTAGATAACACGTATAACATAAAATCATAGCTAAAATTTTAATTTGTTACGAAGTATATTTTTTTTGTCCCGCCTTTATTTAGCACCCCTTTATGTATAAACATTTTTTTCCAAAATATAATATCGACAAAATAATAAAAAATTACTCAAAAAAAGTAAATGGTATGAAATAAAAATGAAGTTAAAAATACTCCAGAATAAATTAAAATGCTGGTAGCTATGCTTAATGTTAGTAAATATCCTTTTTAGCTTTCTTAAACTGTTTCTTGTTTGATAATCGAATCTTTCATTGCCCACAATCGTTGTACTCATTGCAGGGATGGAACACGGGCGCAGAATTCATACCGGAATGTGTTTAAGAAATTTCTCTGCCTATAATATCGTCGATTTAAGAGGTAGAAAATTTTCTTACATTGATAGTGGTATGAATTCTGCGCCCGTGTTCCATCCCTGTCATTGCATAGATGCCAATATTTTAATTTATTCCGGAGTATTTTTAGCCCCGCCTTTATTTCACACCACTTTATTTACAGAAGAATTTTCTCCAATGTATTACTTCGATAAAATAAGAAAACTTTATCCCTAAAAAATAAGTCGTATGAAAAGAAGTCGGGGCTAAAAATACTCCGGAATAAATTAAAATGTTGGTATCTATGCTTATTGTTGTAAATGTTGAAGCTATCGTGCAACTGTCTGCCAAAAGCTAACCAGTTCGAGAGAGATTGCACATCGTATGTGCAACGTATTTCCGAGTCAAAAAAGACGAGTAGCACACAGTGTGTGCAATGATGTATGTCTAATCCCGCCCACTTTTAAGCCCAAAATCCACCCACCGTATTTATTTATTTTATTTTATCTTATTTTATTTTATTTCTCAAAATCTTTCGCACAAAAATGTTTAAAATATAAAATCTAAATTTCACTTGGTTTGAAATCTTCTTGTTTCAACTTTAAAATACTTTTTCATTCTGCCATTATAAAGCGTAAAATTTTTAGTACCAGCCTTTTTTTTTTCACACAAGTCATTTTTTAGAGTAATTTTTTTCTTATTTAATCGTAACAACATTTGGAAAGAATTACTCTAAAAATAAAGTGGTGTGTAAAGAAGGGCATTAACAATTTTACGTTTATTAATGAGATGGTTCGCAGGCATGCTTTATGTTTCTTTATTTTATTTTATTTTAGTGAAATTTAAACGATTGCAATTCTTAAAAAAATTTTGGAGTACACTAATATTTTTTGGTTGCATTCAGTTTTATCGCTTCTATTTAAGCAAGCGACAGCTGCACAACACTTGAGCATCATACTTGAAAATATTGGAAAACGAAACAGATATACTATAAGACATCCCTGCCAACCATCTCATTAATAAGCCAGGGGTCCTATTCTCCACCCTTTTTTCAGGACACTCCGAAGATAAAAGTTTTTTGCTTTTTTAGCCACCACTAATTTCATGCAGAAATACTTGTGATACATTTATAGTATTATATCATGATTGTACAGGGTACAGGTTATTTCATAAAAATAGTGGTAGCAATAAATTTGAAAATTTCTCCTCTCTGAGAGAGTCCTGAAAAAAGGGCGGAGAGTATGACCCCCTGATAAACCTAAAATTGTTAACGCCTCTTTTTCCACACCACTTTATTTTTAGAGAAATTCTTTTCAAATGTTGTTACGATTAAATAAGAATAAAATTACTCTAAAATATGACTGGTGTGAAAAGAAAAGCGGGTACTAAAAGTTTTACGCTTCATAATGAGATGGTTGGCAAGTATGCTATAATATTTAAATACTTTGCGATAAATTTTATATAGGCTAACATTAACATTCAAAAGCTAACTCCCATCAGAGGTGTGTCTTTAGGTCGGGCCATTCTCGAATAATGTTCAATTTCAGATTTTGTAGACAGACTCAAAAAGATGCGCCGTCTGGAACAGGTAAACTAGTCCCAGTCACTTGTCGAAGTTTTTTCCTGGTACAGTTCCAGACATTGAACAAACTCATTCTCATTGTTCTGTTATTACAAATAAGTTGAGAAATCTCTATTAGTATAAAAATTTAAATGCGCAATCTCTCTTAAATAGCAAATGCGCAAACTCTCCCATTTTGGTAGGAGAGATTGCGCAGTGTTTTATTAAATAAACATTCGACTTAAGTGAAAATCGCAATGCCGTTAGTCTAGGTTAGTAGGTTATGAAAAAGTGTTTAATGAAAACGAGACAAAATGGCCACGTTGTATCCTAGACTCTTGCAACAATCAACATGCGCATTCAAGTCGGAACTTCATTATTGATGTTCTACAATCACCTGAAATCGCAACTCGCACACTCTAAACTTTCCCGTCGATCCCCATTGAGCGCAATATCTCTTTGCTTTACTTTAATAAAACCTAATTTAAAATCATAAGCTCATTTTATCAGAAGACTTGCTATAAAATTTTACTGGTATCAAAAAATAATACCTGTAGTACAAATCCCGTTTTAACTCAACTTTGACAATTTGTTTCTTCCGTATAACTTGATGAATTTTAATGATTTTTTTTTTTTTTTTTTTTTTTTTTTAGGAACTGTTCAGTAAAAGTTATTTGACAATATCAGCTAATCGTTTCTGTTCTAATCTCCCTCAGCCAAGCATTTGGAGAAACTAGTCCTCGAGAAGTCGTTATGTTAAGAAAGCAATATAAGAGCATCGGATTGCCTTGGAATCATGTTGTCTTTTTTTTTTTTTTTTGTAAAAAAAAAAGTATTTGTAGGAAAATATTATTATTATAATTATTATTTTATTTTTAATTCCACGATATGATCATTTCAATTTTTGTTAATATTTTCTAAATTTCAAAAGTTTTAATTTCAATAGTATTTAACATTCTTAAAGACTGCTACAATAAAATACATTTCTATAAAACCAATGCAATATCTTCCTAGAAGTAACTTTTATCACCAGTAAAAATATATAATCAGCCGAATTGCATAGAAGATAACATTTTAATTTATTCAGGAGTATTTTTAGCCCCACCTTTATTCCATACCACTTATTTTTTTAAAGTAAATTTTTCTTATTTTATCGAAATAATATATTGCACAAAACTTTTCTATAAATAAAGTGGTGCGAAATAGAGGCGGAGCTAAAAATACTCAGGAATAAATTAAAATGTTGGCATCTATGGAACTGGTCCAATTCTTTGCAAGAAAACATTTCAAAGGAGCAAGAGTTTCTAGACGGAACTCTTCCATCACTTTTTTTTTTTTTTTTTTCAGTAATTTTTTGTCATATGTGACCAGTAATTTTTTAAAAATGAAAGCGTAAAATAATTAAAGAATATTATTTAAATAAGACATAGTAGAGGCTTGACACATATTTACCAAGTTTCCCGAAGGCTTCATACTAGAAAGTTTTGCAAGTGTTGGCAAAAATGTTGGTGAATATGCTTAATATACAAAGATTGACCAAGACCACTATAGGACGAAAAAAAAAAAAAAAAAAAAAAAAAAACTTGAAACGATAGTAAAAGGATAATTCCATGAACTATGCAAAGTCAGCATACTTGCCAACCATCTCATTAATAACCGTACAATTGTTAACGCCCCTTTTTTCACACCGTTAAATTTTTAGAATACTTCTCTCCAAATGGTGTTACGATTAAATAAGAGTAAAACTACTCTAAAAAATATCTGGTGTAAAAAAAAAGGCGGGTACTAAAAATTGTACGGTTCATAATGAGATAGTTGGAAGTATGAGTCTGTCACACACAGAGACTGCTTCCACCAATATTTTCTAACAATAATCACTATCCTATTCAATCCTAAAAATCGCAGTAAATATGTCATTAAAATTTCAGTATGGCGTTGCTGGTGGCAAAAAAAAAAAAAAAAAAAAAAAAAAAAAAAAAGGAAATATTATTCTTTTGTATGACTAATGTTACCTTCTTCTATAGAATCACCCAAAACATTTGTGAGCGAAAATCCCAGTACAGTCGAAAGACTAAACTAACTTATTCAAAGAAAATCATAAAAGAATTTATTTATATATTATAATTATTTAGCTTGAACATAACCTCGTTTACAATTAACTAATTGAATAAATAAATAATGAATATTACCAATACTATTTATAGTTACATTAAATGCCCACGGACAACATCCACAGCAACTGACAAAAATAAATAAGTAAACAAGGAAAATTTTGAAAAATTAAAAAATGGAAAATAGAAGGCGAGCGTTTTCTTCAAGAAATTAACAGGTGTTTAAACCAAAACAATTTTATAGTTCAAATTATTAGTTCACATAACTTACACTCATAAAAAAAAAAAAAAAAAAAAAAACAGTGATTCGCAGAAAACAACCATATACTAACTTATGATGGATTTACTAATTGTCTATATTTCTACTTATAAGGATCGCAGTATCCCATATTTTTGATGGCCCATCTGGTGGCAGAATGGTAAGCGCTCTGGCCTTCCCTTCAAAGGTGACGAGTTTGAATCCCAGTTCAGACAGGAATGTTCGCAGTGGTTCAGAATCCACTTTAAACCGTAGGTCACGCTCAAATATGCGGTAAAAAAAAAAAAAAAAAAAAAAAAAGACCGTAGAGGGATAACCCAAATTAAAACAACAAAACAATATTTTTATAATCATTATTTTCTAATAGTATTTTTATTTGTTTATTTATTTAATGAACGATTGATTTTAAGCAAAATCTATTATTAAAACTAACTGTTTTCAAAATATAGGGTGCTGCGTACCAGTATTTTTTATAGAAATTTTCGCCTTATTCAGTCATATAATGCTGCTTCAAGAACTTATAAAAGAGTTCTGCAAAAATACCGGTATACAAAAATCATAACGCAAGACAGCTATGCAGTGTTTACTATTGTACTGCTTTTAGAGTATCTATTTTATTTTACTAATTTTTATTAGGATTCTTTAAAATATACAGTGAAATTCTGTTTTTATGCAGGAATCATCTTTTCTAAAGAGCTCAAAGGAAGCACGAAATAATTGTTAAATTCTTATTTCTCAGTACTGGCATTGCTCAATATAAAATCTTTTACAATTATGAATCTATTGTTACATTGCATACAACTCTAATGCTTTGAGCATATATATACACTGAGCGGCAGAAAAAAAAAAAAAAAAGCCGCACTTAGATATTTTCCATTTTTCTTTCTGTAATCGCTAATTGTATTGTTTCAAAAGTAAATTTTTGAACAGATTTTAGTACGTTGTGTTCAGCGTGCAATTTAGGATTGAGCCAAGTTTTAAAAACAAGATGCAATTGTTCGGAAAACTGTAATTTTAGAAAGTGTTTCAAAAATGGCAAGAAAAAGGCAATTAACGATACCACAAAAAATATTAATTTTAGAGCGAAAATAAAAAAATAATTTTAATATGTGGGATGGCAAAATGATTAAATGTTAACAAAATATTAATGATTTGGTTTTTTAGAAAGATATAATATATTTTGGCTGTTTAAACTATGCACATTTGTCCTTAGGCGGTCACGTTACTCATCTAGACCGCAAGTTAAAAAGCCAGCGCTTAAAAAATCAGTTTGTATTACATTTAGAACATAGCAGGGATTCAGAAAATGTATTTAATTTAGTAACATAATTTATCTAAATACAGTGAAATAATAATTAAACAAAGCAGGTTTAATTGCCAGAATATCTGAGAATACTTCATTCTTAACGAAAAGAATTAGAAAACCAAGACATTAGAGGGTTAAAAAAATTAAAAAATGATCAATCAGTTATTGGGCTGAAGTTGTTCTCTCTGATGAGTCAAGTTTAACTTATTTGGAACTAACGGAAACAAGTAGATCTGATCACGAAAATGTGACTGACTTAATGAAAAACGCACTTTTAAAACAATGACATATTCCCCGTACATTACGATACGAAAATGCATAATTTTTAGGTGAGTCTGGCAAATTTTCATGTTCAAGGGATCAACTGACCCGAAATAAAACTTGACCATTAAAAATTGATGCCTGACATACTACTTTGGGGGTATTTCAGTCTCTTCCATAATCTGCATTTCAAAATGATAATGCAGCTTGTTGTATGGCGCTTGTGATATATTTATTTGATTCAAGTTGTTAAAATTACTTATCCATTTTCATGAGCATCTATAATTTTGTAAGTTATCATAACTTTTTTTTTTTTTACTTAAAATTAAATCCCACAAAGAATATAGCAGGATTTCTTCTTTATTAGATCTGAAAATTGTCCTATCTCAATCCGCTAAAAAATGTTTAGTCTATAAAAGAGGATGGGACTAGAAATTTGTAGCCTAAAACTTCGAAAGAACTAGAAAAAAATATTTATGATATTTAGCACAGTAAAATTTCAGAGTTTCATGTTAAAAAACTGTAAAATACTATGCAATTGCGCATTAAAGCAATAATTCCCTATAAAGGTGGAATTATCCTATCCAGAATACATATTTTTATTAAATAATTGTTTAGATCTAATAAATAAATAGTTTTATTTCATACATTAAAATAGCACTTGTTTATTTCATGTAATAAATCATGATAGAATACAAAGTATATGTTTATTATATTACGTTTAAAAAGGAGCTTTTATGTAGATTTTTATTAAATACTTCATAGAGTGTAATAAAACGAATTATTAAATCGAAAATGTATATAGGTATCATGTTATGACTTCCGTATTATACAAACACAACAATTTTATCTGTTGCAATCATTAGTTTTTAAATTATTAGAAACCCAAAAAGTATAAGTCAATTTTTCTGCAGTGCGGCTTTCTTTTTCTTTCTTTCTTTTCTTTCTTTTTTTTTTTTTTTTTCTGTTAGTAAGTATTCTTAAAATTATTTAGCGAAATATTGCTTTTATGTATGAATTTTCTTTTTCAAAGCATGCAAAATAAACTGAGCAAGTAAGGAATATTTATTATCATAAATTATTATTGCTTAATGCTAGCAATGCTCAACAGAAAATAAGTTGCAGTCAGGAATTTATTGTTACATTGCTTAGCACTGTTGCTTTTAGTGCACAACTGTTATTGCATTTTTTATTATTATTATTAGTATTAAAAGTATACAGAAAAATCAGACATGCCAATATTTTAATATGTTCCATAGCACTGTTAGTGCCCGCCTTTTTTTTTTCACACCACTTCATTTGTAGTGAAACTTTCTCTAATATGTTATTACGATTAAATAAGAAGAAAAACATTTTTCAAGAAAAGTAGTTTGATAAAAAATGTGGATACTAACAATGTTTTTGAATAAATTAAAATGTTGGCACGCCTCAAAATATTATTCTTATAAATGAATCTTATTTTCCAAAGCACATAAAACTAGCTAAGCAAGCAAGGAATCATTATTAAAAATTCTTATTGCTCTATACTGATAGTACACTCAACATGAAATAACTTGCAATCTATTATTACAAAACACAATATTGTGTTGCTTTTAGCGTATAATTGTTATTGAATTACTTTATTATTACTATTATTGTTATTATTATTTTATTAATCTTAGATATCTGTACATTTATATATATATATATATATATATATATATTATTTTTCAAAACATACAAAATAAGC
Organism: Salticus scenicus; assembly: GCA_963930645.1. Taxonomy (NCBI): domain Eukaryota; kingdom Metazoa; phylum Arthropoda; class Arachnida; order Araneae; family Salticidae; genus Salticus; species Salticus scenicus. The sequence continues at coordinate 114,590,169 of OZ005656.1, forward strand.
TAAGCAAGCAAGGAATATTTATAAAGTCGTTGTTGGGCAATACTGACCATGACCTGTCCAAATTGACCTTTAGATCTCTCAGAAACTATCGAGGGGACCAAAATGGCAGTGACACAGAAGAATAATAACAAGGTAGAGGCAAAGAATTTGGGAGAATAGGACCTTCTTTGGAATGCTTCAAAATAACGCCTACTTCAGATCAAAATTTTACAGAAAAGTCTGGTTATGCCGCCGGTGAAAAGGTGGGGAGAATAATTTTCTAGTAGCAACAGGTCGTTACAAAAATGTGGATCGAGTTACGATGCCGTCTGAATAGTAGCATTTTAGTGGTCAATTTTTCGACAATAGCTAGAATATATAAGGAGTGATGTCAGGTCCAGCGTTGTAAAAAGCGGGACAACAGTGCAAAAGAAATGGGTCGACTGCTTCTAAATATGGGCATAAAAATACAAAGTTGCTTTCTTACATTTCTCTGCGTTAAGTAAATCCCTGAAAAGTTCAGTTAGGAGAAAATTAAACAATAAATATTTTCAATATTTAAGAATATTGAATATCAGGTATTTATTTTATACATTATCCGATGAAATTTTACTAATATTACATTTAAGAACATGTCATGGTGGTCTATGTCATATTTAAATAGTCAAACGTTTTATTTAAGTATTAGAAAGGTTAATATCTGTACTTTGAATATTTAGTACATTAAATATTCTCAAGGGAAATTTTACCAATATTGTACATTTCAGAAAAGATCACAGTGGTCTTATTAAGGTATTTAAAAAAATTTCAATATAGAGAACGAAATTAAATTTTACAAATTTTAAGCAATCAAATATCATATAAATACTTGTAATTTATTTTAATCTAATCTGAAATTTAAATTTTCTACTCTCTAAAGCAATCCCCCTCCCCCCTCTTCTTCACAAAAGTAAACACTTTTCATGCAATAATTTTCATGAAATAATTGTTTTAGATTGATTTTAGAGATTTGAAAATTGAGAAATTATAATTTCAGACAGCTGTAGGACAGTAGTAGGATTAAAGACGCATTATATATATATCTCTTTTTTACATACTTGATAGTTTTACACGTGTTTTAACGCAGTGTTTACCAAATGGTGGTCCATGAACATCTAGTAGTTAACGGGAGAAAATATTTATGTATTATTATTTGTAATTTTGACTTATTATAAATATTAAAAAGAATAAAAAAGAGGAAGATTTTTTTTTTCTTTTTTTTTTTTTTTTCGGTTATTATATTTAAATAAATTTTCGAAAAAAAAACTGAATCAGATTTTTTTTAAATCACTATAGATAGAAATTAAATATATATATATATATATATATATTGAAATTGTTTAAAACCTCGCTATATTTGAATCCTACATACACTATTTGATTTTTTAATAATAAATAACAGTTATATACTATATTTATATTAGAAATTTAGTGGACTGTGAAGTTGAAAGATCAGGAGACTTCTGTTTAAATAAAAATAATTATTAATTGTAATAATGCAACAATAATAAAGATTATTGTGATTATCCTCAGCTGACATTTTTCACGCCTTGTAAAATATTTTAGTTAAAAATATTTTGTTCAAATCTGCAGAGTTTCAAATCTGCAGATCTTTTTTTTTTTTTTCTTTCTTCTTTTCTTTTACAAATACAGGTACAGTCTTTTTCTAAGATTTTTATAGTTTATAGAGCTTTAAGAAGGTAAATAAATAGTTTGGCACAAAGGAAAATTTGAAAGTAGTAAAACCTCTCTAAGTTGGACACCTACGGTTTCAAGAAAAAGTGTCCAACTTAGAGAGGTGTTCAACTTATAGGGGTTAGACATAATGTTGATGGATACATTCCGTTCCGAGAAAAAGCGTCCAACTTAGAGGGGTGTCCAACTTATAGGGGTGTCCAACTTGAGAGCTTTCACTATAGTTGTAAAAAAAAAAAAAAAAAAAAAAAAAAAAAAAGAGAGAGAGAGAATTGTGTGACCGAGCAGTTACATGAACGGATCACAAGATGTTTAAAAATCGGGACGATCCGTGTAAATCCAGATATGGCAAAATTAAATTCCTTAAAGGTAATAAGAGAATAATTGTAATATGATGATGACTAGAATGTGATGATGGAATGCATTAATAAAATGCCTATGCATTATAATGATGATAATGCATTAATATGCCCGATATATCCCCATTTTTATCTTTTAATCCAACAAAATTAATACTAGACTACATCAAACAACTATTTAAATTTCTTAGCTATTCGAATCATTTTCCAGAAACGTTAAATCATAACAAGTGAAATATTTTAATCATCCATTAAAACTCTATACGATATTAATGTTATTTTTTAAATGTAAATAATACTATCAGCCTTAACAGAACATCAATATCGGGTTATTTTTACGACGTTTTTAAGTTTTTTTTTTTCCAAATCATCTTAAAGAAGTCTTTAAAACTAAGTTGGGAAAACATGAAAAATGAATGCATCTGATGAAAAGTTACACGAGAACGAATTCGTGTGTTAAACGGTCGTACCATACAGAAGAATTTATTTGTTAAATTTACTGAATCATTCATAGACATTTAAGGAAATAATAAGGGCTGAGGGCAATAACTGAGGGCAATTTTTTTATGGGAAGATTATTTTTGATACACAAAACGTCCCCCATTACTTCTAGCAAATATATAATTTCGCTTAATAAATGCAATAACGTAAAGCTTAACGCCTGTATGGGTAAACTAAATTACAATCTCATAATTCACAGTAGAACCTCGATTATCCGACCATAGCCTCCTAAACTAGATGCCTGTCGCTTGGCTCGGAAACTTGACAACAGTTGAAGCGGTAGACAGCGCCACCTGGTACAGATTGAGCGACTGTTTTATTCAACAGCCACCAAAAATTTTTAAAAGTGGGATATGATATATATAAAAGGCGATTAGAATCGAAGAAACGTCGATTATATATATCATATATCACTTTATAAAGTTATTGGTGAAATTTTTAAAAGTAGGTTTTGATATACATAAAAAAAAGCGAATGGAATCGAAGAAACGAAAATTACATATTTCATATAACACTCCTTAAAATTATTAGTGGAAGTTGAATAAAAAAGTCGCGCAATCTGTTTCAGGTGACGCTGTCTATCGCTTCAACTCTTGCCAGATTTCCGAGCGCCACGACAGGCATCTAGTTTAGGAGGCTGTGATCCGACCCTCGTTTAACCGAAACTCTTTTTAAACGACGCTTTTGGTTAACCAAAATTCATTTATTATTGTTATTATTATTATTTACTTCCGCATTGCTTGTGTATTGTGTATAGAAGTGTCCTTTCTGAGCTACGAGCACAGACAAATATTTTGGTTTCTCGGAATTCTTTTGAAATTAGCTTGAGCTTCCACTATCCCCTGTACACACGTCCCTGTTCTAAACAAAAACACTCTTCATTTCAAAATTTGACATACCATATTGCCAAGTGCCACAACAATCGAATGCTATTGTTTTGAATTTAGATATTTATGCATCAGTTTAAATAGACATAGTAACAGTTCGATGACGATGTTACATATTAAACTAATGATTACTAAAAAAAAAAAAAAAAAAAATTTATATCAGGAAATTTCGATTATCCTATGGTTCGGTCCCAATTATGTCAGATAATCGAGGTTCTACTGTACAAGTTTATTTTGTAACCTCCAATATACACCGGGTAAAAATATGTATGATGGTGAGAAAAGACTGTTATATACAAAATCCGAACGCTCCACGAACACAACGATATTGTATTCTTCCCCACATATACAATATCATTGCTATGAAAAGGAATGTACAGGCGCATTGATGGCAAAAATCCATTGTGCATATAAATATGCATATAAAAACCGTGTTATATATATAAAGTTTGTTCTTGTCAAATTACTACGTAAACTCAAGAATTGTTTACATTTTTATGAATTAATGCAATCCAAGTTAATTTTGTGGCCTGCTAATAATAATAATAATAATAATAATAATAATAATATATATATATATAAATCGTTTTTATTTTGTTATATGTCATTTTTGTAACGACAACTTTCAGATGGTAATAATTTATACTGTAATATAATTTATAAAGCATTAGTTTTTAAATCCTCGAAATTGTTTAAAATTGTTTAAAATATATTATATAAGTATTAAATTTTTCATATAAATTAACTAATTATTTGGCGATTATGCCTATAACTTTAACTGTTAATATCAAATCAATGTATCGATATTAATCCATTTAATTGATAAATCCTTTTAGAATATGAATTTTTTTTAAATAATATATCAGTAAAGTACTAAATATTAAAGAATCATTCTAATATTTTTCTTATATTTTTCTTTCATTTTAAGTTCATTTATTAAATTACATAAATTCTTTTAGAATAAAATGATATTATTTTGTTAAATCTTTTAAAGATTTATTTTAATCGAACAGTCGAACCTCGTCAACCTTATTTCAGTCGAACCTCGTCAACGTGAATCTCAAGGGGGATGAAAAATTTGTTCACGTTATCAGTAGTTCATGCTATCAGTAACTATTCTTCATATAACTAAACGACTCATCATTTTAACGGGGATTGGGAAAACAGTTCGTGTAAAAAGTAATTCACGTTAACGAGGTTCAACTATATTATAATTTATCATTTATTTTAAATTTGTTACATTAGTGTAATACTATTTTTAATGCGAAACTTCTGTCATTTTATGGTTGAATGTATAATGCGTAGGTACCAATGAATCTTAAAATCCCAAAATATCGTCATACTTCCCTATTTTTGAGACGATGAAAGGCCAAATATGCAAGAGAGAGGGCATTAAGTATGTATTACAGATAGGTGAACATAAACAAGATTTCAGATATTAAATTAAAAATCTTTTCTTTTTCTTCTTTCTTTCTTTCTTTTCTTTTTCCCTTTGAAAACAATTAAACATACGAGTATAAAATTTAGATAAATTGTTCATTATAAAACATTAATTGACATTTTTATTGAGAATATTATTTGGCATTTTTTCCTGGCAATGTTTATAGTTTACAAACTTATTCTTCTTCGTATTATTATTACTTTCAATGAATCCTTTATAGGAGAAAAAGAAAATGAACGAAAAAAGAAAAATCCTTTCTGAAATATAATATTTAAAAGCATGAGGATATTTTCCGAATTATAATGCATTAGAATAGATACTATATTTCATTTGGTTTTACTTCTAAAATATTCCTTTTACTTATTATTATCCCCCCCCCCCTCTTTTCCGAACACGAATTTTAAATAAAATTAGATATAAAGAACTAATATCAGTTTACAATATTTTAGGTTCCATACTAAAAAAAAAAGAAAAAAAAAAAAAATCCATTAAGAATTTGATAACGAACGTGCAAAATAAATTTTATGTTCATATGCCCATTTGTTTAAGAGTAAGAGTTATGCCTGAAAGGAAAAATATAAATAAACGAAAAACAGGCTGTTGTTTAACTTTTGAAATCCTGTCAATTTAAATAAAATAAAATAAAATAAAGAAATAACAATAATAAATTATATCGAAACATGTGTTACAAGCGATCAGCAGTGCAAGACGAAAAATGGCTTTACTAATTAACAGTTTTTCCCCCCTCAAAGAATGTAATACACAGTCTAATGAGTATACATTTTTTTCTCCTATTAAAATCACATAATTATTATTCATGTTTCTAATGCAAAAATAAAACAGAAAAAATAAATAAATAAATAAACCTAACAATTTATGTGTTGTTTCTAATGCGTATTTTAATAAACAAAATCTAATTAAAAATGGGCATACTGCGTACATTTTTTTTTTCTTTTTACAAATGTTTTTCTGTGTAAGAAATCCATCGTTAAAATAAGGAGTTTTTGTTGTTATTATTATTATTATTATTATTGAAAATATTGCTGTCAATTTTACTCTGCATAAATTGGGTTTTTAAGCAACCCCTATTTTCTAATAACAGAGCTGCCAACCTAATCCAGCAAATTGTTAGTACCGCCCCTTTTTCTACACCACTCAATTTTTAGAGTAATTCTCTTCAAATATATTTACGATGAATTACGAAAACAAATGCTCTCGCTGTAATAATAATCATTTCCTAATTTCGGTCATAAATAAGTCAGAAAAGCAATTTGAAAAGCAGTGATGGTTGTGTATCCCGACTTAATAATGCTTTACTCTTATATTTGTATTAAAAAAAAAAAAAAAAAATCTCCTAATAAATATTAAATAAATACATAAAATACATTAATATCAACTTATAAATTCCTCGCCTTTAATAAAAGAGAAATAAAAAATAAAAAATTTCTCATGTATAGGTACCATACAAATTTTTATATAAAATCGGGAGTGCCCAGCCTACGAACGTACTACCAAAGCATCTTCATTCCCACGTTCTTATGTCAACAGAAGTTTTCTACTTCAGATATCGACGGACCCACTCATCCAGATAAGAACAAAATCGGACCACAAGATCTGCTAGAGCTGAGTGGTCCGCTGCAGGAGGTAGAGCGGTTTGCCTCGGCTTCTTCATCTTGCGAAGGACGTACAGACCGCTCCCACCAAACGGTATTCATCCGAATATGCCCTTTCACATAGATTTCTCTTTCTTTCACCGGGATCTGTAGGCACTATTTTTGTGTGCACAATGAAGTTATGGTGTGCATTATGTACAGATTCACAACTAGGGTGGTATAACTCCCCAGAGGGCGTTCTCACAGAGTGTAACTGGTGTAAATATTAGTTGACTTTCAAGGAAAATCATAAAAAAAAAAAAAAAAAAAAAAAAAAAAAGACCCTTTTACAAAATTTTATTTATATTTTAATTATTCTTTTTATGAAAATGTGCAATCCTTTCAGTGATATTTTAAATGATTTCCTATACTTGTTTCAATTAAACACTATAAACTTGATATTAAACGATATACAGTGAACGCTAGTTAGTGAAACAATATTAGCTATTAAGTTAATGAAACGCTATTTATTTGATATTAAACAACATAGAGTGAACGTTAAAATTAAAGGTTTTGTTGAATACTGTTTTCACACACACAAGCACACACACACACACACACACACACACACACACACACACACACACACACACACAAAAAAAAAAAAAAAAAAGTCACAAAAATATTTTGTTTTTTTCACTAAATGTTTTTCACAAAAATAGCACCCAAAAATTATAACTTAAATACCCTGAATACTAAAAAGAATAAAAAAAAATTTCTGGTTATCTTAGTAATTATACATGAGCACGTTTAGCAAATGTTCGCTAAAAGAGCTGGGTAAATTGTTTGTCCATGAAAATACTTTTTTCTAAGATGTTTTAATATTTCAATAAAATTTAGAGTCTAAATATATTGATAATATGCCCCCCCCCTCTCCCCAGCGTTACCAACTGTATGGTAATATTTGCTAGCATATATAATTTTTAAATCAAGTTTCACACCATTACTATTATTATTATTATTATTATTATTATTATTTTATATAGAAATACTTCAGATTAATTTTCCCCAAAAAAGTAAAATGATTTTTATTATAGAAAATTTCTGGCCTGAAGTCTGCCGCTAAAGTGAGAAACTTGGTTGACTATGTGAACTGCGGTATTTATAGTACGGTTGGGAAAGCCTCCCTTCTGTCAATCATTAAGACTATTAAAAATATTAAGCAAATAAATAAAATATTATTTATTAAATTTGTACTATTTTGACAAATTTTAATCATTATAATTATTATTATTAATTAGGCTGTGATTTCTGTTTGATTTTCTGTGTATATACTGTCGGGTTGATTACGATATGCAGCATTTGATTAACTTTAATTCAAATTTAGTACATTTGACATCCTTTTATTAATTCATCATGTTTTTCTTTTTTTCTTTTTTTTTTTTTTATATGTGTGTGTGCGCGCTTATTATGAATATTTTATTCTTGTTTTTACAATGTAACATACTGAAATCTCCTACTATACATATTCTACATAAAGCAACCGTAACTCTAATATACATCATGCAAGTTCTACTGAATTGGCGGGAAAGTTCGAGCTATTGAATTAAACAGCTGACACCGGAAATTTATCCTGACAACTGAACTTTCGCATAAAACCGGCATATTAAGCATTTAATTAACATAAATTCATTTTTATTTAATTTTATTGTTTTCAATAAATAAATACATAAAAATTCCATCATGATTTTTACATAAAGCAATAATTGATGAATTAAGTAATAGGGTGTTTTTGTAAATAACTTTATTAATCGAAAAATCTGATGTTGATTTTTTAAAAGTTTATTTATATCTATATACATAATAATAATAATTATAATAATAGTAATAAAACCGATTGAACGAGTGTTTCTGATATTATGTAAAATGAATACATACAATTTTAAAATAAATTATTTAATAATAAAATCATTCAACAATAAAAATATAAATTCTAATTGACGATTTTTCTCTGATTTTAATTCAATAATTTTCCTCGCTAGAAAATAATACCGATATCACTTTAATGTTAGTTAATTTGGCTTACCAATATGCCTAGAATACAAAATTTTCACATAATTGTAAATAACTTCATTGAATAACTAAAATGGAAATTTAATCGTATTAGGAATTTTAACATAAGTTGTATGTTATTTTTCAATTGTTAGAAATATTTTATATTTTATAAGGAAAAGAAAAGAAAAGCTAATACTTCGGCTTCACAAATATATATACATTTTTTCTCTTTTTTTAAATTAACAAGGAAGAGGTGCCGCTCACAGTAAATCTCCTTTTTTAATTACAGAATTATCAATTAAAAAATAAACAGATCTATAGATAAAAAGAAAGATGAAGGAGGGAAAGGGTAATCTTGTGCATTTTTTACGCCCTTTTATTTCTTAGCAGAAAGAAAAAAAAAAAATTCTCGTATTTATCCATCACTCTTCCACCATTATATTTATATAGTGATCTTCTATAGAATGTTTCCATAATCAGGCGTAGGGGACCTATGTGTTGCAGATTATTTTCCACCAATAATTTCTAATTGTAGCTTTTATTATAATTAATAGCTGAGCACACGAATCTCAACAGTCACTATTTTGGATACTACTTGTATATATATATATATATATATATATATATATATATATATATATATATATATATATATATATATATATATATATATAATAAACTTAATTAATCGTTTGCAGTACATATTATCGGATTTCGAATGAATAATACAAAGAATGTTTTATATAAAAAGTGATATTTAAAATAGTGACAGCTGAAAACATTGCTGAACATAACTGGAAAATTATCAAAATAAGAGCTATTTAACATTGTGGTTGAAAAAGATCAGAAACACAAACACCCCTGTTCCGTATAACCGATATTTGTGCCAACTTTTGTATTTAAAATGAATAGGAATGGGCTGGGTTTACAGTAAATGGGTATATAAATGTAAATAGTGTATAAGTGAGAAACCTTTAAGTGGTATGGTCTATCCTGAAATTTTATCCGTTTAATATAAAGAAACAAACACCGGAAATTTGTGTTGGATAATGTTTATATAACTTTTAATAAAGTATCTTGTATGTATTTCAAACAAAAATGTCTAATAATATTTTTTAATTAAAAAAAAAAAAAAAATAATAATAATAATAATAATATTCTAAACCTAGTATATTTTAAACCTAATACCTAGTTTCTAAACCAAGTGCTTCTTTATGGTTTATGCTATACATGCTCCTCTGAAAATCTTGTCTTGAAAAAAGAAAACTTTTTTTTTTTTTTTTTTCAAAATCTTGTCTCTTGAAGATGCATACCTGTCAACGCAAATACATCTTCAAATCGAAACTAGAATCATCAAACATTAAGCATTTTTGTATCATCAGCGACTCAACGGGGGTTCAGGTTTTTCACTCGACATGCGGGAGGGGGGCATCTCTAGGTTGTACATATAATGGAGATGAAAGGTGAAATCTTTCTCAATGGAGGGGGCACTCCTACCACCGAAAATGCCAAAACGCTGCTTTCCAAATAAGGAGAAATGTTTGCTTCCGCCCTCTGTACTTTAGTGAGAATCTAAAAATGTTTTTATTCTATTTCGGAGGATAACGTATGTAATTTAAATCATAATAATATTTAGTATACAAAAGGTGCATTTAATAAAAAAGCACCACAAAACTGGCGTAGAAAAAATATTACTTACAAACTTTGAATAAACATCATAAAATGCAATAAACTCGCAACAATTGTTTCGGGTCGAAAAAACACACGACCCTTCATCAGGCGAATAAAGTAAGCACGAGTGCTGCCACGAGTGCTGGGCAGCACTCGTGCTTACTTTATTCGCCTGATGAAGGGTCGTGTGTTTTTTCGACCCGAAACAATTGTTGCGAGTTTATTCAAAGTTTGTAAGTAATAAAAGGTGCATTATTAATACCAACTTCATCCAAAAAAAATTAATTACACAAAAACCATATATAATGATAAAAAGTATAATGCAAACTGAACATACGATTAATTGCCACAACAACCCACAAAAGCCAAATAGGGTACTAGTTAAATAAAATAAAATTATTTAAAAAATTTGACCATTAATATTTTAATTTAGATATGAAAAGAAGAAGAATACTCACTTTAAAGTCATTCCGATGAGAATACAAACCATACGGAAACATAAAAAGAATGAGCTTTTTAAAAATTGTAAACAAGAGTTTTCTAATCGAATTAACAATAACAAAATGAACCAAAAGAAAGATCTGGGGAAAACTTAATTTCATGGAACAGAAAATAAATAAATGAATAAAATAAATAAATAAATAAAATAAAATGCTCAGAATGTAAAGATTAATCATCAGGAGATCGCCAAAACACTGAGTTAAAAAATATATATTCTCTCTTTCTAGATCTGTAAAGCAAAACTAATCTCAGACCTTTCACGACTCCATTATGTTATTCTTTTTAATGAAAATATATTTTTCTGCACTTTAAATATATTTAGTAAGTACAGTTGATTCTGAAAGTTATACACTTCCATTCAAAATTAATGATACTTTAATTAATGATAATTTAATTCTCATAAAAATTTATATATAGCAGCCCATACTTCTGTGCAGTAACCACTCTTGTAAAATATGAGTAAAAGATTGTGCTCTATCAAGATTGAAACGAGATTAAAAAATAATATTATTATTAAAATAAATATCAAAATTACTAATTACATAACCAAACAATATGAAAAAAAAAAGAGGAATGTATTTAAAATACTTATAAAGAAATAAAACAAAGATATCTCGTTAAACTCATCTGCATTTATGCAATAAATGAATTATACACAAATGCAAAATGTAGTGAGCCTAAGTGGACATGTCTTTCTCCTAAACTATGTCAAGTTTCAGTACGTAATTTGTTTTTGTATTTTCTTCATCGAAATTAACATTGTTTCAACTAACATTGTGTCATTACTGTCATTAAGTACGAGAATAAAATGAATTAGCATGATCATTTTGATAACTATTTTTGTATACATTTGTCCTATTTAGATAAGAAATAACTACTTTTGTACGTTTTTTGGTAACAACTTTTGTACTTTTGTTTCATTTTGGTAAATACATATTTCATTGTTGCCAAATCTTCCCGATTTCCGAGAAGACTTCAATCAGGATTTTATAATAGTGAACCTCAAGATATTAAATCGTTGGAATATATATATATATATATATATATATATATATATATATATATACATAGGGATAATAAAACTAATTTTTTTTAAATATAAAAGTTGACAGATATGACTTATATAATTTTATACCATTTTGGTAACTACTTCTGTATTTTTGTTCCATTTTACCAACTGCTTTGATACTTTTGTTCCATTTTGGATACTAACTTTAATTTATCTTGAAAGACTATTTGTGACTATAATTCTGGACACCAGAATTATGTGCATGAATTATCTTAAAGTGAAGAGCTTGCACATTAACAAGATGAACGAAAACAAATCGGACATTATAAACAAGGAGTTATAAACAAAGAGTTAATTTTCTTATGGTTATTTTGCAATAAATAATGTATATTATTATTAATACTAAAAATTTTAAAAGAAGAAAACACCCTTACTTATATTATATAAAACGACGTAATTAACGTCAAATTATTTACATTATAGTCAGTGACTACTCGCTCGCTTTCTGTTGATACACAAATGAAAGAGAGAGAGTAACTTTTATTGATACAAATCAATGTCATCTCAGCTGTTGTTATGATTGCAGAGGACCTAAAAGACTTTCTTGTTAATATAAGATAATTTTTTTTTTTTTTTTTCATCTTGCATAAGCAATGCGAATTTGAAACCGTAAGTAATGAGGTACGACACGATGAATGGAAAACCGCGTCACCTGTTGCCGGTTTGCAGGTAAAAAATAGGATAAACTGCTATACGTTTCAGTTTAGAGAATATCAGGTCATTTTTATTGCATTACAGCTAGCTAGCCATTAGTTTCTTCACCGGTCGCTTATTTATTACAGATTTATTGTGGAAGAAAAATATCTATACATATCTGTCTTATACTACACACACAACAAATGTATATATATATATATATATATATATACATATTATGAATACCTTTTCAAACTTTTCGTAAAAAGAAATGATATCACTTGGAAAGCTTGGACAAGCATATATATATAGATATAATTTTACTTTAAGTATTTATTTTAAGAACCTATTTTTAGCTCTATTCGCATTTTCAATTTTAATATTATCTAATATGTGCAATTATTTAGCGAAGAAATATATTTGCAATTGGTTATAGGTGTCACATATAGTGCAAAATAAAACAATATATTTTGCTATATTATATACATGAAAAAATTTAAATGAAATTAGCTACAATTAAAACTTATAACAATGAATTAATTTTCAAAAATGCATTTCAAAAACTGTAAACATTCCACGCTTTATTATATTATGGAAGGTGTCTGCAGACCCACCTTTTTTCCCGTGATTGTTCCATCGGTATATTTTGATAATACACATTTACTTAATCAATCGTGTGAACTTACTATTAAAAATACCGAATGAATAATATTGATGGAAGAATCGGGAGGGGGGGGGGGAGATGGGCCTATCACCAACCTGTTACACAGCGCACGCATATATATATATATATATTAATCTAAGTATATTATATACTTTCTAATGACACAACCAACACAAAAAAATTAATCTAAGTATATTATATAATTCCTAATGTCACGGTCAACGCAAGTGAAAAAAAAAAAAAAAAGTGCTACAATAGAAAATCTAATTCTGTTAAATCACTTCTGTACATAATATTTATTGCATCATGAATTTTTAAGAATGCACAGTCAGAGCATTTTTCTTTCGTTCTTTCTTTTTCTTAATTGAAAACTTGACTGGAATAATAAACACGTTTATAGTGTAGCCACGTTTCCTAAAACCATGAAGGCCTAAAACTAGCATTGAGGACGAGTCCAATAAGTTGTAGGTTTGCCAAATTAAGCTACAGGCTGGGATTTGGAAAACATCCAGGGATTCGGCGCTCTATATTATCGCTTATTTTCTCTGAATCAGATGACTGCCACCCCTATTTTAACACTGGACTCGTTGAGTTCGCACTTGCGCAGAGGCTTCCATGGTTTCATGAAATAGGGTTGGAGAATATTTAAAAGCGTTCCAATAGTAATTTTGTTTACGTTAACAAAATAATTTTCCCGCTGTTTTTGATATTTTTAACACAAAGTAAACTTTGTTTCTCTCACAAAACATTGTTTATTAACGTATATAAAAATAAAAATAAACTTATATTAAAATTAATTATTTTTATTTTGTTTTGTTTGCTAGTTTAAGAAAATTCAAAAGAATTTTGCTAAAAGTTCGTAAATTAGTTTTTTTTTTTTTTTTTTTTTTTCCGTCGCAACCAATTTTTTTTTTTTTTAATTTCTAACGATCTTTAAATAAAATAATCTGGTATGTCACTCACACGACTTTCTCTTACCCTGAAATTTAATACTGTAAATACAGGTTGGAGATTAAGAGGTAAGATAACGAGTTCTTTTATGTAAACCTATGTTAAACAATTTAAATTTGGCTTCGGAAGAGTTTTATATGATAATTAGTTCTGTGTGAGGCGGTCTACCACCCCCCTCAACCCCCGTTTCATTAGTGCACCTACATTTATATAGAATTTAATTCTGTTATTAAATTTAAATGTTTACTTAAAATTATACACACAATTTTCACACGCAACATTCCTTGAAACTTATCAATCTTGATCAAACTTTTCCAGCAACAAACTTATATTAACTTCAAAATACAACATTTGGATCTCGTAAAATTATTCGTTTTTAAGTTACTCTAAGAAATACAGACAAAGATCAAACGTTAAAAAACTCGACTGCAGTAATCAAGAAGCCTTAAAAAGTGTAAGTATACAAAAAACAAGCGATAAAAATTTAGCTTAAAACATACATTATTTACTATATCTCTATGAAGAATTTATTTCAGTTCCCGAACAGCTTTCCTGGAAATGATAAAATATTATTAGTGAAGCACATCCACTAACAACAAATAACTAGTGTGTTGTGACCACCACATGACTTTCTTCTATATTTTCCTATACAAATTCACTCAGTAAAAATAATCTATTAAAATTATCATTTAAAAAAATTATCTTCCATGATAATGCTGACGATTTCCATATTAGAGAAGTAGTATAACACTATATATCCAAAAAATGTTGAATTTATTTTAAATATTACATTTTTTTTTTTTTCTGTTAAAAATGAAAAAAATCGATAACTTTATTTTAAATTGTCGCAGATCGATGGTTCAACCATTCGTTTTAGAGGTATTGGCGAGCTCTTTTGAAAGATACCCATCATGAAAATTTGCTCCCCTCAAGGGGGGTCTCCCCCCCTCCCCCAGGGGGGAAGCGAGGCTCCTACATACACAATTTTTTTCCCAGTTGACTATCTCTATTACAAAAAATATATATTCGTTTCATTTAGTTTAGTGGAGTCTATAGATGTTAAACTCTACGTATCTGCAATTTCCTCCACAGACGTAATGTATTTGAATACTTTTGAGTGTCCCTGTATACGAACCATTTGCTTCATCTCAATGAAAAGCTTAGTGTAGCATCCCTATATGATACACATTTAGAATACCGAGTTTGGAATTTATACTGCTATTTGATGATAACAGACACACAGACAGACAGACAGACAGACAGACAAACACACACACAGATCATTTGCTAAAAACATGATTTTCGTATTCAGGAGAAAGATCATGTAAATATAGCAAACAATCACTTTCGAAAATTTTCCCTGAAACAATACTTTCTCTACCGTAAGGGTAAGAGAAAGTAAAAAAGTCCTTAAAAGATAAGGAAAAAAAAAAAGAGAGAGAAAGAGAGAGAGAGAGAGAGAGAGAAAAGAAAGAAAAAGAAGAAAGAAGCTTTTAAAATTTTATTCAATCTGTTTGTGAAAATTAGTAAAAAAATTTCCAAACGAAAAGATCATTGTCAATTCTGTTTATTTCTCACTTAATTATGAAGAATTATCAAGCCCTGTTTATAAGACTTCATTTATAATCTTAATTATATTTATAAATATTTTAAATCTTATCATAATAAATTATTAGCTATTTCTTGATTAATTCCTTTATGAATAAAAAAATAAAAATAAATAAAAATAAAAATAAAAATACAAAGAAATAATGTGAAGAATAAATAATTTTTAAATGAATAATACACAGCAAAAGCAAATGAACAAAAAATGAAACAAAATGAAATAATTTGGGATTTTTAATTCCAAAAGAAAGTTGATTTTTACATAATTTTTATGAATGATATATGTTTTAACATAAAGTGAAAAGTTCAGATTGAAATAATAATAACTATTATACATATATATATATATATATAATAGTTATATAAAATAGTTAACATCGAATAAACATTCTTATTAATTTCTAAAGATACAAAAACTGGCATCAGCATAAGCGTTCGAAGCTATTTATCTCGTTGGTTTAGTATTGCAGTAGTAGTAGTAGTTGTTGTCGTTGATGATGATATTGTTCGAATTACTTTTCGTTAGTCTCGTTAAAATGAGGGAATTTTTTATAAACCAAAAACTTCAAATTTCAAATTAATGAATTAAAAAAAAAAAAAAAAAAACACAAAACACAAAACTCTGAATCAACTACTTAAATAATTTCTGAAAACGCAAAAACTAAACAGCGCCCTCAGTACAAAAAAACTCTCTTCAAAGTCAAATCCTATTATATTATATTTCCTTTTATACTGAGATTATTCTTTTTATAAAACTTAAACAATAACCATTATCTATATAACTGCTATATTACTTAGAAATTAGTTGAAAACTTCCCAGGATTACACAGATAATGAAGACTTTAAAGAAATAACTATGCCATCTGTGGAATTCTTCGAATTTCTCAAAAGAAGCCAAGTCAGCCATTAATAATAGACTTGATTAGGTACGTGGAAGGATAGAATTTACGTTGGCGTTTTAGACTATGAAGGTCAGCGGTGGAAAGTTTATTATTATTATTGTTATTTGTTGCGTTCTAAAAAACTGGATCTGACCCTCACTTTACTCGGAATCCTTAGACATTGCTTGAAGCTTGACTACCGCGATATCCTACTTTTCATTTTACAATACTACAGGTGCCAAATTAATATGGATTGTCCGTAACTTTCCCACTGGAATTTTAAATAGTATTCTTTTGTAAAAAACTATCGACAATTAAATCAAACGAATTTTACTATTACTAAATACTGGAATGAAACTTAATTTTAGTTTGTAGCAACTTGGCAACTCTGCAGTACGCTCTCTAGTACAGACATGCCAACACTTTAACCCCTCGCAGGCTCAATTTATTCGCAGGGCAGTAAAAGTTTCCGGCTCAGAAAGAAGCACTGACACCAGTATTATTTATCAATAATTTCTATCACAATAAATTACGGAACAATTACGATAGAAATTATTAATAAAGAATACTGGTGTCAGTGTTCCGTCTTCAAACGCAAACTCTTGCACCTTTGTTTGGTCGCCTGCTCGAGATAAGCCGGGCCGGATTAATTCACAGTTGCTAATTTTCACGCTTTCTGGCAAGTGAAATATATTTATAGAAACTTTTATTTAATTAGTGAAAACTGTTACAGAAATATATTTAAAAAAAATTATATTGAAATTTTAACTATCTGGCAAAAGCTCTTGTAACGTGTACAAAAATACCTGTCCTAAACTAAAAAGACCGACAGAGAAAAATGCATAAGCAAGTATCATAAGTGAAAAAAAAAGACCTTATCAGTCTATGTCATTTTTTGATGGTATAATATTCTTTTTCTCCAACGCTATACGAAAATGTAACCAACGAAGAACACGTAATTCTCAGACGAGATTATGTAGGTAGGAAAAGTCAAGATTCTAGATATTATCGCTTTCAAATTTACCCGCATTCGGTAGAGATGCCATTGTAGAGTTTTTCCTGTTTTCCATAACCGCTGAAAACGGAAATATTTGGGTGCGGCATAAAGTAGCGGTCGGAGTGTGCAGGTAATAAGAAAGCTCCACTAACATCCTCGTCCCCCACTTCCTGTTCTAAAACGTTCTTGAATATGAAGGGGAGGGGGGGGGAGGAGAAATGGTTTCAGCATTCGCTTATGAAGACTTTACCTGTTATTTGAACACTTCAGATGGAGAAAGGGGGGGAATACTTCAGACCACATCGAAGAGTACAGCTATAAAACAAATAATGTAACAATGTTTCATATATTATTTAAAAAAAATTCATCGTGATTTCCAATGGCCATTTCAGCAACTGGAAAATATTTTTGGAATTCTTGTTGAATATATTAGATATGAAATTAAGTTTTTATCCCATTTCATCATAAATTTTATGGCGTTTATTTACGCTTGTTTATGTTTATGGCGTTTGTTTCTCTAACAATATTTAAATTTCATCGTGATCTTTAATGGCCATTTCAGCAACTGGATAAAATTTGCGGAAATCTTGTTGAATATATTCACCAATCCTATTTCATTTTACACCTTTGGTTCAAAGTTGCTGAATTTTTTTCAAGCAATGAAATTTCACCCTTTAAAAAAAAAAAAAACAAAAAAAAAAAACAAAAAAAAAAAAAAACAATAGCGATATTCAGTATTTACCCCGGCTTAAACTTCTTATTTAAATGCATTTACATAAAACATTACAGGTGGGTCTTTATCAGTGTTGCCAGATCTGACAGATTTTTTATTCAATAATCACCAATAATTTTGAGAAGTGATATTTGATATATATAACAGACTATCAATCTTCGAAGTGATTAGGCAAACATTATAATTACCGTATTTTCCGGCGTATAACGCGCAGGTTTGTCAACTCACTTATACACCGGAAATTTAAATTCACAGTAAACGTTATTTCTTAATAAGTTTTTGAATCTTACAAAAATAGCTTTATTTGTAAATTTTATTTTCTGGTGTATAACTCATTTATTTGACCTGTACGTTATACGCCGGAAATACGGTAACCCTTTCATGGGTAAGCACAATTTTTGATTTAAAATCAGCAGCCACCAGATATCACCAACAATATTTAAAGATAAGAAATAAATGAAGTTGTTCTTTTAAGTTATAAAAGAAACATTTTATAAAAAATTTCCGGGGCCAGTTTATGCAATTTTGAAGAAAAATATGCGGTTACACTATGCAATCATCGACCCTGAAAGGGTTAAAAATTATAGGTGATTATTGAATAAAAAAAATCAGGCAACTCTGGTCTTTATGCGATTTTAAGAAAAGCTCCATCTATTTTAAATTACAATAACTTCTGTTCCGATATGTATATTATAATTAAGATATAAATGAATGCATGAAGTAGTATTATGATACACATAAATATAAAATTACAATATGTCTAATAAAAAGACAAACATTTATGTACATAATTATTGCTTAGAGAGAATACTCTAAAAATTAAGAGGTGTTCAAAAAGGGGCGGGAACTAACCAGCTTCCGGGTTAGGTTGGTAAGTATGCTATTGTGGGGAGAAGACAAAATGAAAAGCGAATAATTCTACTTACCGAGTAAAAACACGTGCCCCACATACCACTTGTTAAATCAACAGGTAAACATAGCAAAAACTATATTCTCTCTTCAGAAAAAGTCATAACTATTAACACTTATCGGTAGGGTTTCGGAACCGCCCACAAACCCCCCCAAAAACGGGCGGGTTTTTTTTGGTTTACCCACTTAAAAAAAACCAATAAAACCCTCTTTCAAGTGGGTTTTATTGGGTTTTTTAAAACTAATAAAATTTTTCACTTTTAAAATAATAATTTATTATTTTTTCACTTTTATTTTTTTACTTGACATTATTATAAACGTAATAAATATGTTATGTGTAATATAATATTTATATATATAATAATTATTATATTGTATTATATATAGTGTATCATGTTAGTGGTACATATGCCAGTTTGAAAGTATGTATTCCTTTCATTTCAACCATCTATCTGCAATGTCTCTTTTGAGCAGAACAGTTTTTGAAAAAAGAAAGATGAGAGTAGATAAACAAAATTGCAAGCCTTTTTTTTTTACTTGTAAGTCATAATGTAAAAAAAAAAAAAAAAAAGAAAAAAGCAATGCTTTGTCTAAAATTCTAAGGATTTAATAACAAATTTTAAACTTACTAACAAATATACTATATTGACCTTGTAAGGTTCAATACAGGCAAAAAATGGGATTCATTGGTTGCCATCGCAAACTTCAAATTCATTAAAACAGCCTTTTTAAAAAGATTTAGTTATATAAAAATGATATTTTTATAAAATTTTTTCGTGTTTCTAGAATTATTTTTAATGATTACCTATAACTTGGTTTAATGAAACACTATTAAGTTGATAATACATATTTATATAGAACGACTGATAAAATGGAAGGTGTTACATGATATATATATATATATATACTCACAAAAATGGGCCCCAAAAATTAAAACCTGGATTGGCTCTTGATACGTAGTTAGTGTAAAATGCAGGCAGTGATAACTTTGTTTTGAATTCCTTTATTAAATAAGTTTTCAAATATGAACAAAATATGTCAGTATCAATAGTAACAAAAATTAAAAAATAATTTGAATGCTTTTTTTACTTTAACCATATAAAAATGCACAATTATTTGTAATATGAAAATGTACATGGAAGGATTAAAATATTTTTCTTTTGTTACTAGTTTTAGTTTTACACAAAATAAGTTAATAATAAAAAATTAAATTGAAAATTGTGACAAAATACTGAATAGAATGAAATAAGAATTTTTCAAAACTCTGCTTATCAGACGGGTTGTATTTTCTATGTCTCTCCCAGTTTCCGGAAATTTTTTAAAAGAATTAAATGAGCATGTATGGGCGTTGTAGTTTTATTGAATAAGTACTATTTCTGAATAGAATTGTACAAAGTTTTTATCTACATGTCTAGTAGTGCTTATGAATGTTATATTTTATAAAACATCCAATCTTTCGAAGTGGAACTTGGATAATTGACATATCATATTCAATAACTTTTCCACATAAACCCGCCCTTTAAAAAAGCAAACGTAAATCTACGTTGCCCGTCTTAGGCAGTCACATCGTAAAAATGTAGATGTACGTGGCAGCACTTCTGTTAAGTGTTAAATTAGAACAAATAGACCTATAATTCTTCACTTTTTTTTTTTTTTTTTTTTTTTTTAAATACTTAATAAGAAAATTCTTAAAATATTTCTGGTAGTTTGTTTAATAGATCAACGAAGACTGCAACTTGAAAATTTTAGAGTGTTTAGACCATGCTTGGCAACATATTAATTAATTTTCAGTGGTATTGTTAGCCCCGCCTTCTTTTTCACACCAGTATCTTTTTACAGTATTTTTCTCCTTATTTAATCATAATTGCATTTGGAGATTATTACTCTAAAAATTTACTGGTGCGAAAAAAAAGTGTGGAACTAACAACACTATAGAATATTAATTAGGATATTTGCAAGTGTGGTCTAGACCGGCAGAGGACATTTACAGTAATTTCTAGCGTATAAGGCGCTGTCCAGACACGCTTAATTTACACCAGAAATTTTATTTAATAATTTTTTTTTTTTTTTTTTTTTTAAATACGGAAGTGAAGGGTGCAAACACAACTATAATTCTTAATTAAAATTTCTGATGTCAAATTCATTTATCTGGCATGCGGCTTATACACCGGAATTTACGGTACTTTTAGAGCGCTTGACAGTCGCAGTCGGTAGCAAAATTATTGAAGCACTAGCAGTAATGACTGCTCAAAAGATGGACGCCTAATACTGTTTTGTTATGTAAATATTTGTCGAGTCATGGTCTTAGTCTCATACTGTTTATAAAAAGGTAAGTTGATGATAAAAATTAGCGGTCAAACTAGGAAAAAATACATGGAAAGTGTGGATGTGTGCTTCAATAACTTTGCGGACGACTGTACAGAATTTGGGCCGGCAAAGGGTTTTACGTTGGGCATAAGATTTTATTGCGATTTATTGTACATTTTATAGCGTTTGTTTATGTTAGGTTTCTTTTTTTTTTTTTTTTTTTAGCAGCATCCAAATTTCATCGAGATTTAGAATGCTCATTTCGACAACTGGGAAAGATCCGCAGAATTTTTGTTGAATTTATTAGATGTCAGATAATAATTAAGCTTTCATCATGATTCAGCGTGCATTTTAATTGCATGATACAGTTCTGCCTTTTTACCCAACTCTCCCACGACTATATTTATATCGTAATATTCTGTAATATATTTCCATTATCAGCAAAGGTAAAATTTGCTATTTAAGTATAATAGTGGAAGAGTGAGAGAAAATGGTGGAACTGTACAATGTATTATTTTATGTTTTTCTAGCAGCATTCAAATTTTGTCGTGATCTGCAATGATCATTACAAAAAGTGGAAAAGGATTAGCAGAATTCTTGTTGAACATATTAGATGTTAGATAAAAATTGTACATTTTATGGCGTTTGTTTCTCTAGCAAAATTCAAATTTCATAGTAATCTGCAATTTTTGTGTTATCTCTCTCTTTGAAATTATCTTAACACGTTGTTTGCGGGAAATAAGTAAACTCGTCATTTGGCGGGAAAATGCGCGACTACATAGTTTTAATACGCATGTTTTTATACCCTATTTATTATGTAGATAACAATTATAAATTCGTTTGTATAATTATGATATGCTTTCACTTGTAATTTAATTGAAAAATAAGCATTAATAAAAAACATTGTACTTAAAAAAGTGAAGGTTTCTCCTCGCGTAAAACACCCGCAAATAATGTGTTAATATAATTTTACAATTTGACATGCAGACATGGCAACATTTTAATTTATTCCAGGGCTCTGTTAGTATCCACCCTTTTTCTCACACTTCTTTATGAAGTCTCCTCCCTTTTTCTAAAACACTTTCAGGGATGATAAATTTCCCTTCTGGAAAATTGGCGGAGACAACCAGCTCTATTTGTAGAGAAAATTTCTCAAGTACGTAATTATGATTAAATAAGAAGGGAAAAAAATGCTATTGAAAAAGACTGTCACTAATAATTCCCCGAAAAAACTTACAATGTCGGCATGCCTGAACATGATATAAACAATGGAAATCATACATATACATATTATGCCTTATACACATATTATACAGTAATCACAGATTAATTTAATAAACAACATGCAGACATGCCAACATTTTAATTTATTCCAGAGCTCTGTTAGTACCCACCCCTTTTCTCACACTTCTTTATGAAGTCTCCTCCCTTTTTCCAAAACACTTTCAGGGATGATAAATTTCCCTTCTGGAAAATGGGCAGAGACAACCAGCTCTATTTGTAGAGAAAATTTCTCAAGCTTTATTTAACAAAAAGGATTTTTCTTATTCCTGTTTAAATTACTTAAATTTTTTCCTCGGCAATCGATGAGGTAATTGCCACTAAAAAATATATACAACGATACAACTCAATGAATCAAATTTGAATGTCCCTTTTTTTTTTTAAATAATGTACTGTTTTACAAAAACGCTTCAGGAGGAGACAATCACTTTAACAAAACCGAGACCGGATAACAAAAAGCCGAAAAGAGAACCAACTGAGTTGGTAAAATATCATACAAATATTTCTAAACAAAATTTTTCGGTGACAGTTTATTAATTTAAAGAGCCAGAACTTTACCGTAGGCATAATAGAATATATTTTTAAACTAGCAGGCTACGCCCGCTTCGCTGGTCACTATTTTTAAATGAATCACAAAAATTAATGAATTCTCAAAATTGCATTAATTTTTATCATGTGATAAAATTAAAGAAAAAAAATTTCTCATCGGGAAAAACGTCGCAACGGGTCCCCACTGCCTTCGGCAGCGTAGACCCGTGCGCTGCGCGCACGTACTCCTTCACCATCCTTATGACTTCTCAAAATTCCACGTTATTACTCATAAAATTTCATTCTTAAGAAAAGGAATTAAAAAATATAACATTTAGCATCGGGTAAAAACTCACACCGGGACCCCCCCACTGCCTTCGGCAGCGCAGACCCATGCGCGCTGCGCGCGCACTTTTGAGGATATGCGTGCGCTGTACACGCATATTCCTTCTCAAATCAAACTTTTATTATTAAGAAATTAAAATTTAAAACAAATCTTTTATCATCGGGGAAAAACTCGCACCGGGTCCCAAACCCATGTGCGCTGCGCGCCTATTCCTTCCCCATCCTTCCAGCCCCTCCTAATTAATTTACATATACCAATTTTGGACGGTCTTACTCAATTAGCTGAGATGCAAAAGAAATCCTGATCAGGACACCTTAAATTTGTAAATCAGGTGAAATCTCGAATTCCACTTTCGATAATATAAAAGAACTTTAAAATATCTTTCGAATGATGTATTAGAAATAATTTAATCATGATTAGAATTTGAAATATTTAAATTTTAAAAAATTACAGCGCCATCTGGCGGTAGAAATTTCTGTAATCTATTGTTCCATTCCAGATCAACAAAGCTTTCAAATGATGTGTTACTCATGAAATTATTTTAATTAGTAGATGAGATACAAAAGAAAACCTAATCAGGACACCTCAAAACGTGTAAATTGGGTGAAATCCCGAATTCAATTTTCGATAATGTAAAAGTACTTTAAAATGTCTATCAACTAAAATAAGCTTTCAAATGATGTATTACTTATGAAATTTTTTTAATTAATAACTGATATACAAAAAATAAAAAACTGATTCAGGACACCTCAAAACGTGTAAATCTGGTGAAAACTTTCGATAATTTAAAAGAACTTTAAAATATCTTCCGAATGATGTATTAAAAATAATTTAATCATAATTAGAAATTGAAATATTGAAATTTTAAAATATTACCGCGCCATCTGGCGGTACAAATTTCTGTATTCCACTGTTCGACTCCAAATCAAAAAAAGCTTTCTAATGATGTATTACTTATGAAATTATTTTAATTAGTAGCTGAGATACAAAAGAAAACTAATTCAGGAGACCTCAAAACGTGTAAATCTGGTGAAAACTTTCGATATTATAAAAAAACTTAAAAATATCTTTCGAATGATGTATTAAAAATAATTTAATCATAATTAGAAATTGAAATATTGAAATTTTAAAATATTACAGCGCCATCTGACTGTAGAAA
The DNA here is from genome assembly GCA_963930645.1 of Salticus scenicus. Lineage (NCBI taxonomy): Eukaryota > Metazoa > Arthropoda > Arachnida > Araneae > Salticidae > Salticus > Salticus scenicus. The sequence goes on from OZ005656.1 coordinate 114,614,955, forward strand.
TTTCTTTAATCAACTGTTCAATTCCAAATCAAAAAAGCTTTCTAATTGTGAAAATATTTTAATTAGTAGCTGATATACAAAAGAAAACCTAATCAGGAGACCTCAAATCGTGTAAATCGGGTGAAATCCCGAATTCCATTTTCGATAATGTAAAAGTACTTTAAAATGTGTATCAATTCAACAAAGCTTTCAAATGATGTATTACTTATGAAATTTTTTTAATTAATAAATGAGATATAAAAGAAAACTGATTCAGGACACCTCAAAACGTGTAAATCTGGTAAAAACTTTCGAAAATTTAAAAGATCTTTAAAATATCTTTCGAATGATGTATTAAAATTAATTTAATCATAATTAGAAATTGAAATATTGAAATTTTAAAATATTACAGCGCCATCTGGCGGTACAAATTTCTGTATTCCACTGTTCGATTCCAAATCAAAAAAGCTTTCTAATGATGTATTACTTATGAAAATAATTAGTAGCTGATATACAAAAGAAAACCTAATCAGGAGACCTCAAAACGTGTAATTCGGGTGAAATCCCGAATTCCATTTTCGATAATGTAAAAGTACTTTAAAATGTGTTTCAACTAAAATAATCTTTCAAATGATGTATTACTTATGAATTTTTTTAAATTAATAACTGATATACAAAAAATAAAAAACTGATTCAGGACACCTCAAAACGTGTAAATATGGTGAAAACTTTCGATAATTTAAAAGAACTTTAAAATATCTTAGAAATTGAAATATTGAAATTTTAAAATATTACAGCGCCATCTGGCGGTAAAAATTTCTGTATTCCACTGTTCGATTCCAAATCAAAAAAGCTTTCTTATGATGTATTACTTATGAAATTATTTTTATTAGTAGCTGATATACCAAAGAAAACCTAATAAGGAGACCTCAAAACGTGTAAATCGGGTAAAATCCCGAATTCCATTTTCGATAATGTAAAAGTACTTTAAAATGTGTATCAACTAAAATAAGCTTTCAAATGATGTATTACTTTTGAAATTTTTTTAATTAATAATTGATATACAAAAAATAAAAAACTGATTCAGGACACCTCAAAACGTGTAAATATGGTGAACACTTTCGATAATTTAAAAGAACTTTAAAATATCTTTCGAATGATGTATTAAAAATAATTTAATTAGAATTTGAAATATCGAAATTTTAAAATATCTGGCGGTAGAAATTTCTGTAATCTACTGTTCAATTCCAAATCAACAAAGCTTTCAAATAATGTGTTGCTTATGAAATTATTTTAATTAGTAGCTGAGATAACAAAAGAAAACCTAATCAGGACAATCCCAAAACCTATATATACTACGGTAGTCGGGTAATGGAAGTAAAAAGAAAAAGAAAAAGTATTTTTTAGTTCCTTCAAATGTATTTTGTTGCTATGGAAACTCCTATCGTCTATTGAAAGATATATTACGTGTTGGAATAAATTTTAATTTGCAATTAAAATGTAACTGCTTTGTTTATTAATGAAAATTGATGAAATTTTAACTGCAGACAGTTTTGTGCTGAATAGGTTGTAAATTAAGTGTTGTGTACGAAAAAGAAAATTTGAAGCACTTTTTAATTTGCAATTTTTAACCCTAGTTAAAGATCATGTGACATTAATGAGTTTCACATGTTTTGTTTCCGTTAGAGACAGCCATTAAAATCGTCTGCTGAATGCTGATAGAATGCCTCTTTTTAAGCAATATGGATTTTTGGTCATTTTTGCGATCGATATGGGTCAACATTTTAATTAATATCTCCGAAACTAATTAAGATTTTTAAATTCTGTTTCGAAGAAAACATCGGAAAGGCTCCAGAGCATCCGTATGTCAATTCTTGTACTTCTGCGTTCAATAGGGGCTGAACGTATAAAAGAACAGACAGACAGACAGACAGACAGACAGATAGACAGACAGACAGACAGACTGACAAACCTTTCCATTTATTATTATAGATTGTTAGATCCACAGTTATATTAAATGTTATATATGTTTTCTAAATTATTAGCCTATTTAGAGTCACTAAATTGGGAATTATTTTTATTATTATAATTATTCAAGCGCGGGTAGAAAACTTTAACCATACCTATTTAAGAAAAAAAAAAAGAAAGAAAAAAAAGAAATTTATCTATCAACTTAACCAAGATATAATAAACCTTTTCACCAAGAAATTAATTACATATAACTTCTCCGAAACTACAGTGCTTCATCTTTCGCCAGTTAGTTTTTAATAATCTCAACAAAATTTACAGTAAACGCAATTAATTTCATCTCTTAACCCTCCGCGTACGGGGAGATTATTTTGTATACACTGTGTTTACATACACAGGTTGCAAACCGTCTTATTTTTTAATACCACTATTTTTTAATAAAAACATGTTTCATTAGTTGTCAGGATTTATAAATATCAAACATTGCATTTTACAATTAGTGGTGGAAATGTAATTTAGTGGGATAATAATTTACAATAATTTGTCAGTTAAAAATAGTATTTTAGAAATTGTGGTGTACATGAAATTTAATGTAAAAAGTTCTTTTGCCCGTTGAAATCACGGGCACCGTACGCGGAGGGTTAAATAAAACGTTTCGTTTGCGGCATTCTCACAGCTGATTTAATCCTCTATATAATTTCGACTTCCCAAATCAACATTCCGTGCGCACTGACGATCGGAGAAAGTAGGTAAACAGAAAACAGGTGTTGGATCCATGCAGTGCCGTCAGGTACGTCTGAGATCTCACGCCTCGTCACTTCCAGCTCGTTTCGTGCTTGTCGAAGCTTAGCTACTTCGGACTGGTACGATGATTAGGTCCTCTTTTAACGGGACCTGGTATGCGCGATGCATATATCCTGTTTCTTGAGAAAGTCGCTGGTGATACGGTATTCTTTCATCTTTTGCTTATTAAGAGGCCTTACATAAGCGGCTATATAAAAAGATTTGAGAGTAGTCATAGATGTCAACGTTTTTATTTATTCCGGAATATTTTTAGCCCCGCCTTTATTTCATACTATTTATTTTTTATGAGTGATTTTTTTTTTTTTTTTTATCGAACTTATATAATGGAGAAAAATTTTCTATAAATGAAGTGGTACGAAATAAAGGCGGGGCTAAAAATACTTCGGAATAAATTAAAATGTTGGCTTCTATAGCTTCTATAGTGTATCTAAGTTAGCTTCCTCCTTATATTGATTTGAATCCCCAAAATATTTGATAATCTACGCAAACTAGATTCAAAATGTTCAGAATATCATATTTCAAAGCAATCTTAAAATTTTTCGCAAATCTTGTAATTTATGTATATATATATATACATTTATATTTATGAATTTAAGAATTCAGTATCGTTATAAAATTTAGCAATTATAGATACATGATAATACCAACAAGACAAAAATAAAATTGATTGTAATACATTTTAAAAGCTAGCACAGAAATTTTATGATATAAAAGGATATATATAACTCATACGATTTTCAAATACACAATGATTACATCTGAAATAATATAATGTCACACCTGCCAACTCATACGTTTTTTGCTACCGGAAATTTTATATCGAAATTTTTTATAACCAGTTTACTGTGATTAAACATGGTAAAAATTTTTAGAAAGAAATATTGGTGTTAAAAAAACGTACAAGTTGGCACCTATGTAATGGCAATTTGAAATAAAGCATACACATGAATTCACTTGGTATATATAAAACCAAAACCCAAAACCCTTATACAGTATTCGTACCATGCCGCCTTTTTTCCCCAGAGTCTCACACCAGAATTCCGAAGCAATAAAATTTTTCTTAATTTTATAGATTTATTTCATAATAAAAATCGTTAAATAAATTTACTGGTATGAGACTCAGGGAAAATATAAGGCCCGTATGAACTCTCCTACAAAGAAAAAAGAAGAAGGAAAAAAAAAAAAAAAAACTACACATAAACCGGCTTGCAAGAAGATACAGTATACTTCTGATTATCCATGGACTTAAATGGCATGAGTTTCGCGGACTATTTTATTTGTAGTAAAATTTTCTTCATTGTGAAGTTACGGTTAAATAAGAAGAAAAATATCCTTCAAGAAAAGTGGTGTGAAAAAAGGGTGAGTACTAACAAACATTGCATTGGAATAAATTAAAATGGTGTCGTGTATCGTGCGTGGCTATGCTCAGAGATCGAAGTCTCCCACCTTTTTTCAAGACACTTTTAGGGATGAGAAATTTTGACCTATTTTTACTAACAGTATTTTAATACAGTAATATCTACCTTATTTAATTCCGCCATATCACTATAAAAATACGGTAAATATTTCTGAGTGAAAGTATAGGTAGCAAAATGAGCAGAAAATTTTTATCCCTGAAAGTGTCCTAAAAAATGGGCGGACAATTCGAGCTCTCTCTGTACTGTACAAAAAAAAAATAAAACAAAAGCAATATCGTTCCTTGTATTTACATTTTTTCTTCTTCCTTTCTTCTTTTTCTTCTGATGAAGAAAACCTTTTTTCTTGATTCGGCCCTTTTCCTGTGCCCATATTTGCCAACATCCTAATTAATAATCCATAGTATCGTAAGCCCCGCCTTCTTTTTTACACCAGTATTTTTTTAGAGTATTTTTCGTCTTATTTAATATTAATTGCATTTGGAGAATATTACTCTACAAATTTACTGGTGTGAGAAAAAGGACGGGACTAGCAACACCACGGAATATTAATGAGGATGTTGGCAAGTATGTGTGCCCATTGATAATCCACTCGCGGACAATCGGGAGTTGACTATAATAATAGTATAGTTGCAAATATTATAATTTATTCCGGAGCATTTTTAGCCCCACCTTTATATCACACCACTTTATTTGTAGAATTTTTTTTCTCCATAATGAGAATTTTTTGTAGAATTTTTTTTCTCCACAATAAGAAAAGAAAAAATATTCTTAAAATAAATGATCGAATAAGGGAGGGGGGTAAAAATGCTCCGGAATAAATTAAAATGTCGGCATCTCTGTAATAGTATGAAAATTAAAATAAATAACGCGCCAACACAATGTTAGATAAAGCAATTGAACTCGATATACTATTCTTAACAAACAGTTAAACATGTATTTAATTCAGATATTGAATACAAGGTTTACCAAAAAATTTTCTCTCGTATTTAGGCAAATTAACTGGAAACATCTTGTCATTTACCTTATAAATACCGTTAAACAAAATTCCTGGTGACATTTATTAACTTTAAATTAGTGGCATCGGAAATTTATGTTATATATAGACCTGCTAACTATGCTAGTTTATCCGTAATGATATTAAGCCCCGCCTTTTTTTCACACCAGAATAGTTGTAGAGCAATAGTCTTCTTATTTCTGTACTGATAAGTATAAAGGATTTAAGTCCAAAAATGTCGATTTTGAGTTAAGTACATAGTCAGACTCAGAAAAAAATTCTCTATCGATTGGTATAAAGGATTTAATTCTATGTCATTTAGTCTTTGAGGAAATCCATTGGTAAAAAAAGGACCAATTTAGAAATTTACCATTCATGTATGGTATAAAATATTTAATTCAATTTTTCCCGTTATTAAATGAAGGTTGACAACCACTGAATGGTATAAAGGGTAAAAATCAACGAAATACCTTTTCCCTAATCCATTCTTCTGATTTGTTTTTTAGCTAGTTAAACTTTATTTTTTCTCTCCTGAAAAATCAAGAATATGGACTTAAATCCTTTATACTTATCACTACAGATTTAATCATGAGAGCATATTCCTGAATATTACTCTACAACTATTCTGGTGTGAAAAAAAGGCGGGGTCTATTACCATAACGGATAAACTAGCATAGTTAGCAGGTCTATATATAAGACTTAAATAAGTTTTGAAGATTTGGTACTTAAGTCATCCCCCCCCCACATCTTTCCAGTTAAAATTCAGCGAAAGAAATAAATTAAAATGTACGGTCAAAAATAAAATAAAATAAAATAAATTAATAACAAAATAAAAATAAATAATTTAAATTACAATACATAAAGACAAAGTACATTTCTCGATTTAAAAGTTAAGAATTATGAAATAAAAGAGAAATTAATTCCTTTTTTTTTTTTTTTTTTAATCATTTTATTATTTATTAATATTACTGCTATTATTGTTATTATATATATATATATATATATATATATATATAAATCTGATTTTAGTTACACGAACATTGATACCCCTTGCGAAGAAATATATCAAAATGCTTGACACTTAATCTAATAGTTTTTCCGCATTTTGGTTTTCATTCTCATGGAATAACATTATACTAGCATATTAAAAAAAAAAAAATGTCTTCTTAAATTCTGTATGTATTTAAATGTTTATTTAAAATGTTTCATTCGTTTTTGACTTTTTATGTAATTAATAGCTGTCAACTCTCTCGTTTTTCTAGACGATTTCTTTTCTAGAGATATTCTTAATTTTTTTTTTTTTTTTTTTTTTTTTTATCATAGAAAGTAATGAATCGTAGTATTCAGATATGTGTTGTCTATTAAACAGTAGTGTTGAAAAATTTGATTTGAAAATTAGAAATGTTGCAGTTATAAAAAATACTTAAAATTTAGAGAAAGAGATTTTGTAAAAATAGAACATCGGTATCGGCAAAGCTCGCACCGGTTCTATGTTTTTATGAGCGTGTTATTATTATTACATTATTATCAGTAATACTTTAAATACTATTCTAGCTTTAAAATCTTCTCATAAATTTGTATTTAAAAAATTGTGATAGAAAAATAATTAAACGCACGTGAAAAAAAAAAAAAAACTACTATGACCGCTAGTACCAGGATTAGGCAGGGCTGCCACATTTGGCACATTTTGGCAACCGGAAAATGTAAATAGAAATTTAGATTTTATTTAATTAATGAAAACTGTTACAGTTATATATACAATTTTTACAGAAATATATATATATATATATATATATATATTTCTGTAAAAGCTGTCACTGATTAAATATGTAAAAATTGCTACTAAATTTTTCCGGTAGCGGTAACCAAAAGAAGCTAAAATTGGCAACTACAGTATCAGGTTTCACATATCTGACGAGGAAAATCAAACTAGCAATTCTATTGAATAAACAGCAATTGTCTTTTTTTCCCCCCCCATAAACTAATATAAAAATTTCATGATTTAAAAAAAAAAAAAAAGAAAAAAATTAGAAAATTCCTTCTACCCTGTCTCTCAATTAAAGATCGGTTTCGCTAGCCGGATATTTCCGGTCAGCGGAAACTTTATTGTTGGCTACCTTTACTATACCGAAAACAAAAAATATACAGTTGAACAACCCTTGCAAGCATGGCAATGGCATCTAAACCGTAGAAATGAACTTGATAAAAATGCGATACCCAGTTCTACAGGGCACCACAAAGGGTTAAGGACATGCATAAAATCATCTTTCAGAATCAATAATCTTTACTCGTCACCACAAATATAACATTCCCTATATCCAAACAGCGGTGAATAATCTGGGTGGAGTCTCAGACAGGGTAAGCCAAATAGCAGGTTTACAGGTTTTTTTCCTGAAAAACTCATTTTTCCCCACCCCCTATTTCAAGTTTTGGTCTTCACTCGATACAACGCGTGTGGCTTTTCCATATAAGAAGGTAGAAGAAAAAGCATTTTACCGCATATCCGGTGCGGTTTTGGATTACTTTTTTGTCGGTGCCGAAGTCCCCATATAACATAGGCAGGATCGATGGGAACCATTTTTCTCTCTCTTTTTTTTAGTCGTTTCGGGGCTTGTTGATATTTTTAGACAACTAGGAATTTTTTTTTTCCGCATTTCATTTTTTTCTCCTTTCTCTTGTGGGTACCCGATCCTGAAGAGCCGGAAATGAGTTTTGTTTTATTTGTTATTATACATACACTTGTGCTTAATTGAGTGTGGGTTGTTATAGCGTTTTATAATACAAAATTCCAAAGGGAATAAATCTGCAGATGACATTGACTCCATTTTTCCTGAACTTATGGTGGGAGTTTAAAGAGTAATGGCCGGGCACGAATATTCTGTTGCAGTACAGACGATTTTATGTTATTAATGAAAATTTAGCTGAGTGTGAAATAGGAAGTGTGATATTTACACCAAAGCTGTTTCCAGAAAGCTTTTTAGGGGGGCGAAGGTTTAAAATTTAGTACATTACATGTTATATTTACAAAAATACAAATTGCTTTTTTTTTTTTTTTATGGATCAGATTTGGATCAGGTACGAGGATTTTTTTTTTTTTTTTTTTTTTTTTTTTTTTTCTTAGGGGTCGTATTTTTTGAAATTCTACTTTCGAATCAGGTTTAGTTTTTAAGGAGGCGGGTCGAGTTGCAGGGGTCGTACTTAGCGCCTTTTCAGGGACGAGAAACTTTTTGATACCACTATTTTTATATAGAAATCTTTATCATACTTTATAGTAACATAATACTGTATAAAAATATTAGTAGAAAAAAAAAAGGAGGGCGGATTTTTTTCTTTTTTTTTTTTTTTTTTTTTTTGTTTTTTGAAAGCATGCGTTGTAAGGAAAAAGAATTGATATTTGATTTTATAAAATAAATAAATAAAATAAAAAATAAGTAAATAAAATCAAATGTAGGTATGAAATTCAAGTCATTAGTGTTTTACAATAATTTAATAATGTAAGTAAATGTATTTTGCGGTAGAATTATTATTAATAGAGTTTAATCATTTATATATATATAATTATATGAGACTGATAAATAATGAAATTAATGCATGACTGATACAAGCATATTAAGTATACCCATAACTACTTTTCGCATATTCAAATTCTCACAACAAAATGAACGCAAAATCTCTATTTAAGGCACACTTTTTCATTCTCCAGTCTAAATCTTTCTGAGTTATTTATTTCTTCTTCTTTTCTTTCTTTTCCTTTCTTTCTTTTTTTTTTTTTTTTTTTAAGGTTTCAGGTCGAGTTTGGATTGGATTCAGGAAGACAAAAATCTCTTTCGTGATTTTGAGAAAATTGTTTATCGGGCTGTGGTCGGGTTTTAGGTTGACTTTAAATATTCGGGTGTCGAATTTCAGTCGGGTTAAACCCGACGCGTGCGGTATTTTAACTACAAAATGGGTAATGTTTTTTCAGGAAATCGGAAATTATCATTATTTTCCATGCCTAAACAGCACTTTTCATATTTGTTAGATAAGGCATCAATGTTAAAAATAAATAAATAATTAACGATGACAAAGAAGTATAAGTCAATACTTTTTGAAAAAATTGTACATTATGTTCCCAGATGATCTCCCCCCCCCCCCCCTTCTATCAACTACAGCCTTGCCTTATGCAAACGAACACATTTTTAGGTATACCAAGAGATTCGCAGAGCTGCAACCCTCCGAGCTAGTTTATACAACTATTCCTTTAATGTTTTCTCCGGCTTATTAAATCACAGAATTTTCGCTAAAAAATTAAGTCAATATTTCTATAAAAATTTACTGGTAACAAAAATTTGAGGAAATCGGCAAGTTTGGATACGTTACGTAGCATATGGAATGATAGATGAGGGAACATTTACTTCTGGTCGTACTGCGAAAAATGTGTAGATCTGAGTCGAGAGATTATAATATGTGTATGGGAGAAGAATTTATTGTCTTTATTGTCAAAATCATCAAATATTCAATTGTGATAATTTGAAATTAATAAGTAACAGCATCAAAATAATATCAGAAAAAATATGTCATATAGAAATTGTCCTTCCTTTACATAAAAATCAGCAAGCAGTTAGAGATAGGGGAATTTTGAATCAGAAATCCCAAACTGTTCATGTCTCATTTTGACTTCATCGTGTGCTGCTTCAGACAGAAAAACAATATATTATATGTACAAAAGTAATTGGACCCTTCCGATTTTAGATGTTTTGTGTAATATCTAAATAAACACTTGATAAACTCTCTTGTAATTTCAGGGATATAAGAAATATGTTGTATTTCATATATTTAAGCGAAAGTTTTGTTCCGAAGGCAAAATGACACCAATAACAGATTAAAGAAGACAATCTTTGGGATAACCCTATAAAAAGTAATGCTTTTGGAATGCATTGCAGCATAATTTAAGTATTTCTTTACATATACCAAAAAGGGATTAAAAAGTAGTACACATTCATCGAAGAAAAGAAAATTTAAACAGCATTATTTAATTAATTCATTGAGGAAATACAAAAATAATAGCCGGACGAGAATAACAAAAATAATTTTAAAAAATCGGAAGAGAGCGGAGGAGAAGAAAAAAAAAAAAAAAAAAAAAAACAGTCATTTGAATTTATAGATATTGCCACCGAATAGGATATTTTGGAGAAGAATTTTATATTTGAATCACTAGAAAATAAAAATTCGTTATTTTCTTGCGACTTTTAGAGTCTTAAAAACCTAGTTATAATTGATTCTAATCCAAAAATTTCATACCAAATCAATTGGAATCTAACAAAATACTTTTAGTGAAAACGCTTAGAAGAAACTAATAACTAACCCAAAATCAAAGATATTAAAAAGAAAAAAAAAGTTACGTCAAATCCGACTTGATCCGAAACTTTTATGATTTTTTTTTTTTTCATAAAAGTATTACAATAAATAAATAAATAAATAAACTCTTATTCTTTCTTTTAAAAGAGGATAAAAGGGAATTTAATTCAATCTATCTCCGAAATGTAAAATTCCAGTATTACTTTATTAATTTCTTCTATATTCAATAGAAGAAAAATTTGAATTCGTAAAAAAATTTGACTTCCGGTTTTTGAGCAATTTCCACGGTTTGAGATGTCCAGAACACAATCTGATCATTTTTAGAAAATGTCTATATCGGTCTGTCTCTATGTCACTGTGTATGTAATAAAAAATGTAAGGCAGCTCTAGCTCAAGAACTGATGTACGTAATTTCATATAAATTTATATGCAGTCGCACCTTGACATAAATTAGGGCTTATCAATTTAAAGTGAAAATCTCCTAATAGGTGGCATTGCCATCTGTTTTTTTCATAACTTTTTGTATGTTAGTATGAGAGAATACTTAGTATAAAACTCAATGAGAATTATTTCGAAGCATTGTGGAATTTTAAAGAATTATTTTTAATAAGAACATTGAACAAGAATTTTTTTTTTTTTTTTTTTTTTTTTTTTAACATGCAGGAACATCTCATCCGGGGTGTGTAAATTTTCAATATATAATATTTTTGAAAAGGCATAGCTGCTAACGTGAACGTTTTCTTGCTACCGATTTTTTTTTTTTTTTTTTTTTTTTTTTTTCACAGAAATTTTTAATATATTTTTATGTAGTGTTTGCGATTAAGCTTGATGAAATTTTTTAGAACGAAATAGTAGTGTTAAAAAACTGTACAAGTTGGCACCAATGCGTCGATGCCTTTAAAACAAGTGAATGAACTACATATTTGTGATAAGACAAAGTTTTCGATTTTTTCATTAAAAAAAAAAAAAGAAACAGATCGATTATGGGGCGTAAAATTGACTTTTCCCCCCTCTACATTTAGTGTTATGTTTCTCTAAGTTGAAAATCATCCGCATTCGTCTTGGAAAATAGTTTTAATAAATAACAATTTTATTAAATAATTTCTACTGCGTGAATTTTGTATAAGAAAATATAGAAGAAAGTTTTATAGCTGCAATAACAAACTGATTTTTTTTCATATTTGTGAATAATTTGAAGAAAAAGATAAGTCCCCCCCCCCCCCCGAACGAGAATTATCATAGTACATACACTTTTAGATGTGTATAGGAGTTGGTCTTACAGTATTAGATCCTCCATTAACATTAATGAAGGATCTAATATGTCACAATCCTTTTCAGATTAATGACATTAAGTCAGCATGAAATTAAAACTTGGGAAAGAAAGAAAAATTTTCGGTGACATTGACTTAATGGTTGACATTGAAATCAGAGTTCATTGGTGCTATCTTAGTGATGAGAAGATTGTCGAATTAACAGTAGCGCTTAGGAAAAAAAAGAAAAAGAAAAAGAAAAATAGAAAAAAAAAAAAAATAGAACGATATGAGCGATGTGTTTGTCCTTGATCTTTAGTGCGTATAAAAACATTTCAATAATATTAGATTAAAGTATCATGCTTGAGAAGATATGTTAGTTACAAGAAGTTTTTTCAATTTTAATTTTGACAAAATGACGCATTAGTTAAGAGAAGAAAGTAATCTGTACAAATAAAGAGAAGTAATCTATCTGAGTGTGTGTGGTTTGTGTGTTTGTCTGCGCTCTGGTGATCACACTACTAATCGCAGAGCTACAAAATTTGGCAGATCGGTACCTGGGACCCTGTACGCGTGCACCTCATCGAGATTTTTTTCGAATTTCGAATTTAAAATTTTTTAATTAATTTTTTTTTTTTTTTTTCGATTTTGACTTCAAAGTTTCATTTTTCTGAAATATATTTTTTTTATTTCACTTGTCTGCGTATCTTAGCAACGCCTATTACGCTATTTATTTTTTATTTATTTAATTCATTCATTCATTTGAAAGAGAATTTTTTTTCTTTCTTTTTTTAATTTATTATATTTATTGAAAATCAAATGGTAATGTTATGTTGTTATGTTTATTATGTTTATGTTATGTTTGTGTATAATTATGTATAATGCTTATGTTATGTTTAAGCAAATTCTTATGTTTATATATATAATTTCTATAGCATAACAACTTTTTATTTTTCATTTTTTTAATTAATTCCTTTTAAATAATTCACTTATTTTTATTTATAATATTAATTTGGAAAAAAAAAAGTTTAATTAAAATTTATTTATTTATTTATTTATTTATATTTAATTCCTTTTAAAAGAAAATCTGCTTTTTATTTCACTTATTATGTTGCTCGGAATGATATGATAAAATAGTGTAAAGAAAGAGAACTAGAAAATACATGGTTCAAAAACTAAAATAGTTAATAGATGCTGAAATAAAGTCATGTTTAAAATCGAAGTTCTTAAATAATAGCAGATCCACCTGTTGTCGATAAATACCCAAACTGAAGTGCCCTGCAGCAGTGGGAACCTGGACCCTATACAGTGCGTGTTGAAAAGAGATGCCGTAGGCAGCGGGTCCCGAAGCGAGGTTTAGAGCGATTTCAATAAGAAATTACTCGATTCGTAAAATTTTTCGATTCCTGGTTTTCGAAGGATTTACATGTCTTGAGATGTCCGAACACGATTTGTCTGCTTTTTTGTTCATTCTTGTGTCTGATCTGTGTGTGTGAGAGAGAGGCCAATATTTTGTGGCAGCTCTAGCTTAAGAATTAACGCAGCAATTTCATACAAATTTATATTTAGTTACATTTTCGCATAAGTTGAAGACTTTAATAAAAATAGACCTTTAATAAAAATCGACCAACAGGAGGCTCTGCTATGCTGCGATTCTTAACATTTAGGAGAAGGCTATAAGTTATTTCTATTTTGTATGATTGCACTAAACTTGATACGTGACAGTACATTGTGGAAAATTGTGCAGACTCAATTTCGGAGCATATCGGCTTAGAGTTTGCGCAGCTATGCAGCAATTTTTGCCGTGAACGGCAAGACTATATCTCTGCTTCTATAGTGTATAAATGCATCAAATCTGGTATATGAGATGGTCATAGAGAAAAACAATTCCGACTAAGTTTTGGCGTATATCGGTTGACAGGTTTCGCCACTATGCTGCAATTTTTCCCGTGTGCGAGAAAAATGTATCACTGCTTGTACAGCATATAATGCATCAAACTTGATACGTTAGATGACCATTATGGAAAAAAGTGCTGGCTAAATTTGGGTGTGTATTGGCCGATAGGTGGCTCTGCTATTACTCATCTTTTATGATTTTCCCTTTGGCTACGTCTCATCTACTATTGTTTATACTTAATTAAGTTGCGTATGTAATTTTTTGCAATAAGACGCTGTAATTAAATATTTGTTCAAGTTAAATTGTAGACGGCACTATTATATAGAATGATATAGAAGAAAGTTTTGTAATGGGCAGAATATACTAGTTTTTCTTCTGCCAAGGTGTCCGTGTAAAAGTATTTAAATAACACAGCTGTGATATGTGTATCCAAAACAATTAAAATATGCATACAAAAAACACATAAACACAATATTGTGCAACGTGTTCAATGAATAATAAAATATAAATTCTCACAATCCTCACTTTCAGGAAAATTAACTCGGATTTCAAATTCCACACAGGATTACCTGATCACTGGATGTTGTTTTGTGGTCTACTAACTTAAAAAAAAAATTAAGATATTAAAATGAACAGGGTACACCAAAACAGTCGAAACATTACTCAAGACTTAATCCTACTCGAAAAAACTTGAAATATCAGCAGGACATTTTACAAAAGAAAAAGAAAAAAATTATCCTAGCATGACGATAAAGCGAAGTTAATCGATACGAAACGCATGTAACCTTTACCATTAAAAGAAATATAACACACATCTAAACAAAAGCGGTCCGATTTACGTTTTTTTTTTTCTTTCTTTTTCTTTTTCATAGCTTTTAATGTTTTGCTTCCATTCTAGATGGTAGGTTAAATAATGTATGACACCCCCTGCATTTCACTTCCATAATGGATGGTAAAGTTTCTGAGAAAACAATGCTCGTGAGAGAGAAGCTCAGCCATGTGGAACGATTTTTATAAAAGGATGAATTGATGCAGTGAGTGAAAATCCATACTTTGGTGATATATATGAACCACAGCGTTCAGCAAGAGAATTACGTTGCAAGGATTAAAGCAACACTAACGCAACATCCAAGGCCTTAACTAAGGGGGGGGGGGTTGAGGAAGCCCCCTCCCCCTCCCGAAATTTTGAAGATTTGTTGAAAGTTTTTGAGTTATACTTCATTTTTAAAACTTGACGGTATGAAAGAAGGTTCGAATCCACTTCGAAATTTTTTTCTGGCTATGACCTTGACAAGATCAATATGCATTTATAGAATGAATTTTGCTTGGATGTTGATGTCAGGTCCAACTTTACTATATTTTGACACGTTACGAAAATGATTTCTTTGTAAATGGGGTAAATTTTTAGATATTCAGGGTTACTATGGATCCGTTTTAAAAGTTTCATCTGATTTTTAACTTTAATATTCTGTATCTACAGAGGTCAATTTAGGTAAAACCTTGATCCTCTTCTGAACCCATTCACAAAGTTTTTCTTGACAGTTTGATGTCCCAATATTTCTCTATTTTGAACAGTATGCTCCACCTTCTTGGATGGATGGATGGATTTTACGTCGCACTAGTACTGCGCAGATGGGAAATTGGGACGGTCTGGTAAACACCCCTAGAGGTGGTCCGGAGACATGCCATCACAATTTTGATCCTCCACGAAAGGGATGGTTCTCCCGCTTCGGTGCCCCCCCCCCAGAGGTATAATTTTTGATGGGAACATGGAGGACGTTGCGGCCTCGGCAGATTTTACGTGCACCAGCCACCATTAGTGTACACGACGGTCTTTGACCGGCTCGAGTACCGAACCCGCAATCTTCCAATTACGAGGCTGGCGCTCTACCGACTGGGCTACCGCGGCCCTCCATCTCCTTGGAGTTCCTCTAGTCTAAAACATTATATTAATTAACAGAAAATTTTTTCGTATTCGTGTTTAAAGCACTTAAATTTTATCCTCAGCATCCTCATTTTTTAGTCAATATATTTAAAATGTATATAATTTAAAAATAAACAAACATATTAAAAAAAAATAGCAGGTGGATTTAAATATATATACACTGCAAAATATAAACCTGTAAAAGTACAGGAAAAATCTGGCAGCTGGGGTACCAGTATTTCTCCGTCAAATATACAGTTTAAAACCGCAAAATTGTATCACTTACATATATTTTACGCAGAAATCCTGTAATCAAACAGGTGTTTTGTTAAAACTACAGTTTTGTTCTGTATATTTGACGGAGAAATACTGGCACCCCAGCTGCCAGATTTTTCCTGTACTTTTAACAGATATTTTTTACAGTGATATATATATGTATATATGTGTGTATACACACACACACACACACACATATATATATATATATATATGTCACGTATTTCTTGTTTGCAATCGTGGATTCACGGTGAGTATTCATATCATTTTCAACCTGTAAATGCCTCCATTTAACCACAAAATAAATAAATAAATAAATATACATTAACATCTGTTATATTACTTTATGAATTATTAGAGCGAATAGAAGCAAATTTAAAAACCGTGGCAAGGATAAATCTTTGATGATCTTTCTGATGAATAAAAAAGGGCATATTCAATTACAAACACAGACAATCTGCTAGATGAATCTCCATCATTTATTTACTCGACAAAGAAACGCATTAATTCATACTCTCTGACAATGATATGAATTGTAGGATAACTGTATCATACGAAGTCTTTAACACTGTTTTATTCATAAAACATATCTTATATACTCAACGCATTCAGATGCGAAAGAAAGACTAAGATGAATAAAAAAAATGATTAATCAGAGTAATTCTATCTCTCATCTTTATGTTTAATGAATATTGCAGGAGCATCATTAGCAGTTGTTGGGATAAAAGACAGCGTGTATAATAATGAACGAATGTTGTTACTGAATGCTTTAAAGGCTAATTAAATCTTTAATAATAGGAATATTCTGAAAAGAAAAAATCTGAGTATAATATTATATAAATAAGATCATTTATTATCTTTATTGTTGTTATTATTTATAATATTGCGTATGTATTGTTTAGTACAAGAAAGAAAGGAAAAAGTAGAAGTAAGAAATTTTTAAACTATTGCTGTTAGTACATTCTATTTTAAAATTTAGTATAATTACATTTTTTTCTGCTATAATTATGGCGGAAATTAGCATTATTTAATTATATTTTACAAGGATACTCATTCTCTCTTACGATCTCTAGTCACCAAATCCTATGTAAATCTGTGGCGGAATATTTTTTATAGAATTATTTATTACGTAATTGATATTTTTGAATTCCGTTTTCACATTCAGAAAATTCACATTCACAACCGTTAATTTAATACCTGTTTTTCTACAACCTGAATTTTTTAAATTTTAATATTTTATTTTACAGCTAAAAAATGAGAAAAATATACTTAGTTAATTCTTCACAATTTTAAACTCAAAATTCAAACAATAAAATAAAATAAAATAAAATAAAATAAAACATTTATTAATTTAATGGTTGTGTATTTTTAGAATGTGAAAACGGAATTTAAAAATGACTATTGGATAATGTATAATTTTATAAACAATTTTACGCATAGAATATCATGGGCTTTTGCTGACCTTGACGATTTGTGATATACTGCCTAAATGAACTGGAGAATGATGTTGGCAGCCTAGTGATCATCAAACATATGGAAAGTAATAAATTTTAAATCATATTTTAGAGTTGATGCACGGGAAAAAAATTCTAGCACTAAAATTAGACTCCTGCATTGGGTCGGGTAACCGCGGGTTACTTGTTTGGCGTTCGGGTTCAAGTCTATTCAAGCAAAGATTTCAAGCAAATCTACATCTAAAACCTCCAAGTTATACAGAGATCATTAAATTCGTTGAGATAATCTACTGACCACAATGTGATAGGAATTATTATTGAAATTATCCTGCGAACAAATTGACAAATACATTGAAAGATAATAAAAACTACAGATCTAAGTAAAGTGAATTAAAAATTCATTGCCGACAAATGTTCTAAACACAGTTTATGTCTTTTTTTTTTTTTTTAATATATATATATATAATTACTTCGGATTATGCTAATCTATGCAAAAACGGTGTTGTTCAACTGCTTGGATCTTGAAAAAATGAAAAGAAAGAAAGAAAGAAAAGAAAAAGAAAAAGAAAAACTTAGTTTATTCACTATTTAAACTTCTGTATTATTTTAATTAATATTCTAATTGTTATATAAAAATAGTTTTCATAAAAATTAGTTATGATGAAATATCACAACATGATCCTTTTCTTCTCCTTTATAAACAAAATACTTAAAAAAACAAAAAGAGTGTCTTAAATAAAGACCTACTAACTGAAAATCCGGTGTAGATAAGGCATAACCTCAAGTACAAGCCGTACAAAATGACAGCTGATTTTCATTGTCTATCGTCACAGTGTTTCACAACCAAACTTATAATTTATACCTCAAACATTCAAAAATTCATCGGCAAACTTATAAAGGGAATCGATCCCCTATGTGAACGAAACACTGTAACTTCTATAACACGGTTATCCAAAACACAATGGGTTGCCACGGGCAAAAAGAAAACTTAAGACACTCTTTGAGAAAAGTATCGTCATACAATATTATGAGTATTTAATGGAAACAGCTAAGGCTGAACGGAAGCGTCTATAATTTCACTTTACTTCGGCTCGTCTGTGGGGGAAAATTCCAATTTTTGTCTTAAAGTCTGAAATTACCGGGTCAACGATTGGATCGGGAAGAAAGTCGCATTTCTAGTTTTAGGATTGCAATTGACAGGTCACTTTAAAATGTTTCAGATTGAATTGCCAGAAAAAATGTAAAGGTTAAAAGTGTTATATTAATTCTGTACAGTGAGGGCTTTATTATGACATGAGTCTGACTTTAATACTCAGGATAATATCTCGTTTAGCGAATCTAAAACTATAGCGGTTAGCCCTTTGACGGGCATAATGTAATTACGCTCATTTATTACAAACAGCCACTAGAATTTACAAACAAAATTTAAAATAATAATAATAATAAGTGACTTATTATCGCTAAATATTTAAAAGAAAAGCTTTGTTGAAAAATTCCGGAATGAATTTTTGCAGTTCGGAATTTGTATTTGCACTCTCGTGGCAAAGTCTTTGGGGGTTAAAGGAGGGTTAATGAAACTTTTAAGCCCTTGTCAAGATTTTATATTTTTTTCCTGCATTCCTTCCATTTTTTTTTTTTTTTTTTTCCTGTTAACTTTTTGAATTCTATCACCGCTATTTCTCAAAGGAAATATGCCATGTTAATTTCTACGATTAAATAAATTGCAAATTCTTATACAAAATTTCTGGTATAAAGTATTTTAGGATGAAGGAAGAAGAAAGAAGGAAAGAAAAAAAAAAAAAAAAAAAAAAGTCACTGCCAAATGTACATAACTACCAAAATTTCCATTTAATTCTAAAATTAGCGAGTAGACGAATGGATCGAGAAGAAAGTCGCATTTCTAGTTTTAGAATTGCAATTGGTAGGTCACTTTGAAATGTTTTAAATTGAATTGTCGGAAAAAATTTAAAGGTTAAAGTGTTATATTAATTGCGCACATGGAAGGCTTTATGGTGACGTGAGTTTTGACTCTTAGCACTCATAACATTCAGGATATTTTTTCACACCGATTCTATAGTTGTTGGAGAAATTCTTAAACTTTTGAAAAAAACCTTTCGTGCATTTTTTGCTTTGGATAACATTTTTAACAAAGTATAAAAAAACCACATCCCTTTTTTTTTTTTTTTTTTTAAGTTTATGTATATCTTAATTCTACATTGTTAAGCATATTATATTAACTGTGCTTAGTAACAAATTTATTAGGTTTTTTTTTTTTTTTTTTTTTTTTTTTCTTTACAAAATACTCGGTAAGTTTTATCTATTTATTTCTTTATAACAAAGAAACATCATTATTATTATTTTTTATTTGTTTATTTTCTAATGGTGCTATTACAAACGATTATTTTTGCAGAAATGATCAAATTTACAGAATTATTTTTTTTAATATGCAGAAAAAAAAAAAAAAAAAAAAAAACACTTGAGCAAATTTATTTATACATTACATGCACATAATTGTTTTTTTTTTTTTCTTTTTAATCGCTTATCTCCTTCTCGAAAATCGGCAATAATTGTCTCAACTATTCAACAATATTTATTAATATCCTGACACCGATACCAGACAGTAAAATGGAAGTAATGAATTCTTAAGTAATAAATCCCCAAAGTGAACTCCCCCCGTTCACCCCCCTTTTTTTTTTCAGAGAAAAGAAAAGTTAATAAATAAATAATATTATAGAATTATAATAAATATTCATCAAGCTAAAAAAAAAAAAAAAAAAAAAAAAAAGAAAAAAAAAAGAAAGAAAGAAAGAAAACTTATACATAACGTTCTGTTAAAAAATTAAAATAAAATAAAATAATGAAATTAACCTTCAATTAAAAATAACTTCAGGTGGTAAGTAATAAAATATTTACATTTCATAAAAAAAAAAAAAAAAAAAAAAAAAAGAGGAAGGAAAATTTTAAATTCATTTAATAACGATTACAAATGATAGAACAGAAATTAAGTTGACCTGGAAAATATGAAAAAGTTGTAATTCCAGAAAAAATATATGAAGTTAAAAACTGTTAGATTATTTTTAAGTTTTAATTTGTTAGTATTAAACAAAGCCCTGAAAAAAAAAAAAATAGTTATTCACAATAGTGATCTTAATATGTTCAAATTAGAAATTTTTAAAATGAAACAAAAAAAAAAAAAAAAAAAAAAAGAACTTTTAAAAAATCTCAAATGCTTTCCATATTGCAAAAAAAAAAAAAAAAAAAAAAAAAGAAAGAAAGAAAGAAAGAAAAAGAGAAAGAAAGAAAAGAAAGAAATATTTTATCAATGAGAAATTTTATTTCTGTCAACGAAATGCGTCGAAATCTTTTAATCCCACCACTCGAATAATCCACCCATAGGCAGATACAATCTAATCTCTTTTACATCATCAAAGAGTCCAACATGGCAGTAAAATGTAAACAAAACAAGACGATAATCATTATTCCACGCATTTCGACTGTGACTTGTTGAAGGATACTCCCAGGGAAAGGAAAAGCATGCCTGGCTTTGTCAGAGATGTTTTTTCTCCAACCATCCCGACTTGTTCTTTCACGTTCAGGGTGAGTCAAATTTAGAACACGTGTTGACGATGATAAAACACGAGTTTAAGATTAAACGATTATAAAATTATTTCATTAAGATGATGAAATAAAGATAGGATTATTTGTAATAGAGAGAAATATTTGATTAAAACAAATTGTATTTAAATTAGAAGCCGTCTTAATGGACGATGGACCCATAAGCTCAAATCCACAAATTAGAAAGGTCTCTAGACTAAAGAAAGAATAGTTCATCAAACAGAATTAAAATTTTATTGAACACTTCTTTAATTAAATTTTAAATAAATACAAATTTAGGATGATTTTTGAATGGTAAAATATAAATTATCAAATGAGCTTTCATTTTATTGGATGTGAACTGAATTTTTATTAAACAAAATTTTAAAAGTCCCTATATTAACATAATGTTGGTTATATATATATATATAATGTAATTTTAATTTCCTTTAATTCAACTTTTATTGAATACAACTTTAATTGAATTTTAATTAAACACAATTTTGAAAAGCCTTCAAATTAATAAAATATAGATTAACAAATACACTTTTAATAATAATTGAAATATTTAAATGACACTAATGTTAATATTACAGTTTAATGAATATCCTGATGTTAAAATTCACACACACACAAAAAAAACACACTAAAGAAAATTTTACAATCAAAAATATAATTAATTTTTTGGAGGAAATAATATTTTTTAATAGTACAATGCTTTATTATTCAGTATTATGAGATGGGCGTCAAAATGCTCTCTCGATGATTTTGATATTTCACGTTGCGTAGCCAGTAGGACACCCTGTATATACACATACATAGCTGCCAACTTGTACATTTTTTTGCTACCAGAAATTTTTAATGGAAATTTTTGAAAACTATGCACATATGTATTTTCCTGTATTAATATATTTGAAATTACTACTAATTGCTACAAACCATATCACAAACATAATAATAATAAATAAATAAAGCAAATAAAAAACATTTTTACTGTATCGAACTTCTTATGACTTCATAGAAGTGAAATAAACAAGAGACTTTGAGTTATAGCGAGCATTTCACGCAGAGAATTTTTCTTATTCAAATATTTTCCGCTGTCGTTGCCATTTTCAATAGTCTAATTTCAAAAAAGATTATTTCGCTCTAACAGATTGTTCGTTTTTTTTTCATACAAATGTCAAAAAACGTTTTAAGCAGTTATGATTATAAACTGCGTGGGTGGAAATCAAGTTAAACAGGTTTTCTTAGCGATAGTTTAAATGTAGTTGGAAAATGAAATAATCAGAAATCTAAGTAATATTAAATAAATAAAACATCTCAGAAATTATTCAATTGCGTTGGAAGAGAATTAGACAAAGAAGTGTTCGTTTATCACTATATCTTTAAAGAAAATGTGACATCATCTATTTTTTTTTCATTTGTGACATAATTATGACGTGAAATTTCAGTTATAGTAGTACTATTTCGATGCAGAAAATATTGTTGATTTCAAATTCAGATTTAACACAATATAGCTCATCTTGAGATCAGAGTTTTAGGGGCTGGTCTGTGTCTCTGTATGTTTGTATATGTATGCATGTGTCTGTGTGTATGTCTGTTATCAGCATAACTCAAAAATTTATATTAGAAAGAAGGTCAAATGCAGTATTCTAAATTTTTATCATACGGTGATAGTACTTGAAATTGTCTGCTGACGAGCTGAGATAGGACAAATGATCCTTGAGCAGGGTCATATAAAAGAATTCAAATGCATGGCGGTTTATGGGTGGAATAACTCCTTGCTACATTTTAACTTTTTTAGACACTCTAAACACAATGAAAACAATTTATACTTTTTATATTGAAAAAAGCATAATTCTTGCACTGAGAGGTGCACTGAGGGAAAAAAAAAAAAGAAATATATATACCGCCACCATCTCGAACAAATAAGTAGTCATTTTCTGTATCTCTAAACTAGAAATATAGATTTCCGAGCAATGCGTATAAAGTAAACAAATAACCTGGATAGATGAAATGATCGAGAATTTCTACTCTACACTTTTCCAAATGGTGAAACAATAAAATGAATAACACATAACTTGAATAGATGAAATGATCGAGAATTTCGAGTCTACACTTTTCTAGATGGGGAAACAATATTATAAATCTTTTGCATTGCGAGAAATTCTCGCTTGATTTTCTAAAACTGGGTCATAAAAACAATTCTAGTTACTAAAATGCATATGTGTTCCCATTTATTTTCAGAGATTTTTAAATGAGATTGACCACGATAATATAGGAAAACGCTCTATAATTTTAATAGAGGATTTTAGAACACTCTAGAAAAGGGGATAAGAATTTATAAAGATAAAATTGAACTATTTTTATTAGAGCCATAATTTACTTTCTAGGTGTCAGTCATAGAAGTCAGTCATAGAATTTTTTCTCATTGTATGAAAAACATTCGTCATTAGTTTATATGGCCGCATGAAAGAATTCGGATATATTAGTGGCTATGTTTGAAAATTGCTTGAAGTGCATTTAAAGTTCTGCTGCCCTCCCCCCCCCCCACACACACACCACTTTTTTTTTTTTTTGCGAAATTTAAGTACATTAAATGGCGTAAATGCAATTTATTGGTAATATAAAGAGCAACTTAAAATTATCTCAGTACAACTTTTTCTATTAAATGCAATTGATGGAACTGCTTTATTACGTTATACTATATCCAGAGGGCCGAGAGATCATGCATTCAAAGCTGGTAGATGGAATTTGCCGTGTTCTATCCCAATCGTCGACCTAACCATTCGGGGTTTTCCACGATTTTCTCCGATACTCGCTAGAATACGAGCTACGACCTGACCCTTCAAAAAGACCCCCCACGGTAGGCATTCCACCCAAGCCTAGGACACACGTGCAATACCTAATCTGGCTGACAGTCAAGGCCCGTGCTATTCTGCAGATATTTTTTCTTTTTTTTTTTACAATTACTCATTACGCAATATGTAAATTGCGTTTTCCCATTCAGGAAATTCACAACCGTTAAATTGGTATTTCTTTTTTAAAATTTATTATTATTTTTTTTAACAGGTGAAAAATCACTTTTTCGAAAACGAGTCCTACACCACTATATTTAAAAAAGATACGAATGTGCAATGTTTTTCACCTGTACAGCTTAGGTTTAAATAAGAATACAGGGCTGTTAATAAAAAATTGCTCTATTAAAATGCAAGGTAAGAGAAAGTAGGATGAATGTCACGGCAAATTATTATTAAAATAGCAAACTGTTACGTTCTCACATTTTCAAGGTTCCTCATTTCCCGTAAACTTGGTAAATACTCTGTTCTTGACTGTCAAAAATGCTGCGGTGGTTTAATCCTACATCTCTCTATAGTTCACACGCTGACAAGATAAGCGTTGCAATCACTGATGCGCTTGACAAATCACGATGCAATGTAAGCCCTCCCCCCCCCCACACTTTTTTTTTTTTCTACTTTTCCACCAAAAAATATACCAATGCATAACACGTTGGTCAGAGTTTGAAAAAGAAAAAAGAAAGAAAGAAAATAGTAAAACAAATGAAAAGCATTAAAAAATAGCCATTATGAAAGAAGTTACAATGCGAATGTAAATATAAAAAGTTTCGACTGAAAATTCATATGAAAAAGAATTACAAAATTTACGGTACATTCTGTTCAGACAAATACTTGAATCTATACATAGTTGATCCATGTTAGGTTTTCTTCAAGAAAAGTCCCCTTTATTTCTAATTGTATATGAAATACAACTGACCATATATAACAATTAGTAGTAAGCTATTACTAAAATTTTGTGTTAAAAATTAGTGGTATCTGAGAAAACCAGAAAAGTTGGCATGTATTGGCAAGTATGCAGATTTATTTTCCATTGTAGAAAACACATTTTTTTCATTATAGGGACCAGAAATACATTATCATCAAATGGTGTATTTGTACTACATTTTCCAATATAACAGGAAACTGCTGCTAAAAATTTCTATTAAAAATTAGTGGTGTTTAATCTTCTCGAAAAATCGGAAAAGTCGGCAACTATACACATATTGTTTTCCAATGTAGAGTGTATCCCTTCACCCCCCTTTTCTAGAGACTATAACTACGTTATAACCAAACAGTGTCAATATAATATATTTTCCAATGTAGATAATGCCGACAGTGTGGGGATTAGGTTGGATTGTGGAGATTAAGACCGATTGACTGCACTGAGTAGGATCCTAGGCCTGAGGGAGAGTGCCCTCCTTGGGAGTCTTTCTAAGGGATCCTAACCCGTATTTACGCAAGTTTCGGGGAAAACCACAAAAAACTCCGTTTCATGTTTAGGCCGATGAGCGCAACCTGGGATCGAAATCGGCACCTCACATCTACTATCTTTGAGCGCAGAATCGCTCGGTCTCTGGGGGGCCAATAGCGTTAGAGAAAATATACTAAATTGATTTAATATATTGATGGTTACATTGGGGAGGGGGGGGATTTCATCAAAGAGTTATGAAATTTTGAAATACTCATTAAAAATATTAATTAATTTATTTAAAGCCAAAGAAGTTATTTTCCAATAGCGGGTATCATGAATAAATTAAATATAACATAAATCGTGAAAATGCATGAAATGAGAAGAAAACATATTTATTATAATGGCCAGCATAGCCTAAAAGCTTTTAAAAAAGCATGTTCAGTGACTAACTGTAACGCATGTGTTTGGAATGCTATGTGGTTTTAAGATCACACAAGGATCTTATGGAATTACTACTAGACCAGATATTTGAGTTACTTTTTACTGTATAATAGAATGCTTATTAACTGTTGATGACACTCCCCAAACTTCAGAACTTTCTGATAAAGACTTTTTCATGCATCATAAACAAAAACAATCTTTGTAATATTCAATCGAAGAAAAGCACTGCAAACTGATACGAAATTGGTAATCAATTAAGGGACTGCTAGAAGCCCTGTATTCCATATTACATTAGCAAAATAAATACTTTCTTTTCCAAAGAAAATCAGAACTGTACATATATTTTTTTTCCGTCAATATTATCGATACATGTAAAATATTTCTTTCTTCCTTTTTTTTTTTTTTTTACGTCATTTTTGTGTAAAAAAAAATGGGTAACGCAAAACGGGGATATATAAAGATAAATAATACATTCATATATATATATATTATTATTATTATTATTATTATTAGGGTGTCCCTTAAACGAGGGGCAAATTTTGTTTTTCTGTTTTTTTTTTTTTTTCCCCTTTTTTTTAAATCCGATACGCATACCCTCTATTTTTTTTTTCTGTTTGATCCTAAACATTTTTTTTAGCAAAATATCCCAGAGAGCAGATATTTTGCTAAAAAGCGTTTAGGATCAAATAGAAAAAAATTAGAAAGTATGCGTATCGGATTTCAAAAATTCAAAAAGAAGGAAAAAGAAAAAGAAAAAATAACTTACCCTTATTTCAAGGGACACCGTAATATTATTGTTAATTCTAAAACTACCTTCTTCATGTTGAATTGATTTTCCTTTTCTTGCATTGTATTTAACTTCAGAGAACTTTTATCAGTAATATAAATTTCATCAATTCAAAATTACATTTACTGCCTCACGAACTATATCTATTTTAGTTTAGATATTCGTAATCTTTTTTTGTATTTTTTCTGTTTCATCTTATTCAATGTTTCTTGTTTTCCCCTATTCAATGTTTGAAAAGGTTTTCAATATATAAATATATATATAATTAATTAATTAATTAACGAAAATAATTAACTATTCATTATTCAGAAAATGAAGTTGTCTGAATCGCTTCGAGTAATCATTGGTTTAGGTTTAGTTACCCATTCACAAAATCTCACTTCATTATAAAGGGCCGTTTACAAAACTAAGATACTTAAAAACAGCACATTTACAAAATTTCATTTTACAAAAATTATCCTTTCTATAAAAACTTCCCCACTGTAACTCTAATTTCAATATTATATCAATTTACTGCATTTACTTGATTCAATAAAACATTAGCTCGATATTAAATATGCATCTTGATATTAAACATAAACATAAAATATAACGTGTGCTAAAATAAAATGTTTAATGATATATGATATATATATATTTACAAACATAGATAGTATTTTCACAAAAGTGTTTTGTTTTCCCCCAAATTATTTATTTTTCACAAAAATGAGCCCCAAAAGCTTAAATTGGGATCACTGCTTTACGGGTGAAACTGCTTTACGGTTTTGCTAAATGGGTTCTTTTCTTTCATATTATTTTTCGTTACAATTTAATCCATTATTAAAATAATATTATGCCATAGCCAATAAAATCGGGAAAATAACCTTTCATAATAAATAATTAAACAAATTATTATGCAGTTATACTCTTTAAAGTACATAAAATAATAATACATAATAACAAAATTGTTAAAACCAATTGTAGAATAATTATGTTCCTAAATACTAATTATTTTTATTTTTTATTTTTGTTTATTTTTTATTTTTTGAACAAAATGGCATTAAAAAAAAAAAAAAGACCGAAAGAAAGCGTAGTTACCAGTTTGCTCTGGACCATCATGAATATATATATGTGAAAATTTCTATAAAAAATTATCGGTATATGTAAATCGGAAGTTGACAGCTACGTAATTCGTTAAAATTGATGATGATTTTCAATTCAGAATGAATGGAGACTTTTAATTTATTTTTTCTTTACTATTATTATAAATGAATTATTGATATTTTTAAATTATAGTTGAATTATTTTCCAGTACACATACAGGAACTTTTTTTCTTTTTCTTTTTTTTTTTTTTTTCTAATTTTATAGTAAAACGATTGATGAAATACAGCATAGT
Source organism: Salticus scenicus (assembly GCA_963930645.1). Taxonomy (NCBI): domain Eukaryota; kingdom Metazoa; phylum Arthropoda; class Arachnida; order Araneae; family Salticidae; genus Salticus; species Salticus scenicus. The sequence goes on from OZ005656.1 coordinate 114,642,702, forward strand.
GAGAAATAATAAATAAATAAATAAGAACAAATAATATAGCATGAAGAAAGCTATTAGCATGAAAATGAATTTATTACAAGAAAGATTGATCTGTTCAAATTATTATAATTTATCATCTTTAAAGCGTGATTGATAAGACAAAATATAATTATCTTGTCTACTATCAGGGTTTAACTATTCTTTATCAGACAACAATCTATCAGTTTTATCTCGCTAAATTTTTAAATTTATCTCTACGTCAGACTATTTATTTTCATCGAATATATAACTATTTACTTGTATATGCTTAAACATATGAAAGAAAAAGAAAAGTAAAAGCAATTTCTAAAACATAATGCCATTTTTGCTGATGGGATATAATGAATATTTTTATAATTAGTGAGCAACATCTGCTAAAAAGTCAAAAACAATGTATGGTTATCGAAATATTATTACAAAAGACTTTGCATTTAGTTTATTTTTAAGATATAACAGACAGTTATGGAGCGGGGACAAACATTCTCCCGAAAATTTTCTAAATATATGCTTTTTTAAATTACGTTATTATTAAACAATTTATCATCCTGCTAACAGATTGGTAATTGGTTCTTTAAATATTTTGGAGTGATGTGATTTAAACATTTTTTAGAAATATATAATAAATTTATTAAGTTACGTATAACAAAATCATTGTTATTTTAATAAAATATATATAAATATTTCTTGGAATTGGCGAAAGGAAAAAAAAAGAAAAAAGATTAAAAAAAAAAAAAAAAAAAAAATCCTAGTCTTAAAAATACACAAACGTATTTTAAGTGAAATACAGTCAAACCCCGATTTAGCGCCAGCATCGGTACGCATAATAATATGGCGCTATAAAGGATTTGGCGCTATATCGAATTATAATCCTAACTGTATAAATTAAATAAAATTAAATATTCATTTAACTCATTATATTATAAGCATCATAAAAAGTGAGGATAATGGCACTGAATTTGTGATAACTAGTATTTTAGATCTACGTAGTAATTATATATTTGCAAGAAAAAAATATTTTAAAATACTAACTTTTTTTTTTTTTTTTTTTTTTTTTTTTTTGGGGGGGGGGGGGGGGGGGATAAGGAAATGTTTTTAATATCTTTTCCAATGTTAAAAGATTATTAATCATCTTTTTATCGACTGAATTTTTTTCTAAATATATCCTCAGTTTGCTAATGCTTTCTTTTGCTTCATCAGATTTAATTATTTGTTCTTAGTCCAGCAACTTTCTCATGACTCATTTCTTCAAATGCTGGAACATTTTTGTCTACATTAATATATTCATCTGCTATGAGAGGATGCTGCATGCAAGATAATTTTTTTTATGTCATTCTGTAAATATTTAACTTATGCAGTTTTAGTTCATCCATAGATTTTTCACTATTTTTTAAGCCAGTATGGCTTCAGCAGTTAAGTATAGTCTCCATAGAAACTTCATACCATGCTCTTTTCATCATCCGAATCGCATTTTTTAGGAACAAAGCAGAAAGATCATTTTTTACTGATACGGTCAATAATATGTCTGATATGATATTTCCAGTAATATGCTTTGAAAGAATTTATGATTCCGAAATCTAAAGGTTGTAAAACCCTAGTACAATCAGGAGGTAAAACTTCTATTCGGATATTGCTTACTGGAGTTGCTTTATGACAGGAGACATCTAATAGCAATAATACCTGACGCTTTCAGCATTAAAATTCAGTAACGAGTCTTGAAATAAAATTGCAGTCATCCATGCTTTATTGTTATTCACATAATCCACATATAAAGAATGATTGAAAATTTTTAACGCATCTTGGTTTAGCGAATTTTCTAATAACAGTTAATTGTCGTTTGTTAGATACATCAACATTCGTGCAAAACACAAACGATACACGATCTTTAATTTTCTTACACCCTTTAACATATCCATTGGATATTGTTTTGTCGGGTTGCAAACGATTAAAATAAGCATCTTTCATCCATATTATAGACATGAGTAGGTTCATATTCTGAAATAACAGCGTTTAATTTTTCCCGACCTCTTACCACAAGATCTTCATTGATATTAGTTGTTTCACCACATCGTATATACTGAGAGAGTCCCCATCGTTTTTTATTTCTTAAATCTACTAAGACAACCATTGCTATGTTCAATGTCTGTGATATTCATTCGTTTACCAAAAATTTTTGCATATTCCTTGATAACGTCTCCAGTTATAGTAACATTTTTCGCCCTCATCTGCAATATCCACATGTAAAGAGCATCTTCTAATTTTTCCTGTTTAGCTTATTTCAGTCTTTTAATATTTGACAGAGGATTATATTTCTTCTCTGTTTTATCAGTCCATGATACAATGATTTACAATGCGTCAAAAGAACGTCAATAATCACAGCGTTTGACTTAAAAAAAAAAAAAAAAAAAAAAAAATGCAAATTTTAACATTTTTTTTTTTTTTTTTTTTGAAAATGTAGGTTGGCGCTACATCGAGTTGGCGTAATAACGGATATTTTACATTATAGTTCCTATTCCGAAGATTTGTTCACCCATACATGTGGCGATTAAACGGGTTTGGCGGTATTTCGGGGGGCGTTATATCGGAGTTTGACTGTATATAACGTTTCTAATTGGTAGAAAATATTTCTTATAAAATATACATAAATATTTAAAAATGTTAAAGAATGTTTTTTACTTTTATTTATTTATTTATTATTATTATTATTAACAACACTATAGCTTTTACATTAAATAAAATTACACATAAAATTGTACTTCATATCATACAACAATTGTTCTTTAGAAAATTCTAAACTTTAAATGCAACAATATATAAAATATTTACATATACTTCTATGTATAAAATGTATTTAACATTTGGTTTATACATCAGTTAATTTAGTGTTTATATATATATATACATAGGTCGCACTCTAACGTAGCTCTGACACCCCTATTTAATTATACATTACACATATATACAGGGTCAATCCAAAAGTCACAGAAAAAATAAAAAATATATTATTCAAAAATGACTGACTGTATGTAGCTCTTTGCGGTTTTCACTAAAATGTACAGAAAAACATGGGATATATATATATATATATATATATATAAATCCCACGTTTTTAATCCCAATGTAACTAATACTTTTCATATATATATATATGAAAAAAATATTAGTTACATTTTTCGCTAACATATCGCGCTGTATTCATATAATCTTCACACATTTTAAACAAATATGCCCGATCAAATGACGGCATATCGCAAATTCTTAAGCTTTTTTAGTAGAATTTCTGAGTGCATAACATTTGACGGTCATTATAATGAATGGCGGCCGTCACATTGAACATTTATAGTCCTAACTACGTTGTTGAAGGTACTGCACCACCGTAAAAAACTAATTTTGCAATTAAAGTGTCCCCTGGTGAAGAATATTTAAACTAATTCTTAAATAAATCTTTTGTTACCTAAAAAAATCCCATGCCTTTCTGTGCATTTCAGTGAAAAACGCATGGTGCTATGCCAATAGTTTTTGAATAATATATTTTTCATTTTTTCTGTAACTTTTGGATCACCATGTATATATACATATGTATTTATTCAGAAAACTGCACACTATTATTGTACAACATTGCTATATGAAAATAGGGGTGTGAAAATCGATCCCTGTATATAGTAAAAATATAATTATAAAATATCTATATATAATTGTAAAACGTCTCTAAAGAAAGTCATTTGGATATTAATGACTATAAATTTCTAAGTGATAATCATAATAATTTTTAAATTAACTGTATTTTATTTGTGTTACACTATTAGTAATTCTCAATGTTTTATACATAAATATTATTAATTAATAATAATTAGTACTACGAAATGTTTTTTTTTTTTTTTTTTTTGTATTAAGAAAAATAAAAAAAAAAAGTTTTATAAATGATTTTTTTATTTTTTTTTATTTACATTTACGTCATTGATTTCTTGAATTAAAAAATGTTATAAAAAATGTCACTGTTGAAAAAATAATTATTTTTACTTGCATAATATTTGTTATAACTTTTTATTATTTATCTCTAAGATTAAAATAATAATAATAATAAAATAAAATAAAACAAGATGAGGAATATACAGGCATGTAATTTCAATACCTTTTTTTTTTTTTTTTTTTTTTTTTCCCCATCAGAAAAATTTTACGTATTTTCACGGTAGTTTTTTGCAATTTAATAGTGCAGCACAAGTACCAGCTTTTATACATTTTCAACACAACAATTTCTTTGCAAAAAATTTTATCATGTTTAATCGAAGAAAATTGCTAAAAATCTATTAAAAATTTGCGATAAAAAAAAAAAAAAAAGTACAAATTGGCAACTATGGTGTATCATTGCAGTATAAAATTGTGCTGTGAAGAAAGCATAGAAAAATTTAGGATAAAAAAAGCGGAACATTTAAATATGATTAACGTTAATTTAAAGAACAATTAGTATGCTAATTTTAATTAAAAATTATAATATATATATATATATATATAATAAATTATGTGACGCAAGTTAAAGATCTAATGATATCAAAGTTAAAACAAGTAAAGATATAAATTCATGTTAAGAATTTTTTAATTATTGCTTTCAAAGACTTCAAAAGAAAAACCAATTTATTAAGCAGCTTACGAGATACAAAAGTAATACTTATGCTTTCCATAGTTTTTATTTTTTAAAAAAAGGAGGAAACGGTAAAAATTAAACATTTGAGATAAATTATACAATTTAAAACTTTTTATACAAAATAATCGTTATCATCCACCTTTTCTCTCTTTCTTTACCGGACGTTTGTAAACGTTTAAATTGACATTACAAAAAAAAAAAAAAAAAAAAAAAAAAAAATCCATTAATACGAAGTATGTTTTATTGTTCAAGGGAAAGAATGAATTTTCTAATATATCAAAAATCAGTTTACACAATATATGATTCTCTAAAAAAGGCCTGTCCCTCTCTATTTTTATTTTTATTTATTTATTATTATTTTTTTTTTATTTTTTTATTTTTTTATTTACTTTTTTCAAAGTTTGTAAAATTAAAAAGTAACATAAATTCTAAAATAATAATAATAAAAATGAAATAAATTTTATATAATAGTAATAATAAGGGATTAGTCAATGAAAACAGATATACTACGAAAATATTATTAAAAGACAGAGTCAATTTTATATTTTAAAGGGCAAAATAATGAATTTTCTAATTAAAGAAAAATAGCTTGCAAATATCTTATATCTTATTATGTATAAAGTCTCTCTCTGTTTATTTATCCCATGGTTTTTCAAAAATTAAAAAAAGGATTTTTAGATTAACATATAAAAGTTGCAATGTAAATTCTAAAAAATAATTTATATTTCAAAGAAAAATAAAAAAAGAAATAAATTTTCAATTTTTTTATCATTGAAAAGTTAGTTCGCACATTATATTACATGTTTAAAACATTTAAACTAAGATATATTTATTTTATTTCATTTTTTTTTTTAATCGACATTTCAAGTCGCCAATTTCGTATCGCTAAGCATCCAAGGAAAATGAATGAATTCTTGCAATAAATAACGGTGCCAATTACGGAATTTGTTGTTTATAAAATCTCTAAAGTATAAAATGCTGGGAAAAAAAAACAAACATTAAAAATAAAATAAAGCGTAAAAACAAATTTGTTATTTATTTATTTTTTAATTTTTATTCTTTTATATTTAACCCAAAGTTAGTAGGTTGGAATAAAATTTTAAAAATAAATATATCAAAGAAAATAAAACGTCTTGTTAGATTGTTTTCAAATAAAGTAAAATAATTTCACAAAAAAAAAAAAAGATATAATCTTACATACCTGAGTAAAAAACAGCAAATAGAGACATCAGCCTTAAAATATAAGAATCCTGTGTCATCTTCATCTTCATAAATTTATTGTAAGTAGTTATACAGTTTTTTAAAAATCAGTTAATGTAGAAAAAAAATAAAAGAAGTTTGATGTATATCTTATTTATTCCCAAAATTATTTTTTCAAAATGCTTAAATTCTGTCACAAATTTTTAATATTAGAATTCAATGACACTTTGAATAATTAATAACACATGTCTTAAAATAATTTCAACGTGGTATCAAAAACGCTTCATAGTTGAAGATACATGAGTTTTTGCTGCACTACTTTCTCAAATATAATCTTTAGAATTTTTTTCTTTTTTAAAAAAAAATAATATAATAACAATATTTCTTTAAGTATGTGGTATAATTTTTCACAATATCAATAAGGACATGGAGTATATATAATGTTATGAGGTATCATGTCCAATCATGATCATATGAACAAACAAAATAAAATAATCACAAGACGTTTATCTCCAAACAAAATAACAGTGATGACTCTACAGGTGCTGACAGTGAGAGTCTTCTAATGCTTACTAACTCTGCGATTCCCCACGTGTTTCTAAAAGACGTTTACCAGCCGGTGAAATCACGGAGACTTTCTTAGCCCGCCTCCACTTCCTTCCACCACCTTCATCCCAAATATGCGTTTCCGGTGCGTTGCTATAGCAACTGCGTCGCCGGGAGATTTTAATGACAGTGGGAGGGATTGTCAGAGGAAAGAGGAGAGAACAGGTGAAGAATTTTACGGAAAAGTATGCGAGATAATGAAAGAAAGGAGAAAGTAAATGGTTAGTAGTGGAGGACATTTAAATGATTTGCGAAATATTGTTCGCCACTGCAGCGCCATCTATGAGTTACTTAAAGAACTGTTGCAGTTTCCATAGCGAGGATAACCATTATGGAAAATACGATATTATGGCGCGCTTAAATTTTTATTATTTTTTAAGGCAGTTTCTTGGTATTATATTTCAAAGTGATATTTTGAAAATATTTTCTGAAATAATATTTCACTTCACTGCGTGTAAGATATCTGCTGTAAATTTCGTATAAATGGAATAAACTTTACCTTACTTTACTCTGGGCACAAACTAAAATTTTTATAATTTTTAATTATGCAATGTATGCATTTATTAGCATTTAATAATAATAATAATAATAAATCTTATATATATATATATATATATATATATATATATACATTGAACCTTATATATATATATATTTTATTCATCAGAATTGTATTTTTTCTTTCATTCTTTTCTTTTTCATATATATATTGTATCAGCATTTAAGTAGTTTTGAAGGAATACTTTAATTATTGACAGAAAGAAGACTTGGCGATAGATAAATAAACACATTGATAGTAAACAATCTCTTGAACGCCAAAGGAAATAATTAACTAGCAGACAACTTTCGGTAGCATTTAGCATATTGCCATCAGAGCATAAAATAAACGAAACGAAAGTGCTCCTATATACAAAAAAGGAGTATCAATATATTCAGAACCAAATTACCTTTCGAATAGTGAAAAAAAAAAAAAAAAAAAAATTCAATTCAATATTCTGGCCATTTATGATGTTAATAATTCTCCTAAATGCAATTTGGATTATTTCTTTAAGAATTTTATACATCCTTCCATTTATTTTTATTTTATTATTATTATTATTATTATTATTATTTAAGAAATGCTTTAGAATAAAATTAATATTTTTAATAATAATAATAATAATAATAATAATAATATATATATATATATATTTCAAGTCTGTTCCGAATTCGTTCTTTGTAATCGAATTTCAAATTTTGCGCACATCATTATTATTATTATTATTATTATTATCATTACTACTACTAATTTCAAACATCGGAACGTGCTTTTGCTCTTTTACCTGTATGTTTGTCTTTTCTTCCTTTCACTTAAAAAATTCTCAATTATACATGTTGTAAAAATTAAAATTTTAATGGCATATTGAAAAGGAACTCAAGACTAATCGCCCTAAAAAAGTACGAGCAGTAAACTAAAATATTTAACTGGGAACACTTGAAATCCAAGTATATAAATTCTACTGATGGTGATTTTAAGCTTATTTACCCTATTTAGTAAGATTAACGTGTTTACTATCCCAGTTTGGGCTAGTTCTTTTTTCTGTATAGTTGAAGACCTGCGGAAGTATAAAGTTGAAAGATATTTTAAACTGGGTGTTGCTATAGGTTTATTAACGTGCTTTTGGATAGTTCAGAGCTGCCAACCTAATCCAGCAAATTGTTAACGCCTATTGAAAAACGCCCCTTTTTCTACACCACTTAATTTTTAGAGCAATTCTTTTCAAATGTATCTATGATGAATTAAGTAGAAAAATACTCTAAAAATTAAGTGGTGTAGAAAAAGGGGCGGTACTAACAATTTGCCGGATTAGGTTGGCAGCTCTGGTTATTAGTTATTTCTGTGCCTGTAGAAAGTTCCCACATACAAAGGTATAAAACTATTGAAAGTTACCCTTAATTTTATCCTAGTTAAAAGTCTAGGAGGGTTCTGGTGAAAAAGTGTTTATATATATATTTTTTTTTTTTTTTTGTGTGTATTCGGGCTTCATTGAAATTTTATAAATATATTCATTTTTCAAATTACAACGGGATCTCTTTCTCACTTAGTGAAGAAAACTAACAACAAAACAACTTTTTTTTATTTATTTTATTATTTTTTATATATATGTATGTATATGTGTTCATGCAGTGGCAGTTCGTGAATACTTTTCTTTTTTTTTTTTTTCCGTTTCCTAATAAAAAAAAATTACTAATCGTTTGCAATGCTTATTTTTGCATGAATAATACGGAAATTGCTTTATAAAAACAGTGGTATTCAAAAAGAGATTGTGTCGACATCTGGTGTACGTGCGAGCGTGGGTTATTTAAATAGATCTACGAGTAGTTATACGTTAATAACACAGATATGGAAAAAAAAAAAAAAATCTGCATAAGCTGTTTCAACTGGTTTTTTTTTTATATAGATTTTTATTATGCTGAAAATACAGTAAAAAAATTCCCTATTGTCCAGTTTTTTTTTTTTTTTTTTTTTTTAACGCTTATTTTTAGACGAATTTTGCTTTAAATTATGAAATCTGCTTACTTGTTGTTGAATATAAAAGGAAGTTCAATAATTATCTCTTAATTTAAAACAATAATTATTAAAGTAAGTCTTATATATATATATATACAAAACTGGAATTAGGAGTGATGCGGTGTGGGGAGGGGGGGATAAAAAAAGAGGAGGTTCACACACAAAAAGTGTTTACAGAATGTTAAATATATCATAAAGAAACTGCATGCTTATTTATCAGGAAGAATATGTTTAGTATAATCCTTTCAGAGGCGGTGGGAGATACTATATCACAAATGCAAAAGCTTTCCCCTTAGAGGAGAGTTTCCCCGACAATTTGTTACAAAATCTTACTTTAATAACACAGAGGAAAAACTTCATTTATTTCTTTTCTTTTAGGTTTGTTGGTTAATTCTGGTGACAATTTATTTGAAATGAGTGAAATTGCCTTGTCTCTGAAAGGATTAATTCATAGCTTCCAACATTCTAATTAATATTCCGTAGTATTCTTAATAACCGCCCCTTTTGCCACACGACTTAATTTTTAGAAGAATGTAATTACGATGACTTCAAAATATTAATTAGGATGTTGGCAGTTATTGTTAATATAATAAAATTTGTAATTTTAATACAAACCGATGTTTTTTTTTTTTTTTTTTTTTTTTTTTTTGGGGGGGGGGGGGATAAATAAAAATGCACGTGATTAGTAAAAATGGCGGTCATTTTTGGATTCAGCATCCTTGAAAACATAACGCTTGTTTTTTTTTTTTTTTTTGCCTGTGTAACCTATCCAAATAATATTTTTCTTTTTGGTACTTTCATTACTAAAAATGATACGTTTTGAGAAACCCAGGACGCGATTTGAAAAATTCTAGAAATTTTTTTGTCTGTGTGACTAATGATTAGGAAATTAAAGAAATATATTTATTTATAATGCAACCGTCATCCAGGATGGAAATTCGTATGTATAGGTGCTTAGCTTCCCTCACCACCAAACCCTTCCACGAAGGTATTAAATTTTCTGTGTGAGTATTTTTAAAAAGAAGTGACCAATACCTTTAAAACAAATGGTTGAATCATAAATGGTTAAAAGTTTTTATTATTTATTTATTTATTTCCCAATTGCTTGTTTTGCTAAGTATCTGCTAAGTTTCTAAGCTTAATATTAATGGAAGACTTAGTGTGGGATTATAAAAACAAGGCAAAAAACAACGTCTAGAACGCGCCAATTTGAAATAATAAGAAAGCAGACAGCTGTTTAGGTAGCATTCAGCATACCACCTTCAGTGCATAAAAAAATGAGAGAAAAGCGCTCTTATATATTGGAAAGGGATTCAGCTCAGGATGATCAGCTAGTAGAATTACGCGGAATGTGGGTGATTGGCCAATAGGAAATTACGAAACACTAGTTGCAGGCCTCGCAGCGCTCCTAAAATTTTACTTACATTTTATTATACTGTCACCACTCCATTGAATCAATACTTTTTTATATAATGTTTACACATATTTTTGTATTAAAATATTCAAGAAAAATTTCTTATTGATGAGAGTGGTGGGAGTATAATAAAATGCTAGTAAAATTTTAGGAACGCTGCGAGATCTGTAGTTGTGAAAAATATGGAAACAATTAAGAAAATGTGGACTGAATGTAAAATTTCCAACAATCAGACAAATGGGGTACAGCGAAATCAAAATTAACAATATTTTTAAGATTTTTATAAATATAAAAAGCTTAAAAGAAATCGAGTTCATAAGTGGATTTAAGCCTGCGAATTATTTTAGCTGAATCAAATTCAAAATTATGATTTTCCTCCCAGCAGTGCTTAGATATAGCCGATTTATTGGTTTCTTGCTTACGGACGTGATTAATATGTTCTTTGAGGCAAAATTTAAGACGGCGTTTTATTTGGCCAATGTATGATAAATCATACTGGCAGGAAATGCTATAGATGCCCCAAGAATTATATATATCTATAGAATCTTTTAATTGAGAAAAGGTGAGTTTATTGGAAGGTGGAAAAATTATTTTAAAATCATATTATTAAAATCATATTGTCTGAATTTAGGAAAATAGGGCAAAACGATACTGATATTAGAAGAGACTGGTTTAGAAGACGAAGTTACAATCAGCGAACACTGTACATTGTGCATTGATAGAGTTAAAATAAAAATGTGAATAAAATCCCTTATAATTTAGCTTTCATTTTGAGAGAAATGGAATTTCTGTTCATTCTATCTCTCATAACGTTTTGAATTTACACGATATTTGTGCATTGGTAGAATTAAAATAAAAATGTAAGTAAAATCCCTTATAATTTAGCTTTTATTTGAGAGAAATGGAATATCTGTTCATTCCATCTTCCATAACGTTTTGAATTTACACGATATTTGTGCATTTATGGAATTAAAAATAAAAATGTATGTAACACCCCTTATAATTTAGCTTTTATTTGAGAGAAGTGGAATATCTGTTCATTCTATCTCTCATAACGTTTTAAATTTACACGATATTTGTTTGGGGTTTTCGTATAAGTAGCTCAACACTTTTGACTATTAAATTATGCAAATGAAATTTTTTAAAAGTTTGCACATGCGTAGTAAAAATTTATTTAATAAAAATAATCATATTTCGTAAGATATTTATCATTTTTGCATTCTGGTTACAGTATGTTGTGTCTGATTTAGAATGCCAGGTTTTCTAAAAATGGCTTTGCATTGTGTCTAATATCCTACGCGTTATAATTAAAAAAGTGTTTTTCTTTTTTCTTTTTCTTTTCTTTTCTTTCTTTTTTTTTTTGGCAATTTTTAAAGAAACTGTTATCTACATGAATATATATGTGTTAGTCTCATACAAATTAATACGCATAGTTAGAAGCTACAGCCAAAACGCATTTCTAAGCAGAGAAATAAGGATAAGGAGGTGGATAAGTTTTTACTTTTTACAGTGTGATCCAAAACGTTTTGATTTTTGTTTAATTTTTTACTTATCCACTTTTCCTCTTCAGGACAAAACGTTTGCTGAAATATATGAAGTATATCATGTTCTTTACACTCCAAAAGTTTCAAGATAATTCTGTAAGAAGTTTTCTACATATTTGACAAAACGTCTAAATGCGAAAGTGTCCAAATATTCATTGGTAGATAGTTCCTAATTTGGATTTAATTTGGCGTATTATCAAAATTACAAGTATTTCAATAAAACTAAATCAGTACTTTATTCACAAGGAGGGGGGAGGGAGAGGGAGATTTTTTCTGAAAAAAAAAAAAAAAAAAAAAAAAAAAAAAAAAAAGACTATTTAAGTCTTTTCGGATACACATATGACGTGCGTATAATATTCTGAAAATCTTTATTTTCATTTTCTGAGTGTAAAATACTTCTGATTCATTAAACTTACACGAAAGAAATTTTGAAGTTACGTTATAATATTGGATGACTAACTAGCTGAGTTTATCTCAAGTTCTAAGGAGAAATTATATGATAAGATACGCCAAATTAGCACGCATAGATAACCTGTTAGAAAATTCTATAGTGATATATAGCTTGAATTATCTAAATTTAACTAAGACATAAGTTACATCAGAATAAGAGCCGCAGCTTTCTATATTTTGAAAACCACTAATTGTTTATAGCATTTTTTAATTTATGTACTCGTAAAAATTAAAAATTCGACATTTATTTAATTTAAATATCTTTATTTATTAAAAAAAAAAAAAAAAAAAAAAAAAAAAAAATTACTGTCTCTTGCGTCAAATACTTTTTTGTCTGCGACTTCATCTTATCGCGGACGGCAGCGTTCTCCGAGTCATGTGAGGTAACAATGTTTGCCGAATACTCAAAAGAAGACATTTCAGTTGTTAGAAATTCCTATCACCTTAATTAACGAAGTTATTAATCAAAAACGTCGGGTTAATAAAGGTACTTTATTTGACATCTTGCAAAAAGTTTCTCCAAATCGTTGTTCTTTCAGTCTTGTGCTGTCATTTTCCACAGGAAAATTAAAATGTGATCAATGGGGTAAAAAATAAAATAAATAAATAGTGTCAATGTTGCTATTAGTAACACAGAAATCTGCAAACAAATAAAAATCTTAGTTATCTTAGATATTTTCAATGAAAAAATAAATTCAGTAATATATCGTATTTTTTTTTCTACTTTTAAAAAATTAAATAAAAAAGAAAAGAAAAGGAAAAGAAAGAAAAGAAAAGAAAGAAAAAGAAATTGAAAAACTGGCTTCTTCGAGATGCAAGAGAGAAAAAGAAAACTATTTAAAATAGCGAAAGCATTTTTTAAAAAAAAAAAAACCTATATTTTTAAAATATTAAGCAAAAATTTTATCCAGATGAAATTAAATTTAGTTTATATTTTATTAATTTTATTACAACGTCTTTTTAGTTTATGTAAAAATTTAGTTTTTAAAACTCAAAACATAGTTAAACGATTGACTAAATGTAACAATTTAGCGATTTTTAGATCCCCTATCATACTATAGGTATGGGGAACTTAGGTAATCGTGAAAATTTTCGACCTCGGTTTTTTGACTTTTTTACACGTTTTCAGGTGTGAGGAATCCGAAAATGACAAAATTTCTATGGTGTCTGTCTGTAGGGTGTCTGTTAGCGTGTTAGTGTGTTAGTGTGTTAGTCCGTTAGTCCGTTAGTATGTTAGTCTGTGTACACGATATCTCAAGAACAAATTGTCGCAGAGAGGTCAGATCAGTTTTAAAATATTACTTTCGACACTGGCAAGAACCCTATTCATTTGCAACATTCTAATTAAAAAACTTCGTAAGTTATGAGAAATTTACGATTTTCTTAACATGGGAGAATAGGACAAAAATTCACTTAAACGTGCATTAAATGGAAACTTTTTACTGTAAAAATGTCGGACCAGTTTTAAAATATCAGTTTTGATTCCGGAATGAACATCAGTAACTATAAATATGCTACTCTAAAATTTTCGCAAGTTATTGGAAAATTACGAATTTCTTAACATGGCAGAATAGAGCAAAATTTCACATAAACGTGAATCTTGAGGGATATTTTCATCGTAAAGATGTCAAACCACTTTCGAAATATTATTTAGGATACTGGCATGAATATCATAGACTATGATTTTTCCAATTTAAAAAATTCGTAAGTTATTTGGAATTTACGATTTACTTAACATGTCAGAATAAGGCAAAATTGAGCATAAACTTCCACTTTGAGGATCATAAATACATTAGACAACTTCAAAATTTTTATGATATTTGTTTGAACATGATTGAATACAAATATTCTAGTAGGAAAATTTCGTAAATTATTCGTAATTTACGATTTTATCAACATAGCAAAATTGTAAATTTTTCATATAAATATGAATTTTGAGGTTTATTGCATTGGAAATAGTAGCATGAAAACTAAACAACGAAATTGACCCTGATAAAATAAATTAGTAGATTAGAATAAGATAAATATATCGAAGTGAACGGTGGATAGCCTATTAGGCGGGGATTTCATTCTGTCACTGTATCAAGCTTTGGTCAAATTCATTTCTTTTAACATGATTAGAAAATGTCTCGCACTAGAAATTTCTGAGAACATAAATATGATGGGGAACTGAGCAGAGTCCACCTATGCCAACTAGTTAAAATTTAGAGATGAAATAGCTCGGCGGATTTTTGCCAAGAAATTCATTTCCGCAGCCATTTTAACTCTAGTTATGCCTTAAAGAGATAAATTATAAAATAGTGCAATAAAAACAGTAATAACGAAATATTTAAAATATTTACAATAATCACATTAGTTATTCATTTTTAATATGTCTGACTAAATCATATTCTATATAAAATGCATTTTAAAAAGTTGCGTCTTTACTTCTACAAACACCATTTTAAATTTAGCTGCACATTGGAAAAAAATATAGAGTATTACACGTTGTCCTACATTAACTAAAAAATTTCAATAGTTAAAAATATAAGCATTAGACAAAATAAATTAATAATTTCTTTAAAGAAGCAATTATACCCAAAAATGCATCGCCAAATAGTGACAAAAATTTAAAAAGGGTTCTCCAAGGGGATCATATACTAAAACTGTAACACTAAAAAGTTTAGACATTACAAATTTTCCTTGGTTCTAATAATAATAATAGTAATAATAATACTGCCATCGTGGTTTATTGTGTTTCTAGCTGTCTTGAATATGTTTTTCCCAAAATAATGGGAAATTGCTATTAAGTTGTCGAACATTAAAACAGATTTTTTCAATTCCTACTATTAGTTCATACTCTCCCTATATATATCTTGTACAAATCTTGCAATCGATTTTTAACTAACTTTCCGACTAGCTAGAAATTTGAAACTTTCAGGATTGCTCTGAACACGCTGACAAAACAATACTTCGAAGTCCGATTTTCGAATTTTTTATTAGTTTTCTTATAATTAATTAAAATATGAAAATAATAACATCCTAATAGCGCTAAACTAGCCATTAAAATTATCTATAATTTAATTGTTGCCAAAAAAAAAATTTACGAGTTGATTATATTTTGACATAAAAATAAATACATTTAATTAAACCTGAACATTAAAAAATTACAAAAAGTTAAATTATGCATCTCACAAAAATTGACGTCATTATCACTTTAAAATTTTATGCACATTAATAAGAGCTCTATGATTCATCAAAAAATTTAGAACATGGTATATAAAAAGTTTTTTTTCTTTTTACTTATAATTATTTTTATTTCATTTTGCACGCGCGCTTCTTATTTCCTAATTCAAAATTATAGAAAAAAAAAACTTTTTCGATAGTGTTTGTAAGTAGGAATTGACTTTAAAAAATTTATTTTACATTACTTGTTATATATTATAAAAGATATAATATTAAATATTCTGTATTTCAATGTAATATCAAATATGGTGATTTCTATAATATCGTTCTACTTTTATCTTGTCTTATGTATTATTAATATTCCTAGTCAATGAGAGGGAAAGCTGCAAATAGGCGGGTAGAGCCTCGCAGGTCTTAATGAGCGAAGCGAATCGGAGGTGTTGAAGCCTCCCTCGGGGTTAGTGAGCGGAGCGAGCAGAGACAGAATCCTTTAATGTTATTAAAAAATAGTTGTGTTCAAAACATAGAAAACTGTGATCCCTGCAGCTGAAAAATATTTTAAGAAGATTTTTAGCAAAAACCAGTTTTCAGTTTTCTATTGTGTATAAAATTAAATATTGTCTTACTGTAATTTCAGTAGAGCTTACCTTTACGCGTTCCTTTAAAGCATTACATTACTATTAAGGAGGGGGGGGGGATGAATTTGTGTTTAATTTGTTAAGTGCCTTGGATATATATATACACACGCACACCAATGGCATTTACTTATGGCCAATGACATTGCTGAGGATAAAATTTACAAATACTAATATTTAATATGTTTTTTTGTTAAACACAGTAACATTTCAGAGGAACGCCAAAAAGTGTGGCCACTGTTCAAAACAGGAAAGTCTGCTGACAGCAAAGGGTTAAACAATCCAAATACAATTATTTTCAAAAGCTAGCAAATAAATTATACGTTGTTTAGAGCCTCAAAAACCACATCTTCTATCTTCTCATAACAAACAATATTCCTAATTTCAATTCTCCAGTAAAATAAATTTGATACATCATCATTCTACCTTTCTTTATTAATTAATAATTATAAGATAGAAAAAAACTTTTTATATACCATGTTTTAAATTTTATGATGAATCATAGAGCTCTTATCAATGTGCATAAAATTTTTAAAGTGATAATGATGTCAATTTTTGGGAGATGCATAATTTAACTTTTTATAATTTTTTAATGTTCACGTTTGATTAAATGTATTTATTTTTATGTCGAAACAAAATGAACTCGTATTTTTTTTTTTTTTTTGGCAACAATTAAATTATAGCTAATGTTTTAATGGCTATTTTAACGCTATTAGGATGTTATTATTTTTATATTTCCATTAATTATAAGAAAACTAATCAAAACTTCGAAAATCGGACTTCGAAGTATTGTGTTGTCACCGGGTTCTGAGCTACTATGAAAGTTTCAAATGTCTAGCTAGTAGGGAAGTTAGTTAAAATCCGATTGCAAGATTTGTACCGGACAAACAAACAAACATACAAACATACAAACAAACAAACAAACAAAAAATAGAAGTTAATAAAAACATGGTAAAAATATATTCTGCTGATACTTTCAATTTATCATGCATTTATTATAGCTACCTGTATTAATGACAATCGCTCGTTTAGGTAAAATAATCCACAACTTATCACAGAATTTCTAATTGGCAAATTTATAGCTTAGGATTTTCAATGGAATTCACTCTCATATAGATGACCTGCTTTTGTATACTTTGAAGAAAATTAGTGTCGAGAAATGATACATTTTGCCGAAGAAATTAACTTTGTTAAAATTCAGAAACGGCTTACCCATTCTGATAGCCCTGAAATATTATTTTGCTTCAAATTTGGTAGTTTATTTTGCGAAATTTCTAAATTCGTTACAAACGCATATTTTCCCATCTCAACAAGCTTTGCGACTTGGTGACCAAAATTGGCAAAAATTTTAATTTAGGGTTACCAAAGTTTGGAAGTTCAAACTTCAACAGGAAAGGAGTTCTGAGATTTTCTGGAATGAGCCATTGGTTTCTAGTGCAAAACTAACTTCCTCAAAAGCTCTATAAATCACTGAGACTATAAAAAGGGAAGAGTCATGTTTTATAATTGTCCAGTAGAAGAACCTTCATATTTCTTTGCATAGACAGTAATACAGTTAAAGTGGAAACAGATAGCAATATTTATACTTCCACGAGTTTAACGTTGGCCGCAAACTCTGTGATTTAGCGTTAAATTAGGTAATTTTACAACCAAATGTAGCAAAAAAAAAAAAAAAAGTAGTTTAGTGTTATCAATGTTTGGAAGCTTTAACTACTGTACTAACCTATTTCTGAAATTTTCCGAAATGATATATATTAGTTTCTAGCGCAGAACTATCTCGAAAATTCTATAAATCACCAATAAGACCCTCGATGAACTGTTGATCATTGTTATCGATTTACCGAAATTCCTTCTTCGTGGTGTATTTATATTGACTTTTATGGCATGAATGATTGTTTTATTAGATTGTTTCGAAAATATTTATTGATTATTGACTGTTATGGTACGAATAGCAGGTTTAAATGACTATTTTCAGATCATTCAATAAATAAAGTGTATTCGTGTACAAGAATCTACCTATGTTTTTACGAACTACTTTCTACGCATAAGAATCTCGACAATTTTCGTAGCAATATAATTATGGGATCTATCATTAGCTTCTATTAAAATCTCTATGGCGGTAGGCCATATATAATGGCCAAAAATTTTGTATTTTAGGTCGTTATCAAAGCTGCCACTGGTGAAAATTTTTCTTATTATTTTCGTACTACACTGTTAAAAATTTCAGTTCAAAGTTGAACCAAATGTTGGTACTACAGTAGCTTCAGTTTGCTAGGTTGAACCAAAACATGGTACATTTTTGCTGCCACCATGCGATGGTGAAACCTTCTATTATGATTTGGCGTTTCTTGATTAAAAAAAGCACCAAATTATGGTAAAAAATTTCACCGTCTTATGGATGTAGCTATTGAAGTACCAAGCCTTGGTTTAGTAAAGCAGCAAATAATGGTAAAAGGTTTCACCATCGCATGGTGGCAGCAAAAATGTACCATGTTTTGGTATAACCTAGGAGAAAATTTTTAACAGTGTATGTACTATTTCCAAACATTAAGAATTTTTAATATATTCATAGAAGTAACTTTGCGCTTTATTTATATAAATATATTATGAACTTTATTTTATGGAAATAGTGATATGGAAAGAATATATAAATAGTCACCAGCCCTGTAAATATGGATATAATTTTCATGGATATCTCCAAAACGGAAAATCACAGAAATACCAAAAAAGGAGGTGCACAACAACTATATTTATGCGAGTACACACACACACGCACGCGATACACCTACATATATACAGACATCACGGAAAATCGTAAAAAAATCACAGATATCTCTAAAGTGGAAGCTCAAGTTAAGACCGAAATTGATGAATATCATGACATCACAGATGTCATGACAGTGACAAATATAAATTTACAAAATTCCACGACTATTCGTTTTTTATCTATACGAGATACGAAATCCATTCTGAAATTCGTTTTACTATATTTTCTTATACTTTGTGTAAGGAAGTGAAGAGAATGATAAGAAAAATTTTGAGGATGAAATCATATTTGTGAATTTTACTTAATATTAACGCGTAAGAAATATTCATCTTCGACAGGATATTTGTCAAGAGGAACTTTATTTAACACACACACACATATGCAATGAAATAAATAAATAAAGAGAGAGAGAGAGAGAATGAAAAAAGAAAATATGATTGTCTCATTTATGAAATATCATATGTTTTCAAATTATATCCATTCATTTCATAGTTTACTATAAGTACAATGAACTAGAAGAAGTCCTTTAATAAAATTTCTGCAAATTTAAACAGAAAAACACTCAGATCTCCAGAAATATACTTCGTGAAGGTTTCATACTGGTTTACGGAAGAACACTTGAATGAGAACTTTTGTTTGCGATATGGGGATTTACGATGGTCGTTGCCAATTTTTGAGCACATTAATATACTCAATGATAGTGCATAAGCTTAGAGAGTAGTACCTCTCGGCCACTTGTGGGTTAAATAAGAAAGAAGAAAGGGTTGTATTTTGCTTATGTCAAATAAACAAATTACATTAAAAATTGTGTTTCTTTATTTTCGAGATTGTACTCAATGTTTATATTGAGTACATTCAGTTTACAAGTTGCCAAATGAAACTTCAAATATTCTCCTTGCCACAGAAATGAGAAACTTCTTTTTCTCTCCAGGTTTTGTTTGTTTAGGTTAAGGCCAAATGACTATGCTAGGGAACTAAAAACTGGATGAAATGACCTCCGTAGAGGACTTTCCACAGAGAGCATTATACGAAAGGTGGACATAAGGTGATTGTGATTGAGTGAATTAAAATCGATTGACCACACTAGGGTCAAGGCACGGTGGAATACTTTCTAGTCTCTCTAGGGTATCCTCGACCATATTTACGCGAGTATTGCTAAGCTAAAAAGTGTGACCTGGAACCAAACCCGGCACTTAGAGTCTTCCAGTTTTTGAGAGCAGAACCTATCAGTCACTGGTGGGGCTCGAGCATAGATACAAAGAATAGAATGCCCTATAGATACTTGCCTAAGGATACCTTAGGTAAGGTATCCTGGTGATACCTTAAAGGATCCAAGGTATCCTAAGAGCTTCTTAGACACCTTAGAAAAGGTCATAGCTTATATTTGCAGAAATTTTGGGGGAAACCATGGAAATTCCGAACGACTAACTCAATGAGCATGACCTAGGATCAACCCAGTACATTCTGTCTTCCAGCTCTGAGAGCAAAACTACTCGGACTTAGTAAAGTCCTTTTTTTTTTCCAGAAAATTACTGTATTGTGTAAAGAACTGTTGTCACGAAATTATATTCTTTAAATGATATATCGTCATAAATGATGATACATAATTAGCGGTAAGTGATCATTTACCATTTAATTTACATGTATTATTTAATTAGAATACATTTAGTTTTTAATATTTTATGTATTTAATTCGAATAAGGGACTCAAGTCTTTAGTTCCCGAATAATACCATTGTATATTTTGATGCTTAACAACTGGCAAGCTTGAAAGATTCCCATACGCTTGCAAGCTTTTCATAGCTTGAGCTTGAGTGTTTGCATTTTTTAATTTTCCCCAGTCTGTACCAGTCCATAAAGATGTAGATCAATTATTATATACAATTTTATTATTATTATTATTATATGCAACATTGATGTAAATAAGGAATTTTATTTACATTATTAATTACATTTTATACATATTTAAACGAATGCATCTTCAAATCTCTTTGAGAATCCCTCCATTTTTTATTCTCACCTGAGAAAAAGGGAAAAATGAAATTTTACTCATTTCGCATAAATAGCTTATGAGGCAAAAAATATGTAAAAAAGAATTAACTAATTTTAAATTCAACAAAAGCTCTTTGAGGCCTTACTCGAATACTGCATATGTTTCATAATTTGCTTGTTTTGTAATCTATTTATCTATATTAATAGAAATCAGACTTTTGTCTGTAAATTTATCAGAATAAAAAAAAAAAATTGTGATATCTTCACGTCTCCACACATCATGAAAGCCGAAAATGACTTCAGAAATTTTTGCCTGTGTGTGTGTGTGTCATCGTGTCTGTATGTCGCTTTTTTTGTACGGGCATCACTTGAGAACAGCTGGACTGAAATCAACGGCGCTTGGCAGAAACTTAGATCTTTAACCAATTTAAAATTATATCTATCAACTTTTCAGAAATTTCCCCCGTTCACCCCTAGGGGTAAAAGACAAAAACACGTTTGTCCGGGTATCACTTGAGAACGGCTGGACGGAATTCAACGGCGCTTCGCAGAAATTTAGGTCTTTACCCATCTTAAAATTATATCTATCAACTTTTCAGAAATTCCCCCACGTTACCACCTGGGGGGCAAAAGACAAAAACGCGTTTGTCCGGGTATCACTTGAGAAAGGCTGGACGGAATTCAACGGCGTTTGGCAGGAATTTAGGTCTTTACCCAAATTAAAATTATATCTATCAACTTTTCCGAAATTCTACCCTCCGTTCCCCCCTGCGGGATCAAAAGACAAAAACACGTTTGTAAGCATAACTCGGCTCCTAATTACTTCACAATAAAGAAATTCCACATGGGAGACTAGACATGAGTACAAATAAAACATTATCTGCGATTTACGAATTTTCGATTTTTAAGGGAAGGAAGGGGAAAAATCGATTTTTGGCGGGAAATTTTGAAAATTCCTGATTTGAGTAGAACTCTAATAAAAATGGAACAAAGATGTTGAAAGAAGGCTATGCGACTTTCTTAGGATATTTCCTAAAACACATTTTTTGATTTTTTGTGATCTGCCTTTTTTTTTTCTTTGGGAGGGGGGGGGGGGGTATGTGTTACAAAGGGCAAATTCGAGACACCCTTTTTAGCGCTAAATTTGTTCTGGAAAATTTATGAGAGCTGCGGTCGCGAAGTTTGGTGCTTGGATTGTTTATATGCATCCGGCACCTAAAGAAACGGGATTTATCGAAATACCTCCTTCCCCCCAGGGGGACAGGAAGTAAAAAAACGTTTGTAAGCATAACTCGACCCCAAATTACTTCACGGTGAAAAAATTGCATATGATGAGACTAGACTTGAGTATAAATAAAACATTTTGTACGATTTTAGAATTCTTGATTCTTAAAGGAGAGAGGGAAAAAGTCGTTTTTCAAGGGCGAAATTTCTGAAATTCCGGATTTTTTAGTAGAGCTCTACTAAAGATGTTACAAAGGTATTGAAAATAGCCATGTGTCTTCTTTAAAATATTTTCAGAAACACATTTTCGTTTTTTTGTGATTTTTGATTTTTAAGTTGCAAATTCAAGACATCCCCCCTCCCCCCTTTTAGCACAAAATTTGTCTTGGGAAATGTATGGGATCTGTGGTCACGAAATTTGGTGCGCAAATTGTTTGTATCCGACACTTATTGTAACGAGATTTTACGAAATCCGCCAACTTACCCCCTTGGAATCGGAGGGGGCGGGCAATAAACACGCGTAAAAACACGTTATTCTGTTTGAATACGCTTTACATTATCTTAAAATGATGAGTTTTGGTGTGTGGATGTTGATTAGGTGCACGCATTATGTATTTTGGTGAGATTTCGCAAAACTTAGCTGCTGGGGAAGGGGAAGTAAGAAGCTGGTAAGTTGCTGCCGAAGGCAGTGTAGACCTGGAATCCTCACGTTGCGAGATATGGAATTTTGACAACTCAAGTATAGTGCTCAGCGAAGCGGCCAAAGCCTGCTAGTTATTAATAAAAGCGAAATGTTGTCATTCTTTCTGTCTTTCCCTCTGTCAGCTGTCGCCAGAAAATCTATCTCACTTACAGACGAGACATTTGGTGCACAAGCATACTTTGGAATACTTCCGCATGCACTAGGAAGTCAGATTTTTTTCTACCGCAACTGCATAGAAAGTCCCAACTACTGTTCAAATATCAAATTTCGCTAAGGGACCCTATACTAAAGATCATCCTTAATGTGACTGTATATTCCGTTTATTTTAACAGCCTATTAATGACACCGAAATGACGGTTATTTTTCAATCAGTCAGTTGTTTCCAGAAAAATCTACTGCACTTACAGACGAGAAATTTGGCACACACATAGTATAGAATCCCTTTGTGTACACCTCGGAGCAGACACTTTCAAATTTTAAATTAGGAAGCAAGTTATTAATTAAAACGTGGATAACTATCGAAGTTTTTTGCCGCGAGACGTTACCTTTCACTCTTCCAGGGGAATAACCGAAGATTTTGCTTTTTTCCATTCAATGCTCTATAAGATGCTAATGCTCTTCTTAAATTTCGAACATGCGCTTACAAATGGACCGATTTTTTTCCGCCTAACTTTGTCATCAATTTAAACTTCTTAACGTATTTGGAGTGGAGTTGCTGTCATTTTATGGTCTACTGGGTAAATCAAAGAAAATATAGAAAATAACGTGATTGTAAATACTAATATAACTTCTATAGTGTTGTTGTTCAATATAATCGGTTGTAAATATGAAAGACATAATTCGATTTTTTTTTCTTTTTCTTACTGTCCGTTTCGAAACAGTCGTCCGATAAACACACAAATTGAAGTCCAAAGGTAAGGCGTTGGTTGTCTCAGGCAATAGGGAGATGGACCAGAGATACTGCAGGAAAAGAAGGCACTACCAATAAAAGCGGGAACCGAAGCAAGTTTTTTAGCTATTTCAATGATTTTATATATATATATATATATATATTCATTCAAATATAGTGATCAGCGAAGCAGGCAAAGTATGTTAGTCTTATTAACAAAAGACAAATGCTGTCCCTCTGTTAGCTGTCTCCAGAAATATCTACTGCACATTCAGACGTAACATTTGGAACATCACCTTGTGCACCTTGAAGCGGGATTTTCAAATTTTTAATTAGAAAGCAAGTTATGAATTAAAACGTATTAATATATTAAATTTCGGGGCATTTTCTTTTGCGTTATAAATTAATCCTATTACTAATAAAATAAAACGCTTACAACTTTTTATTTCATTTACTTTTTTAACACAAAAGAAATATTTCTCTACACGCGAATAGTAATAATAATAATAATAATAAATGGAAAATCAAACCTGTGTCATCAAAGATTTCTGATAAAACTGACATCATAATATTTAACGCACACACACACACATACATATATATATGTTATTTATATTTAAAATATTAATTTCAATTATTCATACAGTCATTTTCTTTTCCTTGACCTTATCGTTCACAAAGTAATGGGTGTAGAGTTTTAGTATAAGTTTTCCATGGCGACTTTTAATATTTTTTGCTATTTTGATGGTGAATAAAAATGCCCATCGCACACAATAGCATAAGTAAAGACCTTCGTGAGGAACGTCCGAGGAACAGTTCAAACTACAACTGTTCCCTGAGGTGAATGCATATTTAGTTTTTTTTAATAGCTTATTGATAAATGCGAAATAGCGTTTGTCTTTTCCTCCGTCAAATGTCTTTAAAAAAAATCTACCTCATTTTCAGACGTGAATTTGAGCCCACACATACTCTGGAATGTTTCCGTGTGCACCTCGAAGCCAGATTAAAAAAAAAAAGAAAAATCTCGGAAGCAAGTTACTAATTTAAACGTGATTATCTACCGAGGTTTTTTGCGAAGTTTTTCACCACGAGACGCTCCCTTCCATCCTCCGAGGAGAAAAACCGAAGATTTTGCTGTTTCTTCATTCAATACGCTGTAAAGTACTACAAAATGCCCTTTTTTAAATTCCAATTGTGCGTTTACTAATAAATCGATTTTTTTCATTTAGATATCAAATTAAACTTCATAACATATTGTAGTACCATATTTGAAGTGGGATATCTGTCATTTTAAGATCGACCGGGTAAATCAAATAAAATATAGGAAATAACGTGATGGTAAGTGTAAATACTATATATAGAACATATAATGTTATTCAATGTAATCGTGATTTAAATAAGAAAAATATACCCTCCCCCCCCCCCCTATACTGTCCGTTTCGAAACAGTCGTTTGATAAATACTCAAGCTGAAGTCCAAGGGTAAGGCTTTGGTTGTCTCAGGCAATAGGAATACAAACCCGAGATACAGTGGGTGAGGAAGACGCTGCTCCAGGCAGCGAGGAGATTTTGGAGGGAAGATTTTGGGAAATTTCAGTGTTATTTATATATTTGTTCATTTATAAAAGGTAAATAGTGATTATTTTATTATTATTATTATTAATTTAAATATAATGAACAGTGAAGCTTTCAAAGCCTGCTAGTTTTTTTAATAAAATCTTAGATATAACGTGCATATATATTTGATGAACCTGACTTTTTCGAAGTAATTATTAAACACTAATTCTATTTTAAGCATGTTTTATTTCGTTTATTTATTAATCGATCATTTACCGCTATTTCAATGGTCATAGATTCCTACCTTTTCATACCACTAATTTTTTCTTTATCTAATTGCGAAAATTCGACTATTAGTTAAAGCAAACTTTAATATACCGGGTGATCCAAAAGTCAGGACAAACTTTAAAAATGAATAATTCGAAAACGAATCAAGATACAAAGATACGGTTTGCACCAAACGGATGGAAAAGAAGCCGGGTTTTGTGTGGCAAAGAAATAAAAAATAGTTCTGTTGGCGACCAACAGATGGCGCTGTCGTATTTCTGATGTAAGATTATGCAAAGCAACAAACAATATAAAAAGGAACAACTACAGCAGGTAATGGTAGTCGAAGCTTATATGCATCGAAATATCGCATTCTCAGTCGCTACTTTAATCACGCATGGCCTCCAAGATCTTCCGATCTGACACCCTGTGACTTTTGGCTGTGGGGATTCTTGGGAGTCAAAAGTGTACCGCGAACAACCAGCATCACTGGCAGCACTGAAAGATACCATCCGCCAAAATGTGTCTGCCATAACGCAAGAAATGCTACTAAATGCTGTGAACGATGTGGTGAATCATCTCATAGCTGTACCCCTGAATGATGGACATTGAACAGTTACTGTAGTAGTACTAATTAACTGTAATTAAGCTGACTTGTAAGTTGTCAACATTTTTTTTCATTTGTAAATCATCTTTTGGTGAAATAAAACACTATAGCGCCATCTGTTGGTCGCCAACAGAACTAATTTCTTTCCTTTGCCACACAAAACCCGGTTTCTTTTTCATCCGTTTGGTGCAAACCGTATCTTTGTATCTTGATTCGTTTCCAAATTATTCATTTTTAAAGTTTGTCCTGACTTTTGGATCACCCGATATATATATATATATATATATATAAACTGGTATTCAAAAAAGTAGTATTTTACAGCTCCTGTCGAAATTCTTCAAAATAAATACTATTTTGATTCGCATTATTGTTTAGAAAATTATGCGAATCAAAAAATATAAAAAGGGTACTGTTTATAGTGCATGCTCATACTATACATTCAAATTGAAAACGTATTCTGTCTTTATTCTGGTCATTAAGTGCTCGTGAAGGTATATAGGTTAAGGTTCTTCTGGCAATTTCCCTGTCACCGACAACTAAATTCCATGTAACTCTTTGGTGAAACTTATTTATAGAATTACTTTCTTTAATTACTACTTTCTTTAATTATTGCTTTCTTTTTCTATTTATTCGATTTTCATATTCGGAAAATTCACAACTACTAAATTCGTATTCATTTTCTATAGATGTATATATATTAAATTATAAAAAGAAAAATGATAATTATAAATCCAGAAAGGTAATTAATCTAAAAAGCATTGCAATAAATTAATGCAAATTTTATAAAAAAAAAAAAAAAAAAAATGCATATATACTGATAGTAAAAAAAAGTACTACTTGACGGTTCTTGCCGTAATAATCAACATGATGAAAAAATCTCTAAAATAAATTCTATTTTGATCCTCTTTATTATTTTATTTAGAAAGTTATAAGCAAAATTTAAAAAGGGAACTGTTTAATAAAGTGCGTGCTCGTACTTTATATTCAAATTGAAAACGTAAGTGATTGTGTAGGTTTTGGGGGTTAAGGCTCCTCTCTCCTTCTTACAATTTCTCCGTCACCAGTCACCAAATCCCATGTAACTGTTTGGTGAAACTTGTTTATAAAATTACTCATTACCTAACGTATAATTCTTTTTATACCGTAACCATTAAATTCGTGCTAATTTCCTGAATATTGGTTTTCCTTTCTTTTTTCTTCGCTCTCCTTTCCTCTTCTTTATTCTTTCTTTCTTTCTTTTCTTTCTTTCTTTCTTTCTTTTTTTTTCCCCATAATTTTTAGCATTTTATTTTGTAACTAAAAAGTAAGAAAAATGCACTAAGGTATTTTTCGCCTGTTTGAACGGCCACACCAGTAGCCGAGTGATCTGCGGTCAAAACACAGTAGATGAAAAGTGCCAGGTTCGATACCAGGTCGTGCTCTTCGACCTAGGCATTCGAAGTTTTCCATGGTTTTCCCAGAAACTCGCACAAACACATTCTAGGGCCCTTTAGAAATGCACCCATGGACGATGGAGGGCACACCACTTCAGGCCTAGGTCCCTTATATGGGCAATCGTCCTTAATCCTCAAACATTCAAACGCATTCTTGAACTCAAACTATAAATTTTAAAAATAAAATTAAAAAATCATATTTTAGAAAACGAATACGATTTATTGTTTGTAGATTTTCTGAGTAGGAAAATTGAATTAAAAAAAAACTTTAGGTAATGTGTAATTCTGTGAACAATTTTCCTCATAGAATAACACATGCTTTGGCTTCTGTCGATGATAGAGAGTCCCCTTAAGGCCGAACGAATGCATGATTTTGGACCATATTTACACAAATTTCGGAGAAAACCACAGAAAACTCAGAATGACTAGACCGACGTGTTCAACTTGAGATCGAACCTGGTACTTCCTGTCTACTTACTAGCTTCAAGAGCAAAATCTCTCGGCCAAGGGATATGGTCAAAATGTAAAAGAAACAATCTTTATGGTTCGCCATTTAGATTTAAAAAGTAATAGAAAACAAATTCTGTCTTCATTCTGGTTATTGTTGTGGAAATTATGGAAAGATGATTATATATATATATATATATATATATGTATATAAGACAATATTTAGGGTGTGTACTTTAGATTTAAAAAAATAAGAAAAATTTTTTTTCATTTTGATCAATGATATGTTAATTATGAGCAAATTCTGAAAAAGACGATCATTATGTGATGTTGGTATCAGGGTTAAGGCCAATTGAATACACGAGGGTCCCAGGCCTAGCTGGTGTACCCTCCGTGGTGATCTTTCTAAGGGGCCCTAACTCGTATTTACGAAATAAATACGCGCTATTTTTACGCAATAATTACTAGCTAGGTCTCCTCAGAAAGACCCCCACAAAAGAGGCTCAGGACCCTACTGTTGACTTAATTTTAACATCAGTCGGCCTTAGTCCTAACACCAGCACCCATACCTACATGAGTTTTGGAGAAAACTACGGAAAAGTCTAAACGTCTAGCTCGACGAGCTCGGCACTTTCTGTTTCCCAGCTTAGAACTCAGAACCGTTCGTCGTTGGTGGGCCCATTCTATTTAGGATATGTGATACAAGTTTAAATAAATAAATAATAATAATATATCTATTTTCGATCTCTTTGAACTTTGAAAGGTTATGTACAAAATGTAATAAAGGGTATCATTAGAGTCCGTATTTTAGATTCAAATTGGAAATAAATTCTTTTTTCATTCTAATGCTTGGTAAAGAAGACATAAGCAATTTACGATATAACAGGGCAAATTAAAAGTATGTTACACATAGTACCAGTTGGAACCACGGATTGTTATATTATTCGTAGTTGGAACGTATTTGCTTCGCATTTTGATTTATAATTTAGTGCTGCCATCTATATAACTGAATAAAAGTAATAACTGGTAAAACGGACACAACAGATATAATCTTTCTTTTTACAAAATCTAACACTTTTAGCTTAAAGTAAAATAGATGCTATGATTTTGTTTCATATTGTAATAAAATCACGCTGTAAAAGTAAATCAAAAAGTGCATGAAAACTAATCTTTCTAGCTAACAATGCATCAATTGTGGTTTGGTGCTGCCATCTACTACACAAAATCTGCACCTTTTGTTATTTACACTGCGTTTGCATTGCATGATATCATATTTAATATATTATCCTTTTAGTAGTTTATAGCTTACGTTTCCATTTAATTGGCTTAATGAATTCTGCAAAGAGTTTTTTTTTTTTTTTAAATAAATACAGAAATCAGAACATTTTTATTGATCAAATTAAAATCAAGAATGAAAATTCAGCGTTGCGTTATATAAGTGTATTTTCAAGTGCATTGCCCCAAGCTTAACGCCAAATAATAATTTATTTGTGAGATTGTAATAAAAATTGTACTTTTGAATATACATTGCCTTTTGTAATTTTACCATCATATTAAACTTTTTAAAAGGATAGTATTTAGAAGCTATGTTAAATTAAAAATAAAATTTAGAACATACAGAAATATACGATGTTTCATAAATTGGTAAAATTAAAAATAGAACTATTCTACAATTTATAAAACGAGTATATCTTTGTATGTGTGCGTGTCTGTCTGTTTGTGCTCTGGAGCTCAGACCATGATCGCAGTGCTACAAAACTTGGCAGAGGTGCAGAAACTTTTCGACTTTTTTGGGGAAAAAAAAGCAGTTTTTTTTTTTTTTTTTTTTAATTTTAGTCGTCTACGTACATTGGTTACTGTACTTTTTTTTTTTTGATTGATTACTTTTCCTTCTTTCATATTCAGTCACTTGATTACATACTGTTTATACATAATAACGGTTTCAACACGGAAGTATCGCTTCGATTTTTTCGATACATTTATCATTATTTATTTATAACCAGCGAATACTGTCTTACCACAGTAGATATTAATTGAATCAGAATAAATATGTGATTAAAACCCCTTAAAGTTTAGATTTTATTTTGAAAAGAATTGAAACCCTGTTCATTCTATCTCTCATTACTTTTTGAATTAACATGATATTTGTTTTGGGGCATTTTAATAGTTACATTTTTATATAAATAACCATACTTGTCAACATACTAATTAATATTCCGTAGTACTGTTAGCCCCGCCTTCTTTTTCACACCAGTATTTTTTTTTTACAGAATTTTCTTTCTTATTTAATCGCATTCAATTTGGAGAATCTTACTTTAAAAATTTACTGGTGTGAAAAAAGGCCGGGACTAACGTCACTACGGAATATTAATGAGGATATTGTCAAGTATGTAAATAACTCAATACCTTTGACTATTAAATTATGGAAATGAAATTGAATAAAGCTTGCGCATGCATAATTAAAAATTATTTTGTAAAAATGCTCATATTGCCATAAGATATATAACATTTTTGCATTTTGATTGCAGTATGCTATGTCTAATGTAGTATGCCAAGATTTCTAGGAAGGGCTCTGCACTGAGTCTAGTACCCTAGGAATTATAATTTAAAAAGGTGGCAAATGTTTTTGGCACTTTTTTTAAGTAAACCGTTATATCTCCATGGATATATGATGTGGCTTAATGAAAATTTATACAAATAATTAGAAGAATTCTCTTAATAACATGCTACAGCCAAAACATCTTTCAAGCAATACTTTTTACAAGGTGATCCAAAACATTTTGATTTTTGTGTAATTTTTTACTGGTCCCCTTCTCCTGTTCAGGTCAAAACATTGTCTGAAATGTATGCGGTGTAACATGTTCTTTATGCTTCTAAAGTCTCATGATGATTCCTGAAGAATAATTCTGAATATTTGACAAATTGTCTAAATCCGAAAGCGTCTAAATACTTATTGATAGAGAGTGTATTAAACCCTTGGCGTCCTTTAAATTTTTAGCCTCCATTTTGGCGACGCATTAAAATGGCTATCGGAAATACGTAAGTAATGAACTTGGCTTAAACGGTCCGAGCTACTTCGGTGCAAAATCTCAAATTTCGCTCCGCGTAATTTATCCTTTACTAAAGTTGTTCCATTCATTTCACACCATTTTTCCTCAAATTTTTAAATATATATATATATTGACAATGAGGTGGCATTCGCAAATTTTAATTTTCATCACATAGGTAGAGACATAGCCTCCTAAACTAGATGCCTGTCACGTGGCTCGGAAGCTTGGCAACAATTCAAGCGGTAGACAGCACCACCTGGTACAAATTGCGCGACTTTCTTATTCAACAGCCACCAAAAATTTTTAAAAGTGGGATTTGACATACATAAAAGACAAGTAGAATCGAAGAAACGTCGGTTGTATATATCATATATCACTTCTTAAAATTACTGGTGAAAGTCGAATAAAAAAGTCGCGCAATCTGCACCAGGTGGCACTGTCTACCGCTTGAACTGTTGCCAAGTTTCCGAGCCACGCGACAGGCATCTAGTTTAGGAGGCTATGATAGAGATTAAAATAATAGAAATCCTTTTGATTTTTAGACGCTTTGGAAAATATCATGAAATTATTTGATGAAATGTTTTTAACTTTGGGAATGCGATGAATATAATTTACCTCATATTTTTTAGCTTCACCTGTATGTATGTTTGTAACCGCTCTGGGAACAAACAAAAAATCTATATTGAAAAAAAAAAAAAGACTTTCCCTACGTGAACACTGTGGCTGTGAGGTAAAGCTCCGCGCTACGAACCTAAAGGTCTAGCGGTGGAGCTCAGTCAGGGGAGATTTTTTAAAAATGTTTTTTGTTTAATTCTAAATTATTTTAATTAAAGATTTAAATGTATGTAAATATTATGGTGTGTTACTCACAGGATTTTCTCTTACCCTGCATTTTAATACTAAGATAGATATTTTGTGCTTTTTAGTTCACATTTCTATAAAAGCGTGTTCTTTAATTTTTTTAAAACTATAATATTATTAACAGTGTGTTTTGTTTTAAATAAACATTACGGAGGTAAGCCTAGGCCTCGGCTTAGAAACTCTCTACACTACCGCATGGCGTTGAGTGACCTGCTTTCGTCGGTCAATATATGATTTAAAAAAATATCGTTGTTAATTTGAAAAAATTTAGCATGTTTTTCCTTATATAGTGCAAAGGCTTCACCGATATTTAATACCATTTTCATAAAGTTTGAAAGTTTTAATATTCATAATACTACTGACAAGAAAACGAATCTAGTACATATTTGTAGAGATATACGCATTTGTATAAGTTAATTGTTAACTGCGCATGTGATATTTACTGCTAAAACATTTTGAGATAATTTGATAATTAACTATAGGGCAACGTCCATGGAGTAATCCCCTCCTCGGTGACTGAGTGGTTCTGATCTCTAAATTGGTTGAAGGGAGGTACCAATCCCAGGTCACGTTCATCTGTCTAGCCGTATGGAATTTTCCGAGATTTTCTTTGAAACCATGGGCTAGGACTTATTAAGAAAAATTACTTCCAAGGAATGTATCTCAACCATACGTGGACTCTAGTATATTCAATTGGTTTTAACCCCCTCAATACAATATCATAAAATGGCTAGACGAATATCGAGAAATTAAACAAAATTTCGGAAATACCAATATAGTAAACTTATTTTAAGGTTTGGGATTGCAAAACTGTCTGGCGTGGAAAGAAAAATGGCGATTATTATTATAAACCTTTAGCTAATCATTTTTATCGAAAGATGCAGGATTTGTTAGCTGGTGCCTCTATACACCTGGCGCCCCTGTGATAAAGCATGGTCTGATCAGCACAAATTTGCAGTCCCCTGATGTCGTATCATTTAGTAAATGTGGACAGAGACCAATTTTTTCACCCCGGGACCCTACGGTACTTAGAACTGTGGGGGTTCTTTCCCACTATCAATTTATCATTATTCGTTAATGAGCTAAACATACAATAGAAATATCATTTAAAATAGCATGCAAATACACCCCTGCAGTACCAAAGTTTTAAACACCATGGGGAGATTCATATTTCGAAATTTGAACCAGAAGAAAAAAAGAGTAAAAATCTTTCTCTCAAAAACTTTCACTTATAACTCCAAGGTTTTACAATAACATTGCTGAAGAAAAACTACTGTAATAATTAAAAAAGTTCTAAAATTAGTTAAAAGCATATTCAATTTTAATCTTTATAGAAATTTGCAAAATTAAAAAATATTAGGTCAAATGGAAAGTTCTGTGCTTTTAAATTAAAATATGTGACACCGGAAATTTACCCTGGATAATATATTAGGTATTCTTGGGTAATACTATAACTAAAATTATACTTGTATTGTTCCGTGTCTGTCCTTTGTGTTATTAAAAAAAATAATAATAATAATGAAAACTGCTCTTATAAAATCCAAAAATATTCTTACTATCACTAACCTTCCTATTAGTTTTATAATAATATCCTTTAACTTTCTTAAATTATTGCTCTGTGCTTGATTTTTTGATTAGCTCCAAATTATTATTGTTATTATTTCTTTTATGTTTCCTTCCCCAGTGAATTTGAATTCGGGGCATTCCATTCCACCCTGTCAGTCTCTCTCTTTTAGGCAACGGAAGATATGTGATTCTATCAATGTTGCATCCGACACAAATCCTTCTAAAGTCAAATTGATAATAACCACTGGTAAAATATCATATAAATAGAGTAAAACAAAAATTTCCGGTGTCAGTTTATTACCGTAATTCTGGTAGATAATCCGCAGGTAAGATGCGTCATTTCTCCACCAGAAATTTTATTTAATACAGAAATCTATACTTTTTCAAAGGAAGAGCTCATACAAATATAAATTTATTTATCAATTGAAATTTCTGGTGTAAAACTGGATTATATAACATGCGGGGTATCTACCAGAAATTACGGTAATTGAAAACCAGACCTTTCCGGTAGACCTAATATAATCTGCTTTCAATCCTAAGCAATTCTACTTCTCTTATTTAAAAATGTTACAGAGATTTAACTACCAAAAAAGCACGCACAGAAAATACCGTAATTTCCAGCATATAAGCCGCAATCCAGACACACTTAACTTACGCCAGACACTTTAATTAATAAAATTTAATATTTTTGTATACAGTAGTGAAGGGTGTAAGCATAACTATAAATGTTAATTAAAATTTCTGATGTTAAATTAATTTATTTAACATGAGGCTTATATGCAAGAAATTATGGTATATAAAATAAATAAAAGAAAAAAAAAATTGATATTGTGATGAATACTAAAGGTTATAATTAGAAATTTTAATCAAATACTTCAATCATAATAGATTTTTGTAGCAGAAAAATTTGAAAAATTAGATATTTTGGGGCTCCAATTTGGCAAGTGGCCTGATTGCCCTGCCATAAATTAATCTCCGCTTGTGGTGTTATTTAAAGATCAATATTCGTGTTGCATTACTTTCATCAAGCATATTACAGAAATGGAAGAATTATTTTTACCAACAGTATTTTTCTACAAAAATTTCTAACCTATCGTGAAAATTTCCGTATAGAAATACTGGTGGCAGAAAAAGCGAAATTTTTTCATCCCTGATATAGTCCAAGCGGCAGCTGCAAAAAATCGACTTTATAAAGTGTAAAACTGATTATTTTTCTACAGGTAGAATTCATTGTTACAATGAAAATCTGATAAGGTTGCCTGGTCAAAGCTGTCAAATGTTTAAGAGGAACAACCTTACTTCCGGTCAAAAATTGTTTCCTTACCCCACAAGTATAAAGATGAAACTGGCGCTAAAATGTAGAGAATAACATGCTCTTTAAAATGGCATAGGGTTGCCTGGTCAAAGCCTTTAAGAAACAGAGGTTGTCTCGAAAATAGGGGACAAATTTTAGCGATTTATTTACCCCACAAGTATAACGATGAAACCGGTGCTAAAATATAGAGAATAATATGCTCTTTAAAATGGAATGGGGTTGCCTCGTCAAAACAGAGGTTACCTCAAAAATAGGGGACGAATTCTAGCAATTTATTTACCCTACACACATAAAAATGCAACTGGAGCTAAAACGTGGAGCATAATATGCTTTTCAAAATGGCACAGGGTTGTCTGTGGTCAAAACAGAGGTTGCCTCGAAAATGAGGGGTGAATTTTAGCGATGTACTTATCTTACACGCATAAATTAAAAACCGATGCTAAAATGTAGATAATAATATGCTCTTTAAAATGCCATATTGTTACTTGGTCAAAACCGTCAGGAAACAGAGGTTGCATCTGAAGAAATTAACTAATTTGAAATTTCGTTAACCCCTTAACGCGCGGTGTCCTCGCTGCAAGGACGCAAAATTTAAAATCCAGCTGCAAAAATTCATCCCGGAAATTTTTTAGCAAAAATTTACGTTTATAACATATCAGAAAAGGCCGGTTTTTTTAATCTTAAAATTAAAAAATTCTTTTAGTTTAATTTAAATGATCCGAATTGTCTTGCGCCGCAAAGGGTTAACGCAAT
Organism: Salticus scenicus; assembly: GCA_963930645.1. Taxonomy (NCBI): domain Eukaryota; kingdom Metazoa; phylum Arthropoda; class Arachnida; order Araneae; family Salticidae; genus Salticus; species Salticus scenicus. Next base: position 114,678,353 of record OZ005656.1, read on the forward strand.
GCGAATGAAACATAAGAAATATTTTTAACATAAAGATTAAATTTTGAATACCTAAAAGATGAAATTTGCTCAATATGTAAGGCTTTAAATTGGCACAGTATTTTTCGGACAAATCTGAATATAGTGGTGTGCCTCGAAGACATTAGAAAATTTTATAGATTTTTAACAAAACGTTAAAGCTGGAATAATATTTGAAAAATAAAATAAAAGAATTAAAATGAAAACATGAATATTTAAAAGACGAAATTAGTGCCAAAATGTAAATTATAGAAGTTATTTTAAAATCACACAGTGCTGCGTTGTCAAATCTGTCAAGAAATAGCAGTCAGCCTTGAAAAAACTGGCTATTTTAAAATCTTTTTAAGAGAATAGGTAAGAAACATGAATGTTAATGAAAAAAAAAAAAAAAAAGAATATCTATTAAATTATGAATATTTAAAAAAATGAATGTAGTGCTTGAATTACACATAAATTTTACATAGATGTTATTTTTAAATGACATAAGGTTGCCTGATCATATTTTTCAATTATAGCTGTCAACTGGCAAGTTTTAAAAGTTTCTTAACCATGCGTAATATATATATATATATATATTTATATATTGAAAAAAGAATAAAGAGGAAATTATCAATATTGAAACATGAGATTGGTGCCAGAATGTAAAGGGGTGGAAAAACTTGAGAGATTTAAAGGTTTATTAACACAAAATTAAATACAACGTCAACGTCAATGAAGTTCGTACACATAAGAAAAGGCTTGAAATGAGGAAATTGGGAATCACAGAGGAAGGTAAATGCAAAAGAAACATTTTATTAATCTTTGATAATTTAAATACAACACTGTAACAGCATTTCTGTTACTTTGCAGCAAAACAAATAGTTATAATAAGCGACGCAAGCATATCCTGTTGCACAACAAAAGTCAAAAATGTTCGTTCGACTTCATTACCAAGAGGTGACGTCACCTTTACGTTGGATAACTGCAGCAAGACGATTAGGCATGGACGACGCTAAACGGCTTAATGGGGCTGTGGGAAGTTTTTACCATTCCTGTCGCAGATAATCCTTCAGTTGTTGTATATTGCGGGGGCGACGCTGGGCCATCTTCCTCTTAATAATTTTCCAAATATTCTCTATAGGTGAGAGATCTGGACTTGGTGCTGGCCACTCTAAAGTAGGGACACGTTTCGACCTGAGCCACATTTGTGTTAACTTCGGTATTAGTGGCCGAGCGTTATCATGTTGAAATAAATATCGTTTTCTACCAAACAGTCGTTGTGCTGATGTCCGTAAATTCATGTCAAGAGTTTTGTATATAGTCCCGAGTCTTTATCGTATCCGTGCAAAAATGCAAATTGCCAACCCCATTTGCTGCTACGCAACTCCACACCATCACAGAGCTTGATTTAAAAACCACACGATTGTAACAGGATGGATCGTTTGCTTCATCCTTCTTTCTAATAACTTTTCGACCAACATTTTCATATGAAACCTGAAAAATGGATTCATCTGTCCACAGTACCTTTCCCCACTGCGATAGAGTCCAGCTGAGGTGAGATTTGGCCCACGCAACACGATGACGTTTATTCGCTTTAGAGAGGAAATGGCTTATGCCTCGTTTTGTAGAATGCGTAGCCATATCTTTTGATATATCGACGCATTGATGCTTCGGAAATAGTTTTTCAAAAATTTTGTCTTGTCCATCTAACTAGGTCTGCCACTGCCAAGTGCCTATTTTTAGAAATATGTCGACGAAATAGGCGCACTTCCCGATCCATCAACTTTAGATTCCGAGCGGGATCTTTTCTAAGACAGCTTTTTCCAGTTATAGTGAAACGTTTTATAATACCACACACTGTAGACTGTGTCGAATGGAATGGTCGGCTAATTTGGCGATGTGAAATACCATTTTGGTTCTGTTGTATGATTTGATTGCGTACCACAAGATCCGTAGCTAGTCCCCTTGCCATGCTTCTGCTTAGCACAGATAACGACTGTGCATTGCTTGACCATATATGTTGTTTGCTCCCTCTGTTGTCACTGTCTTAGAATTGTGTGCTCGAAACGGCTGAAAAGTTCTCGTCCTTTCTACTGAACGAGCTTTATTGGAAAGCTTTGGGATTCAGAAAGCAGCTTCAGACCAACTTTCAGTTGTTGTTTTTTTATTTAATTTTGTTTTCTTCAGTTGTAATAGTTGAACACAGTCTACACCAACATATAACTACGGATTTTAAAACGTTTCAACGATCCCATGTTTTTTTATTTACAAAAATCTTAGTGAACGAACTTCATTGACGTTGACGTTGTAAATAAAAATAAATAAATAAAAAAAAAAAAAAAAAAAAAAAGCATTTTTTTTTTTTAATAATACCTTATAAATAAAAACTAATCCATTGAAAATACTTCGAGCCACACTGGAAATACTTGCTTCCAACGGCAGCGTCTTTCCCGTCCATAACTTCCTTTACGGGCACTTAATTTCTAGTATTTTTCGGGCGAGAGATGGAGCTGCTGTTACTCGAGTTCTGCGATTTTGAAGTTGGCTGTATCTCAGTATTTATTAAATATTTTAGTTTTGACACATTGTACTCTACAGCCTTTACTCTTTTTGTTTTCTTTCAATTTGTTTCAAATAAATATAATTTGTTTCAATAGAAAAAGAAAACCTTTTCGAAGAAATAGCTTAAATTAATAAATTAATAAATTTTGAACAACTTTAAAATTTATAAAGTTTAATCATTTCTACCATATTGCCATTTGATGTTAAAAAATAAGAAAAAATAAATAAACAAACTCTTTAAAGGAAAAAATTAAATAAACAAAAAAAATATGCTTTAAAACTCTCCCTGTTTTTTGCATTTATCGCTTTTTCTTTAAGCATTTGACTAGACAATCCTATGCCATTTTAAAGTAACACCTGTACTCTACATTCTGATACCAGTCTCACCTTTTAAATGCGTATCATTTTATCTTTCTTAAAAAAAAAAAAAAAAAAAAAAAAACCTTGGTTAAGAAATCTTTAAAACTTGCCAGTTGTTTCGCGGTTGACCACTACTTCTTCACAGATTTCACTGGACAACCCTATGCTATTTTAAAGTAACATCTATGCTACACATTCTAACACCAGTCTCATCTCTTAACTATTCATAAAATTATATATAATATTTCATCTTTACTCTTTTTTTATTAATTTTCATGTTTTTTTAACACTTGGTTAAGTAATCTTTCAAATTTGCCAATTTTTCAAAGCTCACTGCTATTTCTTGACAGATTTGACCAGACAAACTTATGCCATTTAAAAGTAACTTCTATGTTTTACATTTTAGAACCAATTTAATTTTTTAAATATTCAAAATTTCACCTGTATTTTTTTAATATAATTCATGTTTTTTGCATATTCCTTTAAAAACCTAGAAAATTTTTACAAGGCTGACCGATATTCCTTCATAAATTTAAGCGGGCATCCCTATGCCATTTTAAAGTAACGTCTATATTTTACGATTTATTTTACAATGGCACAGATTTCATAATTTAAATATTCACGATTATATATATATATATATTTATTTATTTATTTATAGTATTCATGTTTTTTTTTTCCACATTTTATTATAAATCTATAAAATTCGCTAGATTTTTCAAAGCTGACCCCTATTTCTTGACAGTTTTGACCAGGTAACCCTATGCCATTTTAAAGCAGCATATACGCTTTATATTTTGGTACGAACTTCCTCTTTTAAGTATCCAAAATTTAATCTTTATTATTTTTTTATTATTTATTTTTTTATATTTATTATTTATTTATTTTATTTTATTTTATTTTATTTATTTATTTATTTATTTTTATTTTTCATGTATTTTTTCACATTGTGTTAAAAATCTTTAAAAATCTTTAAAGCTTTATCGAGACAACTATTGTTTCTTGAAAGTTTTGACCAGGCAATCTATGCTATTTTAAAAAGCATATTATTCTCTATAATTTAGCACCTGTTTCAACTTTAAGAGTGTGGGGTAAGTATATTGCTAAAATTCGCCCCCAACTTCAAGGCAACCACTGTTTCTTGATGGTTTTGACCAGGCAACCCTATGTTCTATTAAAGAGCATATTGTTCTCTACATTTTAACACTGGTTTTATCTTTATGTGTGGGTAAATCGCTAAAATTTGCCCCTATTTTCCAGGTAACCTCTGTTTCGACCAGGCCATTTTAAAGATCATATTATTTTCTACATCTTAGCACCGTTGTATCTTTATGTGTGTAAAGTAAGTAAATCGCTAAAATTCGCCCCCTATTTTCGAGGCAACCTCTGTTTCTCAGGCAAACTTTTTGTTCGAAGCAACCTCTGTTTTGGCCACAGGCAACCCTGTGCCATTTTAAAGTGCATATTATGCTCTACGTTTTAGCACCGGTTTCATCTTTATGTGTGTAGGGTAAATAAATCTCTACAATTCGTCCCCTATTTTCGAAGCAACCTCTTTCTGGACGGCTTTGACCAGGCAACCCCATTCCATTTTAAAGAGCATAATATTCTCTATATTTTGGCACTGGTTACATCTTTATACTTGTGGGGTAAATAAATCACTAAAATTCGCCCCTTATTTTCGAGGCAACCTCTGTTTCTTGACGGCTTTGACCAGGCAACCCTATGCCATTTTAAAGATCATATCAATCTCTACATTTTAGCACCGGTTTCATCTTTATACTTTTGGGGTAAGTAAACCATGAAATTTTTGACCGGAAGGGAGGTTATTTCTCTTAAACTTGACGGCTTTGATCAGGTAACCCTATCAGATTTTCATTGTAACAATGAATAATATCTGTAGATAAAAAATCTGCTTTATACTTTATAAGGTCGATTTTTTGCTGCCGCTGCTTGGACTAATAGGGGAGCGTGGGGCGGGTTGCAACAATTTTCGGAAAATTAAGTATATTTTGAAATGTATTTGCGTTTTCCTCTTTATAATTGCTGTTTTCCATAGCCTGCATATTCATCATATTCATAAAAAAAAAATTTCGTTAATTTTGCTAATTTTAGCACAAAACATATTTTTTGAAAATTATTTGCCTGTTACAATTTGCCCCGGATTTAGGGAAAATTGTAACACACGTGGGGCAAATTGTAACGGATACAAAGGGAACCCTAACAATAAAAACGACAATATTTTAAAATGTTTTTTGTTATCAATCATTTCTTAATTTAATAAAAAAGGCAATTACTAACTAATATTAAATTATAACCTTCTTGGTATAGTAAAAATGAATTATATCAAATGGATTATAGTAAAATAAAGAGAAAGATAAAACACATAGAAGTCAATCTTAGTCAAAGATTAAATTAATTCAAGTAAATGTTATTTTATTCCCTCTCATGCATTTAATGTTTTTGCACACATTTTACAAATTAAGCGTTATACCCCTTCTTACGGCGATTATCGATTCCACCGAAGTTTTAATTCCTCCTTCCCCTACATTATCGTTTCCGCCGAGGACCTTTTTTCCCACACCTATTGATATCGCCGCGGAAGCAGGTAAATAGGGGAATTTATGATACATCACATTTGGCGGCATATCACTTTGTCTGTTGGCGTCAGTTGGCGCCACCGTTAGATGATCTACGCTGATTGGTCCGTCTTCAAAAATGTCCCAGGGCTCGTCTCTCCCCAGTCACTTTTTGCTGAGCAACCGTAGGGTGAAGTTGCGTATGCGAGGGACTGCGGTCAGCAGATATTCATACTTGATTTTCATTTATTATTTTTTTATTGATTGATTAACTTTTTACTATGGATGCCCACCTCTACACCAGCAAGCAAGAAAAAAATCTACTTTTTGTAGATGGCTATACTTATTATGAGAAAAGAAGATTAAAAAGCGGTGAAGTCGTGTGACAGTGCAACACAGAAAAAAAAAAAAAAAAAAATGCACTGCAAAAGTGTATACGATGCCGAACAAAACATCTATATCAAGGCTTGATAACGTGCATTGCCATGAAAAGGATGAAAATTTATCAAAGAAAATACTTAATCAAGCCACAAAAAGGAAAGCAGAAGATGTTTTAGAGAGACTCTCTAAAATTATTCATACAGTAATTGCTGAAAATACAACTTACTAAGAAAACCTGACTAATAACAATGTTAATAACTTGAAACAGAGTATTTATAGGAAAAGAAGAATACAGATACCAAGCCTTCCAAAGAACAGAGTAGAAGCAAGCAATAGAGAAATTACTAGAAATGGAAGTGAAGTCGGCAAAAGGCGAAGAATTTCAGTTATATGCTGATGCAGATTCTGGAATAGTTATTTTTACCTGTGATTCCAATCTTGAATTTCTTATCAAATGTAAAAAAAATTTACATTGATGGAACATTTAAGTACTGTGCAAAGTTTTGGTTACAACTCTTTACTATTCATGGTATAGAAAATGGCAGGTATGTGCCCCTGGTTTTCTGTTTATCGCCAGATAAGAAAGAAGACACTTACGCAAAATTATTCAAGACAATAATCGAGAAATGTGTTGAACGCAATCTCGGTTTCCAACCAAGTAATTTAGGGGTTGATTTTGAATTTGCCATTCAGAGCGTCATTGAAACAACATGGCCTAATACAGCAGTGCAAGGCTGCAAATTTCATTTGCACCAAGCTTGGCATAAAAAAATTCCCAGTCTTGGTCTTGACAAAGAATTCCGGTTGGCTGAATCAAATGAAGTTGGCCAGTGGTTAAAAAAAACATTCGGACTGTCCTATTTAAAACCGAATGACGTTGGTGACTTCTTTGCATTAGATTTGGTTCCAATCCAACTTCCAGATGCGAGAGTTTCGGAGTTTGTAGACTATTTAGTAGAGAACTATATTGATGAACAAGAGGCAAAATTT